>CM036602.1:14123704-14723704 GCA_020745705.1 Hemiprocne comata | reverse complement strand
TTGGATATTGTGCCTTGATCCTGCAAGACAGCATCCTCTAACAGCTGTTTTGCCTCTGAGCACCTTCAGAAGGGCACAAAACACAGGACACGTCCCCTCTCTCAGGAACCTGGTAGTGAGGGCAAAGCAATGAGCAGCCTTGGCACGAAGGGAGGCCCTGCAAGAATGGGTCACAGCTAACCTGGGGGCTTGTCTGTGCCCCCTTGGCTGCCAAATGTACTCTCTGCATCTCCATTTCTGGCTTTCTCATTTCTGTCCTTTGTGTTTCTGCATTCCAGTGATGCAAATAATTTAATTGTGTAGGGTGGCCAGCAAAGTGTAAAAGCAGAGTTGTGGTTTTTTGGTTGTGAAAAAGAGACACTGTCCTGCCCTGCTCGGTTTCAGGAAATATTCCTAGAGTTAAATGAGGTAGTTGTTTAATTTTATTTGCTCTGTATTTACTTCCTTTCTCATTTAGAAATGCTTTTGTGTTTCTTGGTATGAAATTGCTGTTCTAATAATCCCTGTTCCCAGGCCCTCTGCAATTTATGCCATTCTTTTAGGGACTGGGTTACAAGTGTTGCATGTGGTGCTCTGACAGAGACCATATTAATAATTTGTCTCCTACATGTGCTGGCCAGGCACTTCATCACAGGGATAGTTCCCACCAATCTCTGGAATGATCTGATTGCCTGCCATAGTCTGTACACACCCAAGTGCTATTTCAACCAATTTTTTTGGTAAAATGCAATAAGAGCTATAAATCATGACAGCACTAGCAGAGCTGGAAGTCTCCTCCTGCACCGAGACCAGGCAGCCCTATAGAAGAGGGATGGGTTGGCTGAGAATATCTTAGTGAGAACTGGATATAGATGAGGGTCTGGATAAGAGCACAGTTCTTTCTCCAGCATGTGAGAGTCCTGGATATAACTGCCTGAGACCCAGGCTCAGCCATAACCCTCTCCCTGCTGTTCAGAAACAACTGCTCCTGGGCAGCTCTTGCTGAAAGATCTGCATTAGACTGAAGAGCCCATCAAAATGCAGCAGGTAGGCTTTGCTGTGAGAGCACATGGCCTGGCTGGCTAGGATACGTGGAAAGGTTGTACTGTGCTGTAAACACAAAACTACATTTGCTCAGAGGCAGCAGACTCTGTATTTCATCATTCTCTGTCACTGCAGCCCTGCAGAAGGTTTATTGTAGAATGGATGGATCACCATGGGAGTGGGATATTTGCTCTCTGACAGTGGTCTGTGCGTACAGTAAGTCACATTCCCAGGGCTGAGAGGATTACAACTGGTGGTAATGCAAGGCACTCTCCAAGGAGATGACAGGGAGGAAGAGCAGAGGGTGACCTTGCTAGCTTCCCCTTTGGTTTTGTTGCCAGTCACTTTGTTCAGCAAAATCTGCTTAATCTGGTGAGTGCCACTCTCCCAAGGCTGCCTGTCCCCTCCATCCTTGGACTGCTTTGGTAGACAGAGAAACTCTGGATCCTGGCAGGGCATCCCTTAGGCTGGAGTCTCAGTGTTACAAATGCCCATTTGCTCTGCCATCCATCCCCTCCCATTGTGTGCTGCTCCCTTAGGACTTGGCAATTCCCTTGGCTCTTCCTGAGGCTGAAGGAGCTCCATCTTGGGGCAGCCCTGGGGCTTCTACATTTTTTTGATCTCTTCTGCTGAGCCCTGGTTACTCTGTGTGGGCTGGTCACTGGCACCTGCAGAGCAAAGGGCGTTGTGCTGCAGCAATGACAGGCACCAGTGGGTGTTTAGGGCAGAGGTATCTCCCAATGATGCTTCTCTCATGAGACAACACAGAACACAACCCTCCTGTAACTCTAGAGTCACAAGAATAGCTGTTGGCCATCCCAGCTGAGGATGAGAGTCTGATTCCCCACAAATTCAATCCATCTGGGTGAGCTAGCACTGATGTCCTAAAAGGGATGCCACAATCAGAAAGGTCTTGAAGAGAGACAAGGACTTCAAAGGCCACCAGTGGGCTATGCTCAGCAGGGGGGATCACCTAGTGGGTTCAGCAAAGTTCTGCCTTTTGGAAGAGGCTGAACAGAGCCAACCACTGCAGCAGAAAAGCAAAGAGGAAGGATAAGTTGAGGTTTCAGGAGTGGCCTTTGGTTTAGGGAGCATTTGAGCTGGTATGTCCCAACATGTGACTCAGCAGTGCAGAAAGGAATGATGCAAAATCCTCAAAACACCTGGGTGTCAGCTTCAGTAGGTCTGTAGGTCACTACTCTGCTAAAAACGGAGAGTGCCCTACTAAACTTGATTGAAGGAGTGAGGACAGTTGTGGAACACCAGGCTTAGGGTGACCTGTGTGCTAATCTGTATATATTGTTCCCTACTCTTAAACGTCACAGCCAAAGACCTTTTGTCCCACAAACTTGCGCCTCAGTCGATGTGTTGCTTAGATGGTGCTAAAGAAGCAGCTCTGTAGTACGTCACCTCATTTGGGTGCCTCAGGCCCTTCAGTGCTGCCTACACTGGCACAACCCTGTTCAAACTGTCCTTGCGGGGTTTTCTGTGATGCAC
Source organism: Hemiprocne comata (assembly GCA_020745705.1). NCBI lineage: Eukaryota > Metazoa > Chordata > Aves > Apodiformes > Apodidae > Hemiprocne > Hemiprocne comata. The sequence continues at coordinate 14,721,184 of CM036602.1, read as the reverse complement.
TTTGATTTGCAGAAGGTTTTATCCTGTTCTGCCAGGAGGGCAGCATCACTGTCCCATGTGGCACAGTGGCATTCTCCAGGCAGCCAGGTCACAAGATCCCCTTGTTTTTTTGATGAGACATGGAGGATATAGTCCTTCATAAGTAGACTTTTCAAAACGTTTGACTTGTTCAGTGTTCAGATCTCTCTGACCCCTGCACAGAGGCGAGTACTTGGCTGTTCTGCAAATCAGGGTATGAAGATGGTCATATAGAAAATGAAGGGTACAAGATTTTAGGCCACTTGATAACATCTTCCTTTAAGTCACTTGCTGAGAAGCCAGTGTGATCCTGTGGGAGGAGCAAGGACAGGCTGTTTTTTTCCAAGCTTGTGTTCAACATCCCAGTCACAAGAATCTGCAGATTCCTTTATGACACAGCCCAGACGGATTCCCAAGCAAGTCCAGCCTCCTTGCTGAATAAGAAAGGTGCTTTGTGCAAGACGAGATGAAAAATCATATGATTAAACTCATCCTCCTAAGAAGTATTCACAAGATGCCCTACTGGTGATTATGCAGGCAATCTCATTTTCAACTACTGATTAGTTTAAAATCTTGTTTTGAATGTGGGGTTATACGTGTGCCTGTGTGTGTGTGCCTGGATGAGCAAACGCATCCATGCATGTCTATGTGCTGATGTGTCCACCTCCGTGTATTTGTGTGAAAGTTTCCAGAGTTTTTAAAGACTAGAGGAAGACCCCAACCATCCCTCAGCATCGGCAGGATGCAGCAGTGGGTGGGCAGTGTTTGAGTGTTACCTTGGTCTGCTCTCACCCTGTCTGCTGGCCAGAGGTGGGGAGGGGGGAGAATGGTTCCTTCAGGGTAGGAGGTGAGGAGAGACCCTGGGATATCAGGAGTGTGGTGGCTCCTGTCACATGCAAAGCTGCAGGGCACCCCTCAGCCGTGGTCTGGCCACAGCTCTGTTTGCTTTCCACAACCACAGGACAAACCAACGGTGTTTCTCAAGGAGGTGAAGTCTCTGTGAAAGAGAACAGAGAGAATAAAAGGAAAAAAATACCTATATATCTCTTTAAAGGAGGAAGTGGATTTGTAGACTCTTATCTTCTCCGCCTCTTGATGTCACATTAAGACCCAACTCTGCTGTAAGCAATAGCCAAGGCTTTTGAGTCTCTCTTGCACAGCTGAAAGAACTGAAAACACATGTTTGAGTTGCTAATTAGAGCCTGAGCCAAGGACTCTTGTAGAAATCCTGATCACTCTCCTGTTGCTAGCAGCAGAAACCAAAGCAATCCCTTCCTGTACATGCCATGTTTTCCCTGAAGAGTAACTCTGGGATCCTTTGCTGGTCTCTGGAGTGGTGTTTGTTCAGCTGCGACTGGAGAAACGTTTCCCTTCTGTTGCAATGGATGGGAATTCAAAATGCAATTAACTGGCAGCCCAGGCAGGGAGCCAGATGTTGGAAGTGCCTGTCCAGCTATGAGCTGGCCAGCCAGTAGCAGACTTGTCTCAGGTACTGGAGCAGAGACCAGGAAAACCCAGGTTCTCTTGTGATAGCTCCACACATCAAGGGCTGCCTTCAAGTGCCTTTAGGACCTCATCTCATGCCCTATTCCTCCTGTCCCCATGGTTATGCAGGTCTCTAGTACAGTAGCTAATTCACTGCAAGGCACTCTCTCTTCTTCCCCCATCTGCCTAGGAAATGTTGGGGCTTGCAGCCTCCAACAGCTTCTCCATGTTACTTGCCACGAGAGCTCCAACTGCTCCTCTGTTCCTGCCACTGATGCTGGTGTGAGCTGGAGTAAACCATGGCCTTTCCACACTGCAGGAGACACCTGCCTGTGCAAAGGAGCCAGCTGCACGCAAAAGAGCATGCCATGCATGTCTGGGAAGGGAAAAAAGAGGTCCTTGGGTAGGGCAAGGGGTCATCATTGATACTATCCTGGGCACCAGGCCCCAGCAAGTGCTTATTGTGAAGGATGTACTAAGAGTTTTAAAGGCAAGGAGGCTGTGCACTGATTCTAGTCCCCCAGGTATATGAATGGTTCATAAGATGTTTGATGATGGAAAATTACTGTTTCTACTCTTCGTGGTTTTGGGCTTACTTGGACCTAAATGCCAGGGAGAAGTATGTTCTCATGGTATTCCTGACTGCAGAGGAAGGCAATGGTCTCCAAAACTTTGTCCAGCCCAACTTGGCAACAGTGCTATGGGAGTGCTTGAAATCTGGGCTGAGATCCACTGGGACATCCTCAAATCTGTTTAGTCTCTGCCCACCCCATTCCCCTAGACCCTTGCCAGACAGGAGCAGGAGTCCAAGGTGCTGCCCAGTCTCTTCTCCAGACCACCTCAGTCACCTATCCAGGAGAAGGAGTAGAAGATGACTTTATGGACTGGCCAAGGGGCAGTTTAATTGGTCAGCTGGAATGCAGGAATGTAGATTGGTCAGCTGGATAAATAATAGAGCCAACAAACACTAAAGCTAAATTTGCTGGGGAACCCCTCTTTTTACTGTGCTGTAGGTGCATTTAATGAGTAATTGAACATGAGCATCTGTTCAGGCTAAATTTTCCATGGGACACTATATATAAAGTCACTTGAAAATCTTACAAAATCTTCAAATTCAGTCCTTCATCAAGAGGCAAAGTCCATAATCAACATTACCTTGATTGTATGTAGATACAGCAAATTCTCTAGGTCTGAACACAGATTCGGTGCTAAGGGCAAACCAGAAAACTGCAAATCTGTGAGCTTTATGTTTGCCTGCACATTTAATTGCCATTTCTCAATTCTTCAGTATCTGATATATATTTCCCCTTTGCAGTAGACCTCCGAGGACTAAACAAGCATTTATGGCGACACATTTAGGAGTGTGGACCCTGCTGTTAGAACTGCTGAATTGAAAAGGATTTATTAAATATATCAAGAGCAAATGATGAAGGTCATTTGGGGGGGAAGTTTTATTGGGCTGATACAGAAGAAACACATACAGAAAGAGGATCACTAACTGAAATCCAGGAAGAGCCCAGGTACAAAAAGGTCTTTCAAAGATACAGCAAGCACAATATCCAGCTGTGTTTGTGCTGTCTACTTGGGATCACGGGGAACATCCTACCAGGCAGCTGGCATTAACTTTTTGAGCTTTCATCTTCTTTGGAAAGACAATGTGTTCCTGGTCCTGAGCCTCTCCAGAAACCAAAAGATTGTTCACACTTGACAGGGTCCCATATTGCCATGAGTTCCTGGAGACTGTTTTGGAGATGTTTGACCCTGTATCTGTGTTGCACAGTGTCTGGCAAGACTAGTGGTGCTTGAAGCTCCTCTGGGCTACTCAACATGTAGAGGAAGCATCTAACAAAATATCTCTTTTGCTTCATAGTCAGATGGTTTTGATAACTTATCCTTTCCATTGATTGCATTGCTCTTTACTTGTCCTGGCCATTAATTGCAGGTCTTCATTTTCAGCAGTGTCTAAAGTCAGGTCATGATTGCATGCCTACATCTTTCAACATTTTTTTCTCATTTATGCCATGCAATTTATGGCATTTGAAGAGTGCAAATACGATTTGGAAAACAAACTAAAACCATTTAAAACAAACCTTTATAATCCCTATAAATGTAATGGCCACAGTTACACATGTTTGTATTATGTATTTTGGAACTGCAAGGGCTTGCAATAGAGGCAGAGGCATTATTCACCTAGGGCTTATCTCATTTCCAAGGCAGAGAAATGTTTGACTTTTGATTTCAGGTGAAGGACACACTGCAGGACCAGATCAGTCTGTCCTCTATATCTTTGATTCATGAAACAAATAAATATATATCTCATCATTCAGGTTAAACTCGTTTGGATGTTTGAGGAGAATCACAGAAATTCAGTTCAAATAACATAGCAAGCACATCCTAATTTTTTTTAAAGCAGAAACATTGTCTCTCGTCCTTCAGCCTTGATCTCTCCCCTTGTTAAACGCAGAACCTTTTCCAGGAAAACGGACCCTACCCAGATCAGAAGTGGAAGGGAATCAGTAGGTATAAGACATCACAACCCACTGGGGTCTACAGTGTATGGTAGCAGCAGGACCTGGAAGAGATTTACCCCCAGGCTGAGGCAGGAGGCTGCTGCTGTCTGCAGCCGGGCACACACATCATCAAGCCCCAGAGTCCCCACCACAGCAGGAGGTTCCTGCTCTGGCAAGTGGTGAAAGTCGTACTTGCAGCTGATGGCTGCCCCCAGGACCTGTAGCACTGACAGAGGAAACTCCCTTTCCTGTAACAGTGCCTCAGACCTTTAAATCACAAAATGGGACATTGTGTTTCATGGGCTGCAAAGTGACTTCCAAAAAAACCCCAGGTATCCTTATTGCCAGGGGAGCTGCTGCCTATTCCTGAAAATCCGTGGCTCTGACATGTGAAGGCAACCTGCTAGAGAGGCTCAGGACTCACGGAGGAGTAGTGGGTAGGGAGGGGCTTTATTTTAGTCAGCTCTCCTCTTTGCTGCTTTTGCTGCAGGGACTTGCAAAAAAGGACACTTCTGCCTGAACAGATATAGGGTAGGGTTTGTCCCACACAGGGACATCCTCAGTTGCCAGTGAGATTTTGCAGCTAAAAGGTATTTTAAAATGACCATACCCAAAGCCTAGAGGGTTTTCCACAGTGGAAGGAAGGTCTGGCTTAGGAGTCCTTTGCTCCTTTTGGTATTTGTTTTGCCACAGATTCAAGGTGCTGTGAACCCAGAGGAGTTTGCTGTTGCAAAACACCTCATCCAGAGTGTCTGGAGGTGATGAAGTCAGGCTTTGCACAGCTTGTTTTCTTTCTGGCTCTATCCCCCAACTCAGATATTAATGCTAATAGATTGAGGAGAGATTGAGCTGGATCAGATAAATATATTAACGCATCATCTGCATACAGCATTAATGCAAAGCTCTTTGAGCCCTTATAATGCCAGGGATATTTTCATTTTTGGCATGTATTAGATGCCAAACACCTCGTTGCAAAATCAACTGACAAGAAAGCGAGATGTTCTTTTATCACTTTCTTGCCAAGGGAAGTGACTGGATAAGAGGCTTTTTGCTGCTACTTGGGAGAAAACAGTTAAAATAAAGCCAGTACCAGACCAGGGATCTACCTGGCAGCTGTGAAGCCAGGTCACAAGTCACAATGAGCAGCCAGGACATCAATGGCATCAAATTTGCATGGAATGTTTTCCTTAGGATTTTCTGGGCAGTATTTCTATTTCCAGAGCAAGGGGAGAGAACCAGAGGTCTGAGGCTGGCATGCCTGGCAGAAATTTCCCAAAGACTTGCAAGCTACTTAGTGAATGTGGTCTCAGGCATGTTCTCCAGCACAGGTCTGAGGGGCTGGACTGTTCCTGGTGTCCAGCTTGGAGGATGTCTATATATCAGACAGATGTGGAAAGGACCTGGCATGCTCATTTCCAATGTGAGCTCTTCTCATCACTGTGGGGCCATGAGGTCTCACTCCCACCTACATGCACCCTGGGCAGCTTCCTACATGTACCAATCATGGTGCCTCTCCATGGCACTGTGGGACATCTCTGGGTCTGAGAACTAGGAATAAAACCTCCAGCACTGGAAACAGAGGGCTTCAGCAGTCCCTTAGATCCCAAGAGCCAGGACATGGTTTGTACAGATGATGGTTATCTATCACCCATGTTCATTGCATGAATCCCTAGAGCTTCATCTGGCCCTTCTGGCCCAGCAGGACCTCCCTCCCTGGGATGCTTCTGGCAATTCCCTTCAGGGGTAAAGTGACACTTAACCAAGTGGCAATGAAAGGGGTGGCTTTGACTGTGCAGTGCTACCTGTTGGGTGGACCACTCATCTGATGCGAGGTACTGATGTCTACTGCCCAAAGAAAGCTTAGCAAGTCAAAATTGCCCTTGCTGGGCAGCTTGAGTCTGTGACTTTGTGGGAGAAGTTTGTAATTGCAGCTCTGGAGTCAGGACTCAGATAAGATCAGCTTTCCTCAACAGGAAGACAACATTGCCCCTCTACTCTGCCCTGGTGAGACCTCACCTGGAGTACTGCATCCAGCTCTGGAGCCACCAACACAAGAAGGATGTGGACCTGTTGGAGCGTGTCCAGAGGAAGGCAAGAAAAATGATCCCAGTGCTGGAGCACCTCTCTTACAAAGGCAGGCTGAGGGAGTTGGGGTTGTTCAGCCTGAAGACAAAACTCCAGGGGGACCTCATAGTGGCCTTCCAGTACCTGAAAGGGGCCTATAAGAAGGCTGGGGAAGAGCTGTTCACAAGGGCATGTAATGACAGGTCAAGGGGTAAAGGTTTTAAGGTAGAAAAGGGTAGATTTAGACATTAGGAAAAGGTTCTTTAATATGAGGGTGGTGGATCACTGGAACAGGTTGCCTAGAGAGGTGGTGGAGGCCCCATCCCTGGAGACATTCAAGGTCAGGCTTGGTGGGGCTCTGAGCAATCTGGTCTAGTGTGAGATGTCCCTGCTTATTTTAGGGGGCTTGGACTAGATAACCTTTAGAGGTCCTTTCCAACCCATTCTATGACATGACAATGATTCTATGATTCTACGATTGTGGACCATCAAGGGGTCTGGCAGGATGGAGGTACAGGTGGTGGTGGCTTAAGTGCCCAGACTAGGTGAGGTCTATTAGTGACTCATACCTTTAGTCTTAATGGCACTGGTGTCAAACTTTGAGCCAGGTAGGTAACATAACACATGGATTACTCAAATGTCTCTTTTCCATTTACAGTTTCAGACACCATTATTGTGACAACTGCATAGACAGGCCACTCCACTGGATGTGTCTCTAGAAGGCTGCATATGGGCTTCCCCTCAGGTATGACAGAAGCACTTTGGCATGCTCTGAAAACAGATAAAGGAGGGGCAGTGGTGAGTAATGACTTTTTACTGAAAAAATAAAAAGTAAAAAACGTAGTTAGAAGTTTATCAGCACCTTTCCCCCTCCCCCCATACATGCTTCCAGTAAACATTCGTATTTCCTCATTGTGACAACAAGGAAACAATTCTGCATTGAAAACATTGAAAACAAGTCTTGGCAGCTGGAGGAAGAGCCACATCACCTGCCTCTAGATGTCTGCCTTGTATTTCTAACAAGCAGGTTAGAGGGGTCTTCTACTGAGGGCAGCCAGGTCATCTCAGATAGAGCTGCTGGTAGTGGAGAGGTGATGAGACCAACTGATGTATTGATGCATGAGGGTGGTGGTATCACTGGGTACATGGGGCCACCTAGGAGCAAGCAGTGTGCCCTAGGGACCACCAGCAACAGGCAGACACTGACTTACTGGAGCCACATCCCCATGAACATCCATGGTTATTTCACTGTCTCACCTTGACTAAGGTTTTGTTTTCAGTTAGGGAAGCAAGTAGAAATATTTGCTAGAAATAAAAGAAGCATCTTGAATCCTGGGGTCATTTCTGGGCCCCTCACCACAAGAAGGACATTGAGGGCCTGGAGTGTGTCCAGAGAAGAGCAACAGAGCTGGGGAAGGGTCTGGAGCACAAGTCTGATGAGGAGCAGCTGAGGGAACTGGGGGTGTTCATCCTGGAGAAAAGGAGGCTGAGGGGAGACCTTCTGGCTCTGCAACTGCCTGAGAGGAGGTTGGAGCTGGGGGAGTCGGTCTCTTCTCCCAAAGAACAAGTGATTGAACTAGAGGAAATGGCTCAAAGTTGTGCAAGGGGAGGTTCAAATTGGATATTAGGAACAACTTCCATACTGAAAGAGTGGTCAGGCATTGGAACAGGCTGCCCAGGCAGTGATGGAGTCACCATCCTTGGAGGTGTTCAGCAAACATGTAGACATGGCACTTCAGGACATGATTTAGTGGTGGCCTTGGCAGTGCTGGGTTAACAGTGAGACTTGATGATCTTAGAGGTCTTTTCCAATGTTAATGATTCTAGGATTCTATATATCAAATGTTAAGAAAACTCCGCTATATTCCAGCTGAGCTGAAAGCAGGGGCAGCTAGATGAATGAGCACAGGTCTGATAGATGAGGTATTAAACTGTGGGAAGCCAACCTGGGAAAGCAAAGCCTGAGACCTGCAAACATGATGTGGTACAGGGGCACATGCTGGTCCCAGTGCACTGATGGTGGCCACCCTAGGTCTCAGCCCCATCCACTGCCATCTTGCTGCTCCTGACAAGGCAGAAGATGATATGATCTAAGTGCTAGAGGGACATGTGGGTTTAAACTGGTCAGATTCGCTGTGGGCAGAAGCAGAGGGGCTCAATAGTCTTCTAGCAAGTGGGAGTTAATGATTTTTTCTCCTTTCCTTGGATTAACTCTGGCTTTCTCTGGCTGGAAGTGCAAATGGAGCTGTCTTTCTAAACCAGGCTAATTTGTTTTGAACTCTGTTGTCACAAGTAAATTATCTGTCGTGCTGTGGAAATTGGGGCAGCTTGTTTGGGATGAAGGACAGAGGGAATCAGCATGTTGACTGTTCCAGGCAGCAGCCTGTCCTCTGCACCCCAGGAAGGGAGGGCTGCTGGGGGGCAAGGAGGACCATTCCCAGAAGTGTGCTCCCTACTCCCCTGCTGCATCATGCATCATTCCCAGGGTCTTTTGGGAGCCATGCCTTCTAGCATCCTCTCGTGCTGCCCACCCAATGGGCATTGCAGAGCTGGCAGCATCTCCTGCCTGGGGAGCAGCCAGGATCAGTGAAGCTGGGGGCCTGGGAAAAGTGATGTATGAACCCCTGGGCAGACCCCTGCAGTGCTCCCACAGGCTTCCAGCAGCCAGCTGGGCAGGCAGGGAGACAGGCTGTGGCTGACAGCACTTGCTGGTGCTCAGCTTTGTAGCTCTGCTGCTGTATCTCCGTAAGGAGAAGAGGTGGGGATGTCCTTCCCTGGGGAGCTACCGAGGGAGGCTGCTCCCACTGGAGAATGTTCTCCAAGTTGCAGCAGGTGAGCGAGAAAAGGCTGAGATGTTACTGCAGCTCACACAAGGAGCTAAAAACCAGCCTAAAATTCTACAACCACCAAGAGACAGTTTATTATTAGCCTTTTTCAGCTCCCTCTGCCTTTCCTAATTGATTTGAGTTCATTATTTTAAATATGTTAATTATTCTTTGTTTATTCTGAGGAAAGCAGGCAATATTTATATTTTTCGCTTTTCTCTTAGTCTTTTTGGAGACCTCACCAGAAGAGATGGCCACAGCAGGTGCACTGCAGAGCTCTGCTTACGTGGTGTCCTCTTGTATGTGCAAGTTACAGAGTGTTTCAGCTGCAGCTTTGGGGAAGTTAAATCTATGGGTCAGACATGATGCTGAGAAGGAATGTGCTTTGCTTGCAGACAGTACCAGGGGAGGCTTGAGAGACCTGTGTACCCCTTAAACAAACACACAGGCCTGGCGGGTGTTGCTGTCCTCAGCCCATTTCTGCAGAGCTGAACCCTGACTCCGTGGACCTGCTCTGGGATGCAATGAGTGGGCAAAACCTGGTGAAGGCCAATGAAGGTGCCACATAAGCTGTTCATTTTCATTTCTGTGGGCCCACTCAGCCTGCCATTTGCAGTCCCTGTTATGCGTCCTGTAATTGCCTTCCACCATGGTAATGCCATGTCCAAGTCAAAGCTGGCCATGAAATCTGCTGCTTGCTGTTCACCAATGTTAGCATTGACCTGGGAAATAGCAGCTGCACCACCTGCATGGTACAGCTCCTGCTACCACACACTTTGTCTCTTCTGACACTGGAGATTTCATTTAGGATAACTGATGTAACACTTTTCTTGACATTAACCTGGCACTGGTGAGATCTGGAGACTTGCTGCAAAGCAAACATGAAGGTCGCATACGTGATCAACGTAAGACCTGGCTTCACCCAAAATTGGACAGTTGTTCAGTGGTAGTAATGGTTTTAAAGTGAAAGAGGGGAGATTCAAACTAGATATTAGGAAGAAATTGTTTACAATGAGGGTGGTGAAACACTGGCCCAGGTTGCCCAGAGAGGTGGTAGATGGTAGATGTTTCCATCCCTGGAAACATTGAAGGTCAGGTTGCATGGAGCTCTGAGCAACTTGATCTAGTTGAAGATGTCCCTGCTTACTGCAGGGGGTTGGACTAGATGCGATTTGAAGGCCCCTTCCAACCCAAATCATTCTGTGATTCTGTGCTACAGTGTTGGTTTTTTTACCTGCTCTCAAAGCCAGACACATGCTCCCATCCCTCTCCTCTTCCACACACCAATCACATCTGCTCTGGTCTCTCTCAGACATTGGCTCTCTGGCATTCCTTTTTATTGCTAGTCTAACAAGGAAACCTCCCTGAGGGCTGTGGCAGCTGGATAAGCATCTGCAGGAGTGACTTGTGAGGTTTCTGTTGGTAGCTGGAAGGCTGGAAAAAATAGATGTTTTGCTGGCTTATAGCCTGAGCTCACAGAGTTTTCAGGCTATTGCAGGTGGGCTGTTTCCACAAAGCCTGAGCCTTGGATGACCAGCTCTGTCCATCCAGAGAACCCCACCAGAGCCTCAGTGCTGCATACAGAGCTCACACAGCACCAGTGCTGGGTGCACTGTGCATGCAAATGCCACATCCAGAGATAAGTGATGGGATTTTGCAATTTAGGGTCTCCAAAAGAGGCGACATGAGAGGATGAGGAAGCCAGTGCTTTGCTGAGATCTGCTGCCTTTCCTGGGATGGATACTTGGGCAAGTGACAGCTTTCAAAGGGCTCTTGAGGTTGTGAAATGGTTAGTTCAGACTGATCACCTGAGTGCAGGAGCTGGGTCTGTTCATGGGGAGCTCAGCAGGACAGTCAGTTCTGGAGACAAACACATCGCGATTTGCAGATCAGGTTTCCATAAACTCTTTCTACATCTGATCTTCAGAAAAGGCTGGAAACCATAGCTCTGTGGCTTAACCAGGCAATTAATTCTTCCCTTCTGCTCCCTGGCTGCATCTGGGGGCAGCGGGCACCTGTGAAAATGAAGAAAAAATCCTCCCAACCCCTTCCACTCTCCCAATTGCCCTTGAATAACAGATATGAAGCCTTGGAAATTCAGGGACAGGAAAATGAAGTTGGAGGGGTAGACTTATCTAGTGAAGCACCTAGGACTCGTCAGTCACCCCGAGTACTTAGGACTTCTTCAATCAAGAAGGAAAGGAGAGTAATTGTGGTGGGTGACTCCCTTCTGAGGGGGACAGAAGGGCCCATCTGTTGACCAGACCCATCCCACAGGGAGGTCTGTTGCCTTCCTGGGGCTCGGATTAGAGATGTTAAAAGGAAACTCCCTAATCTTGTGGGTTCCTCTGATTACTATCCACTGCTGATTTTTCAGGTTGGCAGTGATGAAATTATCACAAGAAATGTAAGGGCAATGAAGAGTGACTTCAGGGCCCTGGGATGGCTAGTTAGGGGGTCTGGAGCGCAAGTAGTGTTTGCCTCCATCCCTCCTGCAAGAATGGGTGGGGAGGTATATAGGAAGAGTTTACAAGTCAATGAATGGCTAAGAGATTGGTGTCAAAGACAGGGTTTTGGTTTTTTTGATCATGGGATGCTATATGAGACACCTGGCCTGGTGGTGGCAGGTGGGATGCACCTGTCCCAGAGGGGGAAGAGGCTTTTGGGGCAGGACTTAGCAGGGCTCATTGAGAGAGCTTTAAACTAGGTGTGAAGGGGGAAGGGGAGAAAACTGGGTCTGTTAGGGACAAGCACAAGAGGAACGTACCAGGGCCTGAAAGCAGGTGGTCTAAGGAGGATTTAGTCCCACCAGTGGGCTCTGTTTGTTTCCTGAAATGCCTGTATGCTAATGCACGCAGCATGGGGAATAAGCAGGAAGAGTTAGAGCTCTGTGTGAGGGCTAAGGGTTATGATCTGGTAGCAATAACAGAGACGTGGTGGGACAGGTCACATGACTGGAATGTGGCCATGGATGGTTATGTGCTTTTTAGGAAAGATAGAGCGGGGAAGCGAGGTGGTGGAGTTGCTCTTTATGTGAGAGAGCAACTAGAATGTATTGAGTTTTGTGCAGGGGCTGATGAGGGGCAAGTTGAAAGTCTGTGGGTAAGAATTAAGGGGCAGGCTGGTGTGGGTGATACAGTCGTGGGGGTCTACTACAGACCTCCTGATCAAGGCGAGGAAGTTGATGAGGCTTTCTACAGGCAGCTGAAAGTAGCCTCACAACTGCAGTCCCTAGTCCTCATGGGAGATTTTAACTACCCCGATATCTGCTGGAAGACTCACACAGCCAGCCTTTCACAGTCTAGGAGGTTCCTCCAGTGCATTGATGATAACTTCTTAATGCAAATGGTGGACAAGCCGACTAGAAGAGGAGTGCTGCTGGATCTTGTACTAACCAACAAGGAGGGCCTTGTTGAAGCAGTGGTGGTCAGTGGCAGCCTTGGCTGCAGTGATCACGAGATGGTGGAGTTCAGGATCCTGTGTGGAAGGAACAGAATACCCAGTAGGACCAGAACCCTGGACTTCCACAGGGCAAACTTTGGCCTCCTCAATCAACTGTTAAGGGAAATCCCATGGGACAGGGTGCTAGAAGGTAAAGGGGCTCAAGATAGCTGGTCAACATTCAAGGACCACTTCTTGCAAGCACAAGATCAGAGCATCCCAATGGTTAGGAAATCTAGTAAGGGAGCTAGGAGACCAGCATGGTTAAAAAAGGAACTGCTGGGCAAACTTAAGTGGAAAAGGAAAATCTACAGATCATGGAAGGAGGGGCTGGTCACTTGGGAGGAATATAGGGCTGTTGTCAGAGGATGTAGGGAGGCAATTAGGAAAGCTAAGGCCTCCTTGGAACTTAACCTTGCAAGTCAGGTTAAGGATAATAGAAAGGGCTTTTTCAAATACATAGCTAACAAAGCTAACACTAGAGGCAATATTGGCCCACTGTTGAATGAGGGGGGAGCCCTGGTGACAGAGGATATAAAGAAGGCCGAGGTGCTGAACGCCTTCTTTGCCTCTGTCTTTACTCCTGCAGGATTTCCCCATGAGCTCCAGACTCATATAGCCGCAGAAGTAGTCAAGATAGATGAGGAGTTTGACATAGTAGATGAGGATTGGGTTAGGGATCAGTTGAGTAATCTGGACATCCATAAATCGATGGGTCCAGATGGAATGCATCCAAGGGTGCTGAGGGAGCTGGCGGAGGTCATTGCTAGGCCACTCTCCATCATCTTTGGTAAGTCATGGGTAACAGGAGAGGTGCCTGAGGACTGGAGGACAGCAAATGTCACACCAGTCTACAAGAAGGGCAAGAAGGAGGACCCAGGTAACTATAGACCGGTCAGCCTCACCTCCATCCCTGGAAAGGTGATGGAACAACTTGTTCTTATCTCTATCTCTAGGCATATCAAGGACATGGGGGTCATCAAGAGCAGTCAGCATGGTTTTATCAAGGGTAAATCATGTTTGACTAACCTCATAGCCTTCTATGAGGAAATTACTAGGTGGATAGATGATGGTAGAGCTGTAGATGTGGTTTATCTGGATTTCAGTAAGGCATTTGACACCGTCTCCCACAGCATCCTTGTAGATAAGTTGATCAGGTATGGGTTTGGTGATCAGGTAGTGAGGTGGATCAGGAACTGGTTGATGGGAAGGAGTCAGAGAATTGTAGTCAATGGGGCAGAATCTGGTTGGAGGTCTGTGACTAGTGGAGTCCCTCAGGGGTCGGTACTGGGACCAATGTTGTTCAACATCTTCATCAACGACCTGGATGAGGGTATAGAATGTACCCTCAGCAAGTTTGCTGATGACACTAAGCTGGGAGGAGTGGCTGACACACCAGAAGGCTGTGCTGCCATTCAGAGAGACTTAGACAGGCTGGAGAGTTGCATGATGAAATTCAACAAGGGGAAGTGTAGAGTTTTGCATTTGGGGAAGAACAACACGATGTCCCAGTATAGGTTGGGGGCTGACCTGCTGGAGAGTAGTGTAGGTGAAAGAGACCTGGGGGTCCTGGTAGACAGGAGGATGACCATGAGCCAGCAATGTGCCCTTGTGGCCAAGAAGGCCAATGGCATCCTGGGGTGCATTAGAAAGGGTGTGGTTAGTAGGTCAAGAGAGGTTCTCCTCCCCCTCTATTCTGCATTGGTGAGGCCGCATCTGGAGTATTGTGTCCAGCTCTGGGCCCCTCAGTTCAAGAAGGACAGGGAACTGCTTGAAAGAGTCCAGTGCAGAGCTACTAAGATGATTAAGGGAGTGGAACATCTCCCTTATGAGGAAAGGCTGAGGGAGCTGGGTCTCTTTAGCTTGGAAAAAAGGAGGCTGAGGGGTGACCTCATCAATGTTTACAAATATGTAAGGGGTGAGTGTCAGGGAGATGGAGTTAGGCTCTTCTCAGTGATGACCAGTGATAGGACAAGGGGTAATGGGTGCAAATTGGAGCATAGGAGGTTCAAGGTGAATATCAGAAAAAACTTCTTTACTGTGAGAGTGACAGAGCACTGGAACAGGCTGCCCAGGGAGGTTGTGGAGTCTCCTTCACTGGAGACACTCAAAACCCTCCTGGATGCGTTCCTATGTGATGTGCTCTAGGTGACCCTGCTCTGGCAGGGGGGTTGGACTAGATGATCTTTCGAGGTCCCTTCCAACCCCTAGGATTCTATGATTCTATGATAAGTGAGGGCTGGTGAAAATGCCTCAAGTGCAGCAAACTTCTTTGCAGAACTGCATTTGTTGAGTGTCCCCAGAGCGTCTGTCCTGGGGAGGATCATGACCAGCAGTGCCTTGGATGGAAGTTTGCTCACCCTGCAGGGCAGGGTGGGTGTTTGGGGAACAGAGGAAGCACAGGTGTAACCAAGCAATTCCTGAAATTAATCCAGTCGTTTCTGGCAAAAAATTTCCTTCTTCTGCCTGGAATATGGAAACCTTTGGATAAAGCAAGTCTGTTTGAACATGTCCTGCCACCAGCAGCCACAGCACATTCTCCAAGCCCCACTTGTCACCAGTCCTTGCAAAACACATAGGCAATGAAGAAAAGGGAGTATGCGGGATCCTCTGTGTTAGGGGACCTCTGAGGACAGGCTAGAGGAGACTACTCATCAGGAAAGTGTCTGGAGCATTGATGCTGCTGAGCAGAAGAGCAGATGGGAAATGCTCTGCTGGAGGCATCCAGACTGATCACTGGTGGTCTCATAGTCCCACAGTAGGCATCTGACTGGAAGAGGGACATCAGCACACACATGGGTTCTGGACTGCCCTAAAAAGAGGATGAACCGCCTGCCCTTCTCCTACCATGTTGCCCAACCTGCTCCTGTTCAGCTGCAATTGCTTAGTGATAGTAAAAGTAACTCTGTATTTCTCTTTGAATTGTATAAAACTTGGTTTTTGGTAAAAATGTTCATGGAGAGGGATGCTTAACCCCTGTCCAGATTCCAATACCTGTCAGGGTGGCTTGCTCTTGCTTTTCCATTCCCCAAATCACACAGTCCCTCTCCCACTCCCTGCCCCAATCCTGTGCCCTTTCACTCTGGGTCCTCCTGCATGTGCACCCCTGGGGACATGCAAGTGACAAGACACTGGCAGCCACACATCACCTCATTCGTCCCACCCCAGAGGAGGTGCTGCTGTTTGTGATCATGAAATGTGTCACAAAAGGGAGGCTGGAGAGGAAGGAGGAGAGAGAACAGGTAGCTGGGCAGCAGCACCAGGGCTGTGTGTGGGGAGTGCCACCTGCAGCCTCCAGGCAGGCTCTTTGTACCTCATGCCCTTGCAGAAAGCTTCAGAATGAGCATGAGCATCCTACCAGAGCTGAAAGCCTGCAGCAGCAGCACTGGGTTCTTCCTGTGCTCCAGCTTTGAACTTCACAGACCTAGTTTGCAGACTGAAGCCAGGACAGTGACACCTGAATAACTGTGTGGCTCAGGCAGGAGCTGTTTTGGCACAGGATCTGCTGATCCGCCTCTGGTGCTGTGGTTGCCACCCCTGCTCCAGCCTTGTCTCCCTCTTTTCCCAGCCTAGGCATTGCAGCACTAGCCTCCATTACCCCTTTCCTGGCAGAACCTGTCTCAAAGACTTTCTGTGCTTCACAAGCAGGGGATCTGAGAGCCAGCTGCTGAGCAAAAGCCAACTCATCCATGAAGTCGGTGTGACTGCCATTCCTGGACTGCTCCCCTGCTTCCGAGGAGGCAAGTTAGGCTGGGCAAAGCTCCCAGCCCCTCACCGAGGGCTCTCAGCTCAGCTGCATGTCCTGCAGAGGTGCCTGACCCTGCAGAATGGAAATACCTTTAACTGACATTCCTTGGGGGTTGAACGGGAGAGCAGTTCAGGTGGTTCAGGGGTCTGGCAACCCACATCCTCATTTAGCCATCAAGGTTAACTGGTTGCAGGTCCTATGGCCCTTCCAGGAGCCCTGGCACCCAGCTGACGTGAGCTGGCTCTCAAACTGGCAGTCCCCTGGATAAAACCACCCATACTTACAGAGTAACCAAGGACTAGGAGGGTCCCCATGCCTGGTTGTTCTCCACATCAAAGCATCTCCTTGGCAGGAGATGCTCAGGGACAGCCCTCAGGATTCCCTGTTCTTGGCTATACACAAAAACCTGCCTGGCACTCATAACCTGCTTAGAAATGTCTTCCACTTCCTCATCTGCGTGTGGTTCAACTCTCAAGTGGGGCTGGAGGACAAAATCCTTGGCAGCCTCATCCTACCACAGTGCCAGCAATACCTTTGGGCCTACTGGTTGTGTCACATCCCATAGAGAGGAATGAGCTGTGCTGGGGTGTGGCAGAACACAGCCAGCAAGGACAATCTGATGGCAAAAATGGGGCTGCACTGGGAGACACTGGAGAAGCTGCTGCTTCTGCTGTTATCCAAAAGGAGAGCATTTAAAACTCGTGCTCTGGAAAATGCCTCATTTTGCTCTGACAATTACCATAATATTTAGGAATGGGAGCCTCTGGCACAGGGCACAAGACACTCTGTCTCTTGAAAGAGGTAAGAGTGAGCTGGAGACAGGGCTGAAGGGCAGGGTTAGAGGAGGGCTGTGGCTTGCCTGGCCCTCTCCTCTGAGGGCAGGCTGCTCCCAGCTTTTCTGTGCAGCAGATCTGCAGTGTCACACAGAGAGCACTCAGTCACACTTGGAGTTATTAGACAATGGCAGCGATGGACAGGTTGCACAGAGCAGGGGAATGCTCCAGAGAATACATTCATCTAGGTGGGAGCTCATGGTTAGGATGCTTTGAGAGGAGGTCATGAGGAAAACAGCTACCTCCTGCCTACACGCGCAATTAGAGCAGAGGCTACACTAACTTCACAGGACACTGTAGTTACTGCTAATCAAATCGAGCTGCAGCGGCGCTCGCTGGAATAATTGCCCATGGGAATTCAGAGCATGCCTGAGCACTCAGCTCATTAAGTGGCTGCAGGCTGCAGGCTGGCACCAGCCCCACGCTCAGAGCAGCTGCCTGGGCAGAGACTCCCCCGTGCACAGCCACCTCCCCTGGGGGGGTGTCAGCAGCATCCTGGGGTCTGCCCCAAAAGCCTCATCTCGACAGAAATGATAAATGCTTTTATTGTGGATTTTGGTGGGGCCATAGGCATGTGTGGAGGGATGCACGTGGTGTTCCTGGATTCAGGCCAGTGCATGGCAGGGAGGTCACCCTTGTCACTGACGTGTCACCAGTCTAAATAAGCAGTGAACATGTTGATGGGTGTGAAACCTGCCACAGAGAGGGGCAGCTAGGCAGCTGACTGAGCAGACTTGCCTGTGGAACTGAGCAATGAGGGCGATGACACTAGTGAGACTAATTGGCTGGACTGATTAGGAATAGGCAATAGTCAAGCTGAGAGATTTGCACTACTCCACCACAGTTTCCAGCCGTGGTGAGAAGAACCATGCAAGTGGCAGAGCATATTGAGTGCAAGTTCAGTGTGTGAGCATATTGTGAAGTTAACTCACAAATTCACAGTGCAATGCAGTGGAAGGGAAGCTGTATGGAAAGAAAACTGCATGGAACAAGACAGAACTCATAGTCTATGGCTTCCTAACCACAGATCAGCTGTGTGCTCCAGCTTGTACCCAATAGCTGGGTGACAAAAAAGAAAAGAAAAAAAAAAAGAAAATATCCGTCCCTGGTATTTCAGGAGCATAAATCTACACTGTTTTTTTTCTTCATTTCTTCTTCAGTTCTTCTCATTGGAGAAAAGAAGGCTCTGAGATGACCTTATAGCAGCTTTCCAATACCCAAAGGGGCCTACAAGAAAGCTGGAGCAGGACTTTTTGCATTGGCATGTAGCGAGAGGACAAGAGGCAATGGTTTAAAACTTGAAGAGGGAAGATTTAGATTAGATATTAGGAGGAAATTATTTACTATGAGGGTGGTGAGACACTGGAACAGGTTGCCCAGGGAGGTCACAGAAGCCCCATCCCTGGCAGCATTCAAGGGCAGGTTGGATGGGGCTCTAAGCAACCTGGTCTAGTGGAAGAAGTCCCTGCCCAAGCAGGGGAATTGGATCTAGATGATCTTTAAGGTGCCTTCCAACCCAAACCTTTCTATGATTCTATAATTCTATGATAGGATTAATCTGTCAGGATCTGCATGAGTATCTGTGGTATGTTCTGCACAGTATTATTTATTTTTTAAAGTAAGGATAGTGGTCTCTAAAACAGGCTGCAGAGTAAAAAACTGTCCCTGGTGAGCAAATCATCTTCCTGACCCAGGTCTGTGTTTTGCCAGGTGAATCCCTATTTGCTTTCAGCAGGCTCCAGCCCTGCTGCCATCCTTCTCCTGCAGTGTTTCACTCCTGGGGGAAGCTCCATGGGGCCCTGAAGCAGCTCAGGCCCCATTTTGTGTATTGGTTTTGACTTTGCTGACAACTATTAAATATGCAGGGCCCTTAACTTGTGCTCAGATTCACACCCTCCCCTAAACATGAGTCCAGAACTCCTTTTGCATCAAGGATATTAATTAAGGCTAAATGAGAATACCGTCATTAATGAGGGGTGAACTGCTGCTGCTGGAGGGGACCTCTCCTCCAGGCACAAATTGCCTTTGAGCAAGCGGTGGTGTTCTAGGCTGTATTATCCGCTTTGAAGGAATTTGGTAGCGGATGGAGCTGCTCGTGGTGAGGGCACTGGCCTGAAGCAGGAGGTCTGTTTTGCCCCTCGGTAACTTCCTAGGTTGCCCACGGAAGTGATGGAGTCACCATCCCTGGAGGTGTTAAAAAATTGTGTGGACATAGCACTTCAGGACATGGTTGAGTTGGCATGGTGGTATTGGGTTGACGGTTGGACTTGATGATCTTAGAAGTCTTTTCCAACCTTAATGATTCTATGAGTCTATGACTTAGGACCGCACAAAACTCTCCAGTTCCCTAGGTCAGCCCATTGCTGCTGGCTGTGTGCTCCCTGGGAACGGGTCTCTTTCCTTAAGTCTGTTTTTATTATTCCATACAAAAGATGCAGTGCTGGTCTGCATGGGGTGAGGGTGCCCATGGGGGCATGGCCTGTAGAAATGAGTGCACACTTCCAAACAGTTTTACTCGGAGACCAACAGCTCTCTGATCCCCCTCCCAGCTGCCCAGCAGAGACTTGTCCTGGTTGCCTGCATACAACATGCCCCTTGGTGGGTGACCTTCCATGCAATGGCCAGAGAGGGGAAATGGGAAGATGCCTAGAAGTCTCCGTAAGTCCTCTGGCAGCCACAGTGTGGTGTGATGCCAGGCTGCAGACTTTGGCTATAGGTGCCTGCTGCCATAACCCTTTCTGCAAGAACTGATGGGCTGCTGGAAGCAGGTGGCACTTTGGGTGACTCATCTGCAGAAGAGCCATCAGAGAAGGTGACTCGACACCCTCCTCGGGGATGTATTTTAGTCAGACGAGCTTCTGGGCTTGAGGCAGGTTGCCCTGATGGGACGATCTACCTTGGGCCACAGAGGAAATCAGAGCAGGTGATTGAATGGTTCCTTCTGCCTTTGCCATCAATGAATCAATAACAGACGCAATTGAAGTAGTTTTGCAAAGGGTGTATGACACTAGTTCCATGGCACCAGAATAGCTCAGAGCAACTTTTGAAACATGCTTTGTGTTATCAAACGCAAGAAAGTTTTGAGTTAAAAAATGATTCAAGCTCTGGGAAGTGTGTCAGCGTGGACAGCTCACTATCCTCACCCATTTGCAGCAGGCACAGTGGTGCAGTTCATGAACGAAAGGCAGCTTCTCCAGAGCATCGTATCAGGCTCCTTCATCTTCCTGATCATCAGTTCCTGAATCACACAATGGCTCAGAGCTTCATCTGGTGGCTGACCATGACTCACAGGCCTTAGAAAGTGCTAACATCTGCTGCTACCTGCTGGAGTCATTACATCAGCTGCATGATCCCCACAGGTCCCCACAATTGTTCCTCCAGGTTGTCATTATAATTAGTCCTACTGAAACAGTCCTAGCAGAGCTGCTGGTGCAACACATCTACAACCAGAAATGGTCAGAAGTCTTTGCTCCCATGTGCTTTCCTAGCAGTAAGCAAGGGCTTGAGAAAGAAACACAGCCCATAAGAAGTTTGAAAAATTTTTGCCTGTGGACATCTCCATAACTTACGTGCTTTACTTCCCACTGATGGTGGGGTTAGAAGTGCTGGTGAGCACTGAGGGGCTTTGTGAGAATGGCAAATTCAACCTTAAACTGAAAGGACTGTTTGCAAATGCCTGCTTCTACTGGGAAACCCTGAAAAACGTGCCCAGATGTCTTTTAGCATCGCCAAGTCATGTTGCATCTGCTGCTTCCCTTGCCCCCTGCAGAGCTTTTGCAAGAATTGACCTCCAGGCTATAATTCATGTGACTAAACACACCCAGGGGATGTATCCCAGGGGATGAAGTTTTTTTCCAAGTCTCTGAAGGAACTGCCTGTCATGACAGCACTGGCTTCCTGACCTGGGGAACTGGGCCCCAGCCCAGGGGTCTCCACTGCAGGTAGAAGAGTTGCGTTGGGGCATCTGCAGTGAGGACAGCCCCTCCTCATCCTGCCTCTCCAAAATGCCACAGCCAAACTTTCCATTTCCTGACTGCACCCCAGTGTGCTCCAAAACAATGTTACTCCCAGAAACTAACTCCTTCCTCCCAGATATCTTTGCTTTTCTGCTTGCCATTCCTCTGCTCTCTAAGCAGTGTTCCCTAAGGATATATAACTGAGTTTTATAATGAAGCACCTCTCACCCAGCACATATTAAATAAATTTCAGATGCTCTTTATTACACAATAATGATAGTAAGACTTAATTACCTCTGCACCCAACGGGGACATGAATTTTAACCAATATAACTAAATCTTCCTAGTGTAATTGGTGTTGTCTGCAGTTGAGGGTCATTTCCAGTGCATCAGTGGGTGGTGACAGAAAAATCCTTCCCTAGGTGCGTGAATCCCAAACTGAGGCCATGGGTGGACTAAGAGACAGACAGGTAGGGAGCAGCTGATCTGAGGAACCCAATTAAATGAGGCTCCTGGGGACCTGAAACTCTGCAGCACCCTCGGGGGACCTGTCCCAACCTTCAGCCTTCGACATGTTTGTGTGCCAGCACTCGTAGGTCATCCTTGGTTGCTGTTCTTCAGCAGATGCCCACTCCAGAGCCTCAAAAGATTTCCCAGAGAGGTAAAATCCTCTCATTGTATCAGTAAACAAAAGGACAAGCCTGAGAGGAGAGGACTGGCAGTCATGTCTTATATTTTTGCTTGCATGCTTCGTGTGATGGAAGTGCTGGGCTGCAGGCAGGATGTCTCCTGCAGGCAGGATGTCTGGAAACAAGCTTGACCCTTGGGTTTTTCTGCTTGTACAAATTCTCATCTGAGCTACTCTTGAAAAGAATCAATGAGGCTACTTCAAAGCCCATGCTGAGGTTTGCAACTTGTGGTTCAGGCCTTTCCATTTCATGCCAAATTTATTGTCTTCATTTTCCAGGCACTGCTCCTGGAGAAAGTGAATTGTCCCTCTTGTTTTCTCCATCAGGGCTTTTCCTCACTTTTCAAAACTGAACGATAAAGAATTAGCCAATCTGGTAACTGAGGGCATGAAGTGCTGGCAAGGATACCATGTGAATCACGTGCTGACATTTATTTTGTATTTCATAGAATCATAGAATCCTAGGGGTTGGAAGGGACCTCGAAAGATCATCTAGTCCAACCCCCCCTGCCAGAGCAGGGTCACCTAGAGCACATCACATAGGAACGCATCCAGGTGGGTTTCTATATTTGGGGATGCAGGACATGCCAAACAATGGCCATAAGGTCTTTCCAGTGGTGCACGGGCACCCATGACCCCTCTGTAATATTTCTGGGTGACCTTTGGGGCAGAAAATAATGGTGGAGAGGGTCCGTGTTCTTGGCACCAAATCTGCACAACTGGAGAGGTCCACCTGGTCTTCTATCTCACCATGTGATACAGGAACAGAACAAGGTTGTTCTGGAAGAAACACAAAGGAGGAGGAGAAGAAGGAAGGAAAAAACTGGATGAACTCCAGAGACAAACCTCTGAGCTAAGCAGAGTTAAGTGGGTTGTAGAAAAGCCTTGTGGAGGACAAGCCAGAGAAATGCATATTTTAGGGGATGCAGCATCAAGGGGGAAATGCAGGTATTTCCCCTGGCAGCAGGAGGAGCTGCTCCTTCCAGGCTGCTTTCCAGGAATCCTGACTGTCCTTCAAAGAACCAAGATCCCAAGTAGAGCAACATGAACATCAGACCAGGAGAATCTGGGGGAGCTTCTTAATCTGAAAAACTTAATCTGGTAGAGATACCGCAGTAGGTAAAGGAATAAGGAAATATGGAGCCAAGAAGTGGCACCTTTCCCTCATTGTCTGGGTGGAGATTTCTGGATTTCCCAGTGGAATAAGCCCACTCCTGTGGGGGTTACTGTTGTCCAAGCCCTCCTGTCTTGCTCCCCAGTTCACATGTGGTCCTAGGGCTGAACATTGCAATTTTAAAGCTTGGCCAACCTGCCAAGTACATCTCTAGAAGGGAATGTGAAGTTCTGACGTTACCTTAGTGTCCTGCTTCCACGTTGTTTGCACACTCTCATAACGAGGGCACTGGGTTTCCTCCGAGCTCCCTCCCATTGACCCTGTTCATGTGAAGGTGTTTCGAGGCTGGCAGCTCCGTTTCCAGGCATGTTTCTCCAAGCCCAGTGGCACATTTGGCCAACATTTGCTTATGATGAGGGGGGAGCATTCGCAGAGCTGTGAAATGGGATGTGCCAGGTCTGAATGGCGCAGTTACTGCTGGAAAGTGTCTGCAGGGTCCCACATCTCTGGAACCAGCCCACTTTTCCAATATGGGGACTGAACTGGCCCCAGCCATTCAAAACCCATCTGTGCTTGATTTTCTTCTCCTACCCATCTGTAAGGGTGTATTGAGGGCTGGTCACCAAGGGCCCCATTCTGGCCAGTGGTTCTAAGGTTAATGCCCAGTGGGAGTGTGCTCATCTCAGGAACTTCACTGAAGGCCTAGAAACTACCCAATGCACCTACCAGCCCCCTGTGTTTATGGGAACTCAGATGAAGAGCTTTACCAAATTGTAAACAATTTATGATTTCAGGTTTGATAACACTGAACAAACTTTTTAAATCCTGCTGTTTTCAGCTGAGAAATGGATCTTCAGCCCATCAAAAGCTATTCCTGCTTTAACTTGGTTGCTGTTGTTTTTGTGGCTGTTCTTATGGAAATGCAGATCAGAGTAGTTTCTGAGTGAGCAGTACATTCAGAAAATATTCTGAAATTTTATGGTAAACATTTGTTACAAATATCGTAAGTTACCTTTGTGGACCAGCAGAGTTTAAATTTGTACAGCAAAGATGGTATTCCAATTTTTGTCATAACTTTATGTTCTTTGTATTTGTTAGTCAGTGCCAGAGATTAAAGTCAAAGAGCAAGTAATGACAGGAAGCTGTTTTGAGGATTGTCTTGCACAAATGTCTTATTGTCAGTTGTTTAGAAGATCCTGCTGGAAGGACACACACCAGAGGTGGGTCAGGGCCCTGAGAACTCCAACAGGCTGTCATCGCCCTGACCAGCCTGCAGCCATCTCTCTGCAATCTTCTGCATCTCTCCCCTCTACCCCATCACCACACTCCTCTCTGCTTGTGTCAGATGTGCAAAGTCCCCCAGGAGCCCTTGTGGAGAAGTCGCCTGGAGAAAACCTCAGCTTGTGGCACCTCCTGAAACTGTGGTGTGAGATAATTGTGCCATGCTGGTGTAGTCTGCACTACCCCGTTAGTCCACGCAGCTCCCAAAGACAGGGCACCCTGCCTGGGAGCATCTGCAGCTTGGGGCTGTTCTATTCTGAAGAGAAGGAGAGTTTAAAACAGTTTAAGAAAAGGAGCAGCTTCCCAGAGTGTCACTGGGAAGCTCCAGTGTTTTTAGGGACTCCAAAAATAATACTGAAGTTTTTTTTCCCAGGATAAGCTGCATGTGATTGCAAAGCTGAGGACACTGAAGTGGCTGAAATCACATCCTTCTGCAGGAGGGCACTGGCAGATCCCAAATTACATAAGGTCATGGTGGAACAGGCCCCTTCAGGGTCTCCATTGGTTGCCACCGTCAAGTATTTCTGGATATAAATACTTTCAGTGGAAACTTAATTTTTGTTATTTTGATGGAAGTGCCAACTTTTCATGGAAAAGAAGCCCTGGGAATATGTCTGTGTCCATCTGTCTGTTTCCTTGTCATCCTCATGCAAGTCTCTCTAAGCTACCTGAGTGAGGGACTCCAGTCATGTGCACAGGGAGAGAAAACCCTTTCTAGTGGATCTACAAAGGGCACAAAAAAGGAAAAATAAAGGAATAAAAATATTAGACTAGACTAGACTAGACTAGACTAGATAAAATAAAATAAAATAAAAATTAAAAAATAAAAAAATTAATAAAATAAAATAAAATAAAATAAAATAAAATAAAATAAAATAAAATAAAATAAAATAAAAGCTACAGAGAGTCTGAACTTCACTGTTTCTGTGCAGTGCAACAGTATCTTTCTGAACTAGCTGATCACAATTTTGCACTGAGAAAAGCAAAGTATTCTCCTTTAGCATTTCCAATGTCATGAAGAATCAGTGAAGAGAAATAAGGTGAATGCTGTGAGTGGATGTTTCCCTGTGGATACCTGTCCTCTGCTTTGGGGAAAGAGCCACTCGAGTTGGGTCACCCATTGTGTTGTGGGCTCCAGGGGTTTCCTGGCCTCTCTCTGGCTCCCTCCTGAAGGTTACACTGCTCTGACACATCCCATCTCCTCCTGTCCTTGCAAGCCTGTGATTCCCTGTCCTATGTGAGTCCCACCTGTGGGATCAGCCTCTTGAACCTGGGAAAGTTTAATGCAATTTCCTGAGACTCAAACAGTCTTTGCAAAGTCCTGTGTCACTGGTGGGAAGAGCTGCCAGTTTCCTTGGATTGTGCTCTGTGCCCTGAACAGCAGGAGAAGAAAGTCTGTGTGTGACCATTTATTCCTAGTGATCCATAGCCTTACTCAGCAGGGTAGGAACCACCAGCTGCTAATTAAATATCAAACCTGAGATGCAGAGTGTTCACTGTGCCAAGCTCTGCATCTTACTCATTGTCCTTGTGGAGTGTTTAATTCAGACACAAAATTCAGCCCTGTGGAATGATGGCTGCTTGTAACAGCTCCCTGAAGGGCTGGTGTTGTTGATGCTTTATCCTTGCACCCATCCAATATGCTTTTGGGTGGTGAAGGAAGAATTTCCATCTCTCTGTGGATTCTGGTGCCATTGGTGGGATCTGTCGATCTCGTGGGAACAGCAGCAAAATAAGGCAGAAAGCACATTCAGTCCCTGCTGCAGAGGAGCAAATTTCCCTGGGAGCTCAGGGAAGGTGTTTTATACCTGATCATCCACTGGAGACTCAGCAATCAAGCCCACAAGGCTCTCTAGTCCTTGGGGCCTCCAAGGCTCTTGGTGAATCAGGAAGGAGCTTTTCCCAAAGTGCTTTGGACAGCAGTGCTCAAGGCACCAAGGGCTCAGTCTTGTCTGTTCCCAGGGTTTGCAACTGAAGGGCTGCAGAAAGAGGGTCTCCCCCTCCACGGGACAGTCACTTGTGTAATTGAGGTCCCCATAAAGGACAAAGGTCTGTTTATGACCCAAAAGCATCAACAAACTAATTCCTGGCTTTTTTCTGGTCCAAATGCAGCAGCACAGCTGTGTACGACCTCTGAGCAATGGCAGCACAGCAGCCCTGCAGCTCTGGGGGCAGAATCAGCACCTGGCCCTTGCTGAGATTGCACCAGAGCCCTTAAAATATTACAAATGCTTTAGCCTGATTTGGGTCAGGAATGAACTCTGCACGCATGGACATCCACCAGCCCACAAACACAGGGCATTGCACCAAGTGTGGTGCCTTTAGGTTTGACTTCAGGGCCTCAGATCCCATTACCATGTTTATAATGGAGTTTTCCCAGTTTCCCAGCCCAAACCATGGGCTCTTGCTACCTCCAGGCAGTGTTTACCCTCCAGTTGGTGTTACAGGAGCAGTGCTTGCAGTCAGCTGTGCCTGCATGGACACTGCCCACTCTTTGCAGAGCATTTGCATGGTCCCATCCCTTGTAGCCTTCTCCTGGGGATTTGCTTCTGCTGCTGCTTCTCTGATTCACTGTAGCCCTCTGGACTTTCCCTGGTACAAAGGGAAGCAGTGTTCTGCTTGAGGTCTTATTCTCTCTGCATCAGCTTAAGAAAAGGAAGAACACAGTTCTTCTATGTGAAGGGCTGAAATCTGATTGATTCTTTGCTGCTTGACTCTCAGGGTAAGGCTGTGTGATTGTCTGACTTCTTATTATGTTATCTGTCTAGATATTCTTTCTCATTCTAGCAGGAATCTTTAAATTATACTCTTTGGACAATAAATGCCAGCAGAAACATCTCCTAATGAGTTTTACTGCTTCTCCATAGCTGGATGGAGCTCCTTTTTGGAGCACATTTTCAGGAGACTTCATCCCTGTTGTTTTAAGTTCCTTTTCCCTGTCATTTTTGGGGTGATCCCTCCAGAGCAAACATGTGGAATTATTTCAAAAGCTTAATCCAAATCCTCAGCAGGGACATCTTCACCATTTTCTTTGTTTTTATAGCTCCACAGTTATCACTCCACCATCAGCAACACCCTTGCCTTTCCCAGGACTGACAGCAGAGGATGCAGAGCCGGCCTCTCACAAGGCAGCTCCAGTTTTCCTGCACTCACTAGAAGGAATGTGGTCTTCCTCTCATTTCCAAACTGACAGCTGAAATGAGTTGGAGGGGCTGTGCCTGCAAAAGCAGCAGAGGCAGCTCGCTCAGGTAGCAGCACTGCCATTGCAGGCAATGCACAGCCAGCCTGAGCCCTGATTCATGAGCCTGACTTGCAGAAGCCAACAATAAATCTCTAGCACAGAAATGCAGGCAGTGCACCGGTCCTCAGAGAATGGACCAGCTGGGAGATGGGTTTGGGATGAGGTTTTCCTCCTTTTTTAATCATCGTTAACAAAAGGAGTGTAGAAACCTACAGGTGCCTGTGTGGGTTTTTGTGCCTCCCCTGCACACAAGGTGCAACAAAGCCAGGCCTTTCTTGAGCTGTCAGCACCTCCCTGTGCTCCTGCTCCCAACCCTCTGCAAAACAGTGTCTGTGCAGGGTGATCCAATCTCCCTGGGTTCATTCTCACAGCCCTGAAGGAGGGAGCATGGCTCATACTTACTGTGTTGTGCCCAGGAGTGTCAGTAGTAACTGACATCCTTGCAAAGGAGATGCTCATCTGGGTATCCCAGAAATACAGACCTGGATAAGGCCACAGTGTCACAGTATCACAGTATTCTGGTTGGAAAAGACCTTCAAGATCATCAAGTCCAACCACTACCCTAGCTCTGCAATGTCCACCACTAAACCCTGTCTCCTGGCACCACATCTGTCTTTTTAGATGTCTCCAGGGATGGTGGCTCAACCACCGCCTCAGACAAGCCTGGAGGTGTATGGAGGCCTTAGAATTACTAATCCAGGAGGTGACATGAGACACCTTAAATCACTCTTTTATTCAAGGCTCACAAACCTGCCTCTTGGCAGGAGGTAGGTTTTCTGCCCTTTTTGTTATTCTACACCTTTAGTTTGTTGGTGCTTCACATCTTCTGATTGCCATCCCATAAGCTACCAT
The DNA here is from genome assembly GCA_020745705.1 of Hemiprocne comata. NCBI lineage: Eukaryota > Metazoa > Chordata > Aves > Apodiformes > Apodidae > Hemiprocne > Hemiprocne comata. Next base: position 14,693,128 of record CM036602.1, on the reverse strand, counting down.
ATCCAGGTGGTCTCAAAGGATACTTGGACACCAGTAGCCCAAGGATGAACCTTCCCTGTTGCCCCCTGCAGAGCCTGGAGGGGTTCAAGCCTGTGGAAAGTGGTTAGTCTCCAGCTTTAGCAGGCATCTCCCACAGCATCACTGGGTGCTTCAGGTCTCCTTCCTGCAGAGCAGCAATGCTGGCTTACCCTGCCATGACACTGCTGTCAGGAGCAGAGGAGAAGCAACAAGGCTGTGATCTCCCATGGTGAGAAGCTGATGTCCTGCTGGACTGTGGCTGCAATTTCAGGCCAGCTCTTGCTCTTCCCTCTGGAAGAAAACCTTTGGTTTGCATGCTCCTGGCTGTGGGTCCCAGACGATGCACCTACGCTCTCTCATGCTGCCATCCTGCACAGCAGAGAGCTGCTGCATCCTGTGGAAGAACTAACTGAGCCATGAAGTTATGAGCCTGCTTTCTCCACCCAGGCACAGAGAGCCAGAATGATCCATGGTTCTGGTCATTTGTTTAGAGAGCTTCAGTTCGCAGCAGCTCTCCCCATATGCTCAACCCCAGCACTCGGGTTTCCTGGGGTCTCCATCCACCTCATGTTCCCTTCTTAGTGCAAACCACATCTTTCCCAGGGGTGTTTCATCCACAAATTACTCACTTTGCCACCTGTTTTTCTTGTTGGGCCTCCAAAAGGAAATGTCCCCATGCTTCCCAGGGTGACACCGGGGACGGGCTGAGCAAGCAAAGCACAGGATCCAGCCAGTATCACATCTGACCATCCTCAGTTGGGGAGGGTCGTTAAAGAAAGTCACAAAATATTCCAAATTTTTAATTTTTAATTTATTTTTTTTTTTAAGAGAAAATATTCACAATCCCCAGGGGAGACCTACAGCCATCACTGTTTGTTTCTCTGGAAACACTGTCAACCCCTGTGCAGAAGGAAAGGGCTGCATTCCCACTGGTAGGGAGGGCTAGGATAGTTTTCAGCCAGATCCATTCCTAGCTCAGGTGGCTCTCACAGAATCACAGAATGTTAGGGGTTGGAAGAAACCTCAGGAGATCATCTAGTTCTACCCTCCTGCCAGAGCATGTTCACCTATAACAGGTTTCACAGGATGGCATCTAGGTGAGTTTTGAATGTCTCCAGGGACAGAGCCTCCACAACCTGTCTGGACAGGTGCTCTGCCACGTTCACAGTAAAGAAGTTCCTCCTTGTGTTTAGACAGAACTTCCTATGTTCAATTTTGTGCCTGTCACAGGGCACTACTGAAAAGAGACTGACCCCAGCCTCCTGACACTCACTCTTTATAAGCATTTATAAGATCCCCCTCAGTCTTCCCTTCCCCAGACTAAAATCCCCAAGTCCCTCAGTCTTTCCTCATAAGAGAGAAGTTCTAGTCTCCTCATCGACTTCAAAGCCCTTTGCTGTCCCCTCTCCAGCAGTTCCCTGCCCTTTTTGAACCAGGGAGCCCAGAACTGGACACAATACTCCAGATGTGGCCTCACCAGGGCAGAGTAGAGGGGGAGAAGAACCTCCCTCGACCTGCTGGTCATACTCTTCTTTATGCGCCCCAGGAGGCCATTTGCCTTCTTGGCCACCAGGGCACATTGCTGGCTCATGGTCAGCCTGTTGTCCTACAGGACTCCCAGGTCTTTTTCCACAGAGCTGCTCTCCAGCAGGTCAGTCCCCAACCTGTACTGGTACATGGGGCTGTTCTTCCCCAGATGCAGTGCTCTACAGTTGTTGCTGTCCTGGCCAAGTGAACATATGTGCTGGAGGGAGGGTGAAGGTAGGATCAGCCCTACATGGGAGGATGGCAGACATCCTCCTGCTAGCAGCAGTATGTGCTTGCACCAGCTTAAAGTGCAGGTAGATCCAGACTCAGGAAGAACCAACTGCTCTTTGAAAAGGTCTGTCAAGTGTGCTCAGCCCTGAACTGCTGAGCAGCAGCATGGTCATGGTGGTCCTCCATGAGGGTCACCAGATGATGTTTTTCCTTGGAAGTCCCAAAGTCATTACGTTTAATGAAGTGCCATTAAGAGGAGGGCTACAGAGAGGGCTCTGCTCTGCTGTGCAGCTCTACTCTGGAGAAAGGCTGAAAGAGTTGGGGCCGCTCAGCCTGGAGAAGTGGAGGCTCTTGGGAGACCGTAGAGCACCTGAGGGGCTACAGGAAAGCTGAGGAGGGGCTTTGACAAGGGCTTGTAGCAAGAGGACAAGGGGAATGGCTTTAAACTGGAAGAGGGAAGACTTAGATTAGAGATTAGGAAGAAATTCTTTGCTGTGAGGATGGTGAGACACTGGCCCAGGTTGCTCAGAGAAGCTGTGGCTGCCCCATCCCTGGAAGTGTTCAAGGGCAGGTTGGATGGGGCTTGGAGCAACCTGGCCTAGTGGGAGGTGTCCCTGCCCATTGCAAGGGTGGTAAACCACTTGCCATGCTTTCTGGGTTCCCAGCACAGCTCTGTGTTCTGCTGCTCAGCCTCAAGCCCAGCCCTGGTGACAACCCAGATCCCCAGGCACAGGACTGGACACACCTCAGGCTCTGCTCCTGCGGGACGCTGGCAGCGTGCTGCAGTTCCCTTCCTGCTCTGCGGATTTTACCAGCAATTACTTTTATTATTATTATCACGATTCTCTTGCAGAGCAATAAGGGATAAATGGGTAGTATTGGACTGAGGAGAGGAAGAAACCCCCAGGAGAAATTCTCCCTGGAGGGAAGAGAGCGCAATAAATACGACAGGTACATGAATTTAATAGTTAGTTGTCCTGGAGATGTCAGAGCTTTCCTTGCCCAACATTTACATTTTGTCCCATGGATGGAAAGTCCTGCAGAGCCCCTGCAGGGCCCTAGATGTTGCTGAAAGGCCTAATTCACTGATGTAGTTGTCAGGACTATCAAACTCAGGATTCCCAGCCCAGCTGCCTTTCAGGTCTGGATCCATCTGACATGGTCACAGGTAGATGGCACCAGACTGGGATGCTGGCTCTGCAGTTGTGCCCACATTAGGTCCAACAGGAGTAAAGATAGAGGAGACACTGCTCACATAAGACATGGAGTGCAGGCTGCTTCTTCCCAAAGGACATGCAGAAATTCCGTGTGGGATACAACACCAGGCACTCAGGGATGTTCCATCTCATCTAACACTTGTGAGAAGGAACAAACCAGGCTGAGGTCCCCGGGGGAAACAACAGGAGAAATCCAGCTGGAAAATGATGCCTAAATACAGGATAGATAGACCTCATCCACTTTTCTCACTGCTTCCCGCTGGCAGAGGAAGATGTTTGCCCAACCCCTGTGGCAGTCATGCATGGATTCACCAGACCCTGAACCCCCACTCCAACATGCAGAAAATCAGGACAGGGACTCCGGCACGAATTCCCCCTCATGCCAGAGAGTTCAACACTTCAGCACCCAAAATCTTTAGACTCGGGAGATGAGCAACACCTCAGTGCCTAGCACCAGCAGATGGGCTGTGGCAATCCTTTAGCCATCTGTCCCTGTGACATTAAGCTGAGTAGCCTGACAACAAGCAGTCCTGGGACACACTCACTGGGGTCCCACCGGCTTCCCTGCTTTTGGAAATGATGATGTTCCTGCCTATCTCTAATCAGCACCTGCCAGCCTGCTCTGCAGAGCTGCATCTTCTTGATGCACAATGCTCTGGTGCTGGGAGAGGCTCAGGTGCCTCCCTCTTTATCAGTGCAAGGAGCCCTGCAGGGGCTCAACCCTTTGAATATTTGCTTCTGTGTTTCTTTTTGGATGTTCAGACCTGAATTTGCATTTTCAAGTACCTGAGTCCCAAACCTTTGCCTCCAAAGTGTTAAGTACATACCCGGGGATGAAAGCATGTGAGATAAGTGTACTCATATTGTGCTGGGAGAAAAGAAGCTTGTTCATCGTCTTAAGTGCTGCTTAGTGTTTGTAAGATGCTCTGACATGCCAAGAGTCAGTACCTTCTGCTTGAGGAGGACATGAATAAATCCCCACAGCCTGTGCATCATGTATGGACACCAGGTCATGTTATCCAGGAGTCCTAGCAAAAGCAAGAAACAAGTCAGGGACAGGGGCTCCTGGTGTGTTCCCATATGAATTCCCACAAAATCACTTCTGTCTTTCCTTTGAGGGAGGGAGGAAAGGCAAGGAAGACTCCCCTTTCCCCAGCTGTAATTTATATCAACATTGGAGCAGCCATGGTGGGTCTGGCCCTTTCTGAGTCACTTTCCTGATCCTGCACAATGAGACCTTCCATACAGAGGGATGGTGTTTTCTGAGCTGGAGCAAGTGTTTTGGTGAGGTGATAGCAAGGAAAAGATGTGCAAGGACCAGAAGGGACTCATTAAGATTTTGTTGTAACTCAGAAAGCTGCCGAGCTAGATAAAACCAAGCCAAGGTAAGGATCCACCCATGGGGACATAGGAGGAAGGGAAACAGTGGTTTACAAGCTTTTTTTATTTCTATTCCATCTGGCCTATTCTCTCTGAGTTTCTCCTCTTTCAGAAATGTAGTTCTTGAAGTTTATATTCTAATCAAACGTGGATTTGGAGTTTAAAACCCCTTTCGATCTTTGGGAAGAGTTGACTGCAAGGAAAGGCACCTACCACTCTCCTCCAGCTGGCTCAGGAGCCCTGTTTCAGGAGCCCTTGTGCTCCTGCACAACCCATAGCACAACACCTGCAGGGCTTGTTTGCCAGGAGGGCTGGAGCAAGGGTGCAGGCAGAGCTGCCTGGCACAGAGTGAGGAGGTGAGGGAGGGGGAGGCAGCAGCCCCAGGGCCATGATGCTCTGGGCTATGAGGGGTCTGGAGGCTGCTGCAGCTCAGATTACCTTCTTGATTACTGCACTGTGTTCTCATCAGAAGAGAAGAGGGTTTGATCAAAGGAAGATTACCTCCAAATGGGAAGAGGAGGTTTCATTAGAGAGGCTTAGATGATGTGAAGTAACTCGTCTTCTGAACAGCTCAGCTTAACCCTTGGGGAAGTGTTGCTCTCCATGCCTGCCCATTTCAGCAGATCGCTTCCCTGAAGAAAGGTCTGAAACTCAGAGATGCTCCAGGACCAAAACCTGGCCCCAGATGTCTGCCCTCAACTTGCAACATACACAGCCTCTGTCTCTTTCTGCAGCCTCTTCCAAACCCACCTCCAAAGTTAGAACTAGAATGGGGAATATCCAGAAATCCTGTGCACTTGCCAGAACAAAAGCCACATCAAAGACTGTATGTGCAGTGCCCAGCTGACTGCTGCTGTTGATCAGGGCTGACCCATGCAGTGAGGCATCTCTCCACTCCTTCTGGAGCAGGATACATTATTCTCCTTCTCCTTGTCCCCTTGGTACATAACCCTGAGGCATGCCTGCATGAACTGTTAGGTTTGAAGCCATCATCTTCAAGGAGATGCAACAAATTCCATCGTTCAGCTATACCTGGCTTTGCCTGCAGTGCCTGACATATTTAAAAGTAGAAATACTTGGTTGGGTTTCATCTGTCCAAATACAGCTGTGTCCAAAGTAGATGCATCCTATCTTCTCCTGCTACCCAGAGCCTGTCATCTTGGTTGCCTTTGTCATTGACATAGAGAAACTGGCACTTCTAGGGCACAGAGAAGTTCATGCTATGAGAGAAGTCTGAAGAAAAGCAACTGAGCTGCTCCCAGAAGCACCATAGCTCCCCACTGACGATAGTTTTCCAGACAAGTTGCTGGGAGGAGGCAGAAAAGAGGTAGTTTGGTATTTACCCTGGACATTGGGTCAAGTTTGTAACTGCAAAGTATGAAATGAAGTTATGAAAACAGGAAAGTGCAAAACAATCCTAGAGCAGACCTGACAGCAGAACTCCTCTGTCTCCTCTGTGATTCCTCACCCATGGTCCCTGAGACATGCATCAACTCTGAGAGCAGGATGGCAACCCCTATGACCATCACTCCTCATGCAGAACTGGACCTGCTGGGAGCCAGGAGGGATTGGACTGCACTTCAGCCCCTCTTGCCTTCCCCCTCTCCACTCAGAGCAGACCCTGTCTCCTTCTCCCTGCTTTTTTTTTATTTATAAACCTGGCTCAAGCTGCTGCACAGACAGAAACACACCAACGGCTGGTCTTGTGGGTGCAATGCCTTTGCTGTGCAGGGGTCTCTCAGCCAGTTTCATTACACTGCTAACCATAAAAGTGTCTGCTGTGTTCTGTCAAGCAAACAGGCTTGAATTTGATGACCGAGAGTGTCCTTCACAGTATGATCAGCACAGGGACAGATTTGGTGAGAGAAAGCTTTGTCCAGTCGCCTTATAGCTTTAGGTGTGCTGGACATTACACCCTCTAGATGGAAGAGATAGTCCTTAATATTCAAGGGCTTCACTCTGCAGTGTGAATGACACCTTCAGAGAGGCATCCTATATGCAGCATCCCTTGGCTCTGTAATGGTTTGGCCTGTTTCAATACCTCTCTGCAGACAGACAGACAGACAGTAACCACAGGATTTTACTGGGAAGGGGAGGCTGGGTAAGAAGCTGAGATGTAAAAACTCTAACAGGGCTGCCCTCTGAGATCACAGACAGCAAGTCAAGAATGCCAACCTGGAAACAAAGGAACAGACAGCAGGCAGGGCTGAATTGTTGGAGAAAATCCAAATGTCTATTAGTTGATTTTAGGGTCCTTTTAAAAGTGAGTTAAAGAAATGATCCATCAAGATAGTGATGGATTATAGAAAAGGAACTCTGCCACTTTGCTCTCCCACTACTGGGATGCAGGAATCTGTCCTTCCATCATCTAGCTCCTGAGAAACCTTGCCAGAAATTGTAAGTTCAGTGCTCACCCTGAGTGCCTGAACCAAGCCTTGAAAATACTTGAACACAGCCTTGTATTGCTCTTCTCCCATCTTTATGATTTTCTTGCCCTGCTCTAATTCCTCTCCTTCTAATATTTTCCTTATTTCCCTCTGTGTAGCAAGGTGCTGCCTTACCTGGGTGCAGTTGCATCCTTTGGGGTATTGCTGGAAGCACTCAACTGATGAGGCAACTGAAAGGGTTAAGCAACTTCATGGGTGATGTAAGTTTGCCAGGTCTTAGAAGAATGAATCGTTGAAAGTAATGAAGCCGTGTTCCTCCAACAGTGACTTGCAATTTGATCTCTCACCAGAGACCTATTTTCTGTTTTCCTGTTCTTTTTGGCCATGTTAATGTATTATGAGCCTTGTTTTTCCATATAGAAAGCAGAATCAAATTCCAGCAATGACAGCACCTTAGCCTACTATAATTCAATTTATTTATTCCCCCACCCCTCAAAGCACAGTTATTACTTTCCTTACTAATGTCAGAGAGGCTCTCAGACAAGGGACCTTTCTCTATTAAGGTTTTCTATTGCTAAAGAAAACTGCATAAGAGATGCTGCTACAATGGAAGACTTACTTAAGACATTTCAAATGCTTTCACTACTCTTTTCTTCTTTTACCTTCCCTGAACTCCTCATTAAAGTCTGCAAAGGTTCCTGATGGTGCTCATTGCCCTGAGAATAAGCATACCAAGACTTCTTGTGCTGAGACCCTCACAAAAGTCACACTCAGGACTGTCACATAGTCTTCTTTGTACTCAGTGGTGTTCAGAACCTGATTACTCCATCAGAAGCAGTACGTGGGAAGCAAAGACTTTGGAGAAGGCATGGGAACGATTTCAGTAGCCAAGGGAATCCAGCAAGTCTGGCAGGACTGTGGCAGGTGGCAGGACAGAAAGGAGAAGGTGGGACAGAACAGCTGAGGAAAGACCAGGAACCATAGGAAATGCTGGCAGATGTGACTGCTCTCACAGCTGGTGCTCTGCCAGCCCTGCCAACATGTCCTCTGGAAACCATAATGTATGAGCATCCCTGTCAGAGATCAGTCACTGTGTTCCCATTGGTAATCTCACAGGCTGAGTGCAGGGCTGGTGTCTTTCTCATTGGAAAATGAAAAAACAGAGGAGGGGGATTTATTAAACGAGCAACGGAGAAGGGCTTCAGATTGATCTGTCATAGGCAGGAGTGAAATTGATAAAATTGGCCAGGTTGCACCAGGGAGCAGACTGTGGTGCCTCTGCTGCATCTCCTCATCTTGCCACAGCTCCCTGACTCAGGCATCCTACATCCCAGGCCTCCCTGCCCATCCCTTGGACACAATTCTTCCTGCGATGCCAGGACCAGTCCCCATGTGTGGTGGGGACTATGACTGTGTTTAGTTTTAGACCTGCACTTCCTCAAAGGCTGATCCTCCATTGCTTATCCACCCACCACACTATGCCTCTGATTGCTCTCTTTATGCACTTTGAATAAAATGAGTAGCCACACCAGGGAGTAAACAAGGCAGTGGGACTCCTGGTCCAAAATTTGAGGACACTCAGGGTAAAGGGGTAATCTGAGCTCCCAACCTGGCTCTATGTAAAAACTGCAAACCATTTTTTGTGGTCTCTCCCATGTTTACTTCAAGGAAAGGAAGAAGCCCAAAGAGGGAAGAGCCTTCAGATTGATACTTTGGCTAACCCCTCACCAATATGTCACTGTGATGTAAATCGTTCATGGCTCTTGACCTGAGACAAACACAGTGATCACTGGCTGCATGAAAGCAGACTATTATTGCAGTGCCCTCATGCACAGAGACTCTGTGTCCTTCAATATCTCTGCTTTATTTTCCTCCCTGGAGGATGTGAAGAAAGAAAAGCAATGGAGTCAATACCACTACAGGGACTGGACCTGCACTTCCTCCAAAGACAATGCACAAATCTCAGCAGGTTGCCACATGACCAGATACGTGCAGAGGAGACCAGCAGCTGCTTTCCTCTCTGAGGACCTGTTAATTTTTCCCCAGACACTGATGCTGACACTGATTTCTCAAGCCAGACTGGAGGTCTGGTGTTGCTCAACTAGTCACTCTCAGCCAGCAGCTCTAGTACCTCCTTCCTCAGCTATTCCATCAGGCATGCTCCAGACTGGATGTCATCTACATCCTGGCCATCAGTGGCAGTAAAATACAGACCAGAGCCTTAGAAAATCGAGGCAAGGCTCTGGAAAGAGGCAGGCAGGTCTGGGATCCCACCTTGGCATACTTTGCATGCTAAAGGTATACAGGACCCCTCTGAAGTCCCTAGCAGGCCATGCCTGGGAAAGGTCTTTCCCTCTCCCCCTCTTCCTCCTTGATGTCCCCCATAGTGGGGACTGTTTGGGATTTCCTACATGTCTTTCAGGCAGCTCAGGCAGGAGGATGAGCAGCTCCATACCACCAAAAGAGAAATCACCACCCTGCAGGAGCATACACCTAGCCCTGGTGCAGCCAGGAGCCAAACATTGTTAGCATTATTGCACATTAGAGATGGTAATTTTCTAACAGAAAAGGTATTGCACCCCATATGAAGTAATTTTTTTTGGAACTCGTCATGACAGATGAAGATGAATTAATCACAAAGCTGGAAGTTAGTGGTTGCCTGGGGACCCATGATCATGACCTGATTATATTTAATATAGGCAAAGAGAGAACAGTCCCAGCTAATTCTGTGTATCTATGGACACACACACTCACATGGTGCTTTAAAAAGACTCATTTCCCAAAGCTGGGGAAAATTACGAGTGGAATTAATTTGGAGGAAAATTTTAATTAAAAAAAAATGTGAATGAAAATGGGAAGTTCTTTAATAAGAGCTTATTAGGTCATAATTTTAGCTTAAAGAAAGAAGGCATTTTTGCCATCATTTGCCGAAAAAGTACACATCGATTTAGTGGCAGAATGATCGGGGCTGTTAGAAATAAAAATGCAACATGGAAGGAATGGAGAAGGGGAAAGCAGCCATTGTTACTGGTATAAACTGCAGCAAGGAAAGGCAGGAAATTGACAAGGAAAACTGAAGACAATAAAACCAAAACCAAAACCAAAATAACCCATGCCCAGCAAGTCAGTGAACAATAAGGAGCTTCTGAAGTGGTTTGGAAACATGGGACACCACAAGCACAAAGAAGGTCTTTCCTGAAAGGAGACATTCAACCCATAACTGGTAAAGTGGCAAAGTTAGAGCTCAGTCAACAGAAACCCCTTCCCAGGGGCTCCACACAATTGTGGTGGTAACTCCTCACTGCCTAGCAAATGAGAGCATCCTGAAGATGTGGTGAGTGCTGGACAGCTGAGGAGAGCAGAGCAAAGGCACAAAGGGGACTCCAGGTCAGCAACTTCACTTCCGATAGCAATAATGGAGACAGCTACATGGGATCTGAGTGCTCAAGGAATGGAGGTGAAGCAACATCCATCACTTGTTCTTGGGGAAGACACAAGCTGATTTGATAAGTAGGGCTTCACTTAGTGGTGGCATCAGCCACCATTGCTGATAAAAGGGTCAGTCCTGCCTACCTCACATCAGCCTGCATCTTCCAGTCTGCTGGCCATCCTTTCATTGTTGACACCAAGATTTGAGGCAAACTGAGCCTGTGAGCTCATACCATGTGCAGCTGACCCAAGAGCTTTTAAGCCAGTTTTTTCTTTGTTTGATTTTTGTTTTGTTGTTGTTGCTTGTTTGTTTGGGTTTTTTGTTTTGTTTTGTTTTAAGCCAGTTCAATTCCCCAGCCTGGAAAACTGGTGGTTTTTTTGGTTGGTTCATTTGGTTTTGTTTTAATTATTATTATTTTCCAGGAGCAGCACTTACTTATATGAGCTTACTTTGCTTCTCAAACTGAGAGACTTTAGCATTTTCTTGGGTGTTTGATTTGCTGTCACAAAGTATTCTGGTTAAAAAATAGCTCCACAGGCAGCAGAAATGATCACACTTGGTTTCCTGTGGTTGCCTCCTGTGTGCTTCTTCATGGATCTAGCAATTCTGTTGATCTTAGAAGGAAGCCTTTCTCAGCAGAGAACTAATTTGGGTCTGTTTCCTCTGGCCTTGTTACATACATTCCTGGTATTTGTAAGAACACAGAATCTCTAAGAGTTCTACCTCTCAGCTGAGCTTGATGGAAGGTGGCAAGGATTGACAGGCAGTAGTATGGCATAATTCCTGCTTTCTTAGGAAATCTGACTGAAATTAGCACTAAAATGCATCAGTCAAGCACTTGATAAATGGACTAAGAACTGGCCAACAGATCTCACAAAAAGAGTTCCTGGAAAATCAGACTTCCTGCAGATCAGGATATGGATCAGTGCTTATTCAACACTTTCCCTCAAGATCTGGGGGCAGATAAAAATTACTTCCAGGTAGGTGGAAGACAAAGACTGTCCAAGCGATAAGCCACATTAGGATCAGTACAGGGCGATGGGAACCCTTTATGTTTGTGCCTTAAAAAGCAAAAGTGAGTTTTACTACGGTCAAGTTCCCAGTAGCCAGGAGTTCAGATCAGCTCGCCGCAAATTGGAAGGATGGTGGCAGGATGATGATGGAGGAGTCATCCCAGAAGAGCTCACATGTTCATGGCCGAGTGATGGAGGATGCTCAGGAGGAGCAGGGACGAGACACCCTCTCTGCTTATGCCCCTGGGGAGACTGGCACTGAAATACTCCTCTTCTGTGGCCTGTCCTGACAACCACATGCCCTTCAGTGGACAGCAAGACACACAAGCCTGCCCTGATCCCTCAAGGAGTTATGGTTTCATAAACACTTCTCATTCCTGCTTGCTGTATTTTATTGGCTGCAATGACATATTTGGACACCATCTACATTTCCATGTCTGCCAGACTGTCAGCACCGTTTGTACCAGGGACACCTTCCAGCTGGTGTACCAATGTAGTTTCAGGCTACAGGCTTGTAAAACAAGGACCCTCATCCAGCACTTCTGCAAATTCCTCCTCCCCATCCCCTGCACATGGTTCTGTATAACCAACTGACCCATCACAAAGTCTCTTATCAGTTTTATTACTATCTCCTCTGTGCTGAAGGCAAATTTTCCTGCTTCCATTCTGTCATCCTGCCAATTTCTAACCACTCAGGACCTGTGAGACCACATGTCCTTTCCTCCTGAAACAACGTGGCTCCCTCCTGCAGTCAAACCACCATGAGCCAAGGGATATGACAGCAGCCTGGCTCTTGCACTGTTTGTATCATATAAATAATCCCTAACCCTTACATGATGGGGACTACAACATGGTTTACTGTGTTCCTGCCAGGGACATGTGGAGCAGTTAATTCCTGACAGGTCCAACCATTGCCTTTCCCTCCAGGAGCCTGTGAGCTGGTGCCATGTGGTTGTCAGATCACTGCCAGCTCTGACAACCAAGTCTGAATGCTCACTGCTGGAGCACTGGCTAATGAGGAGAGACCACGACCAAAGCAGGTGAGTGCTGGCAGGGCACACAGCAGGTGGCAGGGAGGCAGTGCTGGAGAATGGTGAGACAAGGTCCAAACTCACCGCCAGCAAGAGCATGGCTCCAGTTAACTGAGGATGTATGCTGTGGACATGGGGATACGTCCAAGAAGAGATGTGAGACACCAAGGCATGGTGCCCTGGGTACCAGGGGTTAAGGTGGTTTGGTACTTAGGGAAGGGCATGGAATGGGAAGATCATTACTCATTGCAGTGGGGCTCAAGAATGATGCTTCTTCCTAGTGGGATTGCTTCCTGTGTGCATCATGTGCATCCTTCCCTGGAAAGTGGACTGCAGGACAGTGATACCCAAAGAGAAGACTCTGTGAGCCCCCCCAGCTTTTCAGTGGAACCATGATTCCTGCTGATGTATTTCTAGGCACTTGCTGCAGGGAGCCCTGGGAGCTCATGCACACAACCAGCACCTGCCCTGCAAACACTGGTGTTTCAATTGTCCTGGTTTGAGCCAGGATGAAGCTAATTTTCCTTTTACTGATCTTTTTTTCCCTTCAGTAAGCTCTCTTTTAACTAGCAGCAAGTGTTCCAGCTAGTGGACTGATAACACTGGAATGTTTATGTTTCTGCTGATACTCCAAGGTCACTTCTTACCTCTGCTGCCACAGAGGCTACTGGGGCATATCTATGACCCCCCTGTATGGAGGCTGGACTAGACAGACAGCAAAATTGGCCAGAGATATTCCATTCCATAGATCTATATAAGGTCAGAGGAAGGTCAGAGATCACAGAAGGCAACTTTCTTCCTGCTTCTTCTTCCCTGCTCTCCCATCCATGGCCAGCATTCGGGCAGGACTCCACCTGTCCATCCCCATTGATCCCCAGGCTCGTGCACTCCTGCCCCTCATCACTCTGCCCTCAGCTCCTCTCTGCTCTGCCGCTCTCTCCAGCAGCGCTCGGGGACATCTTGGAGCTGCTCACAGCTCAGGAGATGCCAGGGGAGTTGCTGGGGTGGGGGAGGCAATAGGGGTTTGCACATTCCTGAACATACTTGTATAGAATTGTAGATATAATTCAAGCTGTCTAGTTTAGTTTTCCATCCAGAAAAGTCTCTCTCCTTAACTCTCTCTCTCTTCCCCTACCTGGGTGGGAGGGGATCGAGAACATTGTTGTCGCTGGTTTATTTGCAGATCCTGAGTCAAACTGTGACATCCATGCTCCACAAGCAGCAGCCTCAGGATGTCTCAAAGCACGCAGTGCTTCATTCATGACCTTGTTGGCTTGAACCAACATCTTTCCCTCGCCACCAACTGTGGCATGGGCTCTGCTGCCAGTCCTGGGCATGGGACCCAGAACAATCACTCAGAGCCAAGTTGCTCCAGAACTGGCAGACAGGCACATGCAGGAGTTACACTGGAGCACAGAGAGCTGAGAAACACTTGAGCTGCCCCTGCTTCCAGCCCATGCTGTGCCTTGGGTGGGGAAGGAGCTAGGGCTGTGCTGAGGGAGTTTTCCCAAGCACAATGGCAAATTGTGCTGAGCAGAGGTGATGGAGACCTAGTCCTTGCAGCCACAGCTGCAACCTGCTACAATGTCCAGTGTGAGACATGGGGGTTCCCGGGAGAGATGAGAGCCTCGGGTACAGCCTGTACATTTACTGGGCCAACCAGACAAGCTTATCTTGGTTGATGCATCAAGCACACAGCTGGATGCTTGTGGACTCAACACAAAGGGCTCTCCTGTCCAGTCTGGACCAGTTCACTTCCAGATGCTGGAGTCTGGAATGACCCAGAGAAACTATATCCCAACACTGGTTGAGACTAATCCTAAAGACTATGAAACCATCTGCAAACTGCCTGGCTTATTCAGCAGATAGAGATCACAGCCACTGCCTAAGCAGGAGCCAGAGAGCTGGTCAGGTTGGAGTTGCTCCTGGCAGTTCTGCAGTATTGTCTTAGCCAATAGCTGACAAGATGCTGTGGGCTGTGAATTGTCAATACAGCATTAATGAGTATGTCAGAAATCACAGGGCTGAATTATTTAAAGTCTGTAGCTGCAGAGACAGCATTCAGGACATGCAGACACTCACCTGCACCAGGACAGCTTGGGAGGTGTTTCTAGGACTGAGTTCTGGCATCTGGAGAACAGACCTCAGAGGACAAACCCCATAATTCCCCATAATGCTTCCTCCAGGCTATGCTTACACCTAAAGTCTCATTATGGGCAAAAAAAAGGGAAGGCATCATACATGTGGAGCTCAGAATGGTTAATTTTTTGGCAGTGCAACAGTCCAAGTCATTGAATTAATACAGAAAATCCTACTTAGTAAAGTAATCAAAACTGTTATACAAAAACTTCCCAATGTCTGTCCTGTTCTCACCCTTTCAGTGTCCCCCTGGGTGCCAGGCTTGCATAGGAAGACATGTGGTGGGGAATCACAAAGAGACACCAGCAACCTCAGTCTTTTGCTGGGATAAGTCTAATGTTCCTGGTGTGGTTTCTTCTTGATTTGGGAGACCCCAGTGTTACTCTTTTATGTTCCCTCCTTATTGACTCCCAGCTGAAGTCTGAAATCTGAACAATAGCCTCCCATAGCTCCACTTAACATAAAGGGCTCTATTTCATGGATTTGTCATGTGTGGTGTGCACAGAGTTTGTGTGCACACATATGTGGTGTGCACAGAGTTTAGCTAAAACAGTAATAGCTCCTTAAGTGCTAGACAGTTGTTGAAACAACCAAAAAACAGCTCAGGCCAAGGCAAGACCAGACCTGTCCTGAGACTACACACTGTCAAGTCAATAAAGCACCTTTGGCTTTCTACTACGACGGACAAAAATAATGTTTTCCTGGGCTACACTGCTGTCATGGTCAGAGACATGCACACAAATGCATGTTACCATGACCTGGCTGCTTAACTTCATGCCATGAGTGGAATAATGCTTTCCAGCCCAGGGTTATACAGAGGGCCTATTCACCCGCTTTATGCTCTCCATAGTGCTATGGGCACCCTGCTCTTCCCTGCAGGTGAAGGACTTCACACAATCTCTGAATCACAGAATGAAGGGTTGGAAGGGGCCTCAAGGATCATCTGGTCCAACCTTTCAAAGTAGAACATAGCTTGACAAGGTGCTGGGCTGTCACATTTAAACTGAGTCTTGAAAGTGTCCAGTGTTTGGGAATCCACCAATGCCCTGGGGAGGTCATTCCAATGTCCTACTATTCTCCTAGTGAAAAAAATTCTTCTGACTATTCTCATAGCGAAAAAATTTCTTCTGATGTCCAGTTGAGATCTCCCTGGGAGTAACTTGCACCCATTACCCTCATCTTTTCCATGTGACTCCTTGTAAAAGGGCCACCCTTTAAGTACTGGAACATGGCCGTAAGGTCTCCCTAAGCCTGCTTTTCTCCAGGCTGAACAAACCCAGTTCTCCCAGCCTTTCCTCCCATGGCAGGCCTTTCTGTCCTTGGATCATCTTTGTGGCCCCTCTCTGGACCCTCTCAATCCTGGCTGCATCTTTTTTGTACAGTGGGGACCAGAGCAGAACACAGTATTCCAGGTGTGACCTGAAAAGCACTCAGTAGAGTGGGATGATGACTTCTCTGTCTCTGCTGGTGATACCCCTGCTCATGCAACGCAGCATCCTCTTGGCTTTCTTTGCCTCCACAGCAAACATCCCTCATATTAAGTTTGGTGTCCACCAGGACCCCTGGGTCCCTTTTCACAGGGCTACCCTTCAGCCAGGTGGATCCCAGTCTGAGCTGCACTCCTGGGTTGTGTTTTCCCAGGTGCAAGATCTTATACTTATCCATGCTGTACTTCCTGAGGTTCTTGTTAGCCCACTTTTCCAGCCTGTCCAGGTCTTTCTGGAGGTTGGGTCTCCCAGGGCAAGGCCAGGATGAGGATAATCAGCATCAGATTGGGACAGGATGCTGCTGAGCCCATTCTCCTGGCCAACAGAGGGTGGCAGGCAGAGATCTGTGCTCTCCTGATTGCATCAGGCGCTGGCAGATGTCTGGGCACAAAGATGCAGGTGTGTAACGTGCCCCTTTCTCTGCATTCCCTTCTCCAAACTTTCCTTTCAGAAATTCCCTGTAAATTTGTTTTGGATCCCTGCTCAGAAGATTAATGCACACTCCAAACCCTTTCTTTGAGTTGTACAATGCTTCACAACTCTTATGTTATGATCTCCATTTCATCTGCTCCCTTCACTGAAGACCATTCACACCTCCCTTTGACACATTAGAAAGACTGTGTGATAAAAGCATGTACTTTGTATCCTGAATAATCTTCTGCAGCAAAACACCCTGACTCACCTGTCAGACATGGGCTCCAGCATGACACAAGAGAGCTCAGACTGCACTGGCCTGGTGGGCAATTCCCACTGAAGAGGCCGCTCACCTTCCTGCTTCCTCACACCAGGGTATGAGTTTCAGAGATGAGATGGAGGTTGCAGAATAAGCACGATTCATGTCAGCATGGCAAGCTCTGAGCCATCCCACTCATTGCTGTCCCCTGAGGACATTTATGCAAGAGCTCTGCTGGCTCAAGATCTCCCAGGGGTGCTCTGGGTGGGGAGGATGAACGGATGTGCTTCCCTTTCTCAGCTCTGCATTTGAACAGGCTGCAGTGCCTTGTCTGCCCAGCTGCTCCTTGGAGCTACTCCTGCTCTGCTCCAGGCACTGCTGGTGTCGGTACACGAAGTGCCCTGGCCAGCTCTGCTGGAGGAGGCAGAGGGAGGAAGCCACCACGTGTCCTTGTCACCAAACAGCAGATGGGGAGTGCACCAGCTCGGGGCTCCCCTGCTCTGCCTGTGGCTCTGCAGCTGTGCCAAGCTGGGGTGGTCTATCTACCCCAGCTCTGCCAGGTCCTCACCTGACCGACCCCCTCCAGCAGGCTCAGGAGGGGAAGATGGGGACAGCACAGCTGGCCATTGAGAGAGCCAGGCTAACGCCCAACAATGTCACTTTTCCAAGGCTGAATTTCAGCTGCTGGGATGCTGAGGTGAGTGTGTGGATGTGCCATGCTTCTTGATTCCACTCCGTCTGCAACTTCTTTTTGGAGATCAAGCACATGATCACAGTCAAAAAAATAATATGCACCAGCAACATGCCAGAAACATTGTCAGGGAACAGACACGGCGGATGGTGGCTTTGAGACAAACCTGTCTATAGCTCATTATCTGATTGCAATGAATGTGGGCAGCAGAGCACTGAGACACTCCACAGCTCCCTCACCAACTCCTGGCGTTCAAAACACTTGACTCAGGTCTCAGAAAACATTATGCTGTCCAAAAATAATGAGATTTTAAAAATTAATAAAATACAGCTCTGTTTATTTGCCTTCCATTTTTTGGAGCTGTTAGGAATCATGTCTCCAGCTTTTGTCTGCAGTCACAAGTTTGGCTCTGATGTGATTTTCATTCAAGACAGAGAGTCTCATGTAATCCCCTGACTCTTGCAGCTGGGGCTGTAAGAAAAATAACGGCTCTCTGAGGACTGAATAATCAGAGCTGCCAGCCCTGGTCAACCTTTTCAGGCTGGTAAAGCAGGTAAAGTAGAGATGGGGATGCTCTTTAGAACACTACTGACTTTGACTTGGAAACTACTGAATTACATGTAAATACCTCTGGGATTCATTTGCCTTCCTGTGACACAGGGGCCTTTTTCTGCTCCTCAGAAAAACCCCAGGGCATCCTCCCCACGATGGGAATGTATCAGAGCATGAGCACTGTACTGACCTGCTGAGCAGTGTTTGAAGCTCTCACAGGGATGACAGGAGGACCTAAGTGGTCCTACCTACCTGCTGGTGCCATAACTGCCCTTGCAGAGGGAACTGGCTTCTCTGCCTGTGATGGCACAGCATGACAGTCTGTGCTGGCTTCTTTGCTGTGATGTAGGGCTTGGGCTGGGCAGGAGAACAGCCCAAACAATCAAAGATACCCACAGCTTGATGGATTTCAGCAAGTTCCAACATTTTCCCACTGAATAACATCAAATTCACACTTGTCATTTGTCCTTTGCTCTTTTTCTATGGGCAGTTCATTTTATGCCAGTAATGCTGCTGTGAAAACAGAAGCAGGGCAAGACTGGCTCCATAGATGTCCTTCTGGTTGCCCTTATGTCATGTGTTGTGGCCAGGTCCAATGTCTTCCAGAGTGTGCACCAACACAAATGATGTAGTTTAGTCATGTGCTTCTCCTTCAGCCCCACGTAAGACAGATTCGCTTAAAAACCTAGCAAGAGAATTGATTTTTTTTTCCTGAAAGCTGAGGAAAATGAGCTCAAGGGCTTGATATTGTCCCACAATAGATTTGTTCATGCTGACAGTCCCTGGTGTCCAGTTCTCTTTGTACTCAACAAACAAACAGGCTTGGGGAAAGAAAAGAGGCTGCTATGGTCATTGGCAAGGCTTAGCTATGAATAAGGGTGTTCAGCAAGGTGCCAGGGCTCCTGTCCAGCAAGAGGACCTCTGCAGACATGCACATTCCCCAGGAGCTGGGTCTGACTCATCCTGGTCTGGATCAACTCCACGATCTCTCCACAGTCGCTAGAGGAGAGACCAGAAAGAAAAGGATCTTCAGTAAATGCCAACATTTGTGCACGTACTTGTTTCCTGTTTTGTATCTCTGACAAACTGCACAACAGAGGTTTGATGGATTAAAGTCGTTTTTATTAATCTTTTACTTTGCCTCACAGCCAGGATAATTCCCAGGTAATACAGAATCCCATGTGGCAGCCTGTTCCTCTGGGAGAAGAAAACCCCAACATCAGCTAGACTGGCTGATTTTGCCAGCCCATCGTTGGGCAAGCAGCTTTCCTAGCTGAAATGCTCTGTCTGGGGTCTTCTGGCAAGCAGTGCTGGAACACTGAGGGTTTATATAAACTCCCCAAATCTTGCTCCTTCACTCTGAGGCCAGCCGTGGTGGATGGGCAATGGTCAGCCTCTCCCCAGCCCACAGACACCCTGCAGAACGGTGCATTTGCATAGGAATGCTCATTAAAAAGCAGTTTAATCTTCAGTGGGTGAAGCTCTGGGCACCAGCAGGTTGCAGGGCAGGGTTCGTGCAGGCAGCTGCTCTACTGTCCAGAGCAGCGTGCAGTGCAGGAACAGGTAGATGCTTTTCAGATCAATACTGCACCCAAAAAACGTTGTCATGTACATCACAGCTCAAGGCACAGTCTTACAGGCCATATAGGTACATATGTATGCAATACAGACATACACACATATACTTTACACAGATTATATGTAAGTATGTAGAATCATAGAATCATAGAATATGCTGAGTTGGAAGGGACCCATCAGGATCATCGAGTCCAACTCCTGTCCCTGTGTAGGGCACCCCAAGAGTCACACCATGTGCCTGAGAGCATCATCCAAACACTTCTGGAACTCAGGCAGGCTTGGTGCTATGAACACTTCCCTGGGGAGCTTGTTCCAATGCTCAACCACCCTCTAGGTGAAAAACCTTTTCCTGATACCCAACCTAAACCTGCCCTGATTCAGCTTCCTGCCATTTCCCTGAGTCCTGTCATTGGTCACAGGAGTGAAGAGATCAGGACCTGCCCCATCTCTTCCCCTTGTGAGGAAGCCACAGACTGCAATGAGGTCACCCCTCAGCCTCCTCTTCTCCAAGGTGAATAATCCAAGTGACCTCAGCTGCTCCTCATAAGTCTTCCTTTCCAGACCCTTCACCATCCTCGTGGCTCTCCTTTGGACACTCTCCACTAGCTTGATGTTCTTTTTGTATTGTGGTGCCCAAAACTGCAGGCAGTGCTCAAGGTGAGGCTGTGTAATAACTCTGTTTCAGATTATTTCAATGAGGGTAGAAAAACCTTTCCCTTCACCTTTTTATTTTGCAGCTGATCAAGAAAAGGAGGAGGGACCCTGCCCAGCACAACCACTTTCCCTCCACAATGAGCACAGTACCGGGGGGCAAGACCAGGCTGGCACCACACACAGCACACTGGCTGGGATCAGCTGGTGGCCCCAGGTATTAAAAAGCAGGATTCAGCATGCTGGTTGCTGACCTGCCAGCACTGATTTGTTTCTTTGTCCTAGCATGTCCCCCTGCACACCACAGCCCTGTGCAAGCCTTTCCTGCTCCTGTTGCTAACATCCAACTTTCCCTACAGTGCCGGCGGTTCTTTAGGTGAAGAAACTGAGGGTACATAAGAGCAACATGCTGACATGGGGCAAGGAGAAACAATTATTGCCCAATTATGTAGATAGGCCTTATTTTTGAGACTGTTTGGGGCCAGCACCTTTTCTTACTCTTTTTTGCTGTTGTTGTTGCCTCCAGCAGATTTTTGCAGGGTATTTGTCATTGTTTTTTATTCATTTAGGTAAGGAGGTTTTGGTGTTTTCCAGTTTCTTCTTTCTTCTCTCACACCTCACATGCAGTTGTTCTAAGGGTGTGTTGGTTCATAGATTTATCTATCTGCCTAGTTACCTCTCTTTTTTATCTCTATTTTTTCTATGTGTTTTTTTAATTTCTGTATTTCTTAAATCCAGTTTATTACTTCTTTCTGGTATCTGCAGGTTTCTTCAGCTAACTGCTTCTGTTGGCCGTCTCCCAGTTGGTGGCTCCTTCATTAAAAGCGTGTGCACCAGAGGTCTGTAACTGCAGGAAGAGTCTGGTGCCTCTCCTGGGGCTCAGGATGATGGTGGGCTCACAGGTGGGAGGCAAGCACTGGTTGAGATGCTGATTTGGCAGATGAAGGAGTTGTGAGGGCAAGGAGCAGACTGCACTTGCAGGGAGCATGAACATGAGAGTGACAGGGTCTTCACAGAGATCTTGAAGAAACAAAAAAGCCTGAGCTCTGCAATGCAAAGGAGAAGGGACAGCAAGAGATGGAGCTAGAAAGACTTGTGGGTGAAGCCTTCCTTGATGGGGGAGACTGGACACTTGTGACCTGGGGCAGCATAGGAAATGACCTTCTCTGCCTGTTGATCTGCATTAGTAAGGGGGTGCAGACCTGTCACAGCCAAGGAAGGGGAGGTTTCAGCCAGGCTTGAACAAAGCATAAGGAGCAGAAGGCAGCAGCTGGTGCTGGTCATCACAGGTTCCCTCCTGTACAGGATGGAGGTGCACATCTGAGCCACATCACAGGAGGTTTGTCGGTTGCCAGTGACCTGGATCTTGGATGTTCCTGAGATGCCCCTAAGGCTTTTTTTTTTTGCCTTTCGACTGTTATGCCTTGTTGAAAATGGGTACAGACACAATGTTCTGACACCTGTAAGAAAACAAGAATGACTGTAAGACTGGAAGGGTAATACAGAAGGATTTAGAAGCCCAGGTATTGTTATCTTCATTCCTGCAAAGGACATTGCAAAGACTTGGGCAGGAAAGGACTCACCCCATGAGTTAACGCTTGGTTGGTATTATAGGCAGTGCTTTGTGAGTGAGCTAATGGCAATGTCAGACCACTCTTTACCTTCTTTGAAAGATGAAAGAAATCAGAGGAGATCCCCAACAACTAGAAAGCCTACTGTCACAGCCCGTTTCAGAGGAGGGGATGAAGGAGAACCCAGGAAGTGCAGGCTAGTCAGACTTGCTTCAGTACCTGGGACGAGCAAAGCAGGACCTACAGAGGGCAGCAGGGCCTGGTGAAGCCTGCACCAGCTACTTTCATCCCTGAACCAGCCATACCTTCTAGAACTCCTTTTAGGGAGATGTGAAAGGACTGCAGAAGGGCAGCATGGAGACAGCAGCATGAGGGGGTAAGTGGCACCAGTGGCTCAGCCTGGCTTTGATATCAGAAAGAAGAAATTATAAAGCCTTCAGTTTAGAAGTGCACATGGTATCTCTAGGTGATGAAAAAGGACCGTCTGGGATTTGTCAGAAACAAATGATTTTAAATCAGACCAATTTTTTGGGGAAGTAACTGGCCCAGTGGATAAAGAGAAGCAATAGATGTGAAATATATTGACTTCAAGGCTTTTAATACAGTGCAATGGGATGTTCTCTGAGCAAATTAGGGAAATATACTCTACATTTCCTAAGAGGATGGGGGTGCAAGTAAGTGAAAGACTGTTCTCAGAGAGTTCCTGACAAGCTCTGTCAAGCCAGGAGGATGGTTCAGAAAGGCCTGTCCTGAGACTGATTCTCTTTTGAGTTTCAATTATTTATTTACAGGACAGAATTGAGAGGATGCTTCCACCTCTCTGAATAATTAATTCATTACAGCTGGAATGAATGGCAGAATCAAAACTGGAGTGGCCCCGATAAAAATGCAATAAATGGTCTGAAAATAGTTACCTAAAGGGGGCCTGTGGAGAGGATGGTGCCAAACTCTGCAGAGGAGCATAATGAGAATTGAGATACAATGGGCACGAGTTGCAGTTGGGAAAATTCCCATTGAACATAAGGAAAATATTTTTCAGGACCAGGAAGGGAGAGAGGATCTCCATCTGTCAAAAAACATCTGGATGAGACACTGAGAAACCTGGTCCAGGTTTTGAGTTAGTCCTGCTTGGAGCACAAGAGTTAAAGCAGAGACCTCCAGAGATCCCTCACAACCTAAAGCTTTCTGACAATTAGTCTCTGACAATGGTTTCACTGGTTGTTTGCCAATATCAGCCATTCTGAGCCAAAGTAATGACTGAAGTTCTGAGAAGCTTAAGGGAGAAAGATGAGACAGGATGTGCAAAAGCCAAAGAAGCTTCAGAGAAGATGAGAGGAACAGCAGTGCACCTGAAAAGAGACAAACCTTCGGTCCAAGCAGACTGGCTGCAGGTTTTAATTTCCCTCCCAGTGTCTCTGATCCTCATCACTGCTCTTTCATCAACCTTACACAACATGACTAAATGGCATCTCTCAATTGGAAGGCAACAGGTGAATGTAAATGAATTTGTTAACCTGTTAGTAGATGTTTTCTAGGCCACTCTTCCTGGCTTTCACACCTGTGACTCTTTTAAGCTCTTTGGCCTATTTCCATGACAAATATAATGAAGTTTTTTCGAGATGTCCAGCTGCAGACCTAGATTCCTCTTCTCTCAGGATGCATGTGGCTGGAGAGCAAAAATTCTCTCCCCAGTTCTGCTTCTCCCTGGGATTAAGCAAAAAAAATCACCAATATTGGACAGATATATTTCAGGTATCTTTATTTTCCTTCACAGTGCATACATAGCATTGTCTGCAGGGACAACATAAGAGGAGAGACGGTTCCTCATTCAGCAGGGTCACGAGCTGCAGATGGAGTTGGAAAGGCTTCCAGGAGAGCTCCTATGGACACAAGATCCTGTGATGTGGCATATTTTTGAGGTGGCCTCTCTGCAAGGTGATTCCAGCAGGTAGGTTAGAGAAACAGGTTCAAGCAGCTGCACTTGCCTTTGGCCTATGGAACATGAGAGAGGCTCTGGAGATGGAATAAGTGGCCTGAGGGGGAAGAAGGATGTGGTTGGGTGAGTTCTGGACTTCCCAGGGAAGTGGTGGAGGCACCATCCCTGGATGTGTTCAAGGAAAGGCTGGATGTGGCACTTAGTGCCATGGTCTAGCTGATGTGGTGGTGTTGGTCATAGGCTGGACTTGATGATCTTAAAGGTCTTTTCCAGCCTCAGTGATTCTGTGATTCTGTGGTCAGCACATCAGACATGGCAAATTGGGTGGGCAGCCAGAGCTGCTTCTTCCAAGGGAAGAAATTCCTGGTCAGCTCTCAAAGGGCTCCCTAGGTCACAGGGTTACCTGGCACTGCAGGACATCACACCTTTTAGTAGTAGGATTGGACATCAATGCCCAAGTCTATGGGGTCTGTGATGTCACTGAACCTATGTCAGTCAGGCTGCCTGTGACCTCATTGAACACCCACGTGGAGCACTGATACCAAGGTGCAAATTCCCTGACATGTCCTCCACAGGCAAATAGCCTTGATCCCTCCAGGAATCCATCCCTCCCTCTCAACCAGCACTCCTGCACATGGGGCTCCAGGTTAGCCATTGCAGATCTCCTGCCCCATCAATTAACAAATCCCTACTGAAAGTCTTTGCTCTTTTTCATCTTCTCTCTCGCATTTGCTAAAAGGACAACATGGAGTTCAGTAGGCCAGGTGCAAGGTTCTACACATGGGTTGGGCAATCCCAAGCACAAACAGGCTGGGCAGAGAATAGATAGAGAATAGCTCTGAGGAGAAGGACTTGGGGGTGTTGGGTGATAAGAAGCTCAACACAAGCCAGCAAAAAAACCCCACATTTGCAGCCCAGAAAGCCAATCATGTCCTGGGCTGCATCCCCAGCAGTGTGACCACTAGAGCCAGGGAGGAGATTTTCCCCCTCTACTCTGCTCTGGGGAGACGCCCCCTGCAGAGCTGGGGCCAGTGCTGGCGTCCCCAACATGAGAAGGACATGGAGCTGTTGGAGCAAGTCCAGAGGAGGCCATGGAGATGATCCAAGGGCTGGAGCAGCTCTGCTCTGGAGACAGGCTGAGAGAGTTGGGGGTGTTCAGTCTGGAGAAGAGAAGGCTCCAGGGAGACCTTAGAGCACCTTCCAGTACCGGAAGGGGCTCCAGGAAAGCTGGGGAAGGACTTTGGACAAGGGCAGGGAGTGAGAGGACAAGGGGGAATGGTTTCAAAGTGAAAGAGGGTAGATTTGGATTAGATATTAGATTCTTTTCTGTGAGGGTGGTGAGACACTGGCCCAGGTTGTCCAGAGAAGTTGTGGCTGCCCCATCCCTGGAAGTGTTCAAGGCCAGGTTGGATGTGGTTTGGAGCAACCTGGTCTAGTGGGAGGTGTCCCTGCCCATGGCAGGGGAGTTGGGACTGGATGATCTTTAAGGTCCCTTCCCAAATCATTCTATGATTCTACATCCACTGAATTCTCCAAGGTCTCTTCAATTCCTGGCTGATGGCTCCATTTCTTTCCCCCACTTAACAGTGTTGAGATAACCCCCAGACATACACAGCATCCAGCATCTCCCAAATCCTCCAGGAGCAGCAGAGTTGCAGCACCACTCCATCACCAGCCTGGCACAAGGAGAGCTTGTGTGAGAAGCCCTGCACAAGGGCTCTCAGAGTGCAGCAGCATTCATTTCCCAACTGCAGCCCACAAGAGTCTTAGGAAGGTTTTGCTATGGGAGTTTTTCTAAAGCTTTTGTATTCCACTCAAATGGTGCTTTTCTTAGAGAAGAATAAACTCCCCCTCAAAAAAAAAAAAAAAAAAAAAAAAGGAAAGGAAAGGTCAAGCCAAACCTCTGTGTGGATGGAATCCCTGAAAGAGCCCGTTTCATCGTGCAGCTCAAATGCTGCAGTCGCCTGACTAAGATACAATGGCTCCTGTTGGCCTTTTGCACTGGTCCCAGGAGCTTACAGTGGATTGCTACTAGGGGTAGGTGCTGTAAGAGTCTGAAGTCCTTGAAAGGAGCATTTCACCAGGGCTGCAGACCAGCGGACACCTCTTTTCCTCCTTTGCCTTAATTGCTTAATTAATACTCTGTGCAGGCATCCAGCAGCATGAAAGCAAGCAGGTGTGAGGTTGTGAGCCACCCCGCGGAGCTGCTTCTCATTAACATTCACTTGGCTTTCTGCAGTGAGAAGCAAAAGAGCAGGGCAGATAAAGCGTAATTAAAGGGCCATTCATTCAAATGTTACATTTCCATCTACTCAAGTGCTATCAGGAAGGCTCTGGCCTGGCGTGAGGTGCCAACGATTTGATTAAATTTTCAGCCATGTCTGCTCGGACGAGCCAGCAGGCACTGAGTCTGGGAATGATGCTGAGCTTGGGGTGGGTCCCAGGGTGTCCCAAAAAGTGCTAGGACTCAGACAGTGTGGGAGCAGCCTCCTCCAAAACAGCTGCAAAATGGGAATTAGGGAGTGTGGAAAGGAAATATGTGTTCAGAGCGGGAAGTTTAAGATGATTTTGCTCATGGGTGGACAAAAGCCATAGCTGGGCTTCATCTGTAATGAAATCAGTGTTGATGAAAGGACATGCAGCCTGGCTGTGCAGGGGCTCCCTGCCTGTGATGCAGCTGGGATGGGCAGGGTGAGCTCCCCAGCTTGCCCCTGGCTGCCTGCTCAGTGCAGGGTCCTTCATGGGGACAGTGAGGGGCCATCCCAGCCCTGCATGGAGCATTGCAGGGATGCCCCAGGGGGCTGGTACAAGGGAGCACAGAACATGGTGGGGTTGTCTCTGTTGCTGACTCACACCATATTAAATGCACCCCACAAGCCTGGCAATGGTAGAGGGATACAATTCCCCCCCGCCACAGGCAGGGAAGGGGCTGGCTGCTGACCTGCCTGCCGTGCCCCCTGCAATCCATTCACATTGGCTGCTGGCCCAGTCTCACCTCTCATGAGCAAGATCCAGAACTGGCAGCTGATTGCTGTTCCCAAAACAACTGTGGGCATTGCAGTGTCCTGGTGGCATCAGCCCTGGTTTGTGGGAAAGCAAGACTGAATGCCTTTGGAGTTGATCTGTTGGGGCATGTTCACCCTGACTGGGTGCCATGTGTTTTTTCAGGTGTGATTGCTCTTACTCAGCACCACAGCCTAGAAGACATCTTTGTGGACACAGGCGGCAACTTGCCAGTGAATCTCCACAGCTATCAAATAGGAAAGAAGTCCGAAAACAAGCAAGCACCCACCTGACTGCATCAGGAGGCAGCAAAGCTGCAGCTGTTGATGTTTTCTGCTGAATGTAAGACACTGGAGGAGTTTTCCTGCCTACAGAACATGTTTTCCCACCTACAGGCTACATCGGAGAGATGCGGGCAATGACACATCGCTCCCTCGAGCCTCTGCTGCTCCAAGAGAAGGAGCTCCATACAGAGTCGGATTAGCAAGAAACACTCTGTTGGCTTCCACTCTGGTGTCATTCCCAAGAGAGACAATTTCTGCTTGGAAGTGGCAGCGAGGCATGGGGTCTCTCCCCTGGAGCTGCCTGCCATGGGAAGATGCTGCCTGTCCTTTCCCTTCCCCACCTCCTGGGGCTCAGAGTGCCCCAGAACTGCCCCACTGGAGCATCCGAATCTACCAGCCTCCAGGTGGACAAGGGCAGCCTGTGATCCAGAACTCCATTAAAACTGATGGGACTGGGAATCCACTGCCAGCAGCACGGAAAACCAAACCCTTTCTTGGCAGGGGCCAAGACACAGTTCTGCTTGTCCTAGCACTCACAAAAGAGGACTTGGAATGGGGCAGACTTTGAGGAGCACAGAAAAATACCCCAAATTCTGCTTTTGAAATCTGGTAGTGTAATATAAGGCAGAGAAAGAAGGATGGGTGTGCCTGTCATTACATGGGCAGGCCACCTCCAAAAGTTGCCTGTGTTTTTGTCTGCTGAAAATACCTCCTTCTGCATCAGTGGCCCTCCAGCATGTCCACAACCAGCCCAGGGAAGGCAGACTCCCAGTATGAGTTCAACAGGCTGCCTGGAAGCAGCCACGAGCCCTTTCCCAGTCTTATGTTCTGGAAATGTAAGATTAAGGACAACTATCTCCTGGTGCTGATACAGAAGGAAATCAGCCACAGTGAGTAGCTGTGAGTTCAGAGCAGTATGAAATTCCTAGGCCTGTGACCCAGCTGCACGGAGCTTGTGGCTACATGTTTGTTCCTCTGGATGGACAAACAGCTCATTCACGTTTCTGCTCCCTTCTTTTACTCTTGCCTCTGGCTCTGAGGCAGCAGGTGAGCATGATCAAAGCCATCTCCTTGTGCTTGGGAGCAGGTGGGGATCAACCCTCTCAGGTGCACATCTGTCTGGTGATCTCCACCACTGCCTCCTGATTCACAGATCTGAACTCCAGGCAATTTGGTAACAGATGCAGCAGAGAGAAAATATACCTCCTCTCTCTTCTCTGCCCGTCCACTCCCTCAGTCCTGATCCTGAACATCACAGCAGCCACCTTTTGTTTCCCCTGCCTTCCCTCCCAGCTCTGCTTTGCCTCCTCCTTTGCCCCCATGCAGACCCAGGCAACTGCATAGACACCATATAGACCTGGGACCTGCCCTGCCAGTACTGCCGCCCACCCTGAGGCAAGGGAAATTTTCTGCTCTGACTCCTCTAGAAGTCAAGGTTTCCATAAGCAATCCAGGGGCAAAGATGGACTTGATGACTTGAAGCATGGAGATCAGTCTGGGGAACAGCAGACGATACTAAGAGTTTACCAAAGACCTAGTACAAGGTGACAGACAGAAGAGGAGCTGCTGCCTCAGCTCTGGAAGCTGCACAGCCATTAGCAGCAGAGAATGCTACCCCACTGAGGAGCAGGTATGTGAGATGGGAGAGCATTGGTTTGGCTTCGCCTTACAGCTTCCAGGCCCTCAGCCAGCCCTGGAGCCCAGGCGAGCCCTGCATTGAGCTGATCTTCAGGTCCTAATTGACATTCAGGTCCTAATCCCCCTTTCCCTGCACACCCAACTGCCCTCCTGCATGTTTAGCATGTACTCAAAGCTGGAAGAGGCCTCATTACCCCACTGATGGCCATGCACTTTTCCTCTGCCAGTAATACTTGGAGCAAACAAGTACCACGACTTTACAAATGCCTCTTCTTCAGGATGGAGAGACCTGAGTACGAATGATGCACTTTCCTCCTGTTACTGAAGTCCAGCTGCATCATATTGATTGAAGCTGTGACCCTCCCATCCCAAACACCACTTACAATAAATGCACAAGTGCTTCAAGTGTAAACATATTCCCTCAAAGACCAAAGCTCTCAACTTGTTCAAGTGATCCCCAAATAAATAGCAGAGCAATAATGGGATGGATGGGTTTCCATCAGGCACAGTCAGTGTTGTAATGAACACCCAGGGAAGCAGCAGCATGTTAAACTGAGCTCTCTTATGCTCCATGGGGTCACTATTACATGCCCTTCATTATCGGAAACTCGTAGCAGGCAGATGCCTCTGCCTGGTGTGAATTAAGAAATAAAAAGACATGACATTTATGCTTCTCATGGCACTATCATTTGCTACCTAAAGAAACATTCTTTCAGCAAGAACTTATAAAAATAATGAGCAGATGACTCTCCTTGCAATTTCTTGACATTTATCCTGAAAGTCCTTAACTGCCTCATTTCCCAGCGTGCTGACAGTAGCGCTCACTTGCTCCAGGCAGGTGTATTTCCACTGCTTTTCTTCCCAGGATCAGACACCCAATGGAAATACTCCAATAATTAATCTGAATGGGCCAAAGATTTCTGTTTTGCATACAAACCACTGGCAACCTGCAGTGGCTGAGAGCTGCCCTGCAGAACCACTGGTACATAACACGTGTAACCCAGCCAGAGCTCAGCTAAGAAAAGCTCAGCTCCAAACTCTGGGAGATGCCTGGATCTCCTCAAACTCAGAGACATCTGAGGGACCTTATTGTGAAAAGGGACTTGGCTTTAAAGCCTGGGTTTTCAGCAACATTTAGGTATGGTTTTGCAGAACACTGTATTGTAGAAGGCCAAGCCATAGAACCTCCATCTCCATAATTCTCTTCCTCCACCCCTTATCAACACTCAACACAGTCTGGCAACTGCGTGGCCTCCAAACCCCATCTCTGCTCTTGTGTTGTGGCAGTCATTGGCACAAGACCTTAACCACTGGCAATGTCATGTTGCTATTCCCACGGTGTCCCTGGGACATTCCTCCTGTCTTCAGGTGGTGTCAGATGTCACACAGCCTCTTCAGCTGACCCTGAATCTCTCAGCTCAGACTGTGCTCTTTAGTCACCTTTCTGCCCAGCTCAGCAGGGCTTCATTCAATCTCCCTCCCACAAGCAATTGCCCTGGACTGCTTCCTTGTTGGATTACATATTAGGCCATGTCTCCAAATTCACTGACAATTGTCCCCTACGCAGTGACAGTGAGTGGCTTGGGTCCCTGGAGACCTATTCATTTTAAGAAGATTTTTCCTAGTGGTGGAATCAGCTCAGATGCCTGTTGAGGTCAATGAGCCTCTACTGCTGTTATACACAGAGAAGTCACCCTAAAATACACCCACATGGTAGCAACCCATGCCCCAGAAGGTACAAACGGAACAATTCTAAAGTGTTTTCCAGCCTGCAGGACTGCCAAGGCTATTTGCCAGGTGGGTACATTAGAATGATTTGGGTTGGAAGGGACCTTAAAGATCATCTAGTTAAAACCCAAGAACTCACCCCAAAACATTGGAATGACTCCTCAACAGCTGTTCCTCTGAAAGCCCAGGCAACTCTCCTCCCTGCTTCAAGCTCATTGCAAGTCACTTCACCATGATGGCTCACCCTGAACTTTATTGCTCCCCAAACTCAGCCCCAAAACTTTCCCATCCTGCTCTCACACGAGAGCTCAGATCCAAATCCTCTGTGGTCAGTCTACTGCTGCCCACCCCCTGCTGACTTCAAACCATGTCCTTCACTGCCGTCCCTGAGTGCTTGTGCTCATTTACACCCCAAACCACATCTGCTAGATAATTATAATCTATTGCTTGCTAAATTCTGTCTTTAAACATCCCAGTGAACCCTTCTGAATGTTCATGTCACCAAGCGCTTTTCCCTTTATTTTGTTTTTTAAAGCCAGCCCCACCCCATCAAGTTAATTTTTGTCTCTCTGAGTGAGAAGAGCCACAGCAGTCCCAGCACAGAGCTGAGCTTAGGGGCAAAAAAGCTGGAAGGAGGAAAGTAAACATGATAAGAAACAGAAAGAAAAGGAAGAAAGGAGGGGACAGACTTGTCAGCCTGAAAGCTGAATCAGTGACAACACAGCAGAGGAGCTGGACGTAAGGAAATATGTATTAAAAGAGGGAAAACCAAGAAGAAAGGCAAAAGGGAAACAAAGTCATCTGTGAAACACTTGTAAAAAGGATCAATTGACAATGATGGAAATTTAGGAAATAATAGGATTTTATTTTAGGAAATAATAGGATGGGACAGGGACCTACTTGAGAGAGTCCAACAGGGCTACAAGGATGATTAAGGGACTGGAACACCTGCCTTAGGAGGAAAGGCTGAGAGACCTGGGGCTTTTCAGTCTAGAGAGGAGAAGACTGAGGGGGGATCTAATTAATGTCTATAAATACATGAGGGCGTCAAGAAGGCAGGACAACCTCTTGTCACTTGTGCCCTGTGACAGGATGAGGGGCAATGGATTCAAACTCAAGCACAAGAAGTTCCACCTCAACATGAGAAAGAACTTCTTTACTGTGAGGGTTACAGAGCACTGGGACAGGGTCCCCAGAGAGGTTGTGGAGTCTCCTTCTCTGGAGACTTTCTTTCAAGACCTGTCTGGATGCCTTTCTGAGTGATCTGCCCTAGATTTGATCCTGCTCTAGCAGGGAGGTTGGACTCAATGATCTTTGGAGGTCCCTTCCAACCCCTGACATTCTGTGATTCTGTGATTCTATAATATCAGATAATAAGAAATACAAATAATAAAACACAAATCAGTTCTTCACCATTGACAGTCATGAGATATCCTGACTTCTTCTCTGAAACATATCCTGATTTTTCTTCTGTGAAACTTGTTTTCTGGAGGCCAGAGTTTATCTTTTCAAGCATGTTTGTTCCTGCTTCTAGAGTAGCTGCAGTGCTAAAAACTTTCCACTTCCACAGCAAACACTGACAACATCAGAGAGAAGGGATCCCCATCTTCCTCCTTCTGCCCTTCCTACACCATGTGAAGATACGATGAAAAAGTGGCAACAATTTGGGAGATTTTTCCTGTAATATAATAGAGAATGAGGAACAATAGCAATGAAAATACTCCATGTGGAGTCACTCTTGGGTCTCCACAGATGTAGCAGGTGTTTGGTTTTAGAAACAACGGATTTCTCTTTCTCTCCTCATCCATGGACAAAGAGTAGAGGGTGTTCAGTCCTCTCTGGAGGTGGGTGAAGTAGGTGGGCAGGTCCCTCAGGCTCTGGCAGAGTGCTGGCCACTCTTCTCCAGTGACAAGGATTCCCATCTTGACCCAAATCCTGCGTCCTGTTGACAGAGGACATCTCTGTTCCCTCATACCAGAGCTGACCATGCAGGAAATGTTTCTTCTAATGTGTCTGGGGAATGGATGCTTTGCTCTGGTGTTCTTCAGCCGATTTCTGTGGATCAAGTTGCTTTGCTGCTGATGGTCCAGCAAACTGACAGGCTGCTCAGCAAGCCACGCTGCTCCCTAACAAGAACAGTGGGTGTTGTGGTTTCTCCACCAGCTCAGCAGAGTTGCAGTGGCCTCAATCATTGATGCCATTTGCTTCACTTGGGCCACTGGCAGGCTGGGTCACCAGTCAGGGTCCCTCTTGGGGGGGGGAGCAGGGCCAACCAAGTGGCCCTGCCTAAGCACAGGGGTCCAGTTTGCATCATGGAATCATAGAATTCATAGAACCAAAGAGTTTACAAACTTACTATATGCTTGTAAAAATGAAACAGTCCTCTAGTACTTCCAGAATTGCTTTTTGTCAAGTTTAACATTATCCTGAATATTTCACTAGTTTTTAGGATAGTAGGATTACTTTGCTGTGGAATCTACTTTTAGATGCTTGCATAGAGGTGGAAGATGCAGAGATTTTGATGGGTAAATCTCATTTTTCTTTGCTACTTAACCAGAATACCAAAGGTTTTTCAGTTTCCCATGTGGAAGACCAGGCAAGCTGGGAGTCCAGAAATTATTACCAAAAAAAACCCCAAACAAAACAAAACGTTCTGAAAAATAAGGAAATTTACTTAAAAATAACTAGATTTTTTTTCAGAGTCTGTTCCAAACGTCCTTGAATTTTCCAGATTTTTTTTTTCTTCTCTCCTCTTTTCTTCCTTCCTTTCCCATGACTGAGCCCTGCTGCCTTGATAAAAGATAAGGCAACTCCCCAGTAGCTGTAAACATTTGTATATTTAATTCCAAGCTGTTTGGACTATTTGTAGGACTTGTGTTGACCCTCCTGATGGCAGCAACCAGGGCCCCTGAAGCAGCAAATGAGCAGCGTGTCTGCACCACGCACCAGCTGGGCACTAGCTTCTGCATGAGCCTGTGGAGGTCTTGAGTCCATCTGGGATGACGAGGCCAGAATATAAAAGCTGCCTGTTTGGAGACCATTCTGGATGCTGCTCAGCTCCCCTTTTGCCAGACAACTGGTTGCTGCTTCTTACATCTAAGAAGTCCCTCAAGTGCAGGAGCTGGTGCCTAGGCTTGTATTTGCAAATTTGTTTCAATTAATATTGATTCAATTATCTTCAGACACAAAGGTTTTGGGTTTCTTCTGTCATTTTATGGATGGTTCCAGTGGCATAGTTAGCTAACAACTCTGTTAACTACTGTGAGGCATCTGGGGCAACGTGGTTAGTGCCTCCTCCCAAGTTGCACAGTAAGCAGCCCATTACAGCTGCAGTTCAAACCAGTGTGAGGGAAAACCTTCCAACACTTGCAGTGCCAGGCCTGGGCACTTGCTCAGGTGGCAGATGATGCCTGCTGGCAGCAAGGGTGCCCACTGCTGTGCACACTCCTCTTCAGAGCAGCCTGAGGGTTACCCAGGAGAGCAGGACATGCCAGCAGAGAAGACCTGTCCCCATGACTCCTCATGCTCTCCCCATGACTGACTGCTCTGCTTTCAGCTGCTGCCTCCACCCAGCCAGGTGCTCCCCTCCCTTGGGCACCTGCTCTGCAGCTGGATGGACACATGCTGTCCATGTCTGACAAACAATGGAGGTGGTAGTGCCAGCTTTCCTTGGCTTTGACTCTTCCTGCAGCTCTCTGCTCCTAGCACCAAGTGGCCAGATTCCAACTGTCCAATGGGCCTCAAACTCACATGCTCATCTGGAGGCAATGCTTGCTTTTGCTCATTTGAGGCTCTGATTTGGCTTTCTGCCAATAGGGCATTTGATGGTCAGGCTTTCAGGGTTTTAATCCTTGCTCTACAGACCAAACCCCCAGCAGTTTTAGATGACAGGTGAGATACAGCTGGCTTCCCAGGACTCCAGCACCTAGAACTGCCCCGACACCACCACTGTTTCTGCTGTGTGCTCTGAATGCTGCTGGAGGTGACCTCACCTGGTTTTGCTGAGTTGTTTATTCTCAGAGCCTCATTTTGTCTCTCATTTTCTCCAGCTACAACATCCTGTTGTAGCTGGTCAGACTTGTGGTACAGAATTGATGGCAGGTGCAGGCGTGGTGCCTGGCAAAGTGGGGCAGTTGAGCAGGGAAAAGGATGATGCTTTCCCAGCTGGGAATCCAGTCTCACAGGACATCCCGGAGATGCAGAAGGCAAAAGTGCAGACCTCGAACACACTGCTGGTAGAAATGATGGCACAGGAGAAGCCTTTAGACAAGCTTCTGGTGGGAGAAGGTTCAAAAACACAGTTTCTGACCTCTCTCCAGTCCACTCCACTAGAGCAACTATGTTGCACTGGGAGCTGCTCTTGCATGGGAAGATGATCAGCTGCTGCAGACAAAATAACTCTGTTAATCTCTTACATGTCTCCAGTCTTTATCTCAAGATGGCATGAGGGATGTGTGGAAGATGGCGTGTGCAATTCGGATCTTCACTGAAATTTCCTTTGGCAGTACCAGGAGTGATGCTGCAGGTGAGATGCAGATGCCCAGTGAGAAAACAGCCCAGTTGCTATTAACCAGAGAGGACATGCCGTGTGGGACTGGAAAACCTATAAACCAGCATGTGGGCAGCACATGAGACTGTAACACATCATCTCATGTGATGTGTGATTGTGGTTAAGTGTAGAGAGTTCATAGCTACAGATCAGATTAAGATTATTTGTAAAGACTTTTTTTTACATATGTTTTCCTTGTGAAGGACAGCTGTGAGAAAAGCCTCCCTAAATCTGCTTATCCTCTGCACAGCTGCTGATGCCAATGTGCTGCTTCTCTCACTTGGGGTATCTGTGGCAGTTTGTTCTCTCTACTCAAGCCTTTGTGCTCTGGGCACGGCTGCTCAGAGCATCCTCCTTCCCCCATTTCAGCCCTCACTGAAGTGAGCAGAGCCTCCTGCTGAGCCTTGATTGTTGTCATGTCCTAAGTACACTCCCATGGGCTTGAACTCCAGGTGTACCCCAGATGCATTGGGTCCTGGGTGCATTCTGCAACCTGACTCTAAGAGGAATTGACAGGAGATACCCTGTGCTGGGCTGCAGATGCTTGTGTTGAGTTGGATAACCTCATGTCTCTTGCTTTGGTGACTGCCAGTCTTTTCAATTAAGTTTGTCATGATTTCTTATTGATGTGTTATTAGTTCAGAAATGGCTGCTTCAAAGAAAAGAATTGCTGAAGGCCTGGCATTAGACCAGCCAGCTTTTGGGGGGTGGTGGTGGTGAGGTATGTTAAGTTTTTAAAATAAAGTGAAAGAATAATGATTATGGCATAAAAAAGGTAAGCAAGAGTACTTCTAGTCAAATTCCTATACTTGTTCCTTTTTCCTGAAGCAGCTGAAAACTCTCCAGAGGAATTACAAGCTCTTGGTAAAACAAAGAGGTGACTTTGGCTATTCCTTGCCCAGCCACTGGAAGTGTCCTGAGCCTGGAGTCCCCCTTAGGCACCATGGCCTTGCAGGAAAGGTGTTTTCTGTCCCAAGGATGCTCAGCATGGGCTGTCTATGGGGATTAGAAGAGCAGCAGGAACATGGGTGATGGTGCCAGGCTGAGAACAGGATGCCACCAGGAGCCCTGGGGTGCTCCCAGCTCTAGTGACCTGCCCAGAAGCAGTTCACCAAGAGGGCTTTGGGCAGGCCAGCACAGGGCTGAGCAGCCTGCAGCAACACAACATCCTTGGCTCCTCTCTCCCATCCTGCTTCCTCGCTGGACTGCTGCACAGAAATTGTGCCTTTTAATAGCTAAGAAGCCCTGTTGACTCTCTCCCCAAAACTTCAGTGAAAGAGGCTCCATCTTTCCTCTGTACCATCTTTGAGAAATCAATACTGTCTGGACACTGGAGATACTGGGTAAATTATTACTTATTAATTATTAATTTAATAGTCAGAATAAAAATCTCTCAGGTCATAAAGAGAAAAGCCACCCCCCTCTCAAAGGTGAACACAGCAGTAAGCAAAAAGATGGATAGATTGATAGAGCTAATATATCATCAAATATCTATATCATCTTAACACAGTTTTCTGAAAATGCTGAAGGCACCTCTCAGCCCCTTCTGTGCTTTGGGTACTGTCTGCACTTAGCTTCTTAGATTAAGCAGCTTCATTGTGAAGCAAAAATCTATTGCAAGCAAGAATGTTAACAGAACAAGTTCCAGTGCTATAGTCAAAATCTGTTTCCTCTCTTCTTGGAAAGCCTGTGCAAAAAAACCAAACAACATACACATACAGAAATGAAGCTAAGAAATATATCACTTGGAGACAGAAAATTGAAGCCAAAAGCAGTAGTTGCTCTGCATCTTAATCCAAATGACCTGGACGAGGTTTCCTTTTCCATTAGTGCATTATTTAACAGCTAAAGGATAATAGAGGATGTAAGCTGCAATGCCTGACACAGCCTCAGAGAGGCCTGTTCTGGCAGCAGTTACGGTGCTGTACGTGAAGCCCTGCAACGTGGAGAGCTTGCTCCAGACTGAATGAATCACCAAGAAACAAGGGCACACTTGAGCAGGCAGTTAGAGAGTTTGAACATGTGAATGGGGTGGAAAGGGAGAGCCCAAACCTACATGGGCATTTTGGCTGCAGTCTTAGCTGTGGGTGGAATGAAACACCCAGTAGAATCCCAGACATTGTTCTTCCTGCATCTGAAATTCCCCCTGTCAGCAGGAGGCCAATGGCATGAAATTCAACAAGACCAAGTGCAGGGTCCTGCACTTTGGCCACAATAACCCCAGGCAGCGCTACAGGCTGGGGGAAGAGTGGCTGGAGAGCAGCCTGGCAGAGAGGGACCTGGGAGTGCTGGTGGACAGCTGGTTGAACATGAGCCAGCAGGGTGCCCAGCTGGCCCGGAAGGCCAATGGCATCCTGGCTTGGATCAGGAATAGTGTGGCCAGCAGGAGTAGGGATGTCATTCTCCCCCTGTACTCAGCACTGGTGAGGCCTCACCTCAAGTCCTGTGTGCAGTTCTGGGCCCCTCACTTCAAGAAGGACGTTGAGGTGCTGGAGCAGGTCCAGAGGAGAGCAACAAGGCTGGTGAAAGGACTAGAGGGAAAGTCTTATGGGGAGAGGTTGAGCATGTTTGGGTTGTTTAGCCTGGAGAAGAGGAGACTCAGGGGGGACCTCATCACTCTCTTCAACTACCTGAAGGGAGGTTGTAGTCAGGTTGGGGCTGGGCTCTTCTCCCAGGCAACCAGTGACAGGACAAGAGGGCATAGCCTGAAGTTGCTCCAAGGGAGGTTTAGGTTGGATATTAGGAAGCACTTCCTCACGGAGAGGGTGATTAGACATTGGAATGGACTTCCCAGGGAAGTGGTGGAGGCACCGTCCCTGGATGTGTTCAAGGCAAGGCTGGATGTGGCACTTAGTGCCATGGTCTAGATGGTATGGTGGTGTTGGTCATAGGCTGGACTTGATGATCTTAAAGGTCTTTTCCAGCCTTGGTGGTGATTCTGTAATTTTGTGATTCTGTGGTCCTTCTCTCCATGCTGCACCTCCACTGGGAGATGAAGTCTTCTGGAAAATGATCCCAGAGCAAAGTACCACTTGCCAAACAGGAGAACAAGTAACAGTGCTCCGGCACACCCTATCCATGCTCACCACAAACAGCCTCCATCCCTACATGCTCTAGTTAGCACTGTAACCCTGATTGTGTAACCATGGCTGTAGAGGAAGACTAGAGCCCTTGCAGTTGTTTTTCAGTGCCTGGCAGCTTCCCAGCCAGCCCCAGAGCACCCCTGTTACTGCAGTGTTTAGATGTGCTGGTGAGCTGAACCACCAGTGCCAAGGCAAGGCTGCCTGCACCCCGGTCCTCCATGAGCAGGCGTTACTGGGCTCTACACCCAGGCAGAGGAAAGGCACCAAGAGCTCTTGCTTTGTGTATTTATCCCCTGAGACCTCTGCTCCCTGTTCTCCAGGCTTCAGGACTGCTGGGGCTCTCTGAGCACTGTTGGGCAA
The DNA here is from genome assembly GCA_020745705.1 of Hemiprocne comata. Lineage (NCBI taxonomy): Eukaryota > Metazoa > Chordata > Aves > Apodiformes > Apodidae > Hemiprocne > Hemiprocne comata. Next base: position 14,654,971 of record CM036602.1, on the reverse strand, counting down.
GTGGAACAACAGTGGCTGCAGTCGTGGATATTGATGTGTGCCTATATTCATAGCTCCATAAAACTATTTTATGGTGATATAATAACACTAAATACGGGACGTATTGGCAACCGAGAGTTAGTAATTCTAAGTGGTCTATCCATACTGAAATAAATGCCTCCCAGTTATCAATAGAGGAGCTTGATGGAGTCAAGTAAACAGCCACTTTTCAATATCTCTCTCTGCTGCAGACTCACAAGGTATCAATATATCTATTGGAGTCCTTTGTGAGTAAGACATAAATCTGGGCGTTTGTTTCCTGGGAACAAATGCTTTATTATTAGCAAATTGAAAAGCAGGGTCTAGGCACTTTGCTAACAAGTGCATGATCTGCAATTCTAATGGGAGCTCATCTCCCATCTCTCATACACACGCACGCACACACATACGCCCCTCCAGTAAACACCTCCATGGAAGTGATTAGTATCTCCCGGTGACTGATGGCCAAGCTTTCTTCTCCCGCTAACTCTGCCAGTTCAGCTGCTGAAAATAAGATCTGCAATTGCTCCAGGCCTAGGGAAGGAGCACGCAGGAGACGTGGGCAACATTCTCCATGCACAGAGTGGCAGCGGAGCATTTTGACATCTTGCCAGGCTTCCTGAAAAAGGTAGGGGAAAAAAAAATCCATTTTCATCAGTCCTTTTCTGCTCATTGTTATTAAAAGTGAATGGGGAGCTGTGTTTTTTCAGGACCCATGAGCCAGACAGGCTGTTTATCACCCAGGTGGTGCAGAGAAAAGACAAAGCCTGGCTGGGAGGTAGCTGCAGACATCCCTCTGGACTCTCCAATGCCCAGGTGATCAGAGCCCACTTGCATTAGCTGCTTGCTGTGTGGATATCCTGACCAGCCTGCCTGGGACACCCCGCTGGGTGGTACTTCACATCTGGGTGGTAGCCACCATAAGCTGTCAGCAGTTTCAGGAACTTCTCCCAACCCCGCTCCTCTTTCACATCTGCTCTCAGCTCTCTCTGAGCCCTGTTTCAAAAGGGACAAACCAGAAGCTGGGAAAGTCACTTGGTCCTTCTTACCTCCTTGTAAAGTGGACCTGGCCCAGGAGGCTGCCACAAGGTCCTGACAGTGGGTGCTGAGTGAGGTCCCCTCTCTTGGTTTTCTATTTTCCCAAGGCATCACCATCCCAGGTCTGAGGGACAACCCATCTGTGAGCTCTGCAGCAGCTCATCAGATACTCTATGCAATTTAAAAGGGAAAAAAATACTCTTGTAATCATGCATTGAAGGGCTGGTGGGGCAATATTCAATCAGACTTTAAAAGACTTCCCTGTCCTCTTGGGCCTCACCTTCTTTCTCCAGTGACATGCTGGTGGCAAGCTTGTCATTTCAGGGATACTTCAGAAGCATGGTTTGCAAAGATCTGATATTCACAGCAGCTCCTTGGGAGCACTGCAGAAAGGCACCTACCACCCACTCCTCTCAGAGAACAGCAAACACGTCCAGATATTTGCAAGCTACATTTGTAAGGCTTTGAAACAGTTTTTCAAGTAAATTTTGGTAAATCTATCGGTGATCTTCCTCACTCTGAAACTATTTTATATATGTCAGAGCACATAATCACACATACACAGGAAGGTGCACCCCAGAGACAGCTTTTTTCCTTGCTTTAGGGTGACATCAAATTGTCTGTGTGTTTCACAGACCCTCTGGAGCCTGAGCAAGAGAGCAGCCCCAAGGTTTGTCCAGACATCAGAGGTCCTTCCACACCCAAGATGTTGTGCAAGAGCTTCCCAGCCTGCAGTTTTCCAATGCACATGTCTGACAGCCCTTCTCCACAAGGCATCTGTTAGACCAGATCAGAAATGTTTGCCATGAAACAGCTGTAGAAGACAGAAGAGTGTTTACAGAAGGCCTTCCTCTGCTGCTTTGGTGGGAACTCAGCCAGGGTTATTGGAGGTGGGATGACCAGCAAGACACACTGACCAACTGCTGGGGGACCAGCTTAGTCCTGTGGACCTGCCCTCTTCCAGCTTTGATGTGATTAATTGCACAAGAGGAGCTAAAGGTGGATGGGATGCATCCTCCTACAGTCTCCTTCAAGGATACAATTGCTGCCCTTGGCTGCTTGCAGCTATGGGACTGCAGCAGAGGTAAAAATGGAACCAAGTACCCCAAAAGAAAGAGGCAGGACTGTGAAGTGTGACACCAAGCAAGGGGGGAGTGTTGATCTGCCAGAGGGTAGGAAGAGGCTGCAGGAGGACCTGGACAGGCTGGATCGATGGGCCGAGGCCAACGGCATGAAATTCAACAAGACCAAGTGCAGGGTCCTGCACTTTGGCCACAATAACCCCAGGCAGCACTACAGGCTGGGGGAAGAGTGGCTGGAGAGCAGCCTGGCAGAGAGGGACCTGGGAGTGCTGGTGGACAGCCGGTTGAACATGAGCCAGCAGGGTGCCCAGGTGGCCCGGAAGGCCAATGGCATCCTGGCTTGTATCAGGAATAGTGTGGCCAGCAGGAGCAGGGATGTAATTCTCCCCCTGTACTCAGCACCGGTGAGGCTTCACCTCAAGTCCTGTGTGCAGTTCTGGGCCCCTCACTTCAAGAAGGACGTTGAGGTGCTGGAGCAGGTCCAGAGGAGAGCAACAAGGCTGGTGAAAGGACTAGAGGGAAAGTCTTATGGGGAGAGGTTGAGCATGTTTGGGTTGTTTAGCCTGGAGAAGAGGAGACTCAGGGGGGACCTCATCACTCTCTTCAACTACCTGAAGGGAGGTTGTAGTCAGGTGGGGGCTGGGCTCTTCTCCCAGGCAACCAGTGACAGGACAAGAGGGCACAGCCTGAAGTTGCTCCAAGGGAGGTTTAGGTTGGATATTAGGAAGCACTTCCTCATGGAGAGGGTGATCAGACATTGGAATGGACTTCCCAGGGAAGTGGTGGAGGTACCGTCCCTGGATGTGTTCAAGGCAAGGCTGGATGTGGCACTTAGTGCCATGGTCTAGATGGTGTGGTGGTGTTGGTCATAGGCTGGACTTGATGATCTTAAAGGTCTTTTCCGGCCTTGGTGATTCTGTGATTCTGTGTGTGTGTGAAAGGCATGAAGGTGGGTGCATTAACCAAAAGGGTCAGGTGGGCTTTGGGCATTGGAAAAGCATGAGAAGGAATGAAGAATCAGCAGTGAGTCTTGCCCTGCTTTAGGGGCAATGGGCAGTAGCAGGGGTAAGACCTCCTGCACCATGGTCCTCTATGTATCCACTTTGAGGGCCCATGCCCCCAGGACAGGTCTTCACATAGAAACACAGAGTGATCTGGGTTGTAAAGGGACCTTAAATATTATCCAGTCCCAACTCCCCTGCCATGGGCAGGGACACCTCCCACTAGACCAGGTTGCTCCAAACCACATCCAACCTGCCCTTGAACACTTCCAGGGATGGGGCAGCCACAACTTCTCTGGACAACCTGGGCCAGTGTCTCACCACCCTCACAGAAAAGAATCTAATATCTAATCCAAATCTACCCACTTTCACTTTGAAACCATTCCCCCTTGTCCTCTCACTCCCTGCCCTTGTCCAAAGTCCCTCCCCAGCTTTCCTGGAGCCCCTTCTGGTACTGGAAGGTGCTCTAAGGTCTCCCTGGAGCCTTCTCTTCTCCAGGCTGAACAATCCCAACTCTCTCAGCCTGTCCACACAGGACAGAATTGGAAAAGAGAAGATGTGGGCACCTGATTCACAGGGCTAAACTTGGAAGAGGTGAGGGGAACTCATGGAAGTGAGTGTTTTGGCAAAATATGCTGCCATGTGCAGTGAGAGGGAGATGGTGGTCTTGGTAGCAGGCTGAGCCTAGAAGACCTCCTGCACTTAGGCCACTTCATGAAGCCCACTGGTTTAGTGGCCACTTGGTCATCTGTCCTTTCATAGTTAAGAGGCTGAAGAGATGACTAAATGCCTGCTCTTGGGTAGTGAGTCCCCAGGAAAAATGAAGTAAGTGCCCACGTAGTTTCCTAAGGAAAGCGGTTTTCACGAAAAGACAGAAGGCTGGAGGTAAACATAATGCTTCTCTGTGGGAAGACTCAGCATCCCATGGAAATCAGTTCTTTCATTGAAAATGTGACTATCTGAAAATCAGCAGCTCGATTTAGAGACCTAGCTGTGGCAGTAAGAATTGTGAGCCCCATGTCTCTTGTTCCCATTTCCTATAAGTCCAGGACTCCTCGAGGCTGAGCTGACTAGTTCTTGACCAGGTGAAGCCATGCAGGGACACTCATGCCATGCCAGGTGCTCACTAAGTGTCACAGTGCATTGTAAGAGGTGAGATCCCACCATGAATGCTGGATGATGCTGTGAGGATGAGACACACAAAGCTCATCCCCAGCAAGACCCTGCCACCTCATTTTTGAACTGAAGGGTCTCCAAAGTTGACTCTATGATGTTTCTCCTTGCCCTGACTCCTGGGTGCTGTTGTTTGTTCCACCCCATGACTAAGGATCATAAAATGGGCAACTCAGGAGTGCCCCTTCAGGCTCTCACCAGATGTGATGTGCAGGAGTAGAAGTACATCCTCTCCCCACTGCTCAGGGAAGAGCTTCCCTCTCTGCTGAAATGCTGGGGCTTTTCACAGCACCCACCCAGCACTTACTGATCTCCTTCGCATGCCAGTAGCCTCAGGGATGGCCAGGAGCTGTCAGGGGCTGGTCTCCTCCACACCTACACTGGTCCTGCACTGCTTCCTGAGCATCGCTCCTGCTCATTATAGAGATGCAGCTCCAGCCATGGACAGTCTCAGCACCCTGGTTCCTCTGCTCCACACCAATTCCCAGAGAAGGCTCCTTCAGCCGTGCCCATCATCCCCAAGATGCCCAGGACAGCAGCACATTTTTAACACTGTCTTCTGCCTCCAGTTCATCTACCACTACTTCAGGTTGTTCCCAAGCCAAAGTTACAGTGCTGAGCAAATACAGCAAAAGTGGTTATTTCCAGGAGACTGTGGGCAAAGACCCCTGCCCTGCAGGTACCACTCATGGAGAAAAGGAGCCAAAGTCACAGCTCCTGCAGCATGGAAATGCTCGTGGCTGCCTTGCTTGTCTCTCAGCCAGCAGTTGCTGGCTTTATTTGAGGTCCCTATCATCGCATGGGTCAACACACATACACACACACAAAGTCCATGCCAGGCACCTGGCAGCACCGTGCCAAGCTACTGAAAATGCTGCACTTTGAAGGAAGAGAGGCAAACAGCCGAGCAGAAAGTGGTGTCCTCCCCTCATCCTGCCATGCCTTCTGCTCTGGGAAGGCCTGATGCAATTCCTGCTCTTCCCGCACAGATGGCGTTTTGCTGAGCGCTGCAGCTCGCTCCGTGTCGCTGTGCTTGGCAGCACGTCCGTGCCTGCAAGCATTTGTACAGCCAGACATATATATACACATATATCTATACATACATTTGAAAACGTTACGTTTTGATAGTAATCAACTATCAGTGACTCGAATGACTTCTCTCTATTTCATCCTAAGCTCCATTGTGCTTAAGATTCATTTCACCACTGTCACCCAGGATCATCTTCTCCTGCTTCAAGTCTCTCCTTTACAGTCCCTGATAAGGGGACTATCATTTGTACCTCTGTACCCTGCTTGAGGTGAGTGTACTGATGCATCTCCCCTTCGTGCTACTCAGATGATGTGCCTGCATTGATGCTCTCCTGCTTTCTCCAAGGCAGCATGGTTGGATCTCCAACACCGTGCCAGTCTTGATGTTCTCTACCAGCTCCCCCTGGGTCTGGCCCGCTGTTTCCTTGAAACTTGTCCTGTACTTTACTTTGAATGCAGCAGGGAGTCAGAATTACGCCCACTGTTCCCTTCTATTCTTGGCCCTCTGCTTCCCTCACCTCCCAACCAAAATCTGTTTGCCTTCTGAAAATGGCTTGTATTTTCTGACTGTGAGAAAGCATCTCTCCCACGGGGGTTCAGTGCTGCTGGCTGCCACACTTCATAGCCGAGTAGTTGGGGCAGGGGTCTGCTCCCTTCCCCTCCCTGAACCCTCACTCCAGCTGTGCTCAAGTGGCAAGTGGCTGACCTGCCTTGTGGCACAGGTTTTATAGAATCATAGAATGGTTTGGGTGGGAAGCAACATTAAAGGTTATGCAGTCCCACCCCCGCTGCCATGGGCAGGGACACCTCCCACCAGACCAGGTTGCTCCAAGCCCCATCCAACCTGCCCTTGAACACTTCCAGGGATGGGGCAGCCACAGCTTCTCTGAGCAACCTGGGCCAGTGCCACAACACTGGCACAGCAAACAATTTATTCCTAATCTCTCATCTAAATCTCCCCTCTTTCAATTTGAAACCATTCCCCCTCATCCTATCACTCCCTAGCCTTGTCAAAAGTCCCTCTCCACCTTTCCAGTACCTTCAGGTACTGGAAGGTGCTCTAAGGTATTTGTGGAGCCTTTTCTTCTCCAGGTTGAATGCCTCCAACTCTCTCAGCCTGTCTCCAGAGCAGAGCTGCTCCAGCCCTCGGATCATCTCCGTGGCCTCCTCTGGACTCACTCCAACAGCTCCATGTCCTTCTTGTGTTGGGGACCCCATAGCTGGCCCCAGCCCTGCGGGGCGGTCTCCCCAGAGCGGAGCAGAGGTGGACAATCCCCTCCCTTGCCCTGCTGGTCATGCTGCTGGAGATGCAGCCCAGGATACTGTTGGCTTTCTGGGCTTTTTTGGTGGCTCCTCCAATCGCTGTGTGTTGCATTTGTTGCTTGCTTTATGCCAGCATTGCTAAATTTACTGGAGCTGTTGGTGGGAATTATTGGTGCATCCGTATTTCTCTCCTTTAATTCCTGTGATTACCGGGTGAGGCGGAACATGCCATTTGTCCCCTTTCCAAACGTCTCTGTCGAATCAACAAGAACAGATTATTCATCTGCTGCAGGAGGGTAATTGCAAACAATTGTAAAACAAAATATTATTTCATCACAAAGTAATGGACAGCACTCTCTCTGCACCATATGGCACCCTAGTTCAATCCCAAGCCTTGGGCAAGCACTCTGCCACGTGCTTAAAGGATATTAATCCAATGGGACATTTCCTTAGCAAGGCAGCACCAAAGGGACTTTATTCACAGCGCAAGGAGAGCACCTGCAATGCCAGGGCAGAGTGACTTGCATCCAAGGAAAAGCAAGAAGGCCCAAGCTCATGTTAAGGCACAGCTATAACACCTGCACCAGCTCCTCAGAGTTTCTGCACCTCTGCCTGCAGCAGAAGAAACTGTGAGGTGCCCTCTCGTGCTTTGAGGTCTCTGGAACAAAAAAAGCCAAATCACCACCCCTGAGTTGCCTATTTTATGATCCTTAGTCATGGGGTGGAGCAAACATCAGCACCCAGGAGTCAGGGCAAGCTGTGGGCAAGCATGGGCATGGGAAACTGAATCTCCCACATCATTCAAACACAGTCTGCTCATAGTCCCTATCACCTGGACAGTCTATCTGAGATCAGTGGTGTTTGTCTGGTCCAGATGTGCCCTCAGGAAACTTCCAGCTACTTGTAGGGAGCTCATTCCTCTTAAGGGCAGATTAAGAAATCCAAGGCTGTTTGAAAGATTTCCAAAGGATGGGTGGGTGCAGTTCCTGGTTCATTACACAGGTGGGCTCCAGTACACATGCCCTTATTCAAGAATGACATGCCATGATGGGACACATCTGTATGTCCCATATGGTTTGGTCCAGCTTGCAGTTATAATTTGTCTCCAGCCTGCCTTTCTCCTCTATCCCTTAGCTTTGTACTCTCCTTTCTCCCTCATTCCCCATCCCACCTCTGTTTTAATTCCTGCTCCAGGGTGGTTTCCTTGCCTCCATTGGTCTGTGATGATGACAGCAGGAAGAGGGGAAGACTCCAGTTTCTTTCTTGGCCTGGAATAGTCTTACCTTCACTGTCTCTGGACAACTCATGGACGTGGTTCATGTTTGGTAGCAAATCCACATCAGTTGGGAAGGATAAGTTCTGGCCAAGGGGTGACAGGACACCCTTATCTGCCCCCCCATCACTGTACCTGCCCCCAGCACAGCACTGCCTAAGGTACAGGAGCATCCCTGGAAATCTCTGCAGGCCCTGGAGGGTTTCGAGTTAATCCATGAGCTAGGAGAGTAATCTGAAATGAATAATTTAGTTTGGTGAATTTTCCTTCCCTCTATTTACAGATTGTCTAGGAGCAGATTGTAGCTTTCGCACCTCAATTCATTATTGGAAACTATTTGCAGATAGTTCTTGGTCTGCAACTCATTTGCTAACTCTGTTGGGAGTACTGCAGATCTGAAATCAGAGCTGTTTTGATTGGTCATGTGGTACTGCCATGCTCTCATTCCTCCATGAAATATACGTGATGTTCCAAATCAGGCTGTAAGGGCAGATGCTCCTAGTCACAAATTACATGTTCATTTTCTGCCAGTGCTCTCCAGTAGCCCTTCTGCATGTCCCTACAACTGCCCCTGCCAGGACATCCATCAACATTAAGAGAGTAGGAGTCAGTCTTAAAAAAAAAACACAACAAAAACGTAGTAACCCTTTCTCATCTTAAACTGGAAAACAAACAAACAAAAAGCAAACCAAGTAGGAGAAACCACGTGTCAGTAACTCAACACAGAGAAACAATGCACAGCAACATCCATCCAGGCTTGGCACCATCACAGTGTGGACACTGTGGGCTTGGAGAAAAACAAAAAGCTGATTTAAGAACATCTGAGCTACAGCCCACACCATCAATGTGCTGTACCTGGGAACAGCAGAGCTCCTCAAATGCAGAACTGGGAGCAGTTACAGGGCCTGGAAGGTGACCCCAACTGAATGATACTAGTGTGGTTGTGATGGAGAGGCCACTCTTCAACTGCTGCTCTTGGGACTCTTCCCACTGTTTGAGTATTGTGTCCAACACACATTCTGGTGGTCCAGAGATAGCCATGGAGTATGTGCAGGTCCTGGTCACCAGATCTTACTGAAGGGGCACTGGGAGGACCCTAAATACCTCCTAGTTTTGGATGCTTTATTCTTCTGGAGCTTTGACATTCACACAGCTGTGGATGAGAGTTGCCAGAGAGCAGCAGAGCAGAAATGGAGAGACCATGACTCTGTTGGGCTCCTCTGGACCAGGTCACTGGGTAGGCCTGGGACATGCACAGCCATGCCAGTTCAACCCAGCTTTCATTCACTCTGTGGTCAACACACATGGAGTGCATAGGGGTGCCCTGGTTCACCTCCATGGACAAGCAGGTTTTACCCTTGTTCCATGTTTGGACTTTTGCTACCGTTCTCCCAGCTCCCCTTGGCTCCCTCTGCACATGCTTATGAGAATCTCCTACCCTCATATGGTCCATGCAGTCATGAATCCTATCCAGTCCACCATTTGGAAGGAAAAAGACCCCCAACGTCCTGCCCAGAAATCCAGGGAACCAATCTACCCCTTGATCCACTAATAAGGCAAGACACAGGATACAGAGCCTACAAAAACCAGATCCACCATAGAGGACCCTCCTTTGAATCAAGAATCTGGCCAGGAAGTAATTGAAGAAATGTCTTAGGGCTTTGTTTTTCTCCTTCTTCAAAGTCCATTTACCATCTCTGACTGTTCCTAGTTGCTTCACAATCAGAGCAGAGCAAGCTCAGGGCAGCCCCAAGCCTCTAATCCAGCTAAGTCCTCCTAAGGCTTGAAACCAAGCAGCTTCCTGCAAGAGATGCCTGAATAGATCTGTGGCCCTTCCTGCATGGCCCTATGATGCTCTGAAGGTTTCTTGGCTCATCCCAATCTCAGCAGCACCGCCAGGACCAGGTGGGAACCTTTTACTGCCTGACGAGAAGGGATTGATGTGTCAGGCTGAAGCGAGAGCTAAGATGATTTACAGGAACAACTCATCCAAGGCATCTATTGCTCAGGCAGAAGAGGCCTGAAACCTGAGAGAAATCACGAAGCAGAAGCGATGAGCCTCATAATTCACCTTCCTGGTAGAGGTGGCATCCATGGGGAATTGCTGGCTGTGCAGAGGGTGGATGCACTGATAGAGGAGAAGCTTTTCTCACGCTGCTTTGCCCATTCAAGCTCTGCAAGGCTCTGGTGCAGTTCATGGCAACAGGAGCAAAACAGCAGATAAGAACAACGCAGACATTCAGTGCCTTCTCCTGAACTAACGCAACCTGCTAATGAGCTGAGACAGTTGGCAAAGATGGAGTGTCATGTCTGCCATAGAGGGGTGGATAGTTCAAGCCAGGAAAAGCTCACACAAGGGCCCAGGACTTGTCTCTAGCATGACACCTCTCACTGCAAAGGAGTCTAGGAGTGGCCAGCCAAGCATCAGGGTTGCTGTGCTCTCCCTGCAGCGTGCTGTCTGCTTGTGAAGCCCTCTGAGGCACTCTGGTACCTAGGACACAGTGCTCAGTGGGTATCCTGCTGCAGGAGAGAAATCAGAGCTGGTGTGTGTGGAGGGGGGGGGGGGGGGCAGGTTTTGGTGTGCAGGTAGATTGAGCCAATATTGCATTTGTTAGTCTGGTCTGCTGGAAGAGTCACTCTGTCAGCACACAACTTATGTGCCCACCGGTGTGCACCAGTTCAAGCCTTGGAAATGGAGCAGTAACTACGCTGGGAGTCTGGATAAATCACGTTGGCACAGTTCATCCTCGTGTGCAAATCTGGCCAAGGAGCCTTGCTGATGTAGAGCCTCCCTGTGCCTCCATGTTTGGCCAATCTGCAGGGTATGTGTGTTAGCTGCTGCAAGTGTCTAGGAGAGAGCAATGATCTATGTGCCCTTCGTGTAAGACATCAGATAGATAATACAATACATAAACAATGTCAATAGTGCCAATGTTGGTGGGTCTGGGGAGCCCTTTCAAACTTGTATTGGAGAGTCTGACCCATTGCCTGCCTATGCCTGTCCTCAGAACAGGCAAAAACTCCTCCAAGGTAGGTCTTCTTAGATCTTCAGAAGGATGACTTGTCCAGGGATTCAGAGGGATCCTTACCTAGTGAAGAAGGTGACATTCCCTGACCTGCTGCATTATGTACCATGTGCTCATGTCTGCTCCTGTCTTCTGCAAGCAGAGGCAACTCCAGAACTTGGCCTAGGCACAACAGCAAACAACCTGGTCTTTTAGTGCCCTTTTTCTGCCTCCTTGTTCCTCCAAGAGATGTTTTCAGAAGCTCACATCCACATCAGATGCAGAACAGATGCAGCCTCAAGCCAGTAGGGAAGAAGGGTAAAAAGGCTTTACCCAATCAGCACAGGAGTAAAAGCTATAGATTTTTTAATACTGGGATTGAGGAATCAACTCCATTAGGTTCTATTAAAAAAAAAAAGGGTGGTGTGAGCATGACAAAGGGCAACAGCTTCCCATTTTATGTGGCCTCTCTATTTTTCCCCATCCACCTCTCTCTTCTACCTTCTCCTCAGCATCCTTAGTCCCAGGGATGTCCCCCAAACACACTTTAGAGCCACTCTGCTCACAAACACAGGCTAAACACAGCAAGTGAAGGGTTGACACTTTGCAAACAAGACTCAAAATCCAAAGGAAGAGGATTGATCTAAGTGTGATTAAGCAGGAGGTAAAGACGAACACGTCTTCACCAGTCAAAGCAAAGCGTCCCTTGATCTCAGTGAATGTTGGCTTCTTTCCAAGCTGCAAACAAGCTGCACAGAATTACTCAAGCTGTAGCTGCATTTCCCCTCCATTCCCCCAGGAGATCTCCTACTTGGGAGACTCCTTCTCCTTGCTAGACATGGCTTAGGCACATTGGGAAATGGAAAGCTCAAATGTCCAACATGAAGGCACAGAGGGGGAGCCATTCTCCTCTACCTTGTAACATGAGCTTGGAAAGCAAGCTGGCACTAGGACACCCATCACCCTGTGCAGCACCACTTTGCACACCAAGGTCACGGCCTCCATGTTACTTCATTGTGACCTGCGTATAACAAACTGTGGGGTCTCAAACCAGCCCCAAATAGTGCAGGAATCTGGAAGAAAAGGCAGTCCCAGCAGTCTACAGATGTGCTCTCTCCATTTCAACATTAACCTTTCAGAAATGTCAGGCAAACAGCCACAGCAGCCGGCTGCCTTCCTGGTAGAACCTGTAATTTTCAGCCTTGCGACTACAGCTTCAGTTAACTCTTTCAGTGCTCATGTTCACCTTTCAGCCCTCTCCCAGACAATTCCAGCTCCAGGGTTCTTTTATCTGCAGTGATTTTGACACTCTGCACGTAAGTGACCTCTCTCTCCTGATGCACCTCTTGGGAGAGCAAAGTCAGAGGGCACTATTGAAACACAAGTGCTTGAAGGTGTGTTTAAAAGTGAGGAGCTGTATATTCCTAACCTGTGGTAGCTGGACTGTCACTGCAGACATAGCAGGGCAGGGTAGGATCATCCTCTCTCCCCAGAAGATGTCCACAATTAAAAAACAAGGTACTGGAAGACCTGCAGGTGAGGTAGGTCCTGCTCTGATCCCCCCCAACCCTAACTTGGGGCCCATTCCAGAGCTCTGCCAGCTGCAGACCTTCCTGCAAGCTCTGCATCTCAGCCCTGCTCCAGCATGCTGCTTCTATTGACCTGCCCGTATATCCTAATGGCAGCTTTTCCCCTGCTCTGCTCTTACATTTTGGTTGTGGATAACCAACAAAAATGTCAGCAAAAGATATCTAGAGGACACCTGGAGCCATCCCTCCCTGGTACTTTTGGACAGCAGAGGCTGTTTGCATAATTAAAGCACATACTTGGTAAACTATATGGCTCAAATGTCCAGCGAGGCCTTCCTTTGGTTGCATTCCTTTTTTCCATTGATGATTGTGGTGTCAGCATGAAGTACCCCACAGATCTTCGGGTGAGATGAGATGGGTTATTATACACAAGGAGAAACAGTTTCCTGGCTCATCTTGGAATGATGAAAGATGCGGACTGGGGAGGCCTTCAAGGGACGTGGTTATGACACAAGCCTTGAGTAGAAACTGCTCTAGAGGTGGTCAATATTAGGGTGACAAACCGTAAATATACCTTAGTGTACATAAAGATATATATACATACTTGGTAGCACTTTGAAACCGCTCACTAGCAAGGACAGAGCCACCATGCCCTTGTGTTCAAGATGTTTGGCTTTCTCTGGCACAATCCTTCCCTCCTCCTTTCCCCACCATGCAATTGAGTTAAGTTAATAAAAATCCCGGGACAACTTTCTGCTTGCCAGGACAGCCGCAGATGGGAGCCATCTGTGCTGTAAGCACTGTCAGCCTCAGGACAGGGAAGGAGGGAAGCCTGCCCGGGGGGGGCTGAGAGGAATCTCATCTACGACCAGTGTAAACCTCGTGTTTTATGGGTAAACTGAGGTAAGATGTTATCCATCCTGTACACAGGAGAGTGATCCCAAAAGAAGAGGGGTGGGAGATGCTGAGAGGGCTCAGACATGTAAGAGGAAGAGCTGTCTCGTTCGGGCTCTACCCAAGGCCTGTTCCCCACCAGGCTACCTCCAGGGAACGCAGCGGCTCCGAACCAGCAGGAGCAAAACCCGGGGATGGGGTCCGGTCAGCACGGCGGGGAAAGGCTCTGCCCTGGCTGGTGTCTCCGGGCGCTTCCCGGGGAGGGAACCACGGCAGGGGAACAACCACCCTCCAAGGCCTCCAGGAAGGACTGCCCGGGCCCGGCCCCCGAGCCTCGAGCCGCCGGGGCCCTGAGCCGGGCCGGCGGCTGCGGGAGGCGGAAGGGAGTGGGCCGGTCCCGGTGTCTGCAGCCGCCTGGGCGTCCCTCTCCGCGGCTTCCTTTAGGTGGCACCGCTCCTCCAAGAATGAGCCTCCCGGAGCCGCCCGGCCTCTCACAGCCCTGCCCGGGCCGCGTCCGCGCACCGCGGGGCTCCAGCGCGGATCCGCCGCCGTCGGAGTGGCCCTTGCGCGCTCGGTCTGCCCCCGAGCGGCCCCTCCCTCCCTGCCTCCATCCATCCCGTGCCCGTCTCCCCCGTCCTCCCTCTCACTCCTCCAGCCAGTAAATCCGATCTAGGCTGATTCCTCTCACGTCAAACCACATGATCCCATAAAACATTCATCGCCTCTCCATCCCCGCGCCCCGGCTCGCTTGCTCCGGTTTACAGCACAGCTGGCTCCGCGCTCCCCGCCGCCGCCGCCGGCTCTGCCGCCGCGGGATCCGCCGCAGCCCCGGCCCCGTGCGTGGCGGCGGGCGGGAGGGAGGACGGAAGGACGGAGGGAGGAGGCAGGCAGGCAGGCAGGGAGGGGGAGCCTCGCCTGGATGCTGACTCCAGCTCGGGGGCTGCTCATTCCCCCGATGCGCGGCACAGGCAGAGTCCCCCCTCCGCGCCCCGCCGCTCCGCGCTCGGGCTGAAGTTCTTCCACGAGGATCTGCCCCGCTCCCGCAGGATTGTACCGCTGCCGCTCGACTTTGCGCCTTCAGACGTGCCTTCCCCGACCCCTAAGATGAAGAGGGCGATAGCTGAAGGTATATGCGTCCCCGTTCCCCACCCCCCTCCGGACCCCCGCCGCGGCTCCCCTGGGGATGGCAGAGCAGGGTGAGGCGGCCACGGCCCCAACTTCGCACCGCGCCGGGAACTTCCCTCGCTGCAACTTTGGTGTTGTTTTTTGTTTCGCGGAGTCGGCAGGAGCGGCCGGGTCCGGCAGCGGGGGAGAGGGGCCGGACCCTGGAGGCTGGGCCGGCAGGAGCCTGGAGAGGAGGCGGGGAGGGCGCAGGGGGAACGGGAGCGCCGCGGCTCCAGGAGTGGTGGAGAGGCGAGGCCGAAGGCGACCGAGCACCGGGCTGCGCCCCGGCACGGCTCCAGCCGCGGGGCGAGGCAGCGGGATGGAAGGAGAGCAACGGGATGAGCCCACTCTAGTCCCCCGGGGGGCCGGTCAGCCGCCCCCTGCCTCGGTTCGGCCTTGGGGTGCCCGGGCTCCCCACGAAGTTGGAGCGGGCAAAGTGCCGCCGGGGGACGCGGCATCCCGCGGGGGCCCGGAGCCGCTGCCCCGGAGGAGGGGGCCGGAACCGCAGCGCCCACAGTGGACCAGAGGGGATGGGGCAGCCCGGCCTTCCCTCCGCCCCCAGTCCGGTCGGCGGAGGAGCCCCCGGCTCCGCTCCCCGGGCTCGGCCGCCTGCGGGTGCCTCCGGCCGGGGAAGTTTGCGAGGACTCCGGACGCCGCGGAGGAATGGCGACTACCGGGGTGCGGCGGGTGCGCCCCAACCTCAGAGTCCCCCTGCTTCGTTTCAGCCAAGTTGTCCTTTAGCCAGAGGCTGGGAAGAGCTAGGGGTGCGGGGAGGACTCTCCCGTCGGCTTGCCCCACCTGGGGGGGTGGCACAGCTGGCCTGGCAGAGCCTCCTCGGGCTGAAAATAGCCCTTTTTTATCTGCTTTGGCAGTCCCGGCGTTGGTCTGTCCTTCCCGGCTCCCGGTGCAGAGGGACGCAGATGGGTCGGTGTTGGCAGCAGCAGCCGCGAGCTGCGGCTGATGTGGAAGCTGCCCCGCTGCACGGTCGTGGCTTGGCCGTTTATAGCCACTCCCGAAATAAAAACCTACATCTGGAGGCACACAGGCTCTCCTGCTGCAGGTTCAGACCATTTGAAGAAGCATGTGCCACCCAGGTGTGTTTGCTGGAAACCCAACCCACAGGCTGCGATTTTTAACTCGAGTAATCAACCCAGTGTAGCAGCACCAGCTCGGTCCCTGCTGCTGGTCAAGCCTCTTGCTGCACGAAGTATCTTCCCCTGTGTGCCATCTCCAGCTTGCTAGCTGTTTCCATCAGTGTCACAAATACAATTATTTCTTTTTTCTTTTTTTTTTTGTTTTCTTTTTTTGGGGGGGCACTCTGGCTGATTTCTTTGTGATTATCAAAGGACGTATCCAAAGCTCTGATCCAACTGGCACGCCACCTCCTTTAGAGAGTTTATCTCGTTTTTAATTCTGAAATGACCAATTCACTCCTATTTGGGGAGCACCTTGGGAGCAGGTTGCAATGACAGCTTCTCCTGCGGGTCCTTAAGGGCTACATATATTCCAGCATCCATTTGCTATGTGCTGCACCATAACCTGGTGCATGGGTCAGCCATTGATTTGAACCCAGTGGTGTGTGCTGGTGTTTAGAGCCAGAGTGCCAAGTGGGTGGTACAGGCTGTTTGCCCACAGGACTGTAGGATGGCTGTCAGCCCTGAGGAACAGTATCCTGGGCTGGGTGTTGGTACAGGCTCCCGGGACAGCCTCTCCCGCACCATTTATGATCCCGCTGCAGCACTTTCTCTACACTGTGATGTTCCTGGCTGCTGCCAGCATAATGTAAAGCAACACAGAAGATAATGAAATATAAAAACTCTGTTACAATGGCTTTATTTATAGAACAAGGCTTTGAGGGGGTTGGGTTTTATTGTTATTTTTTTCCTGCAGTTTATGAATTGCTTCTGTGAGAGGCTGGGTTGCATGGATTGTTGGTAGGTGTGACTGTAAAGTCCTTATGAACCTTGGGAGATTACATTTAGCTGAGTGACCATCCTGCTGGATCTGGACTACATTTCCCACCGTGGGCTGCCAGGACACTTCAAAGTGCCTTGTAAGCCAGAAATAGCCACCAGGGGCAGTTTGACAGGCAGAGCTTTCACCAGGTGTTCTCAGCCCTTGCTGCCTTATTAACACAATTTATTTGTATCAAAAGAGGTCTTTCCAGGCTTATTATTTTATAAAATTTATTTTTAAAAAACAACAAACACAAAACCCTGTAATATGAGAACCTACACCAAGCTCAGAGACTACTTGCTCACTGATGTGAGAGCAGCTCTTTCTTTTTCTTGCAAGAAGACACCATTTATCCATGTATTATTTTATATTTCCTTCCTGTATAACATGCATTTATATCAAGGGACCACAGCATTTCTTGGGCTTGGTCCCCACTTCCCCAGCAGGTAGCACATACCTCAGACCTATATTCTGTGGGACCATCAACCGTGTGTTTGGAGAGGTTTTCTACAGGGGAATATCAGGGCAAGATAAAGTGGAGGTGCCGTTGCACGGGTCCATGCCTGGGCGTTGAGTCAGTGCGGATGTCATTGTGTCCCTGCTGGTTCTGTGATGTTTTCCCCACTAAGAGCGCTAGAGAAAGCTGGTCCAGAAAATAAGTTAATTAGAAACGGCGAGAAAACCGCCGCTGCTCCTTCCACTGCTGTGGCTTGTGGGCAACATGTGCCTGTGCTGCTCACTGCCAGCACGGGTGGCACAGCCATCCTGCCTTAACAAGCCAGGTCCTTCATTAATTACCTCCATCCTGTGTTCAGATGCTGCTCTGGGCTTCACTGGAGTGAAAACCTCCTGGGAGCTGATGCTGCTTGTAAGTGCGAAGGAGTTGGTGGTGGGAAGAAGGAAGGAGAGGAAGAGGAGCAGTTTGCTACGCAATAGAGATGCCTCCCTCTGCCTTCCTCTGCCTGCCCTGCTCACCGGGCTTGGAAGGAGAGGGCAGGGCAGTGGCTGGCTGGTGGCTCGCTGTGGAGTTGGAAGCTGGCAGGGAATATGAGGGTCCATGACTCACATCCCCACGTCTTGATAACTGTGACAATATGTGCTAGTAATGAAGGTCTTACGCCTGTGCTCTCTGGGCACCAACGATGCCTTTGGCCATTAAGCCTTCCAAAGGAATTAGCAAAATGTAAAAATCCAGCAACACCTCTGTGAATTTTTCACCTTCCTCTGCTTGGAAGCAGCAAGAGAGACTGAGATGGGGGCAGGGAAGGGGAATGATGCTCCAGAGCCTGGCTCTCAGGCCCTGCACACACACTGATCCTGGCTGTGGGGAGCTGCTGCCCACCCTTGGAAACAAAGCGTCTTCATTCCCTTCCCATCCTCCTGAGTCCTGAGGGAGAGGAGGAGAGAGAGGGGAAATTGTATGAGCCAGAGCCTCAGCACAAAGCAGGACAAGGAAGATTGCAAAGAGCTGAGCTCTAATCTCTGCTCTGAGCCTGCACATGGCTGCTCGGCCAGTTGCTCAGGCAGCTCAGCCCCCGTGTGCTGCTGGGTGCATCCTGGTGGAGAGGCTGGAGCTGCAGTCCCCGTGCAGGATTCACCCTGCGCATCCAGCCGGAGGCGGAACCGAAGGGAGAAGAAGAAAGGAGTCGGTCTAATTAGGCGTGCATTCTTTTCCCCTTGGATTTGCAATGCTTTCTGCTGCTGTCACCTTCATTAAGACATATCTCGGAGTGCCAAGCTCCTCTTTTGATGTTCCTAAAGAGTGTTTTTTTGGAGTGTTTTTTTCAATGCAAGAGGCATGCACAGACCTGGAGCATCCTGTACTTGTGCCATCAGAGGCAGCATCACAGTATGGTGTCTGCAAGGGCTGGGAATTGCACTCAGGCTTCTCCCTCCTGCCAGATGCATCTGTCTGGGATTTGTGAGGAACAGAGTTTCAGGGCTTCTACATCACACACAGAGATGTGGGAGGGAGAAGGGTGGCCTGTGAGCTGCAAAGCTCAGCCTCTCCTCCCCTTTCACACTTGTGGTTGCAACTCCTGGAGGTTTCCAGAGACTGAGGGGAAAGGGAGACAAGTGTACTGAAAAGTCATAATCAGTGAAAAGAAGAAAAGGGTGAATCCTTCCATGTTTGCTCAGAGATGCCAAAGCAATTCATACAGACTTTGCTAAAATGTGCAAACTCGCTTCAGGCTGTGCTGGTGTCTTATTATGGCTATTGGGACGTGCAGCAGTGTGAGTTTTGAGTGGCTGATTATCTGTTATGGTGCTGTTTTGTGGTGCTGTGTAGGCTCAGAGCAGAGTGGCATCAAAATGACACAGATGTTTCCTATGATGGGTGTCCAGCATGCATGGAAAGGTCCTGCCTGGATGTAAGGCAGAACACATCTTCATGTTGCACAGGGTCTGTCTGTATTCACTTTGCTTTTGAAGAGCTCCTGGAATTCAGGGGCTCTGGAGTCTGGCATTGGCCCTGTTTCTAACTTCTTTGTATCCTTGGCCAGGTCAATGAGCCTTTCTTTGATTTAGTTTCAGCTTTTCCAGTTCTGAAGCTGGGAGAGTGATGCTGAGTTATCTCCTGAGGGACCCAGAATATGCTTAAAGGTCAGACCAGAGCTAAAACCTGCAGGTCTGTGCAATTGCCCATCACTTCTTTAGCAGTGACACAGTGTCAAGCGACAAGACTGATGATACTCTCCTTAGGGGTGTTGCTGCATCAACAGCAAGTTTGTCTTTCTGGTCTGGCCTGCCTTCCTCACAGCCTTTGCATTGTAGCTTGGAGATGAGCAATAGCCCCAGCAGATTTTGCAGTATTTATTGTCCCTCTCAAGTCTCTGCTCCTGGAATCAGGGGATTAGAAAAGTACTTGAGTTTTATTTCATAGCCTTCCTGGTTGTCAAGAGAAGCAGAAGCAATACAGAAGCACGTGCAAAACATTGAGGAAGTCAGAAGCAAGAAAGTACTCCAGTGCTATGATTTTTAGTAGTTTCTTGGTAGATCTGTAGTATGAAGCATCAGCCTGATGATGGGCAAGTAACAGGCTGCAGGCCTTCTCCCCCAGGCAGGCAGCAGTGTTGGGGTCCTCTCTGCATGGATCAGGCAGGGCAGGGGTTACAGCAGATTTGCTTTCATGTTTGGAATAGACATCTGGGGGTATCTAATTAACCTCCTGCTCAAAGCACAGCTAGTTTCAAAGCTAGATCTGGTTGCTCAGGGACTTCTGCCAACTTCTGAGTATCTCCAAGGATGGAGATATCCTCTCCTCCATTGCTTAGACTTTTTGGCCTTTGTCACCTCACCTGGATCAGGACCATTAGTGGCCTATCTCCCTTTGGCATGGTCAGGGTACCTCTTGTCTGTCAGCAGGCATGACAGTGGTGGAGCAGGAGTGATGGTGCACATAGTGCCTGGGTCCATGCTTGATGGGAGTGAGTGGTTGTCCCTGTGAGTTCAGGAGCAGTTTTGAGGGAGATACTAAGGAGGACCTGAGAGTGAGGGTCCAGGCTGGGTTCTTGGCCAGGACACTGGGGAAGGCAGCAGACCTTTGCAGACATTTCTGTCTTGTGCCTGTGCATTTGCTTTTCTGACTGCATTTGGGGGTGAAGCCCTTGGATTTATTTTCTGCATACTGGTTGCAGCTCTCCCAGCATGGTGTCCTGCATCAACGTTAGTTAAAGCAGAGTTTCCCAGAAACTCATGAGTCCTCAAGCACACCCTGTGCTTGAAGCCTTTCCTGGACATTGGATAGTGGCAGAGACCTCTCTGAAGACATGATTTAGCATGGCCATATACCGGAATCCTGGAGGTTCTGGTGGGAAGTGCTCTCTGGAGGGTCCAAACTCCCACCCTGAGCAGGGCTATTGCTAATGTCAGATCAAGTCTTCTGTGGCTTTCTCTAGCCAAGCCTTGGAAACCTCCAATGATGGAGACTTGCTGGCCTTTTCCAGTACTGGAGCAGATTAAGAAGCTTTTCCCAATGTCCAGACTGACCCTC
This sequence comes from Hemiprocne comata, assembly GCA_020745705.1. NCBI lineage: Eukaryota > Metazoa > Chordata > Aves > Apodiformes > Apodidae > Hemiprocne > Hemiprocne comata. Next base: position 14,634,552 of record CM036602.1, on the reverse strand, counting down.
CCACACTGCAGTTCTTGGGCATGGCTCCTTGCTGTGTCACCTGACCTCACAAAGGTGTATTTGGCTCCACCATCCTTATAACTGCCTGTAGGCCACCATTAGATTGCCCCTTCACCTCCTTTTTGCCAGACCAAATCATTCTAACTCCCTCTACCTGACCTTGTAGGACATATGCTGTAGGCTTCTGACCATCTAGCTCACCCTCCACTGGACCTCTTTGGTTTCTTCTCATTAATTTTGGACTGAGGGGACCACAACTGGACACAGCATTCCAGGTGCAACCTCCCTTGTCCTGAGCAGAGAGGGGCAGTAACTTCCACCACTCTGCTGTCCACACTCCTCTTAGCACAGGCCGGGATGTAGTTGCTGTGTCCATAGTAAGAGCAACCATTTACTCGTACTCACCTTTGTGTCCACCATAGCTCCCAGGCTGTTTGCAGCAGACTGCTGCTCGTGGTTTGCAGCCTGGTATTGATGCATGGGGTTATTCTGCCCCAGGTGTAGACCTTTATGCACTTATTGTACCAAGTGAGTACTTAATGCTGTTCCTCTTTCACTCATTCCAAAAGCTTGGACATTTAGGTAAACAGTTACCTACCTGCATATGAATTTGTTTCTTTACTGTACTGTTATTTAGCAGTGGGTCAGAAACATTTCAAAAGCCCAGGATTCCCATCCTGCACTTGACTTCTCCAAATGACCCTGATGAATGGCTGGTTCATGCTGCGGCCCAAGTTCCAGCTAAGACAGCTACAGAGAAGCTACCCCTTGACATGGGTTGCCACCTTCTTTCCACCATCAGTGATGGTGACCACCCTTAGGTGATCAGAGTCCACTTACCAAATGATACTTGTTTTGCTGCTTACTTCCTGAAGTTGACTCAGAAAAATTTTTGTGTCTTGCCTTTCTATACTTTTTCCAAGGAGATGTCCATGAAGGTCTGAGACTCGTTGTCTGCTATTATTTGATCCCCATCCACAGCTGCAGTTCCACACAGAGATGAAAAAAGGCACAGAGAAAGCAAATGCACCCCACCAGAAGAGTGAGGTTTTCTGCCTGATGGGAGTTTCCAGCCCATCACAGCTTTGCTCCATCTCGTGAGAGTTCCCTCATGTGGCTCTTTGAATCTTGTAGCCTTCTTAACAGTTGTGCTGTCTTTTATCTCCCCATGTTGCACTGTCTGCTGGAAACAAGGGATGTTTGCATTCAAATTTTATGCTTTCTTTTCTTCCCTGGGTGCACAGGATAATTATAGTGCCTTGCATGGACTTGTACTAATTGATCAGTTATTAGTGATAATTATAGTTTACATGATAGAAGGGAAGAAGGAAGGGAAGGAAGGGAAGGAAGAAGGGGCACTTCTGTAGGAGAAGTGATGCTCTAAGAGGACAGTTCAGGATTGCTTGTTGATGTGTCATATCATCTCCTGTGAGATGATCTGCTCACTGGGGAAAGGGGGTTCACTTTTTTGTTTGTCGGTTTTTTTTTGTTAAGAGCAAATCTTTCGCAAGAACCATCTGGCTGCTAAATTCTTCTCCTGAAGCTGTGCAGTTTGCTGGGAGTTCATTTGCGTCTTTAGCTACTAAAGAGAAAGTAAAATTGACTGATTAGTCTAAGACTGGGACCATTCACATCAAAGTGACAGACTTCGTGAGCTGGATTTGGGAAAGTGTTTAAAACGGGTGTGTTTTCATTAAATTTTGAAGGCTGTGGGGAGAACTATGCCCTCGGCACTCCAGCTCAGCTCTTGACTCTGCACCCTGTGTCGTTATGTCAGAGTGAGTTGTGTGGCTGTTAAAATTTGTGTGTGCTTGTTTGATGACTTTAAATATTGATTTTAATTGTGCGTCTTTCTTAAGGCTGTGAGTGATGATCAGAGCCGTGTACCATGCACCCTGTGCACAGCACAGCAACGTGCACGGGGAGGAGATGTGAGCTCGGGCTGACTATTTTGCAGAAGGGAGGAGGGAGAGGAAAGGAAAAATTTTTGGAGGCCCCAAATTCAGTTTTCCCTAATTCCAGGCACCACCAGTGTCTTTGTCAGAGACATGCCACCAGCTGCTGGGCAAGTTGGGATTTCAGAAGCCTTTTGCGAGTGCTGGTGTCAGGCTGTGAAGGCTGCATGCCCTTCCCTGACAAAGGGCATCTTTTGAAATCCCAAGAGCAAATACTGACTTTGTTAACGTTGTCTTTGTGTCTGCAGAGAAGAATGATGTCCTGAAAGCCACTGGGACCTTTAGCACTTGCACATCTCCATGACACCAGCCTGTTTTGAGGGGCAGTGGGGAGTTGCAGTGTGAGCAGCTGGGGAGCAAACCCCTCTCCCTGGTGCAGGTCCCTTCCTGAATGCAGGCGTCCAGCGTGGGTCTGGCCATGGTTAATGCTTTCCATGCCCGTGCAAACATGGTTAGCAGTGGCTTTACACTAGAGGGCTGTCTGGCCCTTCAGAGAAAAGGCACGAGTCTGTGCTGGGAAGGCTCTGGTGGTTCCCAGTATCCGCGGTTTGACAGTGGCTCATTTTGTCGGGTGGGTGATGCGATGCGGGCTGGTACTCACTGCTCGCTGCCTCTCTTCGTGCTGCACAAGGACATCCATGTCCTGATCTGGACAGCTTTGAAGCTATTTGGGTGACATGAAGCCTCTCTGGTTGTATCACCAGGCTCTCTGTCCTCCTGCACAGGTCAGCAGCCTTTTTGCAAGAGCCAGCAGGCTTCAAACCAGGGGCAGTGTTCCCCTCCTCTTTATTCAGGCCACTTCTGCTGTCAGGAGTAATAGTACCAGGAGCTTGCTCTGGGTTTCTAGAAGTGTGGCATCTCGTGCTGCTGCCCTGTGCTTGTGAGGGGCTGAAGCCCTAGATGTTGGCAGATCCAGTTCTGCAATCTGTGGAGTGCACCCAGATGGGAGAAGCTTTGGAAATGGCTACCCCGGGCACAGGAGGAGGGTCTTCAGTGTTCTAGGGATGAAAGACATTTGGCAGCTTTTGTTCCATAAGCTCAGTCAGGACAGCTTCGTCTGGCTCTGTGCTAGCAGCAGGGCTGGGACCTCTGTGGGGACCTTGGCCACCGGGAACGCCGATTGCTTCAGATCCATGCAGGCACTCATATCCAGGGTTTGTTTAATTCTGTCCACACTCACCTTCATCTAGAGTGTCTTTAACTCAGGTGAAGATGAAACCAGATGAGTTTTGCTTCCTCTTAGCACATGTGGTTTGACTTCAGACCTTTCCTTAAAGTGGCATGGCTGCCTGGAGAGGCAAACACAAGCTGCTCAGTGACTTCAAGTGCATTGTGCCAGCTGTGTTTGGGGCATTTGTTTCCATTCCTGGATGCCTGTGCAGTCAATGTTTGGCTTGGTTTGGACAGAAGTGGTGTTAATTGAGAGCAGCCACATCCCTGGGCCTTTGCTAACAAGGGTCTGCTTCAGTGAGCCAGGCTGGAGGTGGGAAAGATTCAGTGGACTGGCCAGGAGCCAGGGGTGGGAGGCACGGGTGGGAGGGAGCAGGGCTTGCTCTGGGGCTGCCTCCTGCACATGCTGAAGTTCAGATGCAAGTTCTTTGTCAGGAACTGATTTATCAAGCCCAGGGACTTCTCTGCCTCTCTCTTTTCTCAATTTGCAGCTAATATCTCCTGAAGGGAGGGGGGAATTAATAATGGTAATTACAGCAGCTCACAGTCCTGAGCAGTAGCATTAACCACATGGGCTGTGATGGATGGTGAGAGGCTGCTCTGCCTTGGGGAAACTGGTCATGGAGATGGCCTGTTGGACCTGCTCTCCATCCACCACCACCCATGGGGTGGGACAGCAGCTGCTGCCAGATGGCAGGTGCCAGAGGCAGGAAGGGGGATCAGCAGCAGGAACAGGCTGAGATCTGCCATAATCTGAACTCAGGGCAGGGATGTCACCTGCTGCATGGCCTTGCTGTCACTATCTTGGCCAGGTCACCTGCTGCAGGAGCTGTATGTAGGCAGGAGGGCATTGCCTGACTCCTGATGTCACCCATCTGCCTTGCCTTTTTGCTCTGGCCCTGCTCCTCTGTCTAACACCCCCCTGCAGACCTTGCCCTGGGGTGTCCATGGAGCATGTGAAGGCCTGCAGAGCAGCCCAGCTTGTCCCAGAGACCAACAGCAGTGCAGGACCAGCATGGGATCTTGGTGTGAGATGGCAGCATGCTGGTGCTGCCTTTCCCTGCCCATAGCATGGGATGTTCCCTGCCCATGCGACCAGCCAGGCTGGTGTGCAGGGTGGTTTGGAAAGCCCCTGGGGACAGGCTGGGCTGGTGGGTAGCATTGCTCCACCCCAGCCCCTGTTCCCCTCACATTTGTACTCCTCTGCCAAGACCAACAGCTGCTGAACCCCTCGCTTGGCTGGTTCAATTTCAATCCATAAAATGAATTTTAGGCCCTCTGGGTCTAAGCATTAGCAGAGAGCAAAGGGATTCTGCCAGCAGAGCCTGTCTGGCCATTATGGGGGTGTCAGCTCCTGCAGGCTTTGACAGGTCATCTTTAAACCTCAATTTCCGACATCGTGCGGTGAAGTGAGACTTCAGCTGGGGCTTGGAGGCAAAGCCTGGCCAAGGGCCTAGGGCGTGAACCTAAGACTGGAAGAGGAAACATTTTGGGGTTTGAGGTGCCATCCCATGAGCCATCTCTCCTGGTCTTTTTAGCAAGAACTGGTTCTATCACAGCACAGTTTTTGCTGCTGGGGCACTGGCTGTGCTCTGAAGGAAGTGTGGTGTCTAGAAATCAGTCAGTGTCTATTTAAATGGCCTCCCCAAGTTAGTGAGCACCATTCCCGTTTTCCCAAGGCTGGGTCGTTTCCTGTGTGCAGCAGTGGGTGGTCCCAAGCCCTGGGAAGAGGCTCTGTGTGGGGCTGGGGTTGATGCTGGCATTGCCTCTGAATAATGGGCCCTTTTTCTCCCAGGTTGGAAGGAAGCACTGAGGGAGCAGCACAGCCAAAGAGAGACATTTACATGAGTGGCAGAATAAATGAATCTGAGCTTCCTCCTGGGAACCAGCCCAGAAGAGACTGACTTTCCTTGGCCATGGCTTTCCAGTGGGAAATGCTCTTCTTTCGCTGTATTTATTTTTGGCTTTCCTAGTGTTTTGCAAGGCTCACAATTAATCCTCAGCTTCTGGGCAGCCAGCTGGGCTGCGGGGACAAAGCCTTCTTCAAAGCAGTTTGCTTGGTCATTTCCTGAGGACCTTGGATTTACTAAGAGCTTGGGAGAGTTTGACCTGGGTCCACCTGGGGCATGTGTACACGCCGCTGGTGATGGAGAAGAGGTATCTGTGGCTGCAGCCTGCATGGGGAAAGGGGTGGAGAAGCCACTTGGCACTCTCCCATCGGATCGACAGGGAATTTGCTCTCCCTTGGGCAAGGTGACAGCCTGAATGTTGCTGCTGGGGTCTGGCATGGGGGGAAGGGACCAGCTGCGTGTCGCTGCCTGCAGGAGTTGGTGGCAAGTTGGCAGGGTGCATGTGGCAGGGGTGTGGGAGCTCGGCTTGCTTCCTGCCCGGGGGCACCTGGCAGATTTTTATTGTCTTGAGGATCCCCCTGAACAGACTCTGCCTGTTCCAGCCTGCTGCCTGGATAGCATTATGTCAAACATCTTAGGATTGCGTGGTGATGGATGGGCTGCAGGACTGCCAGGTGTGGAGAGGAGCTATGCTGGGCTCCCGGGACTCCCTGCACTGCACAATCTCTGCCTCCGGTGCTGGAGGGGGATCCCAGTCTGCTGACATCCTCATTGCCTGCCTTTTGAGCCTGTTTTATTGGCAAACACCCAGTGGGTGCCAGCGAAGGCAGATCTCTGTGTGCTGTGGACTCATTTGCCTCCCTGCACCCTCTTTGCTCCTCTTGCTGCAGCTGAGATGGACCCTTTGGAAGTGTTTGAGCTGTCTCAGTTTTGGCTGGGTTTCTGAACTGTTCTGGCTTGCTCCTCTCTTCCTAAAATGAAGGCTCATGCCTTCCTGTACTTTTGTGTGCTGTTCTCTGCTCGTAAAGCCTCCCTGTAAGGCATAGGCTCAATGGGGGGAAACTGCTGATGTCAGAACTCCTAAAAAACCCAGTGGCAAGTGTGGGGTTTACTCCACTCCCTGCACGCCAGGGGGAAGACAAGTGTAGTTGAGCTGAGGCATCTGCTGCTGCCTGCTGCAATGCAGGCAACATATGGGCCAGCAAGAAGAGCATGGGGCCACCTGGCTGGGGCACAAGGTCCAGCTCTGCTGGTGACCTGCTGTCAGGCAAATTATTTAGTGTGTGACATACAGATGCCACGGGCCAGTGGCTCCCACTGCCACTGTGTGTGACCAAGGCACGCAGCCCCTCCTGATAAATCCTCCTCAGCATGTTGTTGTCCTTCTGTCTGGAGAGGAGGGTGACAGTTGTCATGTCTGCATGCCCCCTTCCTGTCCCCACATCCCCCATGTTCAGAAGAGACCAAGTGCAGATGGGGCATCCCCAGGGGAGGAGATCAGGCAAACTGATGACCAGCAGTGCTGCAGGTACTGGGCTCTGCTGCTCTGAGCCCGGGGAATGCAGGTCTGGGTTGCTAAACAGACACTCGAGCTCTCCTTGTGTGCAGGGCTGGGGCAGAGCAGGCGTTTGCTGCTCTCTCTAAAGCTGAGAGATCCCATGAATTAAAGGAATGAGCCGGGGACTTGGCACCAGGAGGCATGGGAAGTGATAATGGGAGACAGGGCTATAATGGCACAGGAATCTCTCAGTGTGATGGGAGCTAAATGATGCGGTAAGGAAAATTGCACCTCGTTGTGAGTGTCACAATCAACAGAGAGGAAAAGGAGATGAACAGTGTTTGCAAGTGCAAGCCCAACAGCTCCCGGAAAAGAGCCTTGACCCACCCCTGGTGTCAGCCTGCCAGAGCAGCTTGTGTGATCCCCAGCTCCCCCCTCCTGCTTCCCCAAACCTAACATGCTTGGGAAGGATGAGGTGACAGGCAAGATCAGTCATTCAGGCCAAATGTACCCTTGTGCAGCCTTGTAGGGCCCCTCCAGCCTCTCTGGATTGTGAGGCTGCATGCGTGGTTGTAGGACCAAAATGCCCATGGCAGAGTGTAGACATGCCCAGCTTCATGATATCATGTGCCTGTGTGTGGGGCTCTGTGAGCAGAGGCCATACCTGTGTGTGGACAAGCACGCAGGGCATGGCAACTGCGGCCTTTGTTCCTGCCATGGGACAGGGGCAGAAATGGTCCTGGGATGAGCACACAGCTGGTGAAGGGAAAGGGGCTGCAGTTTGCTTTGCACTCAAAAGAAACAGGATAATCAGAGACACAGATCAAAAATAATGAATAAAATGGCTGTGCTGATACAGGCTAATGACGGGCTTCACCAAGGATCTGGGCAGTGGTCAGCATTGCAGGGGTTGAGCCCTGTGTGATCTGATGGGTTTGGAGCTGAGAAGGCAAGAGGCTCAGCACTGGGACAAGCAGAGTGACGCTCCCTGTCCTCCCCTGCCTGCTGGGCTCCAGGAGAGCTGAGTGCCTGGTGCACATCTCAGGGTGGGGGTTTGGCAGCCAGGACCAGAGTATGTGTGAAAGGGGATAAAAAATGGATGAGGAAGGAAATGGAAAGTGTGTATGTAAATCAGTGGTGCCTCCTCACTCGGAGAATCATGGTTTCTTCCACTCCCTTCTCTCCAAAAAGACTTAATTACTGAGGACACAAAGAGAGTTTGATATGAAGAGAGCTCAAAGGGGCTGGAGCTTCTTGATGTCAAAGGGAGGTGCAAAAGCTGGGCCAGAGTAGAGGAGAAAACATGGTGACAAATGGCACAGGAGGATAGCTTGGCTGTTGCTTCTGATACAACAGCCAGATGGCAACACACTGAAAAGCGTAGGAGGAGAGTGTTTCGCTAGCAGCAGAGTCCTCCGGAGCTGCCTCCCACAGGGTCCTGCTCAAAGTCCACAGAAGGTGCAGCAAGGGCCACATATTTATATTTTCAGGAGAACATCCAGCAGCGCCAACCAGCAGGCTCTCTCTCTTCTGGCAGGGATGGAGGAGAGCTGAGGCTACGAGACAGCCCTGCTGCCTGGAGGAACGCAAAGAGAGATCATCACCAGTGCCAGCCGGAGCAGCTCCCTCTGGAAAACCAGCAGCTGGTGCTGCTAGCCATGGGACTGCCCCTCTTTGGATCCTTTTTTCTTCTCACCCAGCAGTTCTGGGTACAGGTGCATCCTTGCATCTTGCTTCCTCTGAAGTGTTACCACCTTGTTTTGGTGCTTTGGAGGAGCTTGCTAAGCACATGAGAGAGTGGGTTATTCCTCAAAGCATAACACAAATGTCTGGAGGAGCAGAAACAAGGCTTGGGAAACAAAAAGTGTTACTGAAGGACTTATGCTGAGCTATGTGATATTGCTGAGCTGGGAAGCAGGTAGAGGAGGTGTAACCCATGTCTGTGCTGCAGGAGGGGGCTCTGTTTCTCCCCCGACATGTGCTACCAAGGAGTTTGTCCCTGCGTTTTAGTAGCTTAGGGCTGAGCCTGAGCCCTCTCCCAACTGAGAGCCCTCTCTGAGTGCTGCTTTGCTTCTGCTTAGCTGAAGCCAACCTTTCCCTGCCGGGTGTTTCACTCGCAGCTTTTCCATTTGATTTTGTGACAGTCCTTCTGCACACACTGTAAAGAGTATTTAATGTGCAGCATTTTGCTGAGCCTGTAGCCTTTGGAGCTGTCTGTGGAGACTCTTTGTGGCCTCCCTGGACACATTATTGGAGCAACATAGTCCCAGGCACACTACTCAAAGCAGATGTCATGCTAGTTAAAACAGAAGTGCCTCCGTTGCTTCTTCCCAGGACGCATCCAGTCCTGGCAGTTCCTGGGCTGGGGTCATGGAGGTAACTCTGGCTTCTTCCTCTGTGGCCTGGGCTGCCCTACACATGCATGGCCAAAGCTTCATCCCCTCCTGTGTGTGGTTCCTTAGTTTGCTTTCTCTTGGAACTAGAGGCCACTGTGGAGAAGTTTGATGGCGCCATCTGAAAGGATCCCTCAGCCCTGGTGCACGCAGGGTGTTTGTGCTCCCTGTGCACAAGGTTGGCAGCAATTCATAGAATCATCATAGAATGCTTTGGTTTGAGTTGGAAGGAACCTTAAAGATCATCTAGCTCCAACCCTGCTGCCATGGGCAGGGACACCTCCCACCAGACCAGGTTGCTCCAAGCCCCACCCAACCTGCCCTTGAACACTTCCAGGGATGGGGCAGCGACAGCTTCTTCGGGCAACCTGGGCCAGTGTCTCACCACCCTCATAGTGAAGAATTTCCTCCTAACATCTAACCTAAATCTCTCCTTTTCCAGTTTTAAGCCATTATCCGCTTGTCCTCTCACTACATGCCCTTGTAAAAAGTCCCTTCCCATCTTTCTTCTAGGCCCCATTCATCCTGAACGACTGTCTGGCTCCTCAGAGCATCACTGGGAATATACAAATTGAATTTACTGTGCTGGTCTTTTCCTGGGAAATGTCACTCAGGGCATCAAGCTGGGATTGCCTGGTCTTGGGAGGGTCGTGGGCATCAGAGGCATATGCTCAGTCTCTGGGCATGCATCCAGCCAGTCCACAGCACAGGGAGCTGGGTCCTCCAGGGAGCCTTTGGGTGCTCCCTGGAAGCAGGAGCTCCTGTGCTCTGTAAGTGCTGGGAGCTCTTGTGCTCTGCTTTGCTGTCAGCAGAAGCCACCCTGAACCAATGTGATGTGATGGGTGGAACATGGTTTGGTGACTTGAGCTGGCTCCTGAGTGATGTAAGGAGGATTATGTCCCTGTGGCTGGGTGTTGGGCAGTAGAGCTGTCAACAGTGATACATCTCACAGTGGTGAGAGCAGCTCCTGGGAGCCAGCATCAGGGATGGAGAGGGCTCCTCTGCCTCGAGGGAGGGGAGTGCTTGCAGAGTCAGATCCAGATGTTGCTGTGGTAGGAGGGAGCTCCCGGTTTGGTTGAATGTGCAGCAGATGAAGATCCGGAGGGAATCCCAGCTGTCAAAGCTAACAGTGACTGATAGGACTGTCCTATCTGAGGCCAGAGATCAAGATGAAGAGCTGAGTTTACCAGCTGCCCCTGGGGGGTACCTATGGAGCAAAGAAAAGAGTGTGATTACAGTGTGGGCAGTGTGGGCAGGAGTTGCTGTACAAAGAAGATGGATTTCAGCAGAGATGAATAACCAAAAACTGCATCAACATCCCTGGAGGGCTTTGCCCTGCTTGCTGGACCATCCATGCCAAAGTCTTTCCTGCCACATCTATGTTGCTTTCATGAGCTCCTGCCAGCATGGCTATGCCTGTCCCTGCACCGTTCCCACCATACCTCTGTGGGCTGCACCAGCTTCAAGTGTGGCTTTGGGCAGGTGGGATACACCTGAAGAGCACTGGGAATGGCTCTGGTTGTGTGGCCCTGGTGCAGAGTGTTCCCTGCAGCCTTTTGCAGAGTTATTACAGTTGCCAGTACAGATTTGTCTTTGTTTAGGACAAATGCTTCAGGGTCAGCAGAGCAGGAACTCTCAAGGAACAAGCCAAGGTGTGCAGCTGGGCTTTCCTCCAGGACCCTCTGATAACAGCCAGCTTGGGCAGCTCCAGGCTAGCAAGACCCTGCCATAACAGAGCAGAGAGCAGCCTGGCTTTGCAGGCATCCCTAAAAATAGCAAGGCAGGATGTCCATGTGATGGGTTTCAGTAGGAAAATAGATTCATTTCCCAGCTCCCAGAGGGGTTTTTGGAAACAGCAAAGAGTAAATAAGGGTTTTGAAAATGATGACAAATACCTTGGAGGTGCCCTTCCAAGCAGCCTTAACTGCTTGAAATTACACTCGCATCTCCAGCGGCTCTTAGAAGGAGAGTGTGAGACCCTGAAGATCTCCAGATCTAGTGTGCTCTTATTTGCTTGGATGCTAATCAAGAGAATATCGAAGCTGCTATATATTCTGCAATTCTCTGTAAATTCAGATAAGAGCCATTACAAATCCATCACAAGGTGTATTAAAATCTCCTTAATTAATAAACAAGAAGCACAGCAGTCTCTGGAAGAGCGGCTGTGGGCACTGGAGAGGAATGTGGGACAGGGATGGACACCAAGTCATAAAGAGATGAGATGAGGTGGGGAGGATGCTGCTCACTCAGTCGTCATCCTGCAGGAACAAGGCAGCACAGCAAAAGGAGGCCTGGCAGGAGACATGCTGGTGTCCCAGCTGATAGTTGAGGGCTCAAGCTACAGCCGGAGCTCTCGGTTTTCCCAGGTGTTTTCTTGTGGCTGCTTGAGGACCAAAAAAGCATCACAGTTTTTGTGTCAGCAATGTGGGTGGAAAGATGAGAGCAGCGTGCCACCATGCCACTCGAGAGCAGATGGTCAGTGGTGAGTGTCACCAAAGGACACTGGTTCAAGCTCCTGTGGCAAGAATAGGGCTGTCACAGTTTGACTCAGGATCTGCAAATAAACCAGATACAACAATACTCTTGATCCCCTCCCACCCAGGTAGGGAAGGAGAGAGAGAATTAGGAGAGAGACTTTGCTGGATTGAAAACTAATCTAGACAGCTGTAATGATATGTACAATTCTATACAAGTATGTTCAGGAATGTGCAAAAGCCTCTTGCCTCCCCCCACCCCAGCAATTCCCCTGGCATCTCCTGAGCTGTGAGCAGTCCTGAAATGTCTCGGACCTCTGTCTGAGATAACAGCAGAGCAGACAGGGGCTGGGGTATGAGGGTTATGGGGTCAGAGATGCCTGAGCCTGGGGTCAGTGGTGATGGATGGATGGAGTCCTCTCCAGACACCGGCCATGGATGGAAGAGAAGGGGAGAAGAAGCAGGAAGGAAGTTGTCTTCTGTGATCTCTGACCTTCCTCGGAGCTTATGTAGATCTATGGGATGGAATCCCTTTGGTCAGTTCTGCTGTCTGTCTAGTCCAGCTCCCCTACAGGGGGGTCACAGATACAATTCTCCTGCCCCGGTAGCCTCTGTAGTGGCAGATTCACTGAGTAGAACAAACTGACCTTTGCATTTCAGCAGAAACATAAACATTCCAGTGTTATCAGTCCACTAGCTGGAACACTTGCTGCTAGTTAAAAGAGAGCTCACTGAAGGGAAAAAAAGATCAGTAAAAGGAAAATTAGCTTCATCCTGGCTCAAACCAGGACAAGGGCCCTGTTCCAGATGTAACCAGAGGAGACAGCCAGCCCAAGGCTACACAGGTGTTCTGGACTGAAAGGTGCTGGATTATTAACACAAAGAAGAGTAGCATCCACCTCTGTGATTTGCTGTCTATGGGAACATAGCATTTCAATTCACATTACTGGGCAGGTTCCTTGGGGAGAAGTGTCAGACCAAGACAGATCTACTCCTCTGCCTCTTTTCTCCATGTTGCTCTTCTACCAGATGGGCTTGGCTTTCTTGGTGTCCACTGTCTTCAGGACATCAAGGGCAATAGCAAAGAGGGACACAGCATTACTACTGGGTGGGAGCAAAGCCAGCAAATGGAGGTAGCCTGCTTTTGCTAAAGCTATCTCACTTCATGTGTTGGCACTGATGGTGTAGTTTCTTCAGGAGCAAGAAGGCAGTTGTCACCCTTGCTTGGTGGGTTCAGAGGTCTGAATGTCCTTGACAAGGTTCATTACTTCACTGATCATGATGACGTGACGTTTGAGCCCGTTGTGCAGCACGCCTTGTCCAAACTGCCTTTTGCTCCCTGTGGGACTCCCAATTTGTGTCAGTTGAGGTTTGATGAGGAGATGTGTATGACAAGCACCTGGGTGCTGAGCTCACAGATCGGCAGGGCTAAAGGAGAGCTTGCCAGGCAAAGATGCAAAATCTAAATAATCCTCAGATAGCATCTTAAAGTCCTGACAGGCTCCAGACAGGTGGTTTCTATAACAGACCCCAGGGCAGAAATATACTGATCTGTCTTCTCCTGACTGTGCTGGCAGACTGTTCAGCCCCTCATAAACCCATCATGTCCTTTGATGTCTGTTCCTGGTACTTGCACCCTCCCCTGACCATGCCCTGTCCAGGGGAGCACATGTTGTGCTGCCAGGTATCCTGGCCCTGCGGCGCCTGGCGGGGCAGCTCTGATGGCTCTGAGATGTCCCTTGGGGCAGAGGCTGGGACTTGGAGTCTGGCCTGAAAATAGCAAAATACAGACAATTTCTGTGTGTCTGTAAAAAAAGTCTTGTCTGGTTTCAGGCTTCACTGTCTAGACGGAGAGCGGGAGGGTGGGAAGGGAGCGGGGGGTTGCGCAGTGGTGGCACTCACATGTAGCTCTCCAGCTGTCACTGACTCAGCTGTCTCCAGCTGTCCCTGAGACATGCTAAGTGACCATGTCCCTTATCCCCAGCAAGGGGACTCTGGGAAGCCACCCCAGCCCACCTCCTTGGATTCCTCCACTAAAGGCTTCCAGACACCACTGTCTATTGTAACTCCCTTTCCAGGGCAGGTGATGTGTCCCATTTCTGTAACCCAAGACTGGGAGAGGTTCTGTGGCCTTGGTGCCCCTGCAGCAGGATCAAAGGGCTGGGTGGGGGTGGCAGAGGGCTTTGCACAGGAGCTGCATGTGCTGATGGGTCTGTCACAGGTTACTGACTCAGCACTCTGAAATGCTTCTGTGTTGTCCATCCTGCTATCTAAGAACTTATTTGTGGAGTTTATGGCCAGCCAGGCACATGGGAACAGTGTTACCCCAGCTGCAACTCGTGGGCTGTTTGAGGAGGACTGGGGTAGCAGAGCTGCACCATCAAACCTGGAACAGATGAGGATGCATGGGCTGGAGCAGAGACTGTGGGGCTCTGCCTGGAGTGTGCCTGGATGGGCCTCGGGCTGGCAGGAAGGGCTGGGTGTCCTCCAGAGCAAGGCGAGCAGAGCCAGGCCCTGTGCAGGGCCAGAGGCTCTCCATCCCATGTACTTTGCTCCCCAGGCTAGCCAAAAATACTTCCTAGAAGGTGGATGGCCCTCCATGCACCCTTGGAGGTTGGCCATGCCACCAGGGCAGGCTGTACAAACCAAGATGGTTTCCTGGATACATATCCAGCATCATAAGCTATGGGCTGTGGGGATGAAGGGGTGTCTGTCCCTGCTCCCATCTTCCTCCAGAGATAGCCTGGTTCTCCAGGTCTGCTGTGTGGTATCTGATCTGTGTGTGAGGTCTGCAGGTTCCCTGCTGTTCAAGGAGAGATGGGGCTGCTTAGTTAAAACCACAAACACTAATTACTTGTCCTCAAGTCACTGCTAAGATTGCATTCATCTGAATCACCACAAAAGTCCCCTGCATCTCGAGAGACAAGGGCCCTCTGGTGGCTAAGCGACACGTGAGACAATTCAGTCCTGGGGGCACAGTGGGGTAACCCACATGCAGGTGAGGAGGTGGTGAATGGAGCTGGGTTTGGATGGTGAGTCCCTGCCCCTGGGCTGGCCCATGCTGGGAGGGGAGCAGTGTGCTGGGTCTGCTGATGTGCTGGTGAAGGAGTAGTGAAGGCATCATGGATGGACCAGTTCTTCTGACGTTCCCTGAGGAAAAGAAGGCAATGGGGGAAGCAACTCCTGGCTCTTCTGTGCAGAGGCATCTTTGCAGGGAGCTCGGCCATGAAGTTCTTGCATGTGTTGTGCCCTGCAGTGGGGGTATGGGCACATCTATGACTTCCCTGCCACAGCCTGTGCTTGCTCAGCAGGACTGATGGGTCTCCCATCTTTGGCAATATATTTTGGTTGCACTCAGCCAGAGCTGGAAGACACTTTGGGTGAGAGCTGCAACTCCAGCAAAGCTGCCCGTGCTCTGGGGTATAGGTATTGCTTCCAAAATCCATTCAGGAGCAAACATGTGAGCTGCTTGGGCACATGTCTAACTGCAGCTGTAAAGGAAAGCAACAGAGATTTCAAATGGCACTGCCTGTTTTACCATTTTGGAAAGAAGTGTGTCTTATTATAATTGCCTTGCTTATTTGGAAGAAAAAACCCACTGTAGTTACTAGAAATTCAATATAGAAATTACTAGTTACTACCCTCTGTAGACTAATTTTGAGGGTAGAAGAAGAATGAGGAATTTAATGCACACTATAATGAATGTCAATCTTCTCTCTTAATGAATAGGAATCACAGTTTGCTGCACATTGTAGGGAAATGAAAAGCATCCAAAGTTCAATTCACTCTTTTTCTTTTTTTTTCCTTTCTTCTTTTTTTTTTTTTTTCCTTTCTTTTCGAGGGAGATAATACATTGCACAGCAGATGGGTACATTCATTTGTGAACACTAAAGGATTTTTATCTCTCACTGTACAAGTCAAGGTTTTCCTTCAACTGAGCTTTGTAAAATTTCCTATACAAGCTGAGGCATAATGCCATTTACAGAGCTGAATCCTTGAGAGCAAAGCAAGTTGGATTTTTTTTTCCCCCCCATCCCTCCTGTAGCAAACCATCCAGACCATTAAAAGCAGAGCTGACCCAGCTTGTGCTTGATGTTTGCTATTCTCAGCCATGGCTTTGCCTGCTGGATTCGCAGAGGTGTGTGTGTGTGTGAGTGACTTTTGACACAAAGCCCCATCCTATTGCTGCACATGAAGGTGATCCCTCCACCTGCTTTCTTAGCTGCTTCCTTTGCCAGCAGGGATCCCCTGCTGGGAGCTAAAAGACGATTTTGTGGCAAGAGCTTTGAATTTGAAAGGCTGATGCAGTTCTCATGGGACAGCCACGTTCCTGCTGAGGAGGCTGTGCAGGAATTGGTGTTTTATAGCAAGGAGAGGGTGGGCTCCTCAGCACGGCCCTGCTCTGTGGTCTTCAGGACCTTGAACTGAGAAAGGGTGATGCGGGGTCTCTGGAGGAGCAGAGCATCTCCATCTTCCGAGGGGGAGGGTGTCTGTGGAGCAGCAGAGCCTGTGCCAGAAGCCCTTAATAGTCCCTGTCCCACTGCTGCTGTTCCTTGTCAGCTTTGTCTCTGTGGGAGAATCATCCTCCAGTGTGGTTCAAGTGACCTACTGGGAATTGCTGAGCTCCTGACTGTGGTCTCAGTTAAGCCAGGCTGGACATCATGTCTGTCTCTGTGGCTCCGTTAGTATCTTAGCTAGCTTGGAGACTGTTTTAGGCCACCTAGCTGCAGGTAGCCCATGGCTAGAGGCCAGCAGCTTAGTGCTGTGGCTGGCAGCAGAAAGCTTGGTGAACATGTCTGGTCATAGGGCCAAGACCCTCAAGTCCTCTGGCTGATGGCAGCTGGGATGTCTGAATAGGTCTTGGTTGTTAATCTTGATAAACAGTGGTTTGCTAATGTTCCCCTGGCTTGTTAAATGCTCTTCCCTGAGCCTGGATGGCCTTTAAACCATGACTAGCTTTTCAGATTTCTCCTTGCATTTCTCAGGGTTTTGAAGTCATAGCACTTGTCTGCATGGGAGAACCATGCTCACCTGAGGACCAAACCAAGCCCCAGCCTGGTCTGGAGGGACACTGGTGGTGAGTGCCTCGAGGCCACAGACCCATATTACAGCTAAAACTAATCCATGGATCAAGAGCTGCAGAAAGGACCTGCACCTGCCCTGAGCTGAACTGCCTCGGTGCTCTCAGGAAGCAGCTTTATGAGGAACAACACCCTCAGGTGACCCATCTGTCAGCCTTGCAGGTGAGGCAGGGCATGCTGAGGCTCTCTGAGGGTGTGATTTGGCAGGTGGGACCATGTTCCTGCCTTTACCCCTGTCCCAAACATTGCAGTACAGTCCGTGGTGGGCCAGACTGGGCCAGTGCAGCACACCTGCTAAATCAGTGCTAACTCTGCACACTGGGACCTTTCTGTGGGAAAACCTGGACCTTGTGGAGCAGTGTCGAGGGGAGAGACCTGGAGAGAGACTTGTAAGAAGGATATTCTGAAGACTTTGTTTCAGGTCCTTGCTCAATCCGTTCTCCTCTTGATGATGTGCAGATCTTCCTAGAACCTGCTCGTCCCCCTCTGTTCTGCATGGACAGGAGACATTGGAATAGACTTCCCAGGGAAGTGGTGGAGGCACCATCCCTGGATGTGTTCAAGGCAAGGCTGGATGTGGCACTTAGTGCCATGGTCTAGATGGTGTGGTGGTGTTGGTCATAGGCTGGACTTGATGATCTTAAAGGTCTTTTCCAGCCTTGGTGATTCTGTGATTCTGTGAAAGTTCTGAGGAGCACCTCAGCCCCATGGACCCAGAACCTGGTGTTTCCCCCCATGCCAGCCTGGGACCCAGACACAGCCTTGGCCTGCAAGGCTGTGGGGGTCCGTGTGGCCACTGCTCTGGGAGGTGGAGGAGAGGAAGGGCAGCTCTGCCCCACGCAGAGGTGCTCTAGCGTAGGTCTGGAGAGGTTCCTTGCTAATGTGGTCCTGGGGGTCCGGAAGGTGTTTTCCTGTCTGTTTTCTCTCATGTGCAAATGCAGACTCCAGCTGAGCAGATGCTGGCTCTGTGCCAGAGGAGTTTAGAGTTCCACTGTTTTAAAATATTTATTAATGTGAAGATGTAGTTAGCACTTAAGCTGAGGCAATACAGTAGAAGTCTTTTTGTTGGAGTGGAAGTTAGTGATGCTGAAAAGCCATTAAGCTGTAAATATAAACCATATTAAGTGCTCAGTAGCAACCTTAAATATCCTTTTGTTGGTTGCTTTGCTTCTGCAAGACTGTCTGTTGAGAGGATTACTCAGTGCTCTCGCTCCATGGCATGCCCAGCTCTGCCTGGTGGCTTCCAAGGGCTGTGAGTGGCTTTGCAAGGGAGATTTCCTCAGCAGCACAGCTCCGTGCTTGCCTTCCAGTGGCTGATTATTCCACAGCCGGTGGGATGCTCGCAGGGACTGGGAGGGGGGGCGAGAGGGTAGAGCGGCTCTGCTCCACCTGGAGAGGCTGTGATGGGAGCCTGTGGTCGTCTGCAAGGGCTGGGCTCACGAGCCATGGGTTGTTGCCTCTTTTCTCTCTCCTTCCTCTCTGGTATGTTGCAGAAGCTGCTTGTTTGCCCTCAGGTCTGGCAGGTCCAGGTCTGGATTGCAATCTTGTTCTGGAGGCATCAGCACCTGGACAAGGTGAGTCCTGGCAGAAGGAAGCCAAACAGGCTCTTTGCCCAGTACAGTATCAGCCCTGATCTTCTCATCCTTGCAGATCAGTCAGAAGAGATGGGCTTTTCTCAGAAAGTGGTGCCAGATCTTAAAGTGAGTGTCTGCGAGTCTCCTGTAATCAGACTGCTCTGAGCCTCCCCCTCTCCCCTCCGTGCCGGCTGCTCTGGGGGAGTGGCACAGGGGAAGTGGGGTGGCGCTGGCCATCCTCGGTGGTCTGTGGGTCACGACTGTGCTCCCTAAGCCCCTGCTCAGTGCAGGGTGAAGCAGAGCAGCAGAAACCCTTGTGGTGCCTTTTCATGAGCCCTCCTGCCTGCCCGGTGCCCTGTGGCAGTGCCAGCCCTGCTCCGCTGCCCAGGGTTTGACAAAGCTTGTCACATCTACCTGAGCAAAGGCTCAGCTCTTCCTTGGACCTGTGTGTCTTGACGTGCTGAATCCCAGCAGCTGGTTTTGGGTGGATTATCCCAACCGAAGGGGCTGTGTGAGCAGCCTGCCCTGCACCCTTTGGAGCACTACATGGCCCCTCTGGCACCCTGCAAAACAAAGGGGGGCAGCCTGGCCATGCAGACCTTGCCTGTTTCACTGTGCCCTTCTGTGCTCCCAGCCTAACCGTGGCACTTGATTTAGTAAACTGCCTTTACCCAGGAGAGTTCATATTTCAATCTTTAAAACCAACCTGGATAAAGATTGCAAAAATAAGAAACCTCCTCTCTGGCTGCTGAGAGCATGAAGTGATATGGATTTCTTAGGCAATTAAATTTTACATAATAGGGTAACTAGATTGTACCAATTTAAAGAGTGCCTGGAATATGCAGGCATATTCTGAAATTTCTAATCTCATATTTCAGCCCTAGACCATTAATCTGTCACTTTTCTTGCCTCTATTTCTTTTCTATTCACCCTGCTTCAGAGTTGGGATAACAGTGCTAAATGTAACTCTTCCATGTTCGCCTCTAGCTCATGTCCTGCCAGGTGCTCCTGCCCTGTGCCACAGGCACAAGCACCTTGTCCTCTTCAGCTCCTGTGTTCAGTACCATGTGTTGGGTTTTTTTTCTGAGGAGAATGGAGCACAGCTTCGCAGCATAGCTTGTCACTTTGCCTCTACCTTGCTGGGAAGCAGTTATGCAGCAGAACTGGGACAGTAATTTGGGATGGGAGCACCATCAGCAGAGACTGCACAGACCTTCCTGGGAAGAGGAGGTGGGCAATAGGAGGGGTAAGCAGGATGGGTACATCCCTAAAGAACCCAAATCACAGAAAGCTCTGGCAAAACCTGTCTTCTCACACCCTGCCATCCCTGCTGCCCTGCTGCTCAGTGGCTAAATGCCATTGCTGTGCATGCAACCCTGTCTCCCAGTTGGACACAACCCCCTGGCCCCCAGCCCCCTTCTGAGCTCCCTGAACACCCTGCTGACCTCTGTGTATCCAAAGCAATGCTGGCCACTTCACCTGGAGACTAGAATGCCCAGTGGGATAATGTTCTGTCCAGGACCTGCTTCCCCCCTTCACACTGAGCCCCGTGCAGCAGCTGATGCCTGCCAGCAGCAGCTGAGCTGGGATACTGATCTGTCCCAAACAAAAGAAGGACAGATAGCTCAGCTCCGTAGCTGTTGGAGTAAGTCCAGAGGAGGCCACAAAGGTGCTCCGAGGGCTGGAGCAGCTCTGCTCTGGAGACAGGCTGAAAGAGTTGGGGTTGTTCAGCCTGGAGAAGAAAAGGCTCTGGGAGGAACCTCATAGTGGCCTTCCAGTGCCTGAAAGGGCTACAGGAAAGCTGGGGTGGAGCTTTTGACAAGGACATGTAGTGACAGGACAAGGGGGAATGGTTTTAAACTTTAAGAGGGGAGATTGAAATTAGAGATTAGGAAGGAATTGTTTGCTGTGTGAGTGGTGAGACCCTGGCCCAGGTTGTCCAGAGAAGCTGCGTCTGCCCCATCCCTGGAAGGGTTCAAGGCCAGGCTGGATGGGGCTTGGAGCAACCTGGTCTAGTGGCAGGTGTCCCTGCTCATTCAGAGGGGTTGGGACTAGATGGTCTTAAAGGTCCTTCCAACCCAAACCAGTCTGTGATTCTATGCTGCAGAGCCTCATTATCCCCAGCCCAGACTTCATTATTCTTCCTGTCCCCAGCTAGCCCTTCCCTGCCAGCCCTGGCTGCTGGTTTGCCCCCAGGACATGCCAGAGTGTGTAATCCCCTTTCCCTTGAGCAGCTCATTCTGGTGTGCTGGCCCCTTCCCTACTACTCTCATCTTTGTGCTTACCCCTAAGCTGCTTTCCCAGGTCAGGTGGACAGCAGCAACGTTTCTGCTTGGTCTTGCAGAGTGGGAGGGTGCTCTGTGGCTCTGTGAGCATGACCTGACTTCAGGAACCAGAACTGGTGGTTGCTCTTCATTATTTAAAGCCTGAGATGCAGCCAGTGGGATCTTGCCTCTGAGTCTGGGGAGAACTGAGGGAGAACACCTGTATGTTTTCTGCTCTCCCCAGTGTGGCTGTGGCTGTCTCGTCTTCATCAGGGCCCTTTCCTACCCTGAGTTCCAAATTCCTCGTTGGCAAGCAGATGTAAACAGACCAGCTGTACAAATCCTGCTGCTCTGGGGTCTCAACAGCCTGCGTGTGCAGTGAGGAGGCTCCTCTGGCAGGCTGGTGCCTTGGGACAGCTTGCTTTTGTTTGTGCTGTTGGAGGTTTTCTCCCCTCTGGGTGACTTTTCAGGTCAGGGAGTTGAAGGGGAGATTTTTTTCCTTTACACATCACAAGAACATCTTCCCCCTGCTCTCCAGATGGACCCTTGAGATTTCACTTGGGGCTGCAGATGCCCAGACGTGGTGGAAGCAGTGGTATTTTGCTGTATTTTGTTGCTTTGCTTGCAGGAAATCTGTGGGGTCTCTCTTCAGACCTTTATTCTTGCAAAGCGAAGGGCTGAAGTCGTAGGTGTAACACTGGAGACAGTTCACCAGAAGATGGTAAAAGAAACATCATATTTATTGCTAAATCACACGCCTTGTTCCTCCTGTGCTTTTGATAGCTGGACAAGTTGGCAATCTCACCTTTTTGCCACCAAACCACAGCAGCTGCCCTGGGAGATCTTGCCATGGCAGCAGTGCAGTACAGCTCCTGCCAGCAACAGAGACTGCCTCCAAACCCCTTTCCCTGAATTAATTGAGCTCTTTTCCATAAGGGCTGTGTCTGCAGGAGCAACGGACATTTAAGGGACCTGACTTTGGTCTGGGACTATGACTGCTTGTAAAATGCTGATGGTGTTTAAACAAGGAGCCCCTGTCAATGACTAAGAGAGTTGAAACTCTGCTCAGCTTCATCTAAAATATGTCACAGGTTGAAAAGATCATGCAATGTCCCTGCCAGGCCTTTCTGGGAAAAGCCTTGTGAGGTGGCTTTGGCTTAAGGCATCTTCAAAATGCTTTGTCTCTTTTTTGCTTCTCTGCTGGGGAAGGAGAAAAATGATAGCTCTGTCCCCAAGGTGCTTCTGTTAGCTCTGGGGAAATGAGGACATACGGGGGCAGCAGGTCCAGGAGGCCATGCCACACATCCCACCCTCCATCGTGCATCCAGAGGCCTCTGTGGGCTCAGAGGCCTCTGTGGGTCTTTGAAGCCCTCTGCGGTGCAGCTTTGTTCAGCCTCAGCTGAAATTGCATCCACCTTTGGGAGCTCCTCTGAATCCAGATGGAAGGAAACAGGGAAAAAAAATTGACCTGTTTTTGTTTGCCTGTGCACACAATCCAGGCTTCTTGGCCACTGTAAGCTCCCAGTCTAGATTTGTAATAGGTAGATTATTTTCACGTGGAGTTGTTTGGGAATAAAGACAGGTCTGGGATGTTAATTTGCTCTTTGTTGGTGCTGAAAGAATCAAGGAGTTTTGGAGCCTTGTAGCTCTGTGAACAAGACTGGTAGGTTTGTGTTGTTTTGTTTTCAAAACAAAGTTGGAGGGATCTACTTTGCAGAGCAAATTGAGCAGGAATGGAAGAAAAGATGTGAATTGCTGTCTCTGGGGAGCTTTTAAAAGTCTGAGCACCTCTGAGATGCTTTAGAAATTCAGAGTTGACCCTGCTCACTTTGTTTAAAAAAATAAAAATTAAATAAAATACCCCTGCCTCTCCATCTGTGACATTCTTTGTGAGGACTTCTAAAAGACTCTGAAATGTGCTGGCTGCTGAATAAATGATAAACACACTTCCTCTGGTAGAACGCTCGTTTCAGGCTGCATGTCCAAAAGCATATTAAATACTCTTCAGTGTAATTTCAAATGGAGCTGTTTGCTTCAGTTTGAAGATTGCATATTCAAGTTATTTATCTTTTTCTCAGGCTGCTCAGGAGGGTGCTATCTCTGAGGGGAGCCAGGATGAGGAGCGGGCTGGAGGGGGGTGCAGGGGTGAGATGGTGGGTGCTGCTCCTGCTCTGCACTGATTGCATCTTGCTCCTGCCTCAGGCTGCCCTTGTTCAGAGAGGGTTCAGGAGGCAAATGTTTAAATCATGCTGCTTTTTAAAGCAGGGAGAGCCCAGGTCCCGTGCTTGGGCTGTGGGAGGGCTCCCTGTGCTTCCCTGGCAATGCAGGGATGGGCACAGAGGTGCTCCCGCATCTCCTTGGAGCAGGGATTTCACCGTAGCAAGTCAAACTTGTTGGCTTCTGTGCTTTGAGAGCAGCCTGGAAATGGATCAGCAGAGAATGGGGCAGACCTTGCCAGAGTGAGCCACAAGGAACCTCACTGGAAGGATGTTTTACAGCCCAGCACTGTCTCAGTGACAAAAAGTCCCTGCAATGCAACACTCAGAAACAGAAGTGATGCTGTCCCTGTGCCTGCCCAGGGTCCCAGGCCTCCCAAAGCTGATGGAGATGATGCTCCAGCTCTGTGAGTTCACTGAGCACTGTGCAGTGGTGCTGTCACTGACAGAGCTGCTGCACCAGCTCCTCTGAGCTGCATGTGAGGCCTTCTGAGAGCCCAGAAGTATGAAATGGAGGGAGAAAAGTGGGTCCAGGGCTGCTCTAACTGCTCTAATTCTCCACAGGTGACAGAAGAAGCAACAGCCAAACATTTATACATTAAGTTATGTAAGGATATAATAGTACTTTATGTTGTAGGGTAATTCAAACTGCACTTCATCACCCCTTTTGCTGGCTTCCTGCCTGCAGACTGGACACATGATTTGTCAGTTCCAGCCTGTGCCTGTCCCCAACCTGACTTACCGACTTGGTTTCAAGAAAGGCTTTAAGTGTATTTGAAACATAAAGGGGGAACAGAATCCCCCAGTATTTTCTCCATGAGCAGAGTCCAGTGAGAAATATTGCAGATTGATGAGTATTTTATCAGGGAAGGAGGGTGGCTCCTTAACATCATTAAGGAATGATGTTAAGGAGAAAACTCATATTCTTTCATATTCTTTAAAACTCATATTCTCTTGCCAACCTGATCGGGCAATGGATGGAGCAGAGACAGATGGTGGCAGTGGGGAATAAAATCAATTGTTTGTTGAGATCAGTGCATACGTGTTTCCAGTGGCATGGAGGTCCCTGGGCCACTCTTTACCATCTCTTTCTGCACACCTCTTTTTTACTGCAGAGTAAATTCTGTTTGGTGCCCAAGATGAATTTTCAGTCATATGTCATGTTTTACAAGGGACTGACAGTGCAAACTGGGGGAGAATAATGGTGCCCAGCCCTAACTCACCTCAATGACTTTATTAGATTTCTCATCCAGAAGAGATGAGCAGCCTGGGTTCTTGGGGATGTTTTCTGTTGGGAAGCTGTTCTGGTTAGGTTCAACTTTAAATTTTGGGGCCCAAATTAGGCTGTGAGACATGCTGAGTGGCAGCACCAGAGCCAGGGGTGAGGCTGCTCATCGGTAGCTTTACACCAGGCTGCTCCAGTTCTAGAGCTGAGTATGGTCCTCTCCACCCGTGCTGCCACTTGCCCATAGCTTGGGAAAGAGAAGGTGTCAATTCCACCTGGATCTGTGCGGGCTTACCTTGAACTCTCTGAGTTTATGGCAGCCCATGGCAATGTGGCACTGGGAATCTGCTCTGTCATAACCCTGCATGTGGTTTTGCATGTTTTACACTCATGCATGTACATTGCTGGTGCTTTGAAAACAAGACCTTCTCAAGGCAGAAAGCTGGATCATGGCTGGCCAATGTTGCCCCATGTGGCATAGGCCCGTGGCAGTATCTTCATGCTCTTGGCTGTCATCTTCCAGCTCCTGCATCTTCCATGGCTTACAGGTCATGGCAGGCCCAGATGCCACACAGACACAGAACAGCCCTGTGCCACAGCCACCCCCTAGTCTTGCGGGTATTTGACACCTGTGCATGTGCTGAAGGTCTGGGACTTGAGATGTCTGCAGATATATGGGTAGTTGCTATTGCCTAAGTTGGCTTTGCTGCAGCTGAAAACTGCATCTCTGCTGGGGTGAAAACCCCAGACCCATTGCAGCACAGCCCTCCAGATGGTGTGTCTGCACCCCTCCATGCCCTCCCCAGTCTGGCAAGTCCAAACTCCCAGGGTTGGCAAGTCAACCTCAGCTGCCATGTGCTTGGAGGGTTCAGTTTGCTGTGTTCCCACAGGCTTGGGCTCATGGAGGCTGAGGTGGGCTCTGCAGAGTGGGTCCAGCTCTGGTGCTGCTGCCCACAGCTGGACTTTGTACCTGTTTCTGTTTCTGTCTCCTGCAACCCTGGGGGTCATGGAGCATCTGTATGGGCAGTGGAAATGCTGGTTGGGATGTGGGGGTGGAGGGGGAATGAGACAGGGCAGAGTGAGCTTGGGCAGTCTTAGTGGAGAGAGCGTCAGCTCTGGGGCTGGGTCCTGACCATGGACACATGGCATAATGCCATCGTGACCCACATATGCGTGGTAGAGGAGGGAGGAACAGGCTCTGTGCTAGCCCAGAGCCTGCCAAGACACAGTGCAGAGTCACTGCAGGGTAATGTGCTTTCAAAGATGAGCAGGGAAGTGCTGCATCTTTTTTATGGCCCTCTTCTCTGACCTCTGAGAGGTGGTGATGAGGACTTGGTGCATTCAACCTCAGTGGCAGTTTGTTTTTTGATGGCAAGACAGTCGCTCTTCCAAACCTGAGGCAGGGGACAGTGGCCAAGGGGACCTGCATCGCAAGGAGAGGTGACAGGTCCTAGGGACAGTGGGAGTGGCACAGGCACCAGCTTTATTCTCCACTCTGAGGACAGAAATTGGGGCTTTCCCCAAGCCCTGAGCAAATCCAGCAGTGGGCACAGCTGCTCTGTGCCCCTGAGCTGGGCTGTGTTTGCTCTGTGTCCAGGGGTCATGGTTCCTCGGGGGAAGTGAGGACAGGGTAGCTGTGCCTTTGGGGAGGATCTGCCTGACTTTGGGATGTCTTTGCAGAGCTCAGACAGCCCGTAAAGCAGAAGGTTACCCTAATTTATAGTCTCTGGATTTATGGGACGTATATATCAAGGGAGAGTGTAATAGCTTTCCTGTGGTCCGTCAGCGGAGGGGGGGGACCATCCTGAAGTCGATGGGAGCAGGGACAGCAGCATCAGTTCACCAGTGTGAACTCTTTAACTCTTTCACTTCAGGAGCAGGGAAGAGATGATCCTGCCACTGCCTCACAGTGATGTTCCAGCTTGCTCCATGTGCTGCTTGCAAGCAGATGTTGAGTCTGTGCTGGGAGGAAGCTGGAGGTTGTATCCAAACCCCCTTGGCTTCTGGCAGCAGGTAGGGAACTTAAGCAGCAGAGATTTCCTGAAATTCATCCAAGGCAGCATGTGGGACCAGAGATGTCACTGATTCCCACCAGACTCCCTGCCTGTGAGACCTTCTTGCAGATGCTCTGTCCCATGCACACCCTTTCTCCATGCTCATGCCCCCCACCATGGGCATGCTTGGCCTTCCTGTCCCTTCCCACATCCATACCCAGAGCTGGTACTGCTGGGCCTTCTCTGCCATTTGGCCCAGCACTGGGGACCTGCCCCAAGGTGTCTCTTCAGCTAGCATAATTTCTTGGTGCTCCTGCCTGTGAAAATGTCTTGGCTTGTCTGACAAGCAGAAACCTGAAAGGGCAGATTAGCTCCTGTTTTGCTCCCATAGCTCTTCCAAGTCACCAGTGAGCCCTTAGAAGGGTAGGGATAGAGCTGTGGGGTCTCATCTCTGCTGCACAAGCCCTTTCCTCCTCTCTGTCATGCCCCATTGCCACCACCCAGAGCTGCCCCAGGTGATGTCCTGCCTATGGATGTGCCCTAGGCAGCAGAGAGCTGAGCTGCTGGTGGGCAGAATTGTACCAGCCCTGTTAGCTTTACCTAGCAGGAACACAAGGGCCTGGGTGTCAGCCCCATCTCCTGTGCACCAGATATTCATAGCTGGGAGTTTTTCTGGGAGCTGGGGATCAGAGCAGCTGCTGACTGCAGCAGCAGCATCCCAACCCGAGCTGCTGGGTGAGCCCCGAGCATCCCAGGGGCAATAAAGGCTCCTCTGGGTTTGGAGCCTGGCAATGCCAGGGCTGGGGAGTTGTGTGGACCAAGCTGGGCTGAAGCAGACTGTGTTTCCTGCAGAGGGACGGGCAGAATAGCTCCCTTTCTGACTCATTCCTGAGGCTGCAGGCAGGGCCTGAAGCAGCTGATGGATGCTGAGGCACAGGAAGGAGTGGGGAAGGGAAGGGTGGGAGTGTGGGGAGGTGTAAGCAGGGTCCCAGACACTGGGTGCTGCATCCACCAGCACCACCAACCCCACGCAGCAGAGACAGCATGAGCCTTCCTCACGCATCCCAAAAAGCATAAATGGCCAGAGCATCTCAGCTCGCTGAGCCTTGGCTCTCACTGTGCAGACTCCTGCAATCAGGAGGAATCACTTGGGTTTTCTTCACGGGCACAGCAGGGGAGGCTGAGCTCTTTGCAGTTCAGCTGACCCCACCAGCTGGAGCTGCACTTTTAGAGCTGCTTTGCTGTGGGTGTGGGAGGATGATGGTTGCAAAGCTGCTATTCCTGGGGCCCAGGCTCTTGCATCCCTCCTCCTCCTCTGCAGTCCCTGTGTGGAAATGGCTGCTGCCCACTCTAGAAGCTGGCATTGCTGCTAGAGATGTTCTGCTTCTGTAGCAGTTCAAGAGCTTCAGCAGTTACAAAAACTTCTGTTTAAAAATTCATGCTGTTCTGTATCATGTTAAATATTTATTCTTAAGGAACAATGCATTGCCCCCTCCCCCATTCTGTTATGATACCTATTTTGCATATGAGCTGATTAATAATTAAACACCTACATTTTATTTTGTCTAACAGAAGTTGTGCTGTAGCCAATTGGCTGCCTGTTGTGTTCTGCTGAGCTGTGAATTCACTTGCCTTCTCCAGACCAAGGCATGCTCTCTGGTTGTGTCTTGGAGCTCTCCCACACTGGGAATCCAAGCTGACCATGGCCAGCCCTGGACCACCTTCATTTCTGTAAAGCTGCAGAGCCCTGGCCATGGAGGAGACCACAGGATCACCCCTTCCCTTTACACACAGCCAGTGTGGTTTCTTCAGCCCCAGCTGTGTTTTCTCCCTGCCTTGTAACTTTGCCATCTTCAAGTGAAGTTAACTCTCTTTTTCTGATGAGAGGTCTCCCCTTGGCTAGGGCAGGAAAAAGTTGGTGCTGCTCTGGCCAGGCAGGCAGGATGGTCCACAGCAGCAGTGAATTCCTGGGTGCCAGCTTTCACCTCTGCTGAAGCAGGAAACAGGGGAGATGTCCTGGTTTGAGCCAGGATGAAGACAATTTTCCTTGACACAAACAGGGCTGGTGATGCCACAAAGTTGGTGGCAGTGCCTGAACTGTATCCTGAGTCAAACCGTAACAAGAAATTTAGTGTCCTGGGCCAAAGTCAGCTGTGTCCCAGCTGGTTCTGAGTGCAGAGCTGCTGCTGAGCTGCTGAATGGCTCCATGAGAAGCTGTTTAGAGCACAAGTGTTATGAGGAGCAGCTGAGGGAACTGGAGATGTTCAGCCTGGAGACTTTAAAGGAGGCTAATGGGAGACCACCTTGCTCTCTACAACTACCTGAAAGGGGATTGGAGCGTAGGGGGCTCAGCCTCTTCTCCCAGGGAACAAGTGATAGAACAAGAGGAAGTGGCCTCAAGTTGTGCCAGGGGAGGTTTAGATTGGAGATTGTCAGGTCCTGGCACAGGCTGCCCAGGGCAGTGGTGGAGTCCCCATCCCTGGAGGGATTTCTAACCCACGTAGATGTGGTGCTGAGGGACATGGTTTAGTGGTGGCCTTGTCAGGTCTGTGTTAACGATTGGACTTGATGATCTTAAAGGTCTTTTCAAACCAAAATGATTCTATGGCAAACATCAGGTGGTGGTCTCAGAGAACAGTTTCCTCCGATGCAGCTTTGAGCTCCAGAGACCCCCTCTGGGGAAGCCACTGCTGAGGCTGAGACCCAGACTCCCAAAATTATTCCCTGGTGTCGAAGAGGAGATGAGTATCCTTGAAACAGGGACCTGGTCTGGTGATACAAACAGGGCTGCCTTGTCCCTCAGCCCCACTGGATACACGCTCCTTTGGAAGCCATCAGTAGGTCCAGCCCTTTAACTGGAGCCTCCCTGCACAAGAGTTTTGTGCAAGAGGGAAGTGTGGTGTCTGCAGATTAATGGGACTGGGCACACAGCAACTGGACCTCAGCAAACCTGTGAGGGTGCTGAGTGTCCACCTCCAGAGAGGTATGGGGCCCTTCCTCTGTAAACAACTCAGGTAGAAAAGGGGCACCTGGAGAATCACAGAATCACAGAATGTTTGGGGTTGGAAGGGACCTCACATGGTGTAGGAAGGGCAGAAGGAGGAAGATGGGGATCCCTTCTCTGTGATGTTGTCAGTGTTTGCTGTGGAAGTGGAAAGTTTTTAGCACTGCAGCTACTCTAGAAGCAGGAACAAACATGCTTGAAAAGATAAACTCTGGCCTCCAGAAAACAAGTTTCACAGAAGAAAAATCAGGATATGTTTCAGAGAAGTCAGGATATCTCATGACTGTCAATGGTGAAGAACTGATTTGTGTTTTATTATTTGTATTTCTTATTATCTGATATTACAGAATCACAGAATCACAGAATGTCAGAGGTTGGAAGGGACCTCCAAAGATCATTGAGTCCAACCTCCCTGCTAGAGCAGGATCAAATCTAGGGCAGATCACTCAGAAAGGCATCCAGACAGGTCTTGAAAGTCTCCAGAGAAGGAGACTCCACAACCTCTCTGGGGACCCTGTCCCAGTGCTCTGTAACCCTCACAGTAA
Source organism: Hemiprocne comata (assembly GCA_020745705.1). Classification (NCBI taxonomy): domain Eukaryota; kingdom Metazoa; phylum Chordata; class Aves; order Apodiformes; family Apodidae; genus Hemiprocne; species Hemiprocne comata. The sequence goes on along the minus strand of CM036602.1, from coordinate 14,605,309 downwards.
AGAAGTTCTTTCTCATGTTGAGGTGGAACTTCTTGTGCTTGAGTTTGAATCCATTGCCCCTCATCCTGTAACAGGGCACAAGTTACAAGAGGTTGTCCTGCCTTCTTGACACCCTCATGTATTTATAGACATTAATTAGATCCCCTCTCAGTCTTCTCTCCAGAGGGGCTAAAAAGCCCCAGGTCTCTCAGCCTTTCCTCCTAAGGCAGGTGTTCCAGTCCCTTAATCGTCCTCGTAGCCTCCGTTGGACTCTCTCAAGTAGATCCCTGTCCCTCTTGAACTGGGGAGCCCAGAACTGGGGAGCCCAGAACTGGGTGCAGTACTCCAAGTGAGGTCTCACTTGGGCAGAGTAGAGGGGAGGAGAACCTCCCTCGATCTGCTGGACACACTCCTCCTAATGCACTCCAGGATGCCATTGGCCTTCTTGGCCATGAGGGCACATTGCTGTCCCATGGACAACTTGTTGTCCATCAGGGCTCCAAGGTTGTTCTCCACAGGGCTGCTCTCTAGCAGATCACCTCCTAACCTGTACTGGTGCATTTTGTTCTTCCTTCCCAGGTGTAGGACTCTGCATTTGCTCTTGTTGAACCTCATGAGGTTCCTCTTTGCCCAGCTCTCCAGCCTGTCCAAATCTTGCTGAATGGCCGCACAGCCTTCAGGTGAATCAGCCGATCCTCCCAGCTTCGTATCATCAGCAAACTTGCTGAGAAGACACTCTTGGCAACCTGGGACCCCATCCTGCTGCGGGAGCAACTCATGGTGATGCCTCTGACACTGCTAAACTCAGGAAAAAGGGCTAAGGAAAGAGCTGGCACAAGGACAAACTGTACCCTAGGATTACGAGGAATTAATCCTGCTAAGGAAAACTGGATTACTATTCAGGAGAGATGCTGATAAAACAGCATTTGTATTCTGAGGGAGATTTCATCGTTAGCCCCCGCTTCTCCTCACCCCAGATTGCCCAAGGAAGGACAAAAATAACTCGTAAGTTTTCCCATGGAACTACAATCCCGGCTGCTTTGCAAACATAGGAGCATCTTGTTTTCTGTAATTCCCAAGCAGAGTAATATATATGCTTTTCACCAATCAAAATGGAGCTGTGGAATCCATTTTGGAATAGATTGAGTGTTCAGGAAACATGGAAATTAAAGCAAATTTTGCTGAGGTGTTTGTTTGGGAAGCTCTGTCAAAATAGATGTGATTCCTGATTGTGGTCCCTTTCAGGAGTGCTGCATTTTCTAAATGTGCTGCTAAAAGCATCTCAGCTGGCTCTACCCTTTGGGCTGGCATTACTGAATGAAGAGGCTGTGCAAGGCTGAGATTTACTGAAACATTTGGTGCAGCTTCACAGGAAATCTCTGTCTCAGGCTGAGTTTTAACTGCCTGGGTTCTAAGGGCTGTCATGAAGAGCAAAGATTGCCTGGGGGGTTGTAAGCGGAGGATGAGGATGGGTGATGGCAGAGTGGGGAGCTGAGACTTTGCCTGAGGTGCAGGGGACACACTCAGCAATTGGTGTTCCTCATTAACCAGCTTCATTAGCTGGGGGCCGCACACGCCGCACGGTAGCGCAGGCAGAGCCGCAGTGGGAGGTGCTGCACACACAGCCCAGCCCGCCATGCCCAGCGCCCACGGGGGCTGGGAAACCAGGGACAACACTCACACACTGGCCATACACACACCAAGACAGACAGACGTTCACACGGGTAAGTATGTATCTCATAGACTCGTCTTTACAAACAAATACCCAAAGCTTGTGTGTACGCCTGTGGTCACAGAATCGCAGAATGGTTTGGGTTGGAAACCCAAAAAGATCATCTAGATCCAACCTTCCTGCCATGGGCAGGGCCATCCCCTACTAGACCAGATTGCTCCAAGCCCCATCTAACACTTCCAGGGATGGGGCAGCCACAGCTTCTCAGGGCAACCTAGGCCAGCATCTCACCACCCTTACAGAAAACAATTTCCTCCTAATGTCTCACCTCTATCTCCCCTCTTCCAGCTTGAAACCATTTCACCTCGTCCCGTCACCCCATGCCCTTGTCCAAAGTCCCTCCCCAGCTTTCCTGTAGCCCCTTCAGGCACTGGAAGGTGCTCTAATGTCTCCCCAGAACCTTCTCTTCTCCGGGTTTAACAACCCCAACTCTCTCAGCCTGTCTGCAAAGCAGAGCTGCTCCAGCCCTCGGAGCATCTTAGTGGTCTCCTCTGAACTCTCTCTCCAAGAGTTCCATGTCCTTCTTATGTTGGGGGCTCCACAACTGGACAGAGTACTCCAGATGGGTTCTCACAAAAGCATAGTAGAGGGGGAGAATCACCTTCCTTGACCTGCTGGCTATGCTGCTTTTAATGTAGGTGAAACTTAGCTCAGGAGCAAATGGCCCAGGACAAAGATGGCCAAGGGCAAAGATGGCAATGAAACAGCAACGAAGACCAAGGAAAAAGTGTGCTCAGGAGATTGGGTGCCAGGTTCCATTTTCCACATGGTGCACACGCTGCAAACCCATCCTGCCCTCCTCAAGCAGGGGGGACACTATGTCCACTGTGTCACTTTGTCTCACTGGCCCCATGTAGTTTGGGAATTTCATCAAAATCCTGAAAACCTGGGAACAGAGAGGGCAGCAACAGCGAGCAGGCCCAGGGGAGAAGTAGCTGTGTGCTGTTTGCATCTCTGGGGCTTGCTGTCTGCCCCTGCATGTTACAACCTGCTTTTAGGAGGGGAAGGGGCCATGAATGTAGAAGTCCCACTTTGAAAGGGCCAGTTTTGGTGGTGTCAGGCACTGGCTGTAGTATGTACAGGGTTGTAGGATCATCTTGAGAACCCAGAGCTGGGAGCTTTAATGAAGGAGCTGCAAGTGTTAAGTGCATCCTGGTCCTGCTCTGTGGGAGGGACTGGCGGTCCTATCTCTCCCATCAGGCAATGGAGGCTTTTTTCCTGAGAGATTTCTTTTCCTTTGTTGAAAGAGAGATGGTGCATGGGGCCAGCAGTGGAGTGCCCCAGACATGCTGTGGGAGAACAAGGAGTACTTGCAAAGGCAGGTCCAGAGCCTTGCCTGCCTCTGTGCCAAGACTGTGTGCATCAGCACTCTTGAAGAGAGCAAGATCTCATGTCTTCCATGGTAAGACTCAGGAGCAGGGATATAAAAGCTGCTCTGCAGGCTGGTACAGCTCCTTGACCCTGTGCTATACTTGTGAGATTGCAGCTTATCTTGGACAGTATGGCTTTGAAGGCAGCAGTAGATGGAGAAGTTGCTGTATTCCCTCCATGTTCATGGTTGTGGTTAATCACTGTGACTCATCTCATTTCTGATTTGAATTCTCTGGCTGTAACCTTAAGCCACTGGATCTTGCTTTGCCATCCCCTGCTAGATTAAAGAGCCTTTGAGTACCCTGTAGTTTTCTTCCCCGAAAGTGCTTGAGCGTTGTTATCAGGTCACGTCTTTCAGCTTCCTTTAGAGGAGAGGCAGATACTGTGTTTTCAACCTCAGACCATTTTTCCTGGCTGTTGCTATAGTTTTAGGCTCTTCTTTACAACTGGTCCCCCTCTTCAGGCTTGAGCCTTTCTCTAAACCAACTTGGGATGGTTTTGCACTGGAGGGATACTGTACTCTTTTCTTCTTTCTGTTGCAGAATGGAACAATTCCCTTCTGGACTTTCAGAAGGCCACCAATGTGTGATCACATTTATTGCTTAGTATCAGCCCCAGGGCTGTCACTTGAGCTATGAGACTGGCCAGATGCTGCATTTTTTTTAGGAGTAGTTACTGATTTTGGACATGCCCTGGCAGGTTCACAGACCTGGGGATCAGGAAGAGTTGGATCTAGTTTGTCTGGACACAGACAAAGAAATTTTGTTTTACTTTATACCTCTCTGTGTAAAGCTGGCAGGCCTTGTGCCAGCACCTCCCCTCACCTCCCCTCCCCTCCTCTTCCTCTCTTCTTCCTCTTCCTCTCTTCTTCTTCCTCTCCCTCTCCACAGCAGCAGCCTCTCTCCCTACTTTAATTTTCCCCTGTTCAATGCCCGTGCTTGGTGCTGGGGATGCAGGCAGCTTTTGACTTGGTTTTCTCCCAGCCTGGGAGTAGGCAACACCTGCAGCTTCCCCTCTCTCACTAGAGAGCTCAAGCTGTAGCTAATGCCTGGGCCCAGGTGTTAAATGGAGATGGTTAAAATGGTTAAAACAGAGGTGAACTGGCTTTACTTCTACAAGCCCTTTTCCTTCCAGCACAGCTGCACAGCTGCCCCATGGCTGCAGGACTGAGTAAGGCTTGAGGTTCATTTGAGGACATTTAATGCAGGGTGACAGAGGCAGGGCTCGGGCTTAGTCCCAGTTCCCTGCACCAAGGACTGACTCCCAGCCCCTCTGAGATGGAAAGGCCATGAACTTGCTGTGTCTCCCAAAGACAAGCCAGTACCCAGCTGGTTCATGAGAACTGAAGGGAGCTGCATCTGGAGGCTTCCTGGGCAAAGGGAGGGAAATGCCATTCTTCTGGAGGAGTCAGAAATCCAGGCTCAGCTGGAGAAAGAAGACGTGCCATGACCCTAGACCACCCAAGAGAACTGGAGACCATGCCAAAGCAGGGAACTACTTGTGCAGCCCAAGGACCCTGCATGCTGACTCTGGGCATCCCTGGTAGTCCTGCTGGGCTGCATCTGCTCTCAGTGGCCCAGCAGCCCAGCCCATTGGATGTGGCTTGGAGCAACCTGGTCTGGTGGGAGGTGTCCCTGCCCACGTTGGGGGGGGGTTGATCTTTAAGGTCCCTTCCAACCCAAACCATTCTATGATTCCGTTATTTTCCATGCTTGGCCATGCTTTCTGCAGGAGTTCCCTCCTCCACAAGTCCTGCAACACCCATTTCAGGCATTCCCATGGTTTTCAGACAAAGTGAGGCCAGGTCTACACTAGCAGCAAAGCTCTCCTAGACAATGTATAGGAAAGCTAACAACTCCTTCCTCTCCTATTCTTTGTGCCAAGCTTGTCTCCTGGGAAAGCCCCCTCTTTAAATAGCAGGCTGAGTGGTTTTAGGTTAGAGTGGTTTTGCAAAGAATTGCATCAAGGACTCTTAGTGCTTGACCTTTCCCATCTTCTTGCAATTTCTGAGCGTGAGGCTCAGGCTGTGAAGTGGCTGGAAATGCTGCTGACCCCACACAGCCTCTTCTTGGCAGAGGCCAGAACTGCAGCTGTTGCCTGAGAGACCTGCAGCTGGTGCTTGAGATGGGGCTCATGGAGACCTGGGCCAGCCTTTGCATGGGTGGTGGTGGTGAAAAGTTCTGTGCTCCTTGAGAGGGCTGTCACACCACAGCCTCGATACATGGTTCTTCTGCTTGTGCTGTGCTTGTGCTGTTCCTGCTCTGGGAAGACATAGTGTGATGGTGCTGGCTGGGGCATGCTGCCACTTTAAGTTTTGGGTAAGTTCCCCTGGCTGAAGTCAGCTGAGTCCTGTGGCACCAGAAGTGCAGACAGTGTGAGCTGGATGAGGCAGAAGGCACCTTAGGTCTGTGCAGGAGCAGACCTGAGGGACCTCAAATGGCAGGAGATGGTCACATCAGCACAATGCAGGAGATAAGACCTGTGTGGGGCAAGAGGTGAGAGGGGCAGTCAGCAGGGTCATCTGCCTGCAGAGGTTCTTGCACAGGCTGGTCAATCCTGTGCCCACCATGGCTATGCCAACCCCAGTTCAGATACCTGTCTTTGAGTTGGCTGCATGTTGGGGAAGCTGATGGCTGCTGGCCCAGCAGGACACAGCACTTGAGTGAAAAGGGCTTTTCAGACCAGTGGGCAAAGGTTAGACAAGGGCTGGGGTCAGGAGCTGGAGCTGAACCACATGTTGTTTAGCGGGAACTGGAGCTAGTTGCTGTGCCAAGGGGAGTGGAAGGTCTGGTGTCACTGGCAGGTTCAGTGGACAGATTTTGCATTTCCCTCTTGATCAGCTGTGAGCTTGAAGCAGAACTAAATCCAGGTAGTCTTCTTGTCTCTGCAATGCAGAATGTCAGAGAACACAGTTGTCCCTGAGAACTGTGGCCAGTGGCTGTGGGTGGGCAGGGATGCTGCTGTAGGGGCAGGTTTATTCTCCTTCACCTCCCTGACCTGTCTCCTGTGTGGCCAGACCCCCTGGCTCTCCCTATGGCACATAGAGTTGCTGGAGGTCAGTGCCCAGGTGTATGGGCTCCATCCCTTGCCCAGGGGCTGCAGTGGCTCTGCAGTGAAGGCACATACATTGTCTTGGACACTGTTCCTGATCCTGCTGGAGGATCTGGTGGTCCAAATGAGCACAGATCTGCTTCAAATCCAGTGTTGCAGAGGGCTGATGATGTATGTGTGGAATGGCAATGGCTGAGCTGTGGCCAGGGGCTGTTCTGTGCAGAGAAATGAGAGTAAGCATAAAGCAATTGGGGGGGGGGAAGAAAAAAAGATTATTTTAAAATTTAAATTAGTTTTATTTCTTTTCATGTTGCAAGTCTGCATTTTCTTTTAGTTTTTACAGGCTTGTGCTGCTAAAGTGGTTGTTTTCTGCTTGTTTCTTTAATTAGCTTCTTAGCAGTTTCCCAGCTTTTCCGTGGAGACTTTTTCTTCTGAAGAAGCTTATTTCTTAAGGTTAGTCCTTAAAATGCTCAACCATACTGAAAAACAGTGGAGAAGCCTCAGGAAAAACTTGGTTGTAGGAATGATACAGACACATTTGCTGAGCAACAAACTCAATTTCTGATGCACTGAGGAGTCTCCCAGAGAGAGAGCCAAGGGGCTTTGAGTTGACTGTACCCCATCATCAGAGTTTGCAGGTTGAATTTATTGGGACTTTGGCTCCTCAAGCAGTTAAATGCTTCAGAAAAGCCTTCCTAATTCCCTGAGGCTGGCACTAGGAGGCTAATTTTATACTGCTTCGTTTGGAAATGTCAACTTGTGTGTACAAGAATTTTACAGCAACCTTGTTCATGCATCAAAAGCTGAGATCACTTTTTAATGTTAACAAGGAATCAATTTGTTTCGAATGTGCAAAGATCTTATGCCATGAAGAGAGAAGATTTTTTAATATACATACAAGCCCATGGTATTGTCCATGTTTTGAATAATCCTTATCTTTCTTGTTGTCCTACCTTAGAAAAGGTGCTTCAGTCAAGCAAAAGCTTTTGGGGAGGACAGCCAGCATGATCAGAAGTACAAAATAGGTCGTGGATGGGGAAGGACCCACAGAGAGGTTTTACACTTTTGGAGAATTTTTACACAAAGGTCTCCAAAGCAATGAGTGGGGTGACTAATTAGTGGGTATTTTTAATGCTGGTAGCGCTCAGTAAAATGATGAGGCTGGAGTCTCAGAGCACATCCATCCTTTCTGGAAATCTTTGCCCCAGGCTGCTGTGGGAGTCAAAAGAGAGAGTGAGTTTGAAGAGAGGAAAGGCAAACTGGCTTTCAAGGATCCCTTGGTGGCCATAAAGTGGACAGTTTGTGTGCAATCCCCATTTTGGAAGTCTTCAAACCACTGACAGTGTGTCATGGAAGGGCTGTCATAAACCTGCCCTGTTTCTCCTGCTCTTACCCAACTGGAGGCTGCTGGCTGTGTCAGGGACAGGATGAAATGTTCTTTGCTCTGGTTCAATATGCTAGTTCTTGTATAAAAAAAGAAGTTAAAAAAATGGTTCACAGGAGCAGCTAAGACCCAGATTCTGAGCTGCTTAAGTGTTTCAGAAACAGGGATTTAACTTTTAGAAGCTTGAGATTTCTCTCTATCTCTTATCTGTCTTTTTTTTTTTTTTTACGGTTTTCTAAAATTACAATAAGGCATTCCACAGATGTTGGGGTTTGTTTTCCTGCTTGGTTTATTTTGTGTGTGTGTGTGAAAATCCACAGTGCATTGGTGCTAACTGCTTTGTTTCCAAAGACAGACCATGCAGCTGCTTGGTAAAATGTGTATCAATCACAGAATGAACATAAGTAGCGTAAAACATTGTAGACACTCTGAAACAGTAGGAATTATTTTTAAACAAAAGCTCCCCAATAATAGTTGTATTTGCTTTCCTATTTTATTGTGCTCTGATCTATCAGGTGGAAGCTTTGCTGTGATTGTGATGGGAATGGTAACTCACCTTCCCCAGCTAGCTCGGAGCTGGAGGGGCCTGGCTGTCTCCTGCCAAGGACGTTTCTCTGTAGTCAGGACATCTGCTGTTACTTACCAGTCCACAAATGCAGGATGGTGACAAGTGTCTGCCCCAGCTTTCAGCCTCTCATGGTGTGTGTTGGGGTGGAAGTCACTCTGGCTGGACCACCAGCTTCCTTCCGCAGGGTGCTGTCACCATCACACTGTCCTGCGTGTGCCAGCTTGGCCTGGAGAGCACACCTAGCTTTGACAGCATTAAAAGAATAAAAGCAAGTTTGGCTGATTTCACCACACCTCCTAATAACAACCTTTATAAACCCACTACAAAATGTTAACAGAATGGAACATGCAGGTAAAGCCAGCCAGCAAACCCAGCTCCATCCCCAGCTCTCAATCTGGAAAACTGCCTCTGGCCCCTGCTCCTCCACACCCACCCCTCCTGGCATGTCCTCCTGGACCAAGTGAGGCTAGAGACACCAGGTGCCTGCTGGGCTGACTGCATGCTTGGATGTGCCAGGCAGAACAACAGAGCTCAAATGCAGGATCCAAAGATGTCCTGGGGACTCTGGATTCATCTCCACCCACATCACAGACACCATCTCAAGGATCTTTTTATTCTACTGCTGCTGGAGCTTCCTTATGTTGGGGTTTTGCCACCAGCTACTAGCATCTTAACTAACTAACTAACAGCCCACTAACAAAATGTTCTTAAGCTGATTTGAGAAGAAATCTCTGATGAAAAAAAGGGACCCTCAAGTGCAGATTTTCTACCCATTTACCTGTTCTTCAAGAGGTAATTGCACTGAAGTCATAAAAACATATTGTAACAGTTTGCAAACTACACACTATAGGAAGTCCTAGTTGTCTTCTAGCAGTTTGGGATGTTTTCCCTCTCCTTACCAGCACACCTTGCAGCAGGAACCTTTTCACTTCTTCACAAACAACTTGCAAAAAGAGTATTTCAGACATCATTGTTTGTTCAATATTTATCACAACCCTGGAATTCAAATTAAGTTTCAAGAAACTATCACACAGGTCGTTACTGTGCTGTTACACAATTTCTGAATTGCCTTCCTGGAACCTTTATTTTTCATGGTTTGGTAGTCCCCCTGTTGCAAAGCTCTGATGTTGCACAGTTTGAGTCTGAAGGTGGCATGCTGATCTTTGCCAGGTTTCTCACCCAGGTCAGCAAATAGCTTGACATCTCCCAAGATCTTGGGGTGCCCCAGAATTGTAACTGGTCTACAGCAGCCAGTGAAATCTGTTATTTGGATCCAAAGTGTCATGGGCTTTAGGATATGTGTATAGTTTAGCTGTATAAGTAATCTTATGGGGTTCTAGGTCGAGACATCGCCTTCTTAACCCCCAGGTCCAGCAAAGCCTGGTGTGGATGTTGAGCCTTCCCCTCACCTCCCTGATCTCTTGTAAGCAGCTATCACCTCTCTCTGAGGGTTCTCTTTCTGTTCTCATTCTTGTCCCCCACCAGGCTGGGCATGAGCACTTCCTTCAGGGCTTTCTGAGATGTCACTGACCATTGCAGATAGCATCCTCTGATGCCCGTGTTTGCATTCCCCAAACCAGCTCTCGTGTCTTGACGCTCATGACTCTTACTGGGTTGAGTGGTGTGTTAAAAGGATGCTCATCTCTGTTCCTGCAATGACCTACACATGCCAGTCCCTTGGAGAGGTCCAGCCTATCATTCTCCAAAGCAAAGAATAAAAGAGCAGATGTTGTGTTTAGCACAAAAGTAACCCAAGTAAAAACTGTGTTTGTAGCACCATAAGTTTTCTGCTGTCGCCCTCTAGGTTTCTGCTCTCTGGCAACTGAAATGGCACACAAGCCTGGTCAAGGTTTAATTCAGCCTAAGGCTTTGGGCATGACCTCTGTAGCTTGTCCTGCAGCCTTTCTCCTTCCCCAGGAGCCAATGGCACATTTACCACCGTCCACCCCTGCTCTGCACATCTCACCATGAGCCAAATTCCAGCTTAGCTGGATGGGGTTGAGTTGCTGCCCAGGCAGGAGCCACATCTCAGCTACGTTTTATTGCTTGAACATGCATTTGTTGTATCAGGTGGTGGGAGAAGGGGGAGCTGTAATGTTCCCCAGTCCCACTGGGTGTCCTTCTGACCCTGGAAGACAGCCAGCCCTTCCCTGTGCTTCTGTGGGTGGTGGGTTCATTTTCTCTCCTGGGTTTGCAAAGTGGGTGGAGGTGTGGAGAACAAGAGCTCTGAACACCTCCCTCTGCCCCTGCTCAAGCTGGGATAACATTTTTGCACTCCCCCATGCTTGCACTTCAATCACTTACAGGCAATTAGCAACACACCCGGACGTGCTGTGTCACCTCCCGAACACCTCTCACTCCCTGGGTGTCGGAGCACTACAGAGCGTGCCTGTCAGCACGTAGGCTGGCATTGTCACCCTGAGCTGCTCTCAGGGGCTCTGGTGTCACAGGTTTATCCCTTCTCCTTGCCCTTGAGCAAAACTCCTATGGGGTGCCTGAAGGCTCACCTGCCAAGTAGCTTCACGTCCTACCTCCGAGTCCCTTCCTTGCATTACTAGCACGGGGCATGCAAGGATGTGGACCCCTGGGGTGGTGGGCCAGCCCCTGGCCACAGGGAGATGGAGCTCCATGGAGGGCAGCAGAAGCCACGGGGATGCATTCCCCTCTCTGGTGGATCTCTGTCTGGACAGGACAAGGGGCAATGGGCACAAGCTGGAGCACAGGAGGTTCAAGCTAAACATAAGGGAAAAACTTCTTTCCTGTGAGGGTAACAGAGCCCTGGGACAGGCTGCCCAGAGATGTTGTGGAGTCTCCTTCTCTGGAGACATTCCAAACCCATCTGGAGATGTTCCTGTGGGATCTGCTCTAGGGGATCCTGCTCTAGCAGAGGGTTGGACTAGATGATCTTCAGAGTCCCCTCCAACCTGAACCATTCCATGACTCCGTGTGTGACTCTGTGTCACCATGGAGAAGGCACTGTTCCCACGTGCATGCAAAAGCCAACCTGGCACTGGACCTTGTCCTTGGGTGTGAACAGCTCAGCACAAGGTGCAGGCATGGCAGCACCCAGCTCTCTGTGTTGACACAGGCTCCTGGGAGAACAGCATCGATACTGAGGGAATATTAATCCTAACAGAAGGAGACAGAAACATTGTTTACCCTGCTTTTGTTAATCAGTTTGTTTCCATTCGTGATCCCAAAATGAAATTAAAAGGCTCTGTTTACATTGCTGAATTATCATCTGCTCCAGCAGGTAAAGCACTTTGGCAGAGAATTAATGGAGCCACAGACAGATTTGTGTCAAAAATATGTGCATATTTTGCCACCGAAGGATTTGTTTGAAATGAGCAGGAATCTCATGCCTTTGTGTTTAAATAAAACATCATCCACCAACCACCCACACACGCTGCTGGGATCCTGTGGCCCTGAAACAAGTTCACCTTTAAAACAGCTGAGTTGAAGACTTTTCCCATGCTAGATTCAAAGGTGATTTTCCAAGACCAAAGATGGCCTTGGAGGGTTGCTTAAGGATTCAGAATATGCTTGAAGGAAAAATCCAATCCTGATGCCAAAAAGACAGGAGAGTGTGCACAGGGTTTCAGCTTGTCCTCAAGAGCTTGTGCTAAATTGTGCTGGAGGGGAGGATGGGTATTTCTGTCTCAACAGCAAGAGCCAAATTATCTCCTCTGGTGCTGCAGTGCAGCCCGGCACAGAATGGGGCCCTTGCACCTGTCTCAGAAGGCTGAGAAATCCAATTCTGATCATTTTTGCTCCAGCAGCACTAAATTTCTAACCCAGCACAAGGAAGACAAGATCTAAAAACCAATTTAGCAAAAAATAGCCTTTGCAACTAAAAATTAATGCTTCGAACGGCCTAAATGAAGCTTGAAAATAGCTTTTTTTCTGCTCCGACTGATGATTCACGTGCCTATTTGCAAACAATTCAAATGCAGTAAATTGAGAGGAAATATAAATCAGGTTCCTAAGTGAAGCTGCATAAATTCAATAAATGATTGATGAGAGAATCCTGTTTTAAGACGCTGCTGTCTGTCTCCAGTGCTGAGGCGGAAAATAATGAGGCCTTCACCTCTTCGGGCTGTGCTGAATGAAAGGGGATTTTACCAACCTCTGGGTCCCCACTCGAGGTCAGAGGCAGCTTTTGCTCTCCACTTGGCCAAGCTGCCCAAAAAGAGAACTTAAAACAAGTCTGTTCTCACCCAGGGACCTGGCAGAGATGGGTACAGTCTCTCTCTCAGAGGGTAGGAGGGGAATGGAGTCACCAGCTGTGCTGCAGAAGAGCCAGAGCTTTCAGTGCAACCCTGCAAGGGGCTCAGTAGTCCCAAAGAAATGTGACTACCAGCATGGACCCAGGGCTACATTCATCAAATCATGGCTCAAGCCAGCCACAAGCTCTACCTGGTTTCAGGGCAAAGGAGCTGCTGTGTCTGACAAATGCTGCCTCTGCTGTTGGACCCTGCCTTGCTCATCTGCATGGGAGAACTGGGGCTGGACGTGCCCTGGTGAGAAGCTCTTAGCTCTCAGCACGTGGGGCCATGGCTCCTGCTGACACAGAACAGGTCTCAGCCTTGATCATGGACCACAACTTCCATGGGAAGCACAGCTGGAAGAGTGGCTGGAGTTGACATGTTCCCATCTGTAGCAGATGAACAAGAGTGCAAAGACCTGAAGACATACCCATAAACCTACCTGAGATGTACCCAAATCCAGGCAAGGCTCCTGCGTGCTCCAGGCTATCCTGGGGCTGCCAGCACAGTGTCCAGGACTTTGCTTGGAGATGCAGGGGATAACCCAGTGACTATGGGAGCTATTCACCAGGAAGGGGGTTGTGGTCAGAACACACGTCTCATATGTAGTTCTTGGCCGTCATTCCTTGTTTTCTGTGGGACCAGCAGCCCCAGTGGTGACTGTACCTGGGGTGCTGGGAGATGTGTGCAGGGCAGATCACCAGCTCTGGAACCTCACACCAGCTTCTGACTGGTGACTGATGCCAGCACCAAGGCTGCAGTGAGTGCTGAGTCTTTTAACACACCACCAGCAGCAAAGCCCTAAGGAAAGACTGAGAAATGGAGGGGATCTGGGTACCCCGTCCAGCTGCCAAAGTCCTGCCTCCAGCACAGAGCTGGTGCCAGAAAGTCCCATGTCCCCTGAGGGGCCAGTTGCTCATTCTGCTTCTATTGGACAGCTCTGTAGGGTTTTGCAGACATGGATGTGTCACATGCTGCTGATGCAGCCCTGAGGGCTGGCAGTCACGAGCAGCTTTTTCCATTCACAGAGTGATGGATGGGTTGGGAAAGGGACAAACCTCATACTAGTTGCTCTGCAGCCCTGGAGGGGAATATGATACTCCTGGGGTGCCACCTTTCCCACCTCTCCTGGGGTTAGAGAACCTGAGAAACAGCAGGCTCCTGGGGACCATGTGGTGCTGGGCTGTGCCCCACTGTTCCTGCTTTGAGATGTGTCAGCTTGGGTGGTAGCAGAGCAGATCACCCCTGACTAGACCTTGTATTTCACCTCAACCATTGCCCTCATCCTGCCCTGCCATCAGGTTGCCAAAAATGTGAGAGGAGAGGACAGTTTGCTTTGGGAGGCAGGAGGGCAGCCAGCAACTTGATGCTCCAGCTGCCAAGGTGCTGGGAAGAACCAAAGAAAAGACCAGTGCCCCATTGTTCCCTACTTTGCATCGGGATTGGGAGATTCAACCCCTTTTTTTCTGCACCTGACAGATCAAGACAGCTGCCACCAGCTCCTGCCTGGCATAAATCCCCATCAGTGGAATGAGTTGGCTTGTCTCTGCTCCAGGTTGTCCCTGTTTGGATTTGGCTCTGACACAGTTTTCAGGAAGAATTTATTTTGTGAGAAAATGGATTTTCAATCAAACCAGCCATTTCTGCATAAAATACTGTTTGCTTTGACACTTTCCCTTATTTTTTATTTTTTTTTAAATGATACAGTTCCCTGCCTCTCTTCTCCCACCCTCTTCCAAACAGACAAGCACAAGAATAATTCAGAAGCAGTGTTAATTTTTCAGTGAAAGTGTCTGGGTTTGGGTAACAGAGGACTGCATATTTTTAGAGAAAAGAAAATATTTCTCATCAAAACTGAGGAAAAGTCAGTGTTCAGAAGTGAAACCAAAAACTGTTGAAGTAGTGGGGAAATTATAACTATCTGGTGTATAGTTTGCACAAATAAATTGAGGTCTGGAACTGGCCAGCCTGCAGCACAGGAGGAACATATTCATTGGTGACCTGGATAAGGGAATGGAATCAACCCTCAGCAAGTTTGCCAGTGATAAAAAAGTGTGAGGAGTGGCTGATCCACCAGAAGGCCATGCTGCCATTCAGCAGGACCTGCACAGGCCAGAGAGCTGAGTGGAGAGGAACCTCGTGAAGTTAAATAACAGCAAGTGTAGGGTCCTGCACGTGGGGGAGAATAACCTCATGCACCAGGACCGGTCAGGGGTTGACTTGCTGGAACACAGCTCTGTGGAGAAAGGCCTGACAGTCTTGGTGGACAAGTTAACTATGAGCCAACAATGTGCCCTGGTCACCAAGAAGGCCAGTGGCATCCTGGGATGCATTAAGAAGAGTGGCCAACAGGTCAGGGAGGTTCTCCAGCCCCTCTACTCTGCCCTGGTGAGGTCACATCTGGCGACCTGTGGCCAGTTTTGGGCTTCCCAGTTCAAGATAGTCAAGGAGCTATTGGAGAGAGTCCAGCAGGGAATGGTGAGGGAACTGGAGCATCTCTCTAGTGAGGAAAGGCTGAGAGACCTGGGGCTGATCAGCCTGGAGAACAGAAGACAGAGGGGATCTCATCAATGCTTATCAATACCTACAGGGCAGGTGGGGCCAGGATGGGGCCAGTTTCTTTTCAGTGATGCCCAGGAGTAGGAAAAGGGGCAATGGGCACAAGCTGGAGCACAGGAGAATCAAGCTAAACATAAGGAAAAACTTCTTACCTGTGAGGGTAACAGAGCCCTGGGACAGGCTGGCCAGAGGGGGTGTGGAGTGTCCTTCTCTGGAGGTATTCAAAACCCATCTGGACGTGACCCTGTGCCACCTGCTGTAGGTGCACCTGCATGAGCAGGGGGATTGGAGTAGATAATCCCTAGAGGTACTTTCCAACCCCCACTATTCTGTGATTCTAGGATTCTGTGATGCTGTGTCTCATCCAGCCCCTCAGGTCTGTCCATGCAGAGCCACAGGGGGAATGGGGACAGCATCAGTGGCCTCAGGTCCCTCCTCTTGCTCCTGGACAAAAGCCCAAGATGCCCTTGTCTCTGATGGAATTCTCTGCGACTGTCCTCCTGCTTGCAGCAGGCTGTGCCCAGTCCTCCTTTCCATCCTAATGAGGCTGGATCAGGCACCAAATTAATCTATTGCAGTGACAAACAGCATGTTGGACACAGGAGCAAGGTGGCAGTGTCAGGGGTCCCAGGGGACACCTGCTCTGCAGTGGAGCTGATTTCTACACCCCACATGGGCAAGCTGCTGCTGGGGAGACTGCCAGCCCCCAGTGCCCTGGATTCAGGTCTTTCTGCCCTGTTTCTGCCTGGCCTGTTGACAGACTGAGGAAGGCTGAGCTTTCCAAAAGCTCCATGGGACAAAAATCTCTTACAAAGGCAAAGCCTTTATTTCCTCAAGCCCTGATGGCCAGCCCCTGTGCCTGCCTGGGCCAAGTGAGCATCCCACAGCAGGTGACAGCAGGTCCTCCATCCTTAGGGTGTTTGGCTCTGCTGTGGCCAGGCTCAGGGCAGCCCAGTGCCTGGGCTGTGGCCATCAGGAGCCACACAGCGCCGAGCAGCAGCTGCTGAGACATGCAGAGCAAAGTGTCCTACATTCCCACCCATGTGTTTTGAGCTGGGTAGGGCAGAGATCTTATCCCCACACACAATTCTTTGCCTTTATCACAGTTGTGCTCATTAGTGGGAGGGGTCTTTGGGGGATCCTCTGCTGTCCTTGCTGTAGTTATCTAATGTTAACTCCTAATCTGTGATCCCACAACAGCCCTCAGCTGGCTCTTTATTCCCATTCCCTTAGCTGGCTCATCCTTGGAGGAAAGGGTGCTGGTGCAAGAGAGGTGTTGGGATCAAGTGGTTGGAGTTGAGGCCATGGCACATAGAGCAGTGGAAGCTTTCAGGGCACTGTCCTCTATCTACTGCATGGGGGATCCTTCTGGCTGCCCTTTAAAGGAGCAGAGCTGGCTCCAGAGAGGCCTTGGCGAGATTCACTCTGCCAGCTGTGGCTGGCAGCTGGCTGAGCACGTGGCCTTGGGAAATTCTTGCCATTTTCCAGCTCTTGCTCTTTTGCAGGACTAGCAGAATTTCTTGGTGTAGAGACATTTGTCAATTTGCATAATTAAAGCACTGCAAACTCATCCACATTCACAGATCCCTGCGCTGGCTCCCCTGAGATTCACCACTTCTCTCCCATGAATTATTTATTGGCAGTGCTATTTCAAACGGGCCCCTTTGTCTGCTGTGTGTGCTCCAGATTTCATCTTTCCAAGGTGGAGATGATGCTGTGGTGCTCTGAGGCAGAGGGAGGGGGGGGAAAGGAGCAACTCCATTTGCCACAGCCCTACCTTTTCCTCTGCCCATCAGGTGAGAACAAAGAAACTCCCTTGAAACTATGGGGCAGCCTGTTGAGAGCAAGCTGAAGGAAATGACTGTGCAGGCAGCAGAAATTCCTGTGGAGCTGCTGTAGCAGGGCAGCCACAGCCTCTGGCCAGGTCTGTGGTCATAGAATCGTTTTGGTTGGAGAAGACCTTTCAGATCATTAAGTCCGACCATTAACCCAGCACTGCCAAGGCCACCACTAAACCATGTCCCTCAGCACCATGTCTACTCAACTTTTCAGTCACTCCAGGGACAGTGATCTCACCCTCACTGGGAAGCCCGTTCCAATGCTTGACCACTCTTTCAGTAAAGAAATTGTTCCTAATCTCCAATCTAAACCTCCCGTGGCACAACTTGAGGCCATTTCCTCTTGTTCTATCCCTTGTTACTAAGGAGAAGAGACCGACTCCCCCCTTCTCTCCAACCTCCTTTCAGGCAGTTGCAGAGAGTGAGAAGGTCTCCCCAGTTCCCTCAGCTGCTCCTCATAAGGCTTGTGCCCCAGACTTTTCCCCAGCTTCAGGCCCTGAGTGCATCATCAGCAGGGCTTGGGGTGCCTGGCACCTCTGCCCCTCTGCTTTTTTCCACTTAGAATCACAGACTGGTTTAGGTTGGAAGGGACCTTAAAGACCATCCAGTCCAACCCTGCTGCCATGGGCAGGGACGCCTCCCACTAGACCAGGTTGCTCTAAGCTCCATCCAACCTGGGCTTAAAAACTTGTCTCTGCATGGGATGTTAGGGCTTGGAGTGTGACAGGCTGCGATAGCTCTGCTGTCCCAAGTGCTGTGGGGAAGGCAAAAGTTCTGTGAGCAGCTACACTGTGGCCAAGCACCCCAAGCTCTCTGGTGCATCCCCCTTCTCCTGGGCTGCTTTACCTCTAGGGAAAGCACCCACCGACTGGCTTGCTTGTCAGAAATCCGATTTCTCTGGTCCAGGCACATAAAAAGTAACAGATAACATAAGAGAGACAGAGGAAGGCAGGAACAAGTGCATAAAGACCCAGCTCATGTTTGCAGAATCTCCCTGCCAGAGTTGAGTGTGTGCTTGTAAATCCCACATCAGAGGAATACAAATATTTGTCCTGTGGAAACACTTTTCGATGAAGTCCTGGAGCTCACCTTCTCAATTCCTGTTAGCCTTTCTGGAGCCTGTGTGCTTCCCAGTCTGTGGGAGCCCTGCAGACAGTGAGGCTCTGGCAGGGAAAGCCCTGAGTACCCAAATGCGTCAGCTCCTTCCTTGTCCCATGGCTGTGGTGGGCCCCTGCTGGCAGCATCTGCAGCACCCAGATGTCCACACTGCCCAGCAAAGGCCCTGATGCTTTTTCCCTACGCTTCGCAGCAGCGCCTGTGGAGCAGAGTGGGGCCAAAGCAAGAATGAAATACAAACATAGGGGTCCCACTGCTGAGTAAATCCCAAGTGTCAGCTGCTGGGTAGAGCTCTGATAAACAGTGATGCAAAGTGAACCAAGGATGGAGCAGGCACGCTTGGGATGGTGCTGGGGAAGGGAGTAGTCCAGCGAGACCAGAGGTGTGTTTTCCAGTCTGATCCGCCAGAGTGATGTTTCACCCGGTTGAGGGAGTTTGCAGTTGCAGTTTCATAGAATCACAGTGTCCCAGACTGGTTTGGGTTGGAAGGAACCTTAAAGACCATCTAATCCAACTCCCCTTCATGGGCAGGACACCTCCCACTAGACCAGGCTGTTCCAAGCCCCATCCAACCTGGCCTTGAACACTTCCAGGGATGGGGCAGCCACAGCTTCTCTTGGCAACCTGGGCCAGTGTCTCACCACCCTCACAGTGAAGAATTTCTTCCTAATCTCTAAATCTCTCCTCTTTCAGTTTTAAACCATTCCTCTAATCCTATCACTACCTGCCCTTTGTAAAAAGTCCTTCCCCAGCTTTCCTGTAGGAAAATTCACCCCTAAAAAGTTGTGATTTGCCAAAACTACAGACACCTGTGCAGTTCTCATCCTCTCCCCACCCATTAATATATATGTACAGCGATGTGGCTTTTAATAACATAAACACTTGGTATTTGATCTCCTGGAGCTGTGCCACAGGAGGCTGCCACAGGGCTGGGGGGGGAAGGTGGTGGGGGGGGACAACCTGGGATCACTGGGTTAGCACCAGGTGGGAGACTCACCCTGCTTTGCTGTTGTGGGCCCTTTCACCACCTGCCAAGCAGGGCTGTGAAGCCTCCTGGTGATGCTCGTGGTGGGCTTTCCTGGATGTATGGCTGAAGGATTAGTTCTGGGAGGATGGAGCATTTATTCTGGAGACTCCCAGCTCTCACTGTGCTCATCAGAAGGTGTGATCATGCCTGCAGAGGCGAGGCCCACGTGTGTAATTTTCAGCTCCTCTCCCTTAAAACAGATGAGGTGAGAAATGGTACAATGCAGTTGAGGACTATTGTGAAAAACCTGTGTGAAGGATTTTCACATTGTGATGGAAGCTAGAATATTCATCTGGGGTTCTTAGTTGTGGGGTTTTTTTATTATTTTTATTTTTTTTTTTTTTTTCTTTCCTGGAGACTGCTGTTGCTGATGTATTATTTATACAGCAGGAAATTAGACTCTGAGGACTCAAGCATTCTTCAGATAAGCTTCCTAATTCTGTCAATTAAGAATGCAGAGGCTGCTGGGTCTCTGGCTTGGGGAGAGCCACAGAGGAGTTAAAGCTGCCCCTGGTCATTGCTCTGATGTGCTGCATTGATGGCATGCTTCAGACACTTCAGCTGCAGGAAAAAGATCTTGGTCCCAAAATCAAAAGTGTGAGATGCGAGGAGCATTATATACAGCAGTTCTTGCTGATTTCAGTGGGACAGATAATTTCCCTGTGCTCTGGTAGGGGAATGCTGAGCCCCTGACTATGTGGTCTCTTGTGTTCTGCAATGAAACCTGGTGCTTTTCACTGCCATTCGTGTCCCTGTCATACAGGGGGTTGGAGGTAGATGATCTTTCAGGTCCCTTCCAGCCAAAACCAGTCTGTGATTCTATGATTAACAAATGGCTGCCAAAGCTGGGAGGCCACTGTTTAGAGTTAGGAGTTGTTTACTCTCTCATCAAGGCAGTAATTCTTGGTGTGCTCTCCATGTAGGTCGGTAGCAAATGAGTTGACTTGTAATTGGTACATAAAAGAGCATTTCCCCTCCTTTTCTCCTTTCCTTAAGCACCGGGTGTTTGTAAATGGGTTTAAAGTCTCCCCTTTCACTAGGGCATGGGCGTCTGATCCTGGCCATGGAAGAGGGCTGGGGCACAGGGCTGCAGGACAGGCTGGTCTCACCTGCCTCAGGACAGGGAATGAGAAGGGACAGAGGAAAGGGAGAAGCAGAAGGTCCCTGGAATGCAGCAGGGCACAGGGCTGCATCATAGAATCCTAGGGGTTGGAAGGGACCTCGAAAGATCATCTAGTCCAACCAATCACAAGCTGCTTGCACCAAGCTGGGAAACAAAGTGTTCCCTTCTACCTGCAAAATGCTCAGCCCCAATCTGTGGCCAAAAATGTTCATTTTGTAACCAGGAAAAAGCAATGGGGGATTGAGGCGAAACTTGCCAGCACATTTACAAATGCTTTGGTGCATTTTCTGCACGGGGATTTCAGGCACGGGAAGGGCTGGACATTTGCTTAGTGTTGCTCTGAGAAAGGTGAGACCTCTCAGAGGACAATCCTTTTGTCCCCTCCTGTCCCTTATGGGCTGGACAACATCCCTTCTACCACCCCACAAGCACTCTGGCTGAGGGAGGGATGTTTATGGCTGCAGTCCCTTTTTCTTTTTTCTTTGCTCTGAATTCGTGTCCACTGCAAATGCAGATCTCTCCATCTGGAGGAGAAATAAATACCTGCACTGTCTGCTCTGCATAGACATGATAACTCATTCTGGAGGACAGGGACACATCACTCTGTGCAGCACTTGCACGACTCCTGCTGACAGGCTCTGGGGACAGAACTGGCACTAGGGACAAACACCCTCACTGCTCTGAGTAGAGACTAGATGGGTGATCCCCCTTCTCCTGGGGTGCTTTCAGGACTGCATGGCATGGGCCAATCCAGGCACATGGCAAAGATGCCCCTACCACCCTTCAGCTCTTCCCAGTCCCCAAAGCTTCACAGGTGACACCCCAGTCACTGACTTGCACACAGCCTGTGTGAAATGCACCATGGATCCCTAGTCACAGGGAAGAAGAAAAATAATTTCTTCTGCTTTCTGTAACCCTTTATGGCCTTGGCAGTATCTCTCTCACTCACCTTTGTCAGCTAAACAAGTTTTCCATCTCAGCCTTCTGTAACACCATCCCTTTGTTGAAAACCCTGGCTTCTGGGAGCATGGGTTTAATTTTTAAAGTGGTTTATAGTCATGATGGCTGTGGAAAGGAATGAAATAACTCACCCATTGGGATTCACACAGCAGAACCACAAATGAAAGGATCCACAACACTGATTAGCTGGAAGAAATGCTGTATGCTGTTTTAGTGCTTGTGTAGTGCATGGACTTGTGCGTGGGGAGCTGGGTGTGGGAGGTGTCCTTTCCACTGTTTTCCATGCAGCTGCACAGCCAGAGCCCAAAACACAAGCATGTCCCTGTGCAAGCAGCTTTGCATGAGAAGCAGAGGTGCTGGAGGGTGAGTGTGGCCCCTAAGCTACCATCATGGTTGCTGTAGGATGGCAGAGCATTGCCAGTCCAGTCTCAGCTTCCCTGGGAGCATGAAGTTAGAGTTGCCATCAGGCAAGGTGCTGCAGAGCAGGGCTGAGAGTAGCTCTGATGGTGAAGTTTCCTCAGCCTTCTTAATCCATGGGTTCTCATGGTTTTTTTGGCCTTGGCAATGCCTAAACCAGCCACTCCCCAGGTGCTTTCCAGAATCTGGCTCCTAATCCCATGTGTCCCTGGCCAGTGTTTTCTGTTTTCCTGCCTGCCATTGGGTGCAGCTCTCTTGGTCATCTCCATCTCATCTCCACTGCCTGCCCCTCTATCTCCCATGCCTGCTGTTGAGGTTACAGTGACTTCAATTCAGTTTCACCCTTGTGTTGGTTTCTATCTCTCCTCAGCAGTGCAGAGGGGCCAAGAGCAGCATCTCCTCCCTCTGTGCACAGCGTGACCACCACTGACCCTCCAACTGTGTGAAACCAGCAAACCCATAAATAGGGAGCAAGGCTCAGCTCTGAATCCTCAACTCATGTATTGAGTAAAGCTACCAGCAGGTTATTCCAGCTTTGAAGGAGCTCATGAAATATAAATGACATGTGGCATTAGACTTCTCCCTGTCCTTCATGCTTATGGGGGAATAAATGCTTTTCTTTTCAGCACTACTAAGTGCAAGGCTGAGCCTCTGCATCTGAAAACACTGGGTTTGCTATGGAAACCAGTCCCTGATCTAACAGCTCTCCAGTCCTCATCCAGGGAGGAATCAGAGACAATGCTACTGCTTTGGGAACAATGAACACAAGAGAGGCACTGATCCTCTTCTGCACCTCCATGGAGCAAGTGGGGAGTAACTCCCTGCTTGGTGGCCTTGCTCTCAATTTGGGAGGGCAGTAATGGAGAGGGGGACTTGGCTCAGGGAGGGAAATGAGGCAGAAGGCTCCTCATTCTACTTGCTTCTAAACTGGTCCTTTTCCTCCTTGCTATTTCTATCCTCTCTTCTTCTTTTTCAGTCCTTCCAAATAGGAACACATAGAAATAAACAGTGCTTTAAAAAGGCAGCAGCACACTTACACAACAAGGATGTGTGTGGTTAAAAGTTTGAACTTTGTTGGATTATTCCTGCTTTTCTACTTCTTGCCAGGAGACAGAGCAGGGACCTGCCAGCTGCCTCCTGGGGATGACTGTGCTCTCCAGAGGGCTATGGGTGAGGGTGAAGAGCAGGACCATCCGGGGGGGCACTGGTCTCTCATTCTCAGACATCTCTGTCCCAGGCGTGATGCTCAACAGAGATGCTGTGCAATGATGGGGAGCAGAGGAAGCCATTGAGGTGTTGCCTACACAAGTTACTCAGCCCCTGCTTCTGCTTCCAAGGCTGTCCCTAGCTGAGCAGCTACCTGCAGAGTCAGGAGACATCAGAGAGGAGGGTCTGTGAAGCACCAATGCATCTAGCAGGGCAAAAGCCTACTACACTCCAGGTCCACACAAGTTCTCACTGAAGGCCCTTGCAGGAGGTGTCACTTCAAAAGACCAATATTGATAGGTACATCTGATCTGGTTGTCCAGTGACATTTATTTGACCAAACCTGAATGTCTACATCTAACCAAGTCACCTCTGCAGTCCTTACAGTCAGTGGGGTCCAGAGCATGGTAGTTCTCTTGCTAAACACCTGCAGTGGCTCAGCTGAATTGTGTCCCAGAGTCTGTAGCTGACTGACTGGATCCATCCCCACCAAATCAGAATAGTGAAAAGCCACTGCAAACATCTCATCTCTGGGATCTGTGCTACACAGCAAAGCCATGCTTGGATCAGAGCTGGCCCTTAAAGAGCAGGGAAAACAAGATCTTGTCAGATTTATGGCTGCCATGGCTCATCTTCAGGACCCTTTTTGGGGGGTCCCTGACCCTCACATTCTCCACAGTGACCCTCCAGCCAGTTCCCAAAATCCCTGCTGAAAGTGGGAGAGTCTCTGCTGATTCTGCAGCTGACACCAGGTCTGTAAATCACCACACCCCCTCCCTCCTGCTGGCCTCCCCAGGAGTACTTAACTGATCACTAAATGAGCTCTTTTAAGGAAATGTAGGCAATCAGTGGTGAGTTATTGCAAGGCACAGGGCTTGCTTAAAAGCAACGAGCACTTATTGGTCATCTGGACTCCAGAAGGCACAGGCCTTTAAATCAAAACCTGCAGGTCAGTCTGAGCATTGCCTTTGCCTCATGTCCATGAGCAGAGTCTGCCCCAGTGGGTTGTCTGCATCTTCTTCCTCTCTGCTGTCCTTTCAAACCATGCTCTTCAATTTCAAACCTACTTTTGCTAACTTGTTTTTCAGTCTGAGGACAGTGTGTACTCAGGCTTCAGTTGGTTTGGAGACTTTATCAAGCTCTTTCCACACTACCTTGCTTGGAGCCACATGGAGGCCAGCTAAATCAGAAAATCCTTGAAAAATGGTACCCTGTTGGTTGGGAAAGGGGTGTTTCACTGTGAGGGTGACAGAGCACTGGGACAGGCTGCCCAGAGAGATTGTGGAGTCTCCTTCTCTGGAGAAATTAAAAACCTGCCTAGATGCATTCCTGTATGACCTACTCTAGGTGATACTGCTCTGTCAGGGGGGTTGAACTAGATGATCTTTTGAGGTCCCTTCCAACCCATAACATTCTGTGCTTCTATGCTACTCTCTTCAGGGGGGTGCTGTGCTTTGTGAGCCTGTCACTGAGCTTTCCTCATCCATAATGTGTGTAAACAGCAGCCACAAACCTCAGCTTCCATAAGGGAAGGAAATTATCCAGGAAGGTACAGTTTGGGATATTTCTTTCTCCTTCTTCCTGAGGTTTGGGGAACCAGATGAATTAACATTTTTATTTTGTTTCTGTGGGAAAAAAAAAAAGAAAAAGAAAAAAAACCAAACCAAACCAAAATTTTTTTAAAAGAAATGGCATTAGGAAGGAGGCTGTGATAAATTCCTGAGTCCAGAAGCCGGGACTTCAAAAAAATTTGCTGAGTCTATTAAGATCATAGAATCATAGAATGGTTTGAGTTGGAAGGGACCTTAAAGATCATCTAGTTCCAACCCCCCTGCATGGGCAGGGACACCTCCCACTAGACCAGGTTGCTCCAAGCCTCATCCAACCTGGTCTTGAACACTTCCAGGGATGGGGCAGCCACAGCTTCCCTGGGCAACCTGAGCCAGTGTCTCACCACCCTCACACTAAAGAATATCCTCCTCATGTCCAACCTAAATCTCCCCTCTTCCAGTTTTAATCCATTCCCTCTTGTCCTCTCACTATGAGCCCTTGAAAAAAGTCCCTCCCCAGCTTTCCTGTAGTCCCTTCAGGCACTGGAAGGCTGCTATTAGGTCGTCCTGGAGCCTTCTCTTCTCCAGGCTGAACAGCCCCAACTCCCTCAGCCTGTCCTTATAGGAGAGCTGCTCCAGCCTTCGGATCATCTTTGTGGCCCTTCTCTGGACTTTCTCCAGCAGCTCCATGTCCTTATGTTGGGAGCTCCAGAACTGGACACAGAACTCCAGGTAGTGTCTCATGAGAGCCAAGTAAAGGGGGAGAATCTTCTCCCTTGACCTGCTGGCCACGCTTCTTTTGATGCAGCCCAGGACATGTTTGCCCTTCTGGGCTGCAAGTGCACATTGCAGGCTGATGTTGAGCTTCTCATCTGCCATCACCCCCAAGTCCTTCTCCTTTGGGCTGTTTTTGATCCATTCTACTCCCAGCCTGTATTTTTGCCTGGGATTGCCCCGACCCAGGTGCAGAACCTTGCACTTGGTCTTGTTGACCTTCGTGCAGTTTGCACAAGCCAGTCAAGGTCCCTCTGGATGGCATCCCTCCCTTCTAGCATGTCAACCTCATCACACAGTTTGGTGTTACCAGCAAACATGCTGAGGGTGCACTCAGTGCCACTGTCCATGTCACTGACAAAGATGTTAAACAGCACTGGTCTGAGTACTGACCCCTGGGGAGCTCCACTTGTCACAGGTCTCCATCTGGACATTGAGCCATTGAGCACCACTCTTTGAGTGTGACCATGCAGCCAGTTCCTTACCCAAGTGGTCCATCCATCGAATCCATATTGTTCCAGTTTCGATACCAGGATGTCGTGTGGGACAGCATCAAAAGCTTTGCACAGGTCCAGGTAGATGATGTTGGTTGCTCTTCCTTTGTCCACAGATGCTGTGACCCCATTATAGAAGGCCACCAAATTAGTCAGGCAGGATTTGCCCTTGAAAATCCTTCAAATTAACAAGACTTAGAGAGCATGCTTGCCCACACAGCTCCCTGCCTGCGGTGGCCGGGCTGAGGCTCAGGTGGGACTCCTGCCCCTTCCCCCCACCTTCCCCTTCCCCTTCCTGAGCCGTACAAGTGTGGGGGGCAATGGGATCAGAGCAGCCCACATTTAATGCAAAGGCGAGACATTCATCATCAGCCTGATCCACTCATTTCCATGTTGCGTGGTGGCAATGAGTGACAGCTTTGTAATCTCACTTGGGGAAGTCATCATCTGGGTCATATTCTGTCAAGGAAACCACAGAGATGTTTTGACTTCCTTCTTTGAATTCCCCTTGTTTAAAAGCATTTCAGAGTTCTCTCTCTCTTTTAATGTTCATGTCAAGGGAGTCGAGATAAAATGTCATCTCTCCTCCCCAAATATTCTACCTGCTGATGGGTAGAGCTGTTTGGGTTTCTGAGTGGGGCTGGGGCATTTTTGGGTGCAGAAAGCAGAGCAAGGGCTTGAGTTCAGCATGGGGAAGAGGCTTGGAAAAAACGTTTGGAGAACGATATTAGGAGAAAAGGATGGCAAGCCCTTGGTGACCTCCAAAGTCTCCAACTGATGTCAGTTATTAATGAATATACGTAATTTTTTTGCAAAAAATGACATAGGAAAGAGCGAAGAGACACGTAGAATAAAAACAGAGCTTACATAACACTAAGACAGCAAGAATTGGAGAAAAGCATGTCCAAAGTAGTCAACATTTTGTCCTTGAGAAACAGGCCTGTAGATAGATGAAAGGGATGGAAGGGAGCATTCCCCACAATTTGATTATAGCCTTGAGCAGTAGGTAGAAAACACTGACTAATTTGACTTGTATTAACATGCCATTAGCATAATAATATACCATTAGCATAGTAAAATACCCACCCATAGGCTAGAGGGACCCCGACTAACAAAAAGCCACCCCACTCTTTGAGCATGTGTTGGGACATCGTTAAGCACTGCCACTTCAAATGGAAGCAAAGAACTAGTCAACCAATCATGTATAGGGGCAATAGAATATAATTAAGAAATAAAGTAATTTTACATATTTCTATGTATAAAAGTAGCCCTTAAGTTTTGGGAAGCTGAGCTTGCTTTGTGGGATACCACCTGGCTTCCTTTTCTGCTCAGAACTGGAAATTAAGGCAAGAATCTCAACTCTGAGTGTGGATCAACTCACTGCACTGGGTGATGAACCCTACTTTGGGGAAAACATATGACCCTACTGTGTGATAGACCAGAGCAGCTATCCCTGCTGTTTAGGGGATGTGGTAACAATGTCTTATATCTTATTAGTGTTCAGTAGACATGGAAAGTCCTGAAGTTCATGAATCTCTTACCATTCCTCCATCTTGGGTGTGTTCCCACAGCACAGCGACGTGCGGGGCTGCAGCACCCAGGCTGCTGTTGGGTGTTGGAGGCATTTTCCTGCAGGATGCTCCTCCCTACAGCTCTGACTGCAAGTGCAGACATAAACAAGCTTCATCACCTCTGTCAGTCTCACTGGCACCCACTTGAAGCTGTGGGGTCAGGATACCTCTGAAAATCAGGCCAGCAAGGAATGAATTCCAAATAATTCACAGTAGCTGCCTATGTTTCTGCCATCAGGAGCCCAGATGGAGTCAGAATGCCCCTTGCTCCATGTGCCTGGCTTCCTGGCTTTCAATGGCCACCCTCAAATGCTATTTTGGGGTGGGGGTGGAGGGGGGGGGGCGGGTCAGGGAGGTGCTCTACTGTTTCTGAGCCCAGACACAGCCAGAAGTACAAGGGTCCCGAGGGGGCAAGCAGAGGACAACGTGAGCTTATGCCTGGGCACACAGCAGGGGAGGGAGCCCTGTTTCCTCATCCCTCCTCAGTGGAGCATTTCTGGGTTTTAATTCCCAGTTGTGTCATGTCCAATATAGAAACAATTCTCCAAGCAGGGACTGAAATAGGTCTTCTTCCTTCTGCTCCCTGTCCTGGTCTCAGGTTCATCTCCTGCCTCCTTCTTTGCAAGCTTTTGTTGTATTTGTCAGGGCAGACCCATGCTCAACACATTTCATTTTTCAGTCCTTCCTGCTAAGATCCATCCCTTTGGTGGAAGTGGTTATGGTATTGAGGGTTCAGGTGCCTGAAGTTGCCCCCCTTTCTCTGGAGTCTCCCACCAGCAATTGAGAGGCTGCTTGGAAATGCACAAGTAGAGCTTTAAGCTTGTGAGTGAGGTGCACCTAGACACCTTCCAGTTACACAGGGCACCAGGTCTATGAAGGAGACTCTCCTTGTTCTGTGATGCTCCTACATCATCATCATCATTGTGACTTGATGCAACTGGGGTCTTTGCTAGAAACTGATGATTTTTAAGTTGCACATGGGGTCTGACAGCTCTGCTCCCAGGATATACGTGCCCTGGACAAGCTCTGAGTAGTTGCTGAGGAATGGCTCCTCTCTCCAGGCAGATGTGTGGGGTCACCACTTTGCTCTGAGATCACCAGTTTTTAAAGCCTGGCCAGTCTAGACAGTCTGTGTAAAAAGAATCATCTTCTGACACTGTAATGAGAGCTTCAGCTGATAATCTTAAGAGGGATGTTCTTGGTTGTTAAAACATCACAATTTATACAGAGGGGCTTTGGTTTCCACCCCCTTTAAATAGCCTTTCTGTTTTCCTAGGATCTCTCTCATGCTCTGTCCACTAACTCACTGCTGTTAAAGGTGTCTAGAAATATATAGAACTCCTTATATTCGAGAGTATCTCAATTCATGTCTTCATTTTTAATCAGGTAGGCAGTCCATCAACATCTGGATTTGCTTGGAAAGCATTGTGTTTTGCACTGTCTCTAACTCAGCTCTTCCAGAGTCCAGTCTGACATACCTGTGCTGTTAAGGCAACTGGGATGGCACCAGTAGAAATGATGTGGTTGTTTCCAACCAGCCTGGATTTGTGGAGCTGGTGTAAACTCTTCCTGTAGTCTAAAGTTGTTTTCTCTTTCTAATGCCAGAGTCACTGGAGAGGCCATGCTCTAAAATGTCAGACTATTTGTACTTTCTTCTGGGAATAACAGGTCAGTGGCTTCATCTTCTCTTCAAGTCAGATCCTTTCTCTTAAAGGTTGGTCCTTCTCAATGTCATGTCAGTGCATTCATTATTTCAAATTTTATGCAAATAGGATTTGAAATGTTCAGAATGACTTCAGACCAAGCTATGATACCTTTCCACATCTTTGCCTATCATTTCAGATCGTCCAGAGACACAGAGTGATTGATGGCAAATTTACACTGGGGTCCAGCTGACATATTGCAAGAAGGATGGGTGAAGCAAATGCAGGAGATCCAGAGGTGATGATTTACCCCTTTAGAGATATGTCACTGGTGTGGAAGGCCAAGTGGGATCTCATACTGCATCAAAGCCAATTCAGTATGTTCTTTAAAGTACCAGGCATTCTCAATACCTTCCCTACCCACCAACACAGAATGAAATTGAAGCCTTTTGGTCTATCCCTATTATCCTGAGGGCTTCTTCTCTTCATCAGGTAGTTTATAACTAGCTCAGAAGTTAAAAATGCTGATTTCATGCTTCTTGTATTTTATTTGTCTCCTCTGCTGAACTGTTTGTCTGCACTGATCAGTGCTTACAGAATCTATATTCAAATGAGCGCTCTGTAGCTGACAACCATTTATTTTTATATATATATTTATATATATAGGGTTGTTTCTTGATTTTTTTTTTAAGTCAGTGCCCTACATCACCCATTTATTAATTTCTGCAAGGCTGTGCAAGTCTCAGATGCACCAAAGCTTACAAGCATCTTAGCAGAAACCTTATGTGTCCATTGTTACAAGTGCTTTTCAGGTCTCTCTTTCTCATTTAGATTTTCTTCTCAGTCTCTTGTAAATGTCTTTTACACATGGGTTTCCCTGGTTGTGACTGTCATAAATAGCTGAACTCTCCTCCAGGTGTGAGGGCTCCTGTAGTTCTGGAAGCTGTGGGTCTGCTCCTCCTGACATGCAGAAATTATTTTGCCAGCAATAGAGAAATTTGATTTTGTGCATTGATTTCACTATCAAGCATTAACATTTTTTTCAGAGGCTACCATGTTGCCTTGTCTCTGTTCTTCAGCAGCTGTTTTAAGCAGTCAGACTTCCACATTTGCCTTTAATACCTTCTCCCTCTTCTTTGAAGTTGCTCCCTTTAGAAAGGATTTTAAGTACACTTAGTCTCTCTCTTTCTCAAAGAGTTTTGTCTCACATTTCCTTCCTCTCTGGAGAGACATTTCTTGGCATGTCACAGGACCTGACTTTCAGTGCTGGTATTTCACCAACCACTCAGACTGCAGCTGGTTTAAGTTGGCAGATTTTGATGATGTTCTGAGTCATGTGTGGATATTTTAATGTCCCTTTTTCTCCAAATATTTTCTCCTGAAAAATTTCTTTTTGTGGAACACCAAATGTCCTTCCCTTCACTTACATAAGGATGAAAAATGGGAGGCCAAATAACATTGACAGTTGGTGCTGTGCTGGTCTGAGTGATGGCTTTACATCCAGATGCTTTGTTTCAATCTAATGCAGAAGTTGAGCTGGGACTATTTTGTCCAAAAGTTTTTAGGTTTTTTTTTTTC
The DNA here is from genome assembly GCA_020745705.1 of Hemiprocne comata. NCBI lineage: Eukaryota > Metazoa > Chordata > Aves > Apodiformes > Apodidae > Hemiprocne > Hemiprocne comata. The sequence continues at coordinate 14,575,103 of CM036602.1, read as the reverse complement.
CAGCTCTTCCCAAACAACCTGCCTAGAGTCGACCTGGTGTGTGTTTGGTTCAGTGGCTCTGCAGCTCTTTCTTCATGTGGGTACCAGCCTGACTACATGGGGTAGCCTGCCATTGCACAGGTAATATCTGAGGTTCAAAGTTGTAACAGAGATGATGGACAACATGTTTTACCCTGTAGTCTTTCCATATCTCCTTGTTGATTAGCCTTGCTATAGTGCCTGGTAGGGCAGTTGCTCCTCCTCCAGTTCAGTTAATTTACTGTGCTACCTGTTTCCTCCTGTATTTTTCCTGGATTGTGCAATTCTTAGGACACACAATTAAGACATTTCAACCTATGCACTGAACTGATACTCCAAGTTCACCTGTGGATAATGCTCTTTCTCTTGCCACTTGCATAAGTTTCGTGGTGTTTTGCCAAAGCAAGAATATCAGACCCTAAGAGCTGTTGTAACAGCGATCGATAATAACAATTGTATTCTTTCTGATGGTCTCTGGGAGCCCCAGGCAAGAACTAACATTTGGCAACACAAGCACAGAGAAAAAATTCACTCCCAAGTAAACCACCTTCTCTTCATTCATTATCAGCCATCATCTTGCAGTGCTCTGGCAGCTTCTCAGATATGGCCCTTTTATCTATAGCCTTTCCCCTTCACACTGATTAGTTGGAAGGCTGATCATTTTCCCCAGAAGTACCTTCATTTTTCTAGCCTGTATCAATCTGCCATTTTTTTCCAACCCTCCTTGTCATTTATTTATCCCCACTAATGCTGAAAGCTTCTCCAGCTCAGTAGGGGCAAATTTAATTAACCTACTATTTTCTCCTGGTCCCATCTGGATCACTAATGAGAGTGCCAAATGAGTCTGGGTCTAATGGTGGTCCCAGGGGCCTAACACAGCACACGTCCTGCTCTTGATATATCAACCAGTTAGCCTTAAGCTTCAGTCAGGATCTTTCAGGCAGTAGGAGCCATTCCTTCAATCCAGTACAAACTGCTGTTTCATGTAATGTGTCAGAAGGGAGCTGGTTAATGCTCCAATATGTGTTGTCCATCTGCCTGCTTTGCCCAGCCAGCTGGAGATGAAGGTGCAGATCTCTGCCTCAAGTCAGGGACTGGAGGGATACATCAACCAGGTCTCTCATCCCATTGGGCTTATGGGTTGAAATGGTTTTACACAACTGGGCGGCCTTGCGAACCTTCAGGTGGCCAAGCAAACCCCTGCATTCTGAGGTCCATCGACACGTAGCGGTGGATGCATGCACCCTCACACTCATAAGTGGTAAGAAAATTTATGCACCATCAGCTTTGCAGGTAGCTGAGTTTGAGAAGTGCTGTGGCAGTTGAATCTTAGGTGCTGCCAGCTTCTGGAGAGGTTTGCCACTGCAACATCTACCCTCATCCCACTGACCAGCCACCATTGCTGTGTCATCTACCTTTCTGCTCTGCAGCCATCCAGAGAGGAGGGGATGCTGTGATGTGGGAACTGGCTGGAGTCCCAGGGAAGCTGACCAGGATGACATTGAGCTTGTTTGGTTTCACTTCAGGCAGTGATTTTGAGCAAACCCAGCCATCAGACACTCCCACTCCTTACTCCATCACAGGAAACCCCAGAGGGACCTTCAAAATCTAGGCCTCTGGCCACCAGCAGCTAACACAAAGGCTAAGAGGCATGCATCACCTTCAGCAGGATTTAAACACATAAGAGAGGAGAAAGAAATAGCTGCTGGATTTTAACATTAGCAAATGTCAAACCATACATTTGGGAATGGAAAAAATGTAAGGTGACTTCTTGACTGCTGGGAAAAGAGCTGGAATATTTTGATAATAAAGGGGATTTAGGGTTTCAGAAAGCTTTATCTTAAGGATGAGGGACATATGGAGCAAAGGGCACTATCATCTGGGAAGAATGAAGATATGGAAGGTATTTTATCGATGCAAGACCTATGTGAAGCCACCAGGTGAAGCCACCAGGTGAAGCCACCAGCTGAACCCAGCAGCGCACACAGACACAAGGAGTGTAGATGGCCCAGGGCAGGGCACAGCTCTCCCCAGCAGCCAGACACTGTGGAAGTACAAAACAATTCAGTTAATTCCTTTGATGCAGTTGGACCTTGGTCTCCATCCCGGTGTTGGAGGAGGTGAATTAAACAAATAAAGATGGCAAACGAAATGGAAAAAAAGTTCACTTAGTATCATGAAATATTAATAGCCACTAAGTATTAGGGGAAATTAGTCTTGCTGCACTAAACCTGCTCTGCATGGTGTGACTGAACTGCGGGGTGTGGAGTCTGTGTCCTGGCTGTAGGATGAAGATTGTCTTCAGTAAGCTTCATGGTTTGGTTCTTTTAATTAAATAATATGCTTCAGGAGCTGAAGCAAAATGTGTTGCCACAACATCCCTTCCTCAGACAAGGCCATAATTGGGACAACAGTTCCTACCTTGCCTGCTGTGAAAGAGTAAGGAACAGTTATTCGTTTAACAGGGCGGTGGTAGAGTGACATGAATACCCAGTCCTGCAGAAAAACAAGTCTCATGGAGTCAGTGCTAAGGAAATCTTTTGTTTCTCTTAAATTATCCTGAGTGCTTAAACAACTTGCCTGTGCAGGCTGTGAAGCCGTGTCTCCAGAGAGGGATGCCCAGCTGAAGTGAGACAGTGTCCATCAGGAGTGGTTTATGGAGAGTGATGGTCATCCAGCTGTGGATGGGTGTGCAGACCTCTGCCTGAGAGTGTGCATGGGAGTGCTGTCAAAGTTAGCTGACAAGGTCTCAGTTCTAATTCCTTGTAAATAGCAGAAAACCAGGAAAGCCAGTGCCCACCACTGGTTTGAATCAGCAAGTGGGAAAGTCCATGAGGAAAGCAGAGGCTGGTCATTCCATCTCAGTGCTGTGGGAGAAGAGGACATGTTAACATAGCTAAAGATCAAAGAAATACCATTAATTTCAACTGATAGATTTTCCAGAAAGTATTCTTAAACACAGCTGAGTTATATATATATTTTATTATTATTATTATTTTTCCCCCTTATAGAGGTTTTAAAGACATTTCTGTCACTGCTATTTATTATTCATATTGCCACAATGCCAACAAGCCTCAGGCATGGGCTAATGTCCTGGTCTATTAGATGTGGACAAAAAAAAAAAAAAAAAGTCTGCTTATGTATCTGGATTTTCATAATATATTTTGACTTATGTCAGGCACTTGATTTACTTGGTCAAAAATGTACTCTCTATTTAATCAATAGACTGTTATTAAATGAATTGAGAAACAGGCAGCTAAAAGCTCTCAAAGTGTGATTGTTGTTGAAGGATCATTGCTGAACACTCTGCTTGCATGGTAGCTTTGCAGGATTCAGCTTTCACCCTGGTGTATTTCACTGTTTTCATGAATGATCTGGAAAATATATATAAATTAGTTGCCTGTAAACTTTGCAGCTAACTCAAATTTTGCCATGATAAATAATGGTGAAGGCAAGTCTCTAATGCAGAGCAATTGCAATTGCTTGGTAGACTGGCAACAGTGAAACAACATGAATTTTAATACAGCTAAATGCTCAGTCATCCATCTCCAAGCACAGAATCTAGGCCACTCTGTCAGGCTGGGACACTGCCTGCTGCAGGGCAGTGGCTCTAAAATTGATTTAAGGGCCACATTGGGTAACAGGTGATTATGAACATTTAATGCTCTGTAGTGGTGAAAAGGATGAACACCATCTGGATAAAGAGGGGAAGCCGAGATCTGAATAGGGAGTTTTTTATCCACCTTGATTAAAAAGCAGGGAGGTGCTGTAATTTACTGTAGCTATAATGAGACCCAAAGGCTGGAAGTTGAACCGAGGGCTTTCAGCATGGAAATCTGGTGCAAATTCCTGGTGGTACACTATGGGCTCTCTGAACTGAGGGTGGAAATCTGTTGTAAGAGATGTGGGTGGCTCAGCGAGGCTCTGAGGGCTGTGATCCTTTCCCTGTTGCTCACTTCCCAATTTCTATGCAAAAAAGAAGGAGTATCGTTAGTGTCCTATTGTATTCTTGTTATGCTTTGCTTCACAGAGTCTGCACATCTCAAAGAAATATGTTTATGGAGTTGTGGGTGTCGTGTTTCTTATCTGGAGAGAGTGGATGAGGGAGCTGCAGAAGGGCAGGCAAGCATGTCTAATGCTGAAGCTGCAAAGGAGACAAAGCCAGTGCCCGATAAAGACGGTAGCAGTTGATTTTGCACACTTATTAAAAATCAGTCCCAGCTTTTATCTAAGAATAAAAGAATGAGCCATGTGAATGTAGCAGGAATGTGTGCCAAGGAGCTGGGAGGGATGCCAAGAGAAACAGGGGAAAGGAGGCAGAGGGGGAAGCAGGGCTGGGCTGGGCTTGGTCCCGCAGCGTGGACGGAGGGGCCAGGTGTCCAGGGGAGCGCTGAGGAGCACCCTGTGTCTGCACCACCGAGCTCGGTGTAAGGCAGCTCCATGGCAGAGACCTCACATGTCATTGCATGGCTCTGCCCTGCCACTGCTCGAGGTGACAACTCATGGGGTGGGGTAGAGAGAGAGTTCTGGTCATCTGGCCTGAGAAAGAAGAGCATCAAGCTGTGAGCAGGGCAAAGCAATATGATCTTCATCCACCTGTGTCTGCTCTTGTGTTTTTGTTTCTAGCTGTCCTTTCAAAAAGAGGTTGTGTCTAAAGCTGAAATGAAAATGCTGTCCCTCTGCCTGTCCTTCTTGTGTTGCCTTGGGCTTTAGCTCCCAAGCTGTTTTGTCAGCTGCAGGGTTGTCTGTGTCCACGCAGACAACCAAACTGGGGTCAGGGGCAATTTTTTGAGCAACTTTTCCTTCCAGGCTCTTTCCTAAACTTCATTCCTCTACTCCACATTATCTGCAGATGCAGGATCTGTGTGCAAAAGCTGAGAGAAGTGTCATTTAAAGAAAAACTGAGAGAAATACTGCCTAGTGCAATGAGGCCCTTCTAGGGCTGAAGTTGTGGGGGTGGGATTTGCAGCTGCCAGGTGGGGTTCAGTCCCAGATGGCTGAGGAGAGCAGGTGTAAAAGCCATCTGGAGCTTTACCTCTCCTTTCTGTGACTCACTCACTGTGCTTTCACCAGTGATGGGTCTGGATTCACAGGAAACTCCACTTCTCAGTAATCATGTTCTGAAGCATTCCTGAGATACTTTGGGCTCCATGAGAGATCTAAGTCATCTCAGGAACCAGAGATTACTTCCTTTAGACACCTGTTTGTCCCTGATCTTTTACAAATATGGCACAGATAACTTCTGTAGGAGCTAGTTGTGATTCACAATGCATATTTTCTCACTTCATTCTTCACAGTATGAGGAGTGAATGGTAGCAGTATCATAGATGATCCTGTTCGTGTAATGTGCTGGGTGCATCCCATCTGGATAAGATGGAAATGAGGATCATGACCACTTATGGTGCCTTCACCTGCTGTGCTGGGGACTGGTCCCAGCTTCTTTTGGTCCGCTCTCCTAGGCAAACCGGGGTCTGCTAGAATTTACTGGGCTGGGTATGGATTTTAGTCTTATGGTGCTTTGCAATAGGCAGTGTGGCAGGGATAGCTGTGATAATACCATGGGCTTTGGTGGCCATGACACAGAAAAAATGCAGATGTGACATTTCTCCTAGGTTGTGAGAAAGGAGCCCAGTCCGTCTTTGGCTCACTGTGCCCAGCCTGGCCCAGCTGAGCTGTGCAGTGAGTGCACCACTGCAGCTCTGTGTAGCTCATTGGGATTGCAACAGTTATGCAGCGTGGTTGACTGGGATGAGCTCATGACAAGTGTATTTGGAGAGTTCAACTTGTACTTGCAGGCTTTCGTGGATGTCTGTCTATCCTTGTTCTGCTGACTCTCCTGCAGCAAGCTTTCACAATCCAGTAAGTGGATACATGGAGATTCTTTGGGACCCCACCAGGGCAAAATGAAGGTAATAGAATATCAGGTGCACAAATAGGCTTTTATTTAGGTACAGATCAGCTGGTAAGAGTTACAACTATATATTTGTCACAAGCTTATAGCAGATGTGAGAACTAACCCTGAACTACAAAAGAGAAAGATCAGGAAAGGAAAGAAAGAGTTAAAGGAAAGTCACCACCCAGAGCTCCAGAGTCCCCGTTGGTCTCCTAGTAGAGATCTAGTAGGTGGTGGTCTGGTCCTAGGAGGCATCTTGAGACTGATGCTCTTCTCCTTTATGCAGTTAGTTCCTGGGATATGCCATGGTGGTTCCCAATCACTGTTCCACGTGTGTAGTAACAATTCTTCCTCACCTCCTCCATTCCTTTGGTGCAGTTATCTGTACAGACCTCAACTCTTTTCTGCCAAGCTGGTGATTGCCATGAAAACACTCTCTGAGCCTCTTGATTAATTGAAGGCCTGGTTATTGCTGGATGTCCTCGCTCAGGGCTGGCTGTGGCACCAATTGTTTGGCTACAATCTCAGCACATCCCACACCAAACTTCCTGGTTTGCAGTTGCCTGAGGCATTTGCCACGTTGTGGACAGATCACAGGGGTGGGGGGTGGTTGGGAAGGGGTGGGCTTGTTGTTACCGGTTGAGTAAAAGCAGTTTGGTGGGGTTTCACGGTGAAATTCCTAACCACAGACTAGATGGCAGATGCAATTCAGCATTTATAAGCACAAAGTAATGTACAATGGCAAACAGCCCAGACCCTTACCTAAACAAACAGAATGATGGGCTCTAAATGAGTGATTGCCAATCAGCAAAGTGATCTTGGGGGCTTCAGAGCACTCTCTGAAAAGTTCAACTTGATGCTGAACCATGGTAGGCAGAGTGCAGGAGCTTTAAAGGCCAGAGCAGGACATGTAAACCTCTGCATAAGTGCATGCTGCAGTTGCATCCCAAGTGTCATCCTCCCACTCCTGCAGTGAAGAGGATCTGGAAAGGATGCAGAGAACTACAGCAAAAATACCTGGAACATCATTCATGCAACAACCTAGGGATTGGAAAAAAACCTGGAAGAGTTGAAAGGTTTCAGTGCCTGTTGAGGAGACAGGGAAATGCTGCCTCAGGTAGGCCCTGGGCCACTCTTTGCCCAGGGCTTGGGGAAGGTGCCAGGGCAATGCTCACACCATTTAATATTGCCTTTCCATCCATGTCTGCTCCTCACCAGTGTTGGACCAGCCCAAACGGGCCCTTGTCTGACTCTGTGCAGCTCCCCTCACTTTCTTTTGTTGTGATGAGGGCTTTTCTCTTTCTCATTTCCTGGCCTCCCAGGGCATTACTAGGCTATAATAATTGATTTTAGTGTTATCATTATACACGGACCTAATGACTCCTGTATTTAAATCCCTTGATATTTTCCCCTCTGAAGGTTTCTCATGACCTTTTCTTTGAGACTCTTTCACTCCTCCATGGCTTGCAGCAAGCCTTTGAAATTCAGCAGGAGGAAAACCCTGTGGCTAGAGAGGCAACTTTTTTTTTTTTTTTTTTTTGCTTTTCATCAAATTAGTTTTCAAACTGGTGGAAATCTAAACTGTTCACTATCACCCCTCCCTTTCTCTCCCTGATGTTGCTGGGGGAAATGCTGGCGAACCACCAAAAGTATAACCCTGCCCAAATGTTGCTAGGCTAAAATGACACTGCTGCCCAAATGCTGGGAGCACTGGAGAGCCTCTGGCAGGGATGGGGAGTGCTGGTGGCCAGGAGCTGCTCTGGCACGTGCCTGTGAGTGGATGGAGATGCCCTGGTTAAGGTTTGTGCTGCGCTCAGCTCACGTAATGAGTCGTGTAGCTCAGCCCTAAAGTGGTGCTGAAGAATCAGCATTCGAACCCCTCTGGAGATTTGTGAGGATGAATTCTAAGAATTGCACATGATATAACTGGCTTTCACCTTCTTCCCTTAAAAATATCCCTGCAATATTAAGTAGAAAAATCACATTAAGGAAGTATGATTTAGGTGGAAAAGATTAACACCTGGAAGTTAGGAAATGGCACATCTATTACTTCCATCCCCTGCCTGGATGCATTACAGAAATGACCTTTCATTTCTGACCACAACTGATATTTTTTCTGCTGAAATCCTGTCTTGTCCAGGGTAGAGGCTGAATATACCAGAGAGAAGGACTGAGGCTGTACTGCCAAAGGGAATGAAGAGCACTTCAGTCCCAAAGGTTAATGGATCTGGATGCAGTCCCAAAGCATGTGAGATGAGAGTCTGTACCTATAGAAGTTTGGGTTCAGGTGCCTAAACATTGCTGCCTGCTGCTCCTATGGAGACAGGCCGAGAGAGGTGGGGTTGTTCAACCTGGAGAAGAGAAGGCTCTGGGGACATCTTACTGGGGCCTTTCAATCCTTACGGGGGGCCTGTAAGAAGCTTGGGGAGAGTCTTTTAGCAGGGCCTGTAGTGACAGGACAAGGGGTGATGGTTGTAAACTGAAAGAGGGGAGATTTAGGCTGGGTATTGGGAAGACATTTCTTACAATGAGGGTGGTGAAACACTCACCCAGGTTGCCCAGAGATGTTGTGCGTGCTCCATCCCTGGAAACATTGAAGGCCAGGTTGGATGGGGCTTTGAGCAACCTGGTCTAGAGGGAGGTGTCCCTGTTTGCTGTGAACCATTCTGTGATTATATGATTCCATGTTTTACATCACACTTGGCTCCAGCTACTGGAAGAGCACAGGTCTCTTAAGAGGAACCATGTGAAATCTGCAACACTCATGTTGGTGTCTCAGACTCTCAAGGGTGTCAAAAAGGTGCCTATTTTTTTAAGGCAGCTGCGATGTGTAACTCAAACAAGGTGGAGATGTTTTGGTGTGAGCTGAGACTCTGAGCTCAGCTACAGCTGATGGAGATGGAGCCAACTCAGTCAGCTGAGACTGGAGAGCAATTCATCATGCTGGAGCAGACACGGAGCTGCTCTCAGCTAGCTCGCTCCAGTGATCCCATGCCTTGAGAGGGGTGTCTGACACCCCAACGTCCCCCATGGCACTGCAGATACACCACAGGACCCCAAAATGTCCTGCTGCAGCTGGCTGCCAGGTGGCTGCCTGAGGTCCTTGCACAGCAGCAGGCACCTGTGTGCTGAGACCTGCTCTGACCTTACCCACTCCGGGTCCTCAGTGCTCCATCACTGATTGATTCTCCCAGGTGTTTGTGTGGTGGAAGAGCATCACTCCTTTCCTTCTCACCCTAAAGCTGCTCCAGCTGCACCATCATGAACCAGCTTTCCTCTCCACAGCGGAGGGAGGAGGCAGCAGAAGGGATGGAAACTCCAGCCTGGGGTGAGACTCTTCCAAGCCTATTCTCCTTCCTCATTCACCTCTCAATTCACCTTCGACTTGAATCACATAAAAGTGCTGCCCTCTTCCTTTTGACGCACACATACTCACACACACAGACCCATCTTTGCCCACAGGACAGAGCAGGAAACACTTGAAGCTGCTTTGCAGAGTGTCTTTCAAAGCCATGTGCAGAATTTCAAATATCAGTTCAGAACAGGGAATTAAGCAGCTATAGTGTCTCCATACTATAAACAAAGGCAAAATGCTGTGTGCATCAGCAAAAGGCTTTGTATTGTAAAGTACTCCCTTTATGTTCAACCAGGAGAGAATTCAAATTATTATTGACCCTTCACTGTAGGAAAGCTGCATTATAATATCTCCAAATCAATAGAGACAAGTGCAGAGCGGCAGAGAAAGGCCACGGCTCTGAAAACTGCAGAAAATTGCATTTTGCTTTGGCCTCTTAAAAAGTTTGCAAAGCATCTATTAGAGGCCCCCAGAGCCTTTTCTTTCTAATTGCCATGTTTGACAATGCAATTGCACAGGGGACTAGCAGAAAGACAGATAATGGACCCACTTTAATTGCTTCCCAGTTCCATGAGTCATAACACTTCTGAGATGGCAAAGGGGAAGTGCAGCAGTTTGACTGAAGGAGGTTTCTGCCTTTTAAGAAAGCTCTGGAGGAGCAAATGCGAAACTCAAAGCCAAAATCTTGGAGGGATTGAAGGTTCCAGGTACTGGGTTTTCTTTCATCTTTTGCTTTTGACTGGAACTATCCAGTTAAGTTTTAATCATATTCTGGAAGGGGTAGGAACAGCTTCTTGTTTAAGAGCCAAGAGAATGGATGTCACACCAAGACCAGTTTTCTCAGGGATGGGAAAGGTTGAGTCCTGCAGATGGAAGAGGTGGTGGAGGGTCCAGCATCAGTCGGTTGGCTGGGGTGGTGGGAGTATGCTGTGTACCCAGAGCTTGGGATGGATTTATCTGGCAGGTCAAGGGAAGGATGCAGTAGTTCCCCATTGTGAGCTGGGCTTGGCAAGTAGTTCTGGGAATCACTGAGCTATACTCATTGAATGGTCTGGGTTAGAAGGGCCCTTAAAGACAATCTAGTTGCAAACCCCTTCCAAGGGCAGGGACACCTCCCACTAGGCCAAGTTGCTCCGAGCCCCATCTAACCTGGCCTTGGACACTTCCAGGGATGGGGCAGCCACAGCTTCTCTGGGCAACCTGGGCCAGTGACTCATCGCACAGTGGAGCTTCTGACCTCCCTCATCCCTGTAACACCAGTGAATACCTCCTGTACTTCTGGCCTAAGGGTAGGGTGTGTTTTTCCTGGAAAAGGAAGGAGCCCACAGCCAGATCTGAATCCAACACACCAGAAAAAGAAACAATAGTGTTTGCCTGTGCCAGTACTTGGGCTCTTTCTGCCCAGGTCCTCTGAATTCTTGTTGTCATCTGTGCTCAACAAGGGCACTGACCTTTCTGCTCAAGACAGTACCCACTGGGACCCCTCACCATCGTGGATACTTGGTGCCTCCCATGAGGAGCAGGAGGCCATGACACTCACAGTATTCCTAGCAAGTTTTAAGCTGTGTCTGTGTGATTTTTGCCTGACCACCCCCTGAAGGTCTTGATCCTTGCCCTCTGATTTATGCCAAGGGAAACAGCAGCATGGTGCCCAGGACAGTGTACAAGCTCTGGCACTGCCAATATGTTTCCCAGCCTCTCTGGGGATGGACTGGTTTGCCTGGGTGCTGCCTTCACCTCAGCTGGACAAGCCCTGGGACATGGTGATTGTGAAGGAAGAGAGAATGGAAAGGAGGAGGTCATCACGAAGGGGGAGGTACAAGAGGAGGTGGAGAGGAGGACAGAAGGTGAAGTCCCTGGTATTGTGCCAGGGTGCCTGGATGATGGGTGTTGGGGTGTCTGGTTCCTATACACATCTCTAAACTATAGTTCCCAGCTCCTTGCTCTGCATTGTGGCCCCAGCTCTGTGCTAGAGCACAAGGTTCAGTGAGGTGATGCTCCACAGGCTTGGGCCTGTGCTTCATGGCATGGCATCAGGCCCTAAAACAGATGACTGTTTCCAACTGATGGGCGTGAGCCTCAGTGGCACAAGGTGGACACCTTGGCCTGTCTCAATCTTGCAGGACTTGGATCTAGACTAGGAGATTACCTGGAAATATGTGGGCATATTCAAGGCAGATAGGCATAAGGTCTGCTGTGCTTCAAACCATCCTAAATCTGTGTGGCTGCATTAATGTGGCTTGATGCCAAGCCTTAGCAACCTTCCTGCCTGGACCTTGCCTTCTGCTCATCCCTGTCCTAAAGTGGTCACTTGGCACCTGGTCAGAAAAAGCAAAGTAATATTTGCCTGAAATTGGGTGAGTGAAAATGTCCTGGTGTAAGGTCTGGATGGCTCATGGCACTTGGCGGCCACTGTGGCCTGTGACATACTGAGCACAAGGCACACTTACTGGTTGAACACCAGTGGTGGAGAAGCTCCTTGGAGGAGGAAGGGAAGGCCAGGGCATGGTCCCACCAGTCTCTGCCACAGCACACCCCAGCCTGGCTGCAGTAGAAAGGGTCTGCAGCATCCCCTTGATCCCCAAAGGCTGTCTGTAGACTGCACCCACTCCTGCACTTGCTTCAGGCCCTGCACTGATCAGGGACTCTCTGGTGGCTGCTGGGTGCTGGGCTCTGCCATGGATCAGTCAGGACATGGTTGAGCTGCATGGCAGGAAACTAACTGAAAAAAATGCACTGGATGATTGACAGTAACTGTCTCCGGTGGAAAGAGCTAATCCGAGCAGCTCAAGAACACCGGGTCCCTAATTAAAGCACACAGTCCAGCCCTGCCTGTAATTAATTTCCCTGTGCTGCTCCACGGGCAGCTGGTATCAGTGCCACTGACTCACAGCTCCCAGCAGCCTCCCGGGCTTCAGCAGCGGCAGGAGAAAAGCCGCGGTGCAGAGCGGAGCAGGATCTGGCCTTTCCCTCTGCTCTCCATGCTGGGGAGAGGCCGTGGGGTGTCCCCAGCCCTGCACACACCAGGGGCCGGGGCAGGACCTTGCTGCTCGGCCTGTCCCCCGGAAAGGGTTTGTGGTGCTCTCTCAGGACACAAGACACCAAGGGATCGAGAGTGTGCAGGAGCACGGCTGTCAGGAGGGGGTGGCACAGGGCAGGGGGTGTTGGTATGAACGGCTTGTTCTCTGATGCCTGCCTCATGTTCTCTCTTTCTCTCCCCGTGCGTACATGTATTTATTATGCACTTGCCTTCCCTGGCTGGGACTGGAACAGAAGTGTTGTCATTGTGATTCCCCTCCCATCGGAACTGTTCTTTGCATTCGCTCCGCTGCGAGCATGTCACATATTTATAAGGCGTGTGGGACGCATCAGGGTTGTGGTTGGATTTTCCCCTCCAGGCTCTAGCCTCTGCAGGATTGTCCAGCCAGGGAGGAGCAGCTGGGAAGAGCCCTGGAGCCTGCAGTGCTGGCTGCAGCCCTGGTGCTGTTTTGCTGGAGCGGGTGGTCTTGCCCCTTGCTCCAGTGCCACCCTGGCCCCCATCATCTGAATAATGAAAATAAAGAAAGAGGCTCCAGAAAGTCCTTTTTTCTCTGGCCACAGTTTTTCATTATCAGCTGGAGAGGAGTCATACTGGTCAGAGAGTTGCCAGCATTGTTTTAATTTCCCAGGAGACTCCTCTTGGTGTGACACATCTCCAGCAGGGGATTTCAGTTGTCTCATGTTACTTTGCTCCATACAATGGGACGTGATATGTCAAAACGTGACAAGCCAGCCAGAATGTGTCATAATACTGCACTCAACACACTGCCTTCCAGGGATGCTCAGCAGCTAATAATATCAGGCTCAAATTATCTCTGCATGCTGAGCTGTTGTTTTTTTCTCCCGTGTGGACTATGATATATAGGAGTCTCCTGCCTATATTAGACTGTTGGATCACCACAGATTTATTAGCTGCACAAGGTGAATTAATTTGACTACAGTGTAACTCAGGCCTGGGATCCCAGCCTGTTGTTGAAGAAAAGTGGCTTTCCTGCCTTGGCTTCTCTGATACCATTGTTACTGCTTCAGTGAACAGTCTGGTGAGATTTCTATATGATTTACTCCCTTATCGTTGGGGTCTGAAGTCTCTCCTTTCACGCAGAGATGATATGATGCCATTAGCTCCATGTTTGCCTTCCAGGCTTTCCAGTGAGGTGCAACCACTGTCTCCAGGACTTGGCCCAGTGGACCCAGTGTGCTGCACCATGCACACGTGGCGGGAAGCCATGGGGCTCTCTCCAGTCTCCTCTGTTTGCCCCGTTTCTGCATCGATGTCCTTTTCTGCCTGGCTTTTTGAACTCTGCTGTTTTCCCTTGAGGTGTAATGAGGCATCACCATGCCTGTACAACATTTTCAGTCTTTCAAGGAAGCAAAAATCCTCCTACAGTAGTGAAGAGGGAAAGCTGCTGTTGGTCCCTGGGCTGGGGATCCCCAGCCAGGAGGAGGAACTTGTATTTTTGCCAGAGGTCCTGTGAGGAGCTGGGAAGGAGACACACGTGTCCCTGCTGGCACATGGTATTTCACAAATGAAGCCTCCCACTGCTACAGTGCTGCCCATTCATTTTGGCTGTTTTATGTGGTTTAGAGGAAGCAATCTAATTACTTGCTGCTAATTGCTAGTAAACCACTGCTGACACTGCCTATCTCCCCTGTCTTCCCCCTGCAGGTCTCTCTGCAGATGTCTCAGCTGGAGGCTCACCCTGACCCTCCCTCCCAGGTCCCCTTTCAGAAAGTGATGGTAGCTGTGCAGCCTCTGCCCATCTCTGCCCATCCTCCTGGCCCTTTCCCAGAAGCCCAGCCAGGGCTGGGGAATTTGTGAATCAAAATACAAAAATCCTTGTGATTCCTGTGCAGCCCAGCTCCTGGGGAAATGGGTGGTCATCACCATGACAAAACGTTCCTCTCAGGGGCTCTTCGGCCAAGTGTTCCTGGGACACACACAAAATATACTTCTGCCTTGCAAACTTGAAGGAATCCCTGAATCAAGCATTTTACATTACTTTGTCCAACAACAGTGCTGCCCTCTGTGGAAAACCATGTTATTTTCTCCTCTTCCTTGAAGGCTGCACAGATTCAAAGGCAAAAAAAGGGAGAGGAAGGGAAGCAAGAATATGTGGCGTAAAAGTTTCACAGAGAAGGAAAGGATGTTCTTGGCCCCGAGACATCTACAAGCAGGTCTTGTAAGTTATTCTGGAATCCCTCACAGTTCTTTTTTACAGGAAGACCAGATCAGTCAGAAATTGTTCGTGGGCGGTCACAAAAGCCACATCTCCACTTCAAACTTTGAATGCAATCTGGGGATACCTGCTTGTTTTGAGGAAATGTGCAATGACCCCCAAAAGCAAGGAGCTGGTGGCACAGCTGGACCGGGACACAGAGCTGTCTGGTACAACTCTGTGGCTGCAGACACCAGCCACAGCTGGGCAGATGCTTTCCCATAGGCTGAACTATGCTAAATGTGCCCATGGCAGAGACAAGTACCCCCCTGGAGACAGCCCCTTGCTCAGAGGTCAGCTCTTTGGAACAGGGCTTATGGTAGATGTGTGTTCAGGACCCACCATAAAAACACATAATGGTGATCACTCTTTCACCACCAAAGTCAGGGGCCTCCCAATTGTGAAAGGCTGAGGAGGTGCTCAGGCTTTGTCACTATGAGTGTATATTGATTTTAGCTATTGTGTTGAGTGGTAGAGAATTTTTAATTCCATACTTTAATTCTTTGGCTCCTCTGGCATATGTTGTTTGTGGTTAGCGGCAACACACTTAGAAGGGTGATTTTCAGGCTGATCTATTAGCTGCAGAGAAAAGCTGTCTCCCATGACCCTGGCTAATTTGAATACTATTTTTGTTATCCTTTAGGAAGCAAACTGCTGATTTTGGTGCTTTGCTTGAACATCCAGTCGGAAGTGGAGTCTTGCCCCGGGGCGTGTGTATGCTACAGTGAACCGAAGATTACAATAAGTTGTCAGCAGCAAGGACTGACAGCAATCCCCACTGCGATACCCATCCAGAGCCAGCGCATCTTCTTGCATAACAACAAGATAACCCTTGTGAGGTCCACCAGCTTCACCTACTGCCGCAACATGACGATTCTTTGGATCCACTCCAACAACATCAGCCTCATCGAGCCTGGAGCCTTCTATGGGCTCAACAAACTGGAGGAGTTAGATCTCAGTGACAACACAAACTTGAAATCTATCAACCCTGTCACCTTCCGTGGTCTTGTTCACCTCCATACCTTACACCTGGATCGCTGTGGGCTCCTGGAGCTCTCCACAGGGCTTTTTCGAGGGTTGTTCTCCTTGCAATATCTCTACCTTCAGGATAATAATCTTCAGAATCTGCTGGATGACACCTTCATAGATCTTGCAAACCTCACCTACTTGTTTTTGCATGGTAACAAAATCAGGAGCTTGTCAGAGAATGTCTTTCGTGGGCTAATCAACCTCGATCGGCTGCTTCTGCACCAGAACAGAGTCAGCCTCATTCACCGCAGGTCTTTTCATGACCTTGGGAAAGTGATGACCTTGTATCTATTTAACAACAACCTGACGGTGCTCACGGGGGAAACCATGGCTCCCCTGGTGTCTCTCCAATACCTGCGCTTGAATGGCAACCAGTGGATCTGTGACTGCCAGGCTCGGTCTCTCTGGAATTGGTTTAAGCAGTTTAAAGGCTCGTCCTCAGAGCTAGAGTGCCACCTTCCCCCCCGCTTGGCAGGGAGAGACCTCAAAAGGCTGCAGAGTGCTGACTTGGAAGGATGCGTTGACTCCTTAAACCAGATACGAACAAGTGTTTTTAGCACTAAGACCAGATCTGGTAAGCTGCCAACTGGGGTCCCCCCTCTGGGCTCCCACGAAGTCTCCTCGAAGTGCTGCCAGCCAGAAATGGATAAGTCTTTTATTTATGAAGCTAAAGGCAAGGCAGGTCCTTCTTCCCACAGCAGCCGGCCATCCTCCAACAACCCTCTCAAGGATAAGGAGAACATGTCCAAAACCAAGTACATTGAGACAGACCCTTCCAAAAATGGCAGCAACAAGCAGATAAACGATTCCCCCTTTGGGACCTTCCCCAGCATTGTAGACCCTCCACTGACGAAGTTGAGACCAGAATTTTTAGAGCCTATTGAACCTTCCACAGTCCCAACCAAAAAGAGGCAGGGCTGCTCTAAAAAGAACAAATCAAGGGCCCAGTGCCGCCTCACCCAGCAAGGAAACAGCTCCACGTTACAGCTCAGCCTAAGCCTTTTGATCCCCCCTTTGGTGTGGAGCTTACTGTTATTCTGCTAAAATTAACTCTTTTCCTGGGTTGATGACACTTTAATACTAGACTTTTGCTGACCTCCATAAATGTTGCAAACAAAAGAAAAACTACCATCCACCCTGAGAAAGCTTTGTTACACAAAAGTTAACTGGATGCCTTTATTAAAGAACAAACAAACAAAAACAAATCAAACAAAAAAAAAAAAAAAAAAAAAAAACAAATAAAAAAGACAAACACCAAGATGTACATAATTTATTTGTCCTGAAACCTGTGAATTATACCTTTGGTCTTCGGAACTGCACTTGCCCACAAAGCAGCTTTTGGTACAGCAGATGGTAAAGAAATACGGTTTATTTACAGGGAAAAAAAAAAAAAAGTGTAAGAAATGCTCTGAAAAGAATGTCTAAAATCTCTTTGTAACTTGACATCCCACTGAACAATATTGCAGGTTCCCATTTGCAGAGGTAATGAATTCGATGCTGTTTTAATCCTATGTTTATGAATATTGCAGTTTTTCCGTATTCGTTCCATCACACCATGTTTACGGGCAGCATTTGTTAAAGAATGCTACCTTTCCTTCACCAGATTGCAGTATATAGAGATATGCGTTTTATTTTACTTGTGTACAAGTATACAACAAAAAAAAAATATAAAATAAAGATTTCTTTTTCCTAAATGGTTGTCATCTGCAAGGGGTAAAGTGCGCTAACCAGCAGAAAAGCTGAAAAATTAAAAGGGTGTTGAGTAATCCCTGAGCTGAAGGCAGGTTGAGCATTTAACATGACAGTAATAAATAAGACATACTTGGCATGGTTATGCAATCTTCAGCTGGTGCCAGCAAAGGTTTGCTTCACACGAAACATGCTCTGTTAATGCTCCTGTTTCCCTCCCAACTGTCACATGCACTCACCCAACATCATTCATATTTCAGGATGCTCAGAATAGCAGGAAATATTAGCCCAGCCCCTTGGAGTTGAGGGTCCAGGTTGCAGGTAGAGGGATGTGTGTCAGCAATCCCAAGAAGATGAGCAGGGCCATTTATTTTTCTGATAGGCAGAGATAACTAGTCTCAGCTCTGTGGGGAAGGAACCAGAAAGTTATTCCAGAGTGGAGCAGCACTCGGGTTTGGATTTATGAAATAGGGTGTATCTCCCCAAACCTGCAGCCCCTGACATTGCAGCTCAGGCTGGCTGTGCTGGAGAGCTGGTGTTCATTCCTGGCTGTGCCACCAGTGCTTCATCTTGTCACTGTGCAAGAGACTTTATCTTCTATATGATCCTCATTTTTTACCTCACTATGCTCTGAAAATAAAACCATTGATGTCTGGTTGCCCCCATACCACACACTGGGCCATAAAGCATCTGCCTAGCATCTGCAGCTGTGTGCTGCAGACAACCACTCAGTGTGTACTCCATGTCATGGCAGGGTTGGGCAGAGAGTTTGGCAGGAGGTTGCTTTTCTTTTAAGGTATAGATTTTCTTCTGTGCTTCTCTCTTCAGGAAGACTGTTGAGGTATTGGGGTCTATGCATGCAAGACCAGCCTGTCCATGCAGGTGACAAGTTATGCTGTGTGGGAGGGCTCCACGCTCAGGTGTTGGCCAGAGAAGAGCAAGAGCAGTGTCATGGGTGCACCAAGGTCCTGGGAACCTGCAAATCAGGCTGAAGATCTCCAGGCTGCACCAGCCACTGTTGAGGTTCACAGGACTGGGAATGGTGTTCAGCTGCACAGAACAACCACATGTAGAGGAGGGAGGGACCATGGCAAGCTGGGAGTGAAGGATATCAGCAGGGCCATGACTTAGTTCCAGCCCAGCTCTAGGCTTGAGGGTTCATGAGGAAGGAACAGTGACCATGGGAAGGAGCTTGGATGGCTCGTGTCCCAGAACAGCCGCAATGCTGCAGGTTGGGCAGCCAGTATGGCAGTGTCTGAGACCCACCTGCAACAACTTCACGAGATGTTGCTGGGTACTTTCTACCTCTGCCACAGCCAGTTTCCACCTGTGTGAATGACAGGTAGGGCAATGCCCAAACTGTTGTATTTGTGATCTGTCTCCTCCAAATCCATCACTGGTGCTGCCAAAAGGATGTGGTGTAGACCCATACCGGTGAGCAGCACACTCTTGGCACTGAAATGGGGACTGATCTCCCAGTACCAGCTACAGCTGGGCAAGAGGTTCTATGCAGCATGGCCCTGGGATCCCACCAGATCAGACTGATGCCATCTCTGCTCCATGACCAGCATCAGCTTCTGCCAGGTGTGTTTCTGAGCAAATACATTGTCCTGCCCATGGATGAAGCAAGAAGTCAGTGCCATGTCCTGGGAGCCCTAAGTGCCCTGGTAATCTAGTCATAGTCTTGACAATCCTGATGCCTGTGTGCATGTCCAGTTAGTGGGCATACTTCTCCACACATACAGAGGTGAGTGAGCAGCACATTGCCAGCTGCTTTCTGCCATACTTGCTACGATTTTCCACTTTCTGCCAGTGCTGTTGCATTTTCTGAGGTCCTGCATGCCCAAGGCAGGCCCCATCCTCTCCTGCTCATCCAAAAGCATCAGCCAAACGCTTGAGAGATTCAAACCTACACCTGAAGCTGAAGCACAGTAGCAGAGAGCAGCTCAGCCTGGCTTGGCCAGGGGCTCAGCACAACTCCAAAGCCCATAGAAAAGCCAGAAGTGCTGGATGCTGTGACAGGTGTCTGTGGAAACTCCTATTCTGGTCATAGTCTCCAGGCGCACTGTGTGTCTCCCTTGCACAGTAGTTAGTGAGTCTTCTGGTCAAAATGCTTGGTCCAATGCCAGCAGCATGAGGAAACCAGACAAGGTAGCAAAAAAACAGATGACCCCACACACAAAAAAAAAAGACAATAGCTGGTATTTCCCCACAGCAACTAAATGGGCCCTGAACAGAGTTGAGATCTGGGCTTGTCTGTGCCCCGATTAGTACCACAGGGAGTTTGGTTTTGATGATCCATGTGGTTAACACAAACTAGACTAGCACATTACTGTCACTTACCCTGAATGGACTAGGAGTCACTTTATGGCAACCCAGTGACACTCTTTCTGCTTTCTAGAGCTTGATTCTGCTGTGCTTTCAGTGGCTCCCAGGATTATATATTGGCCAAAAGCCCAGAAGTGTCCCTTGTGCTAATTTCCTAGATTTCCTGCTGTCCAGGTGCCAATTTCTGTGTTTACAGGCATTAAAAGGCCACTTGAATGACAAATCACTGAAGAAGGGGATGCAGTGGACAGCAGGAACACCTGCAGGACTTTGGAAGAGACAAAGGGTGAGCTTTGGTATGGGTGAGTGCAGGGAAGGTTTGAGGACTTCAAATTAAGGCAATTTCCCTTCTGCTTTGTGCTTTGCTGGAGGTGGCACAAGTCTTCCAAATATTCCTAGACCTATTTTAGATGTCAGAACTCAGTTGTCACTGAGTGAAATGGAATTTACCGAGCAGGCCTCAGGACCTTGTTGACTTCCTCATCTCATGATACTTTTCTCTCTCTTCCTTTCTCACTGTGCAAGTCACATCCATTTTCTGCTCATGTCCTTGATGCTGGCATTTCACAAGGAATGAAATCAATCAAACAAAGTCAACCTTTCCCATTGTCACCATGCAGACCCTTGATAATGTAGTGGCTGCTATTGAAGATGCAGTAAAATCACCAGCCTTTTAGCAGTGGTGGAAAGACATTGCATCCATTGCTTCTCTGACAGCTTTTGTTTCTGCAGATCCACATTTATCCTTTGCTGCCAGCTCCACACTTGTCTTTGCAAGAAGCAGAACAGTATAAAAAACAACACTTTTTCCAGGTTTTCAGGTCCATCTGTGAGCACTGCTGAGTTTCAAGCTAGCCAAGGAGACAATTCTCCCTCCCTTTTCCATAGTAAACATGTGAACTGTAGTTATCCTCTGCCCCCCCCCCTCCATCTTCCTACCTCATGCAGAGGGCAGGGAGATGGGACTGAACCTCTGCCTATGGATGGGCAAGTGGAGTCCAAAAGAGCATGTCCCCAGGTGGTGATTTGTCCCATCCTAAATGAGGTGTCTAACACAGGTATGGTGAGCCTGACTCCAGAGGTCTTAATTTCTCTCTACCATGCTGCTCAGTTGCAATGTCTGACATGGGCACATTTTATGTAAAAGTGATTTAATCAAACTAGATTTGAAAGCTTACTTTCTCTTTTTTCATGGATAACTGTGATTCATTGAGATCAAATCTTTACAAAAGGATGCTGTGGCTTTGATGTCATTTCAACCAGCAAGACCTTTTCAATCAAAGCCAGGGAGGAAGAGAGGGAGTGTGAAAGAAACCCCACTAATGGCCTGATTCATAAGAAAGCCTAGGTGTTGATTGGAAAGGACTTAGATGCTCTGACATATGTAGCTCAAGCAGTTCTACTGTAAGCTGCAGTCTCCTGGGGATTCCTCACTTTCCTGGTCCAGAGCCCCTCCAAGTCCTCCAAAGATGAACTTGTCTGGGGCTGCACATTTAAAGCCCCTCACAGGGCTGGGTCTAAACCTCATCACTATAGCTGCTGAATCAGCCCTGCTGGAAGCACACCACCAGATGACCAGGAGAGGCAGGGAGCAGGAAAAGACCAGCCAAAGGTGACCATGGCCAGGCATTGGACCTTGGTAGCTTTGTTTTCTGCCCACCACACACAGCAAGTTGTTTTCCAAACAGTGTTTCAGGAACAGTCATTTGCTGCATGCAAAGAAGTGCAATGCCCTGAGGGAGACAACCTCAAGCAGAGCTAGCGTTCCCTTGAGGCTTTGCACTTTAGGAGTCTACAGTTGCCTCAAATGCATTTGTGGCAGATGCTTTCCTACTCTCTCATTCTTCTTTCACTCTCCTGCCCCTTCTCTGAACCAGGAGACTCCCATTTCCAAGCTGGTCAGGGAGCCTTCAGAGAACCACAAAATCTCACAAGACTCAGGACAGTGCTGTGAGGGCTGGCAATGCCACAGCATCAAGGACTGGAACCTGCTCCTGGCAGTAGTGCCTGCAGTTACCTGCCTGTGAGGACAAGTACCTGCTTGTACCCCTGGCATCTCTGCCCTGTCCTTCCCCCATAGCTCACAGAAGATCCTGGGACAAATGCCTAGCTGCCTGTGACTGAGATCTCTGCTTCTAAATAGGATCTTCTGAACCTTGTGAGCAAGTGATGTTTCCTCATCGCTCTGCTCTGATACAGAGAAGATCATCGGAGTTGCTAAACTTTGCTATAAACAAACATGATGCATAGAGGTAATAAAGGCTGGAATGTTTTCTAAGTCCAAGCCATGTTTCTGGATTAGTTCCCTATCAGTAGAGAATGAGGGAGAAAAGCTATTGCTGTTCTGCCTCCCTCTCAAAATCAGAATAGGGTAAGAAAAACCCCTAAGTCATTCAAAGATGCAGTGGATGGGAGAACACAGAACTGGCAAGAGGGACAAAGGTTTCTTAGCAGTGATACTGGACCATGGTGTTGTGACTGCTGATGGGAAGCTCTGGAGCTAGCACGAACACTGGGTACAGCCATGGTGAGGGCAAGGTATCTGTGAAACTGTGCAGAGACCTCCCCTGTAATGCCAAACCCAAACATTTGAATCTGGCTAGGGACAGAAACACTAATTAGAGGTCCCTTAATCCATGCCATAACTAGGGCACTGCACAGGGAAACGCTGAGGCAGGTGAAACTTAATGGAATTGCTTCCTAGGGCATCTATAATTAGGGAAAAAGGAGACCTGGCAAAGGAGAGGCACTTTGAAAATAAAGGTATGCACTGCCCACTCAGTGAATGATGAGGCAGTTCAAATCTTGAAATGAATCACCTTCAGTACAGTTTGGGAGACTTTTTCTAGGTCAGCAGGTACCAAAAAGGCCCAGCTGTCATCAAGCATAAAAACAGTAATGTCTTTTGGGATGAAATCATAGCTTTTCATAGGCTGCTGAAGTCCTCATGGCACCAACACAGGCGCATTAGCTGGAATGAGTCACGGGCAGGGCTCCTTCACGGCGTTTCAGTTGTGGGTGGCTCCATCTGCAGTGGTTTACTTGTGTCAGGGTCCATCTGCAGTGGTTTATTTGTGGGTCAGGACTGTTGGGAGTGGCTTGCTCATGGCTCAGCTCATTTGTTGTGGTGTGGTTGTGGCTGGCTCCCACTTGTGTTTGTTGTTCTGTGGCTGGTTTGGAGTATTATCTCTTGGATTTAAAGCAGAAAGGGAAAGACTGCACAATCTGGCGTGAGGAGGGAGTGCTGGACTTTTCCATGTGCGTGGGTAACTGACATTTTAAAACAGTGAAGCTGCAGCTATTGGCCAGCTGTGGTCAGTGGGGTTTAAACCAGCACTTCTGCAGCTTGCTGTATGTGTCTGCTGCTGCCTGTGCTGTAAGATCCTGCCCTGCTCTCTGCACAAACAGCTCTAGTGCAGTTAGACCCTGCACCTCTAGAGAAGGACCAGGAGCTTCATGGTGTGGACAACTGATGTGGACCTGCCTGTCCGTGGGGCAGGCTGCCAGGAGCATGACAGTGTCTCTCACCACGTCTGCTGCACGATCCCTCCCATCAACCCACCAGGCTGGGGATCCTCCCTGCTGCCCAGGAGCACTAAAGTGCATTATGCACCAGCATGTCCGTGCCTAGGAGGAGGGGCATGGCATCTCTCTGTAACAGTCCCCAAATACACATGGAGCTGCCTCCCCCAGGCCACCAGACATCAGCCTCGACATCACTGCCTTTCCCTGCTTGAGGAACTCTGTGTTCAGCCTCTGAGCCTTGAGGGTAAAGCAACAGAGACAGCCCTGGCTGAGCTGCCATTTCCAGCAGTGTCACAAGCACAGTATGAGACCTTGGGTGAGTCATTTAACCTCTTCCCTCCCTGGAAGTGCTCCAGACCCCGTTGGATGGGAATTGGAGCAACCTGGTCTAGTTGAAGGTATCCCTGCCCATGGAAGGGGGTTGGGACTAGGTGTTCTTTAAGATCCCTTCCAACCCAAACCAGTCTGTGATCCTGTGATTCTGTGATACCCATCTGGGTGTGGAGGGGCTGGTGGTTGGACACTGCGCTGGGTCTTCACAGACATCCAAGCTCCTCGTTCAGCAGGAGAAGAGCAGGATCCTTGACTGTTTTTTGTTTTCACTGGAGCAAAACCCTGCAGTAGGCTCACTGAGGACTCTTATTTAGCCACACTCTTGCTAAATAAGGGTAGAGCTGCTCTTTTCTCCATTCAAATCGCAACAACAGCGGCAGCAGGAGCAGCCGCTCCCATGGAATATTTATAAGTTGTTTGCAAAAATGTCAAGAAGAGCCAGTGGTTATATTAACACACTCTCAAAGCAGCAGTCTCAGAAAGTTATCTTATGTGATTCTTAGTCAAAGTGCTTTCTGTAATGGTTACAAGCGCTTACAAATCCCAGTGACATTTTCTTGTTTCTTGACAAACAGCCGTTCAGTGTCCCGGCACTCAGACAGGAATCAATCACTCCTGCTCGTTCATTAGCTGCCTCCATCCTCCCCTCCGCCCTGCAGTGAGATTAACACCAGTTTACCTGGAAGGCTCAGTCCCTTTCTGCATGACAATTAGAGATGGAGCTCAAACCAGATGCAGCAAGGCTGGGTGGCAGGCACGCTCTTCACCCACTGATGTCAGGCAGGCACAGGAATTTCAAGCTGATTTCAAAACACTAGAACTAAATATTCCCATTTGCTTTGGGCAGTAAAAGTTGAAATTTTAACAAGGTTTCCAAGCAAGACTATTAAATTCTGTATTTTGCTAAACACATTTTTTTTTTTGTGCTCCTCACTGCCCCTTCCTTGCTGTCAGACTGGCCTTGCTGGGACTGTGGGAATGAGGCTGGTTTGGAAGGGAAAGCACCTTGAAGTCTCCCAGACAAGGTGGTCTGGGAATGCAGTCATTCACATCGAATTTCCATGAGTTAGGGGTGGGGGTCGAGAGTACTCTGGGATGTTTAACCTCACTCCATGTGCGTTGAGGTCACTTTTAGGAGTTTCCAGCAATGGCAGCTCACCAGAGGGGTTCAATACCAAGGTCCTCCAGACTCCACATGGGTAAGTTCTTCCATTGTTGTTTTGTTGGACTGAAGAGATGCTTTGGTCTTTGAGATTGTTCTAGGCCAACTTTTGTAACTTAGAGACATCAGGAATATTTAGGTGTGGTCAAAGGAACATTGGGCTTCTGATTTGTTTCCACCTTTGGAACATATTACTTCTTTTCACCGGAGTTGTAGTCTTTAATCAACCTAAGAGATTGTTTCCAACCACTGGGTGAAACGGGCCATCTCAGATTGAATGAGTGTTTTTGGGGAAAAAAATCTGTTTTCTCCTGCCAGAGTGGCCTATTAGTTCTGGGAAGGAGAAAACTGTGACACAGAGAAATCCCATTTTCCATATGTGTTTCTATATCACTGGTGCAGTTCATATATCGTGCCAGGGCCCTGAGTTAACTAATAGGTCCTATTGGTCCTGAACAACCTTTTTTTTTAAGTCTCCACCCAAATGGAGGGCCCAGGAGCTCTATTTATATTCAGCTTGATGCCTTCAGTCTCTATCAGAGCCATGCTGGAGGAGTGCTAGTCTACAGCTCGGCCATGGTCATGTCCCTGCCCAGCTATGGAGCCCTGCTGCTCTGAACCCCAGCTGTGGACTGATTTCATGGCTTGACCTTGGACTGATCTCCTCACTATAGACATGGTTGGTGACTAATGGACCTGGTCCTGACCTGTGGATTGACTTCCTGGCTTCACCTTGGCCATGCCTCATTGCTGTGATATTGCCTTATGATGTGTATTCA
Organism: Hemiprocne comata; assembly: GCA_020745705.1. Taxonomy (NCBI): domain Eukaryota; kingdom Metazoa; phylum Chordata; class Aves; order Apodiformes; family Apodidae; genus Hemiprocne; species Hemiprocne comata. The sequence continues at coordinate 14,549,737 of CM036602.1, read as the reverse complement.
TGCCTGGACCTGCCCATCATCTCTTGGTCTTGTTTCCTCACTCAGGTCCTGTGGGACAGGCTATGGCTGGTGGGGCTGCTTCCAACCATAGGGTCATGCTCAGCTTCTGGCTTGCCTTCCCTAAGGGAGCAGCCCTGCTCTTACTGCCCCCTGGCACATCTCATGAAATCATAAACCTTACAGACACCAGATATATGATGAGAAGGAAACAGCAGAGCTAAAGGCAACCCAGGTGGCCAGAAGTTTGCCTAAGACCCCAGCCTTCTCCAGAGTCACTAAATTTTGCTGCTTGCAGAACCTATTGTGGGGCTGTAACAATGCACATAGTACAAGGGGTGGCTAGTGAAGCTTTCTACTTTTCAGGTTCTTTTTTGTTTGGTTGAAAAAAATGAGCAGCAGGGTGGGCTCCAAACCACGTACCAAAGACTGGAAAGGAAGCATCTGGTGTGCCCAGGGGTTGCCATAGTGAAGATGAGTGACACATAATAATGATGAATTCAGAAACTTTCACCTTGATTTCCCTGACTATTCGAGCTTTGAAGTGAGCCTCTAATATTATGTGAGCAGTTTATTGTGTGTGCTTCATTAAAAATACATCATAGACTTTTTTGAGCTAGAAGGGACACAAATTAGGTCATCTAGTCCAGCCTCCCGCTGTTCTGCCAGGACTCTGATCTTGCTAATGACTCCAGCCCAGCCCTGACAGGTGCTCGTCTGGCTGCCAATTGAAGCTCTCAGCTGACAGGAGGGAACTGGGCTCCATCCGAGAGGATTTCACTTTTTTAAAAGTTTCAGGCTCCTTGTTAAATGGGGTTTTATTTCATGTTCCAGTTCACGCGCTTGGCCGGTGCCAAGCTGCAAGGAGAGCAGCTGTGTCTGCTCTGGTGTGTTGCAGCTCCCCTCTGTGCTTTGAGCTGGGCACGTTCAGCCACCACTGCCACAGGGGAGCAATAGGCAGGTGCGACAGAGGACCTCCCAGTGGTGGGAGGTCTTTTGAATGATATCTCCACAGCTAATAGTGCTTTGGTGGAAAGGTGACTTGAGGACCCTGGCTGCAGTTGTCTTTCTTCATGGTTTGTCCCCAGCCCTTTTCGAGCTCTGCTTTCCCTCATCCCTGACTCCTGCAGTTCCCTTGGGATAGTGGTGCAGGCAAAGGTTTAGGTTTCAGCCCTACCGAGGGAAGAAGAACCCCTTTGCGTTGCATTCTGCCATGTTAGAAATGTAGGGTTTGCCTCAAATTCTTTGTCAGCCTGAGCTGGAGGATACAAAGGTCTGAGAAACACTGGGGCAGATCTAAATTAACATACTGGTAGCCTGCCATCTTATTGTTCCCTTGGGCTGACTCAGTCTTTCTATGGAGGGGGCTCCTCTTGAGGTTTGGTAGGACCTCATAATCACACAACTTTCTTCTGGGTTTTGCTACCAGTTGCTGTGATTGAGCCCCACGCAGCCTTGTGTCTTCCTGCCAAGGGAAGACCCAACACAGCTGAGCGAAATGCTCTCCAGTGCTGGCTGTTGTGGACAACCAAGGAGGCTGGCCCCCGTGTGAACTCAAGATCTAGTTCACCTTACTCTATAGGCTTGGAAGAGGAATGAGCTCCACCAACTCCATCAACTCTTCTGCGGACAGCCCAGGACCTCTGTGCACCAAGTGAGATGAACTGGAGCTGCTAGGTCCTCCATGATGTGGATCTGTTCTGGTTCTCAACAACCTGGGAGATACATCTGAGATGTGTCCTAGTGAGGGAGAGTGTGACACAGCTGCTCCTGGAACAAGCGGTTTGGCCAGGGCGCTGGCAGATCTGGGGGAGACTCAGCATGAAACATGCAGGGGAATAACCAGTGGCTTTTTGACCTGAAAGATCATCCTGCCATAGCATGGTTGGGCTCTGAGCTGAGGTCTACAAGCAAGGTTTCATCTTGTGGGGAGATGTGAGCATGTGCCTCCCCTGGGGGCATGGGGAACCCTCAGAGAGGGGAAGGGGAAAAGGAAGGGGAAGGGGAAGGGAAGGGGAGGGGGAAGGGGAAGGGGAAAAGGAAGGGGAAGGGAAGGGGAAGGGAAGGGAAGGGAAGGGAAGGGAAGGGAAGGGAAGGGAAGGGAAGGGAAGGGAAGGGAAGGGAAGGGAAGGGAAGGGAAGGGGGAAGGGGAAGGGGAAAAGGAAGGGGAAGGGGAAGGGGAAAGAGAAGGGGAAGGGCAAAAGGAAGGGGAAGGGGAGGGGAAAGGGGAAGGGAAGGGGAGAGGAGGAGAAGGGGAAAGGGATGAGGAGGAGAAGGGGAAAGGGATGAGGAAGAGGAAGGGGAAAAGGAAGGTGAAGGGGAGGGGAAAGGAGAAGGGGAAGGGGACAGGGAAGGGGAAGGGGATGGGGAGTGGAAGGAGAAGGGGGAGGGTAAAGGGAAAGGGAAGGGGAAGGAGAAGGGGAAGTGGGAAGGGGAAGGAGAAGGGGAAGTGGAAAGGAGAAGGGGAAAAGGAAGGGGAAGGGGAGGGGAAAAGGAAGGGGAAGGGGAAGGGGAAGGGAAAAGAGAAGTGGAAGAGGATGGGGAAGGGGAAAGGGAGGGGAAAAGAGAAGGGGTAGAGGATGGGGAAGGGGAAGGTGCAAGGGGAGTGGAAGAAGAAGGGGGAGGGTAAAAGAAAGGGGAATGGAAGGGGAAGGAGAAGAGGAGGGGAGGGGAAGGGAGGGGAAGGGATGAAAGCACAGACCTTCATCAGCTCTAATGACTGTCTTTCCTGGGCTGGGGCTGCAGGCCCTGGGTTGGGCAGTGCTTGGCAGAGTGCTGTGCTGAGCTCGACCTATAAAAACTTCTTAATGTGTTGTTCGTTTTGAAAGGGGCAATGGTCTTATCTAATCACAAACCACATCCTTCAGCACCAGAGCCACTGCAGCCAGGTTAACTCAATTAGTAAATCACCAGGCTGGGCTGTTTAGAGACAGTTTTTAATGTCTCTAGCAACAGGAGGATAATAATATAGAAACAAAGTGCACTAACATGCTGTGATGGGATAACTGGCACCCATCTCCTACCCCTGCAGGGCCTTTGCAAAGCAGTGCTGTTACATGGGGCTTTCTTACTGCCACAGAGGCCCCTTCCCTAGACCCATTCCGTGGAACTCCTTCTTTGTCATCTCTGCAGCCTCAGAGAATCTCACACATTTTCAAAACATGCAAGTTTGAGAGGGTGTGTGGTGGGTTTATTTTCTTTTTTTACTTTCCCCAACAATCTTATTTTAATTCTGTCCTCCCCCTCTTCGCTCCTCCAAGTTTGTTTTGCCTTGTGTAGCCCACTTGAGATCTGGGCACCTTCACTCAGAAGTGCTGTCTCCTGTTTTGGAGGGGGCTGAAGACTTCCTGGGAGGACAAAGTCCAGGTGCTGTGCTGGTCATAGAAAGAGGACCAGAGCCTGGAAGGGTGTTTGTACCCTAAGATGCAGGACCATTTGTCACAACCTGCAACTGCAAAACCTAGCCAAAGCAATGAGTTTAGCAGAGTCACTAGCCCCCTGTGTAACAAGAGTAATGAAGAAAGGCAGAGGTCCTATGCAGCACTTCTCTGCAAGACCTCCATCTCTCTAGGAATGGCTCAGCACTATATTGTAATTATTTGTAGGAGAAATGGAGGCTCTGAGTGGGTAAAATGTCTCAGGGGGTGGGATTTCAGCACAAACTGCTCCAGTTGTGAAGTCCCCAGCCTCAGAAGGATGTGGAGCTCTTAGAGTGAGTCCAGAGGAGGGCTATGAAGATGATTCAAGGGATAGAGTACCTCTACTCTGGATACAGGCTGAGACAGTTGGGGATGTTCAGCCTGGAGAACAGAAGGTTCCAGAGAGACCTTAGAACACCTTCCAGTGCCTGAAGGGGCTCCAGGAAAGCTGGGGAGGGACTTTGGACAAGGGCAGGGAGTGATGGAATCAGGGGGAACGGTTTAAAACTTGAAGAGAGGATATTTAGGTTAGACATTAGGAGGAAATTCTTTGCTGTGAGGGTGGTGAGACACTGGCCCAGGTTGCCCAGGGAAGCTGTGGCTGCCCCATCCCTGGAAGTGTTCAAAGCCAGGTTGGATGGTGCTTGGAGCAATCTGGTCTAGTGGGAGATGTCCCTGCCCATGTAGGTGGGTTGGAACCAGATGATCTTTAAGGTCCCTTCTAACCCAGACCATTCTGTGATTCTATGATTTTCACCCAGGGGTCATCAGATAATATGCAGAAAAATTAAATCCTTAACTAGCAACAAACAGCACCTTTCCCAAACAAGGCTGAAAATTAACTTACATACTGTTTCTTCTTTGCATTTAGTCTCATGTTTTATTAATGGTGAAATCTGGATGGTCAGAGTCATCTTTGGAGACACTCGTTTCCACCACACAAGATGAGCAACTGTAGTTGGAAAGCTTGGCTTGAAGAACTAAACCAATTGCTCCAGAAGTAGGAAGCCCAGGACCCATGCAGTCCTGCTACAGACTCCTTGCAAGTGTGCCTTTGGATGATGAACTAAATGATCTAATCGTTTTCCCAGATAGTCTCACCTCACTCAACCTGGAGAGCACTCAGGGTGGGATGACTACTCCGTTCTCCTTTCTACGGGCCATTTAATGTGTGGCCTGTTTCAACCAACCCTGCTCTGAAAACTGCAGTGTAAAGGGCCTGGTGCTTGTTGCTATAGTATCTGAGTGCTTCCCAGCCCATCCTGGATGTTTTTGAGACCTTTGTAAAACAAGGATGTTGTTTTAACACCATTATAGTACTTTCCAGGTGCTTGGAGAGCAGAATTTGGTGTTGCTGTCCTCTCATCTGCTCAAAACACACACAGGATCTGGCTGGCATCTGTGCTCCCAAACTCCTCCCTTTTAGCAAGCAAAACTTCTATTATTTGACTACTTCGAGGATGACACAGGGTTAAAAACAAACAAACAAACAAACAAAACCCCAAGTTGTGGTGTTTCTATTATTCTTCCCAAACATCTAGCAACTAGGCAGTATTTCCCAGCTACCTCTAATGAGAGTGGTGTAAGTGGTACCAACATGCAAATAATCTTTGAGGCATTAAATGGCCAGAAGAGTTTGGATCCAACAGAAATGTCAGAGTTTTTATTTTCTTTTTGTTCAGTTGGTTGGTTGGGTGGGGGTTTTTGTTGTTGTTTTATTGTTTTTTTTTCCTTCGGGAGGGCTAAAAAGAGGAAGACTGTTCAACAACAACAAAATATGTTAAATTGATTTGATTTCAGGTTTCTACAATAGAATAAAAAGATTGGAAATGGGAGCCTGAACTTAGGCACAGGTCCCCAAGAAAGCCAGGTAGAGGCCATCTCCTCTCCCCTCAGTCCAGCCCTAGGAGCTCTGCCAAGGACAAGGAATGCAGGTCTGGTCCCTCCTCTGTTTCTGTCCCTCAGGAGAGCAGGTCTCACCAGTGGCCAGCTTCAGGAGAGGGGTACTGAAGTCTAAGTAAGGTCCCAGGGTATTCACCCTGCTCCTTCCCAAGCTGCATGCTGGGCTTGTTGTGAAATCCCTGAAATGTCTCCTAGATGGTGGCTTCCTAGATGGTGGCTACAGCATCATGCGAGGCTTTTCCCCCCATGGAAAGTGCTGGTGTGCTTTGCTGCAGAGGGTGATCTCTGTGAGTCCTGACCCAACTAGCCCACCTGCATCTGGGGAGTGCTGCAACACCTTGTCCTGACCTCTATTATACAGACCCAAGTGGCTGTGGTTTTCCCACAAGGTGCAAACATGGGTCTTGTACCCATATCCCACAGTGATGCCATGTCCCACACTTGATTCCCTGGTCCTTGGGGTGCCCTTGCACTTGGACCCCAAAACCTCAGCCTTCAGCATGTTCGTGGCCACTAGCTCATGGTGCACAACAATGTCTTGAAGCTTTGAAAGAATTTTTCCCCCCAGTGTCACTCCCTGGGGCAGGTTGGAAAGCTCAGTTCTCCCATATCAACCTCAGGGAACTGCGTCACAGGAAGACTAAAAGCACAGTCTCCAAAATATCTCAATTACTTTTAAGAGCTTCTCTTTCTCAGCTTCAGGGAATCTTTTTCAAGGCTGGAGATGCATGCTGAAAACAGCCTGGGTGCCTCGTGCCTGAAATCAATTGGCTTTTGATCAAGATGGAGCTGAGTGAAATAGTCCATCACCCCCACATACACACACACCCCAAAAACTGGGCCTTTGCCCAGAATGCCTGCATACATCTGTATCTGTGCAGATATCAGTTTGGTTTCTTTTTCCTCTAGTCTTTGCTGAAAATATTGAAACAGGAACAAGTTCCACAACACTTTAGATTTCACAAGAAAAAAAAACCCTGAAATTCCTGGGCAGTTTCCTTCTCCAGTACTAAGGGGAAATTTTGCAAAAAGTCAATTTTTCCTGCAAAGAAATGCGAGCTGTGCTGTTTTTCAAGCAGCTGTAGCATGAGCTCATGTAGGCAAAAAAGAAACATAGCCTGTGCACTGGGGGCGAGAGGCATCTGGTGAAGAAGAGCAGATTGTTCCACCAGTGAAAGGCGTTAAGATTCAACAAGTGAAAACTGACAATCTTGAGAAAGGAGCATGGAGGGAGAGGATCAGGTTAATTAGCCTCCCAGCAGAATTGAAGGCCATAAGCTCAGCAGAAAGTTGTGGAGGAATTAATTAAATGTTTGTTTGTAGCTGAGCTTGGTGATAAAAAATAAAAATCCCCATTGCAAGTGCCTATTGCATCCTGACACGTGGAGCTGCTCCTGGAGTGCTGCCAGGCACTGATACAGCCCCCTGTTTGCACCTTTAAAGAGTCAGTGGACAGAAGGGAGAATTAATTGCCAGGAGCCCAGACAAGGCTGCCAGAGGGAGACCATCAGAGCTGCCTTCATCCCTGTACCTTGGTGGGTGGGCAGGAGATGGAGAGCAGAGCTGGGCAGAGGGGACCAGGCAGGACACTGTAGGGCCAGAGGGATGCATGGACACATTAGGCATCACTTGATGCTGCAATGCTCTCAGGGTCAGAGTCAGGATGGCTTTGGGGAGCAGGACAACAGCTGACCTGCTGAGCATGGTCCCTGCAGAAATCCTTTCCCCTCTCCCTGTGGGTAACCCATGCACTGTGCATCATAGGGGCATGCTGAGAAAAGCAGCCAGAGCAGGTCAGCATCTTGCAGAGAGGTGGTGCTACTGCTGGAGTATTACAAGGCTTCCTTCAAGAGGAGCAGTGACTGGGAATAGAATCATGGAATGATTTTGGTTGGGAGGGCCCCTAAAGACCATCTGGATCCAACCCTCTGCCATGGGCAGGGACACCCACTAAACCAAGTTGCTCCAAGTCCCATCCAACCTGCCCTTGAACACTTCCAGGGATGGTGCAGCCACAGCTTCTCTGGGCAACCTGGGCCAGTGACTTCCCTCATGGGAAAGGGTTTCTTCCTCATATCTCATCTAAATCTCCCCTCTTCCAGTTTAAAGCCATTCCCCTTCATCCTATCACTCCCTGCCCTTGTCCAAAGTCCCTCCTCAGCTTTCGTGGAGCCCCTTCAGGCACTGGAAGGTGCTCTAAGGTCTCCCTGGAGCCTTCTCTTCTCCAGGCTGAACATCCCCAACTCTCTCAGCCTGTCTTCAGGAGCTCTGCTTCAGCACGACCAGTCCTCAGGGCAGAGCAAATTCCTATTTGGACTGAGGTTCCTGGACCTTGAAGTCTGAAATATGCTTCTGTGCTGTTTGGTCACAAGGTCAAGGTCCATTGTGTATGGCATGAATGAAGCAGGAGACACTGACAAAATAGTTGGGCTTCCTGGCACTGAAGTCTCTCCCAGCATGGAGCTGACAGATATAACCCATAAAAGACTTTTGCAAGGGATCTGACATCATATTCTGTTTTTAAACATTAGTATTGAGCATTACCTAATCCATGTTAAATGGGTTGGGAAGTGACAACAGGCTACAAAACACCAGTAATCAACACAAAACTGTCACCGAATGGGGACATTTCTGTCAGGATCTCAAGAAAACAGTGAAGCCTTTGTACTTTTCAACATTTCTATCAATTATCTAAAAAGAAATCTAAAATTTGCAGATAACATCAAGACTGGCAGAATGGCATATACAGATAAAAGCAAACAGATCTACAGACTTAGCTAAATTCCTGGGTGAGTGGGGCTTCTCAATTAAAATGTGTTTTCACACAGCCTGATGAGTGTTGGGCTGTTTTGGTGCAGGGCACACAGAAGCTGTTGAAGGCACCAGCTCCAACAGGGATCTGCAGAAGGTGAGCATGCTGGCTGTCATTCCCAGGCCAGCAAATTGGGGTAGGATTGAAGAGAATTGAGGACAGGGTAGAGAAGGTAATTTTAACTTTTATATAAGATGCTGATGGGACTGGTAGAAAGATACTTTGATATTCTCTGCTTAGTGAGTCCCAAGGAATATTTATGCTGTGGGATCACTGCTGTCTTCCTGAGCACCATAACTGGTGTCACTGGTGGGCAGGGAATGGCTGTGTGCTTACAGCACTTGGACCTGAACACTGGTAGAGCTGAGGCATTGCAGCTGCACTGTCACCCCTCTCCTCTGGACAACACTCCACTCTCCTTGCTGTTGGGGTGTGGCAGCCCTCCTTAAGCAGGAGATTATGGGGTAACTTCAATCCCCAAATTCTCTCCAGATGGCTGTGGAGGAGCTGTTTGGGGATGGGCTGTACAACAGCACGTGCTCTGGCACAAGGCAGAGGGCAGTGACCAGGGTAGCCCACACAGACATCCATCCGTCTTGGACACACCAGGTCAGGTTCTCCCAGGCTCCACACTCAGCCTCACTCTGCCATGGGCACTGGGCCTGGCTCTTGTGTCAACACACCATCCCTGTGGTCGGAGCCACATCTTGTATGCCAGGAGCTCAAAAGGTGAGGAGGTAGAAGTCAAATGTCCACCAGTTTTTCAGCTGCATTTGAGTTTTCTTCCCAAGAGAGTGTGTATCAGGGCAGGACCCAAGTGGACATTAGTAAGGTGGCTGTGAGAACAAGCAGGAGTTGGGCATGCTCCAGTGTGACCGTGTAGAATCATAGAATCATAGAATCATAGAATCCTAGGGGTTGGAAGGGACCTCGAAAGATCATCTAGTCCAACCCCCCCTGCCAGAGCAGGGTCACCTAGAGTACATCACATAGGAATGCATCCAGGTGGGTTTTGAATGCCTCCAGTGAAGGAGACTCCACAACCTCTCTGGGCAGCCTGTTCCAGATGTGTAGATGCAGCTGACACTAGAAACATTCCTTGGTGTATCATAAATTTTCGTGGTGAACTGAAACACTAGTTCCTGGCCCTGAAGTGCTCTCCCACCTCATCTGCCTAACACAGTGGTAAGAATGAGTGAACATAAAAATCAGGCTGGGTAGTGTGCTCTTACAGGTCCATAAGGGAACAACCATGTTATGGCAGCTTCTCTGAGACAATAAAGGTAAGGCTTTGCTCAGACTGGGGTCAAGGACACAGCATCCTTGGAGTCAGAGCTTTGGTCTCAGCTTGGAGCCTTCTGGACAGCCTGTTTTGTCTCAGCTCTCTTCCATTTAGATAATTTCAGTTTTTCACCTAAGCAAGAAGATCTCTGGCTGAAGCTGTGTACCAGGGCACCCAGGTCCCCTGCAGTTTTTGCAGTGTGTTTTAAACCTGGTTCTGCACCGAGGGAGGTTATAAATGTCCAGTGAGGGAGTTTATGTGCTGTCAGACACAACTTGCTTAGCTTTGAGGTTAGGGCTGGATCTCCACTCCTGATCAGCACATGGATGGAAAGAAACCACCATTTACTGTCAGGGATGCAGGTCTCCAAAACAGGCAGGTGCCAGGTGGCTGCCTGCAAAGGAAACAGTACAAATGCCTCTGAAAGAGAAACTTTAGTAGAAAAGTCATGTTTTACAGGAACTGTCCATACAGACCTTAAAGGCTTCCCTAACATACAGAGGTGCAGGAGGAACAGGGTCTGGCTGCAGCCACTGTCATTGGGTTTGCTCAATAACACAACCTTTTGCAAGCTATCCAGAGAAATAAAGGGAGCTGAGGCCAGAGGAAAGGAAGGTCGAAATGCCCTCACAGCCCACCAGTGCTGGGCTAGTTTCAGAGGCAAAGCTTTGCAAGAAAATTACTCTCAGGAATATGTGCAGCTAAAGATGATACAGCTAAAGATGGGGCTGAAATGTTATATAAATTCTGAGATCAGAAGGCAGATAAGAAGATGTAAACATCTACAATTCCTACAATAGGGGGATTTTTCCAAAGGTGATGAGGAGAATAAAAGAGTCTTACCAGCAGCACTGAAGTTGATTGGGGGTGAGAAAGCAGCCCTGAACCTCCTGAGATAGAGGGATTTATTTAGGAGACAACCACAGGCTAATATGTTTTTTTTCTCTTGCTTTTTGATGGGGAATATTGCTGGAATCAGCTCAAGGGAATGAGGCTTTGATCATGCTTTCGTGGAGCAAGAAAAGCTGCTTTGAATTCTGGCACAAACCAAATCCCAGGAGGAACTGTGTGTGTGATATTCACACTGGTGGAGGGACCCTTGTTCAGATGATGGGACTGTCCAGGGACAGTGACCATCCCCTCATCACAGCTCACACTTGTCCCCCTGATACACACAGGCAACAGAGAACAGAGCACTGTTGTCCTCACATTGCTGCTGATGAGCTGAGAAATTAAAGGTAGTTACACAAACCTGAGCTGCTCAGAGGAACCCAGAGCACCAGGCTGTCTAGAGGACAACCCTTTCAAACCATCTTAGTACCTATTTTAAGACAAAAAGATCCACTTTGGGGCAGGGTGTACCCAGATGCCAATGTTAGTGTAGAGGAACCCAAGGTCAAACTGCAAATACCATTTGTTGTTGTAAGGATCAAGGCTTCCTCCAGCTGTTCTTCTGGGGCTGTGTGGTAAAAACCACTGTCCAGATGAGGACTTCACTGTAGATGGAAAGGTGAAGAACAGGAGTGTAGAATCACAGCAGGAGCTGTTAAATCTGTTTCTGCTAAGCATGCCAAGTAATGTAGTAGCATCAGCAAATGTCTAAGGAGAATATATCTGCTGTGTTGAAGTGCATCACAAATATATTTCACCCAGGAAAATGCCATCAGGATTTTCAAATAGTGACATTAGATCTGCTAGAGGACAAAAAGGATCCCTATCCAATGCCATAGGAATGTGATAAAAACAGTATGTGTGGATTTGGCTGGATTTCTCCCATACTCTGAAACAGGAGTCTTTGTCTAGATGGTGTTAATTGGAGTAGCATAAAAAAAATTCCCAAAATAAGTATCTTTTTTTATTCAGGATACACTGTTTCTCTGAAGCAAATTGCTTTTGAAGGAGTGTCACTAATTTTCAATTACTTTTTTTCATTCCGTGCTTCTAGTTTTAAGCAAAATGTTTGAGAAATGAAACTTCTTTACAAGACTGTGAAAGTGCATTTAGGTGAGTGTGTGGATTTTTCTTCTCTTTGGCCACTGAGGATGGAGAAAATTTTTCCCATGTGGGGCATTGGCTTCCCAGCTCATGCCACATGATAAAATCAAACCTTTTCCAAGGGTAGCTTTCTCTATGAAATCATCTATCATTAAAAATAAAGCTTTGCCTTCTAAAAGCAAAAGGTCTCTTCCACTTGCTCATGTTTTTAAACTGGACAAAGGTCAAATGAGAGGGCAAAGTACAAACTCTGTGTGGGGAAATGAAATGTTCATTGTAAATGAGCATTTACAATGTTCAAAGTAATTGTAAAGACATTTCTTTTCTTCCTAAAACTACAGGAATTGAAAAAACAATCAGAGACCTCCTTAGTTTATGTAGCACTTTCAGTGTTATTATTTCCCTGAGCCATTTTGGAAGATTTTTCTCAGACTAGTGATGGAAGCAAACCAAGGTAAATTTATTCCCAACACCTGTGCAATGTGGCAAAGAGCTGTAGGTTCCCTGATAGGCCTTAGAGATAATTGCTATGGCATCCTTTATTTTCAGGGAAAGCCTGCCCTGGCTCTGTAGCTTTCATCAGTGGAGCACATTTATCTCCCCAATGTGATTAAACCCTTGGAAGCGCCTGAGCACACCCCATCCAGCAGACCCTGCCCATACTGGTGAGGCAGCATAGGCAGCTCTGCCAGAACTGAGCCTGCAGCCCCAGGCACACCCTTCATGGCCCCTCCAGGACTCTGAGACAGATGGGCTAGACCACCAACTTCTTCTCACCTTCCCATGCCATCCCTCTGTGTAGCTGATCCTAGACATGGCTTGCAGCTTGAAGGTGTGAGAAGAGAACCATAGGATGACAGACTGGTTTGGGTTGGAAGGGACCTTAAAGACCATGCAGACCCAATCCCCTGCATGGGCAGGGACACCTCCCACTAGACCAGGTTGCTCCAAGCCCCATCCAACCTGCACTTCAACACTTCCAGGGATGGGGCTGCCACAGCTTCTCTGAGCAACCTGGGCCAGTGTCTCACCACCTTCACAGTGAAGAATTTCTTTCTAATGCCTAACCTCAATCTCCCCTCTTCCAGTTTAAAGCCATTCCCCCTGATCCCATCACTCCCTGCCCTTGTCCAAAGTCCCTCCTCACCTTTCGTGGAGCCCCTTCAGGCACGGGAAGGTGCTCTAAGATCTCCCTGGAGCCTTTCCTTCTCCAGGCTGAACACCCCCAACTCTCTCAGTCTGTCTCCAGAGCAGACCTGCTCCAACCCTTGGATCATCTCTGTGGCCTCCTCTGGACTCACTCCAGCAGCTCCATGTCCTTCCTGTGCTGGGGACCTAAGAGCTGGACACTGAAAGCACCAGGAAGTCCAAGAATGCACCAGGAGAGTCCAAGGATTGCAGCCCCATGGATGCTTTGGGCTCATCCCCAGCTGATTCAACCCTCTGTCTCCAAACTCAGGTTCTCCACATGTAACCTCTCCAGTCTCTCCAAATTCTGCTGGGACTGGTCTATCTGCCAGGGAGCTGCTATGACCCCAGGCTGCCCATCCCCAGGGCATTGCCCTGCAGAGCACACAGGCTTTGTACTTGACTGTTGCCTTTGTTCTCTTTTCATCTTCCCTTTATCATCTACAGCTCCTGTTTGCAGCCAGCACTTCCAGCCTGACAATTAACAGTTGCAATTAAGAGTTGCAGAGGTAGGTGTTTCCCTTCCAAAGGGACCTGATGTTTTCCATGCTGAGCATGAGAGAGATTCCCACTGAGGAAGTTAATTTGTGCTGCTTAATAAATGCAGCTGAATATTGTCCTTGCTGTAAACTGGCTAGCTAAGTCTAAAAGTTGCAAAGTATTAAATCAGGTTTTTTTACCTGACAATCTCAAATTGTTTACTGACAATCTCCAATCTCTGTCAAAAATGAAAGTACTTGAATTTTAGGTGATTGTTGCACAGCCTGTGCTCTTTAGAGCTGATAAGCAGTTTAGAAAAGCAGGTAAACAATGACCAAAAGCAGTAGTTACACAGTAGAGGATTTTTTTCTCTCATCCATTTTAAGGAAAGGGTTGCTACGTGAAAGGCAAGATATTAGAGTTGTCCACAGGATGCAGCCGTAAAAGTAACACTGCTAAGTAAATGGTGCATCAAAATGTTTCAGTTGAGCTCTCAAATCCTTTAGTGAATGATAAAATAGTAGAAGCTGGGAAACAATAGGAAAAGATGATCTGGACTTGAATGGAAAAAAAATATCTGCAAAAATAAAAACAAAAACCCAGCAACACACAGTATTTTCACTGGCTTTTAGATCCTGAATTCAGACATGCTACTGGTGTCCAATAATGCCATTTTATTTGTTGTGCAGTGAATGCCAGTATAAAATTAGCAGTGAAAAATCTGTATTTTATAAATAAGACTGTGTCTCAGCATCTACAGGGGAATATATGTTTAGATCCTGCTCTGCTTGTTCCTAAAAGTGATCTAATGTTGCTAGCAAAACAAGAAAAGCCTCCAACAATGTCTGTCTGGTGATGAAAAATGATTAATATAAGACCTGCTGGAATAGCTTCTTCGGCATCCCCAGGACAGCTGGATGGATTGTAAACTGTACAGAGATGTAGCACTGTGCAAATAAAACAATGAAGAAATAAGGAAGTGTTATTGATGGAAATTATTTCTCCCCTTACTTGATCATAACAGTTTTATATCTGTGTAAAAATGAATTCTTGTTTGTAATGTGGTCCCTGGGAGTTGTATTTATTCTGTTCATTGGTATTAGGAACTTATTAGTTTGCATAAATTATTCATGTGAATTAGACACACTTGTGATGCTCACATTATTTGTGTTTGGAAGGCTGGGTAGCAGAAGCCACCATGATACTTTTGGTTTTTTTTAGAGAAAGAGCCCTTTGAAACCATGGGACATGAGAAAATCCCAGTGTGGATGGTATCACACTGAGTACCCTGCACACCACAAAATACTCCCAGCCACATACACCATGAGGGTGCTGGGGCATCTTCACCACACACAGTCCAGCCCAGTGCAAACCCCCCCCTCCCCAGCACTGACGGAGCCCCCAGGGGCTCCACGGGGGCACAGCAAGAGCCCACGGGGTGTCACAGCTGTGGCCATGCAGGGAATTTTTGCTTGGTGGCTCTCATGTTTTCCCAATAGCTGCATCTTGTTTTGTGCCCTCACCCCTCTGATTTTTCTTCCCTCCTTGTATCTTCGTTTTATTCTCATATTTAGTGAGAAGATTTAGAAACTGGGGCCTGGCCAGACTGATGATTCTTTGTGTGCAGAGGGTGTTATCATCTTTCTAGGCAACAGGACAGGCTTTCCAGGGTAAAGAGGATGTTTCCCTTCTCTCCCACTTGCCTAGCAAAGTTTATCCCAGAGCCTTTAGATGTGGAGGATTCTGTGTAGACACAGCATTTAGGTGAAGATTTAACATCTTGCTTGAGCATCTGTTCTTTAGCCATGAAAGGGTCTGGATGGCTATTGCTCTGTGATCAGCAGAAGAGCAGAGATCAGCGTAACGGCCTCCTCCGGTTATGAATTTGTAACAGGGAAGTACAATCACTTCATTCACTGGTGTCCACTGGCAAATTCCAGGCAAGAGGAGCCCATAAGCTGAGCAACAAACTGCTGGGTTTGTGCCTATAGCTGCTGCTTGACCCCTGGTTCACCCAACAGGGCACATGTTGGGTTCTTGGCCTTGCCTGTGGGGCCTTTTGCCAACCAATTAACTTTTTTTCCCCTCTGCAGTGGCTACTTGCCTTAAAAGCTTATTTCTTTCCTAACATGGCTGAATGTTGATTAAAATACAATTCAAGTTTGGTTCTGATCTTGAGAGATGGCTTTGGCAGTGGTGCTGCTGTGCTGGATCTCCTGCAGCTGAAAGGAGCAGTGCTGTCCTGCTGCTGCACCCTTCACCCTGGCTGCTTTTTATTCCCCCAGGACTGTTGTTCCTGCACGAGCCTTCCCCCAGGCAGTTGCTGTGTTGTTGCCTTTTTCAAGTGGTAATTCAAAAGACCAGACTGGCATGCACTCTTTTGGAGCATTTTTAGAACTGCCGGGGTGTTTTTGTGTCCACCTGAGCCATGTGCCTGTCCCATTGCAGCAGGGCCTTCATTAATCACACCCCAGTGGTGATGCACTCAGCAAGCTGCAGAATGTTTTTGCTGCACAGCCTGTCTAGCTATCCCATTCGGAGCAAAGCTGGAAATTCCTCTGGTGTATCTCTCTCCAGCTACTGGATGAATTCTCTGTACAACGTCCAAATCTCACACCTACATGGTGGTGTGGTAAACACAACAGCCTTGTCCACCCTGGTTTGGGTGAAGAGCAGAGAGAGCCCTCACTGAGACTCTGATGGCTTTATCAGAGGAAGAGAGAAGCTCTCTTTGAGCACTGCAGGCACAGATTGCAGCACCAGGGGCTGGGTGTAAATTTTGAGCTGTCAGGTTGCTCAGTCCTCCTCCAGAAGCCTGGGAAGCAGCAAGTAAACTGGCCAGGTGCTCGTGACTTGCTCTTCTCCACTGACAAGGGAAGAATCAAGTACCTTGGCAAAAGCCACGCTTCACTGATGATGGAAAAAATCAGGGCAGCAGAGGGAAAAAACTGTATTGTGCAGCAACTAGCAGCTTCTTTCTCAAAGCACACAGGGATTACTTAAAATCTTCCTCTCATCTTGATGAGGAGGCTGGCAAGGCAGTCATTGCTTCCTCTCGGTGTCATCCCACACGGGAAATCTTTGACCATGCCAGGTAGCAAACCCCCACCTAGGCTTCACAGCCCCAGCAGACTGAGATGCCCACCAACCTGGCTGTTGTGATGGGATTTGTCTTCAGTCCCAAACCATTCAACTTCTTCACAGCTGATCTGGAATGTGGTACAGTCATCTTAGAAAACTGAAGAGGTGGTAGGGAAGGGCCAATCCTGGTCCCATAGAAGGCAGGCTCAAGTGAATGATATGCATCTTAACCCACCAGAGACCAGGATTTAAATTAAGGCACAAGCAGCACAGATTGTGCTTGTGATATGAGAAATAGTAAAGCCATGACCCCACAAATGACTTCGACATCATGTGAGATAACCATCTAATGGAAGTTCACTCTAAGGTAAGGAAACTGGGATGGTGAATATCAGCCAAAAATTCATTCAGAGGGAAATGCTAACTGGATGAAAAGAGGCGGTGTGTTTTCTGCATAAATATTAGGGAGAGCAAGATAAACTACTGGACCTACATCTGATATCTGCATTGTTAAAATATGTTGTCAAGCTGGAAAAGATAAACAAAGACTTGCAAGGATGAGTCAGGCTTTGGGAAACCTGCCTGAGTGTGACAAAGAGAAAGTGCTCCATCGTTCAGTTTATTAAAGTGAAGTTTATGAATAATAGTCACAGGATAAAAATCCACCCATAGGATGCAAATAGCTGATAGCAAAACAGTGTCTAATTTTGCAGATAAGGACAGATCAAGATCCAGTGGTAGGAAATGGCAGGCATGGAACACTGGGTCTGAAAATGATGCACAGACTGCAACTTATGATAATGTTGGCTATTTAAGAAGTGCTGGACTTTGTGCTGGAACCAGTAAAGAATTAGACCTGCTGAAGCTGTGTACTGTGGGGTCCGGGTTGGAAGGGCTGGATCTTTTATAGAAATCCAGATGTCTGTGGCTGCACAAAGTCCAAAGCAGATTTTTTAGGCAGCAGCCTAAGATGGTATTTTAGGACTGAAATTTAGGGTGTGTGTTCTTGTGTTACACCCAGAGGCATGTCCAACACCTGCATTTTCTTGGGTGTTGCCTTGGTGGACCCCAGTCTTTCAGTCTGCTCAAAGAAGGAGGAGATGTTAAGCCGTAAGTTCACATGTCAGGCAGAAACAGCAAGGCCAGGAAACCTTGCCATGTGGGACACCTGGCTGGCTTGTTTGGGTTTGCTTCTCTTACCCTGGGTCCCAAATATTCCCTGCCCACCTGGTGCAGCCTGCTGTGCCATCATTTCACAAACCATGAGAAAATAGTTCCTGATCCCAGACATAAAAGTCAAGGGCAAGTAAGGACCACGATTGCTGATCTCAGCCTTCCAAGAGTTAATTTGCTGCAATAGATTGTTCCTTTCCATGGAGAAGAAAATTGCATCAAAGCCAACAAGGGACAGTGGAAACCACAATGGAAATCACCCCAAGAATGACCAGAGAACAAAATCCTACACTTCCCATGCATCCTACCTGGCAGCTTCATCCCCAGCCATGACTTTGCAGGGGACACGTGGCTCAGGCAGACACAGGGCACCCTCTGTGCTTCCTGCAGTTGAGAATCCCCTTGTGTGAAAGAGGGTTGTAGCATTTGCCAGAAAGAAGCAGCTGTGAACCTGCAGCTAACAGCCTTAGAAAGTGTCTCTTTTACTGAATTTGCAATGCATTTGCTTCCCATTTTCAGAATTTCCCCAATTTACTTGCAGTCATTTACTAAAAGAAATGGCAGCAACAGGAGTAGAGCTGTCCTCCAGTGTATATACTAAAAAAAATAACCATAATGCCTCTAAGAAACAGCAAATATTTAATCATCGACAGCTTCGGGCCAGAATCGGTCGTTATTAGATCATCTCTGTAATAAGTCTAATTTGGAACAGCTTTTGATAGAGGTGCTGGACTCTCATTCAGCTGGTGCCCATTCACTTTCCTAGAAACATCAATGCTGGCTGTGACATGTGGTTTTGCTTGCGTTTTGTTTTTCTTCTCTAACCTCTGCACAAGAGCAAGTTTTTTCCATGAATCCATGTGCATTCTCTGAACCACAGCCCCAGTCCCTGCCTCACTGCTCCAGGGAAAGGAGCTCAGGAAATAATTCACATTATTGCTTCCTGTAAAATCACTTGTTTTTCTGGGCCCTGGAAGGCAGGAACTTGCAACATTGCGTATATGTTAGTGATGGCTCAGATCTTTCACCTCCTTTCTGCTGTTTTTGCAAATGGAGGACAGGACTGGCTTGTGATTGTCACGAGCAGAGATCTGTGAGTCACTGTTTTCTTGATTTGGCCAATGATCCAGAAAAAAAGTAATTATTTGCACTTGACCCAAACCTGCAACTTTACGGTGTTTTTGGTAAAGTGAAACAGCTCGTATTGGGTTAAAATGCCAAAAGAAAAACTTCTTCTGACAAGCAGGGAATTGTTTTATCTTGGAGTTGGTTTTAATCTGATTTACAGGAGGGGGGAGTTTTGCTCCATAGCTGTTCACCTGGCTCATGTTGGAGCTGGGAAGGAAACCAGCACTCCTATGGCTGGAGAAAGAGCTGAAGGCCGAATGGACACAACCTACACTGGGCTAGGGGACAAGAAGGACAGGAACTCATCCTGAACTCATCCAAAATGCTGAGCCATTTATCATAGGAGGCAGAGTGCTCCCTCCTGCTGTACAGGCATGTGTGAAAGTGATGAGGACCCTGGCAGGATTCAGCTGCTCAAACATTGATGCAGAGTAGAGATGTCTCCATCTGAGTAATCATGAAGAGTCCCATTATGGTCAACAAGTGAGAAATCATCTCTGCCAGAAAGCCATCAGTCTTGCTTTAAGGGAGATATCTAAGTAGGCAAAAGCAGTGACTTGCATGCTGAAACCTGCATTTTTTCTCTAGCTTGGCTGCATGTGCCTAAACTGTAGAATTATGAATCTGAGCTGATAAATTTATCCTGTCTGTGCTCCTCCCCTAGTTTCCAGCTTCACTCCTGAAACATCTGGAAGAGCACTGGTGCCTACCCTACCCCTGAGCTGTAGTGTGAAGGGTAGGGTCACCAGCACCCTCATACCTGGGTGCTGCACTCCACAGCACAGGCAGCACCTTCTCCATCTTCAGTGTCATCCAACACTCCCTCCTGTTTTACACCTGCATCTCCTCAGGACTCCAGCATCCTCATTTGGAAAAAGCTGCAGTTTTTCTCAGCTAGTACAATTCATGAATTTCAAGCAGGCTTTATGGTGCTTCCCCAGCCCTGAGACATGGCTATCGTGGTCATCATGGTCACTGACTTCCTGCAATTGTGAATCCTCACAATTGTATCCTCCTCACCAAATTATAGAATCATAGAATAGTTTGGGTTGGGAGGGACCTTTAAGATCATCTTGTTTCAACCCCACTGTCATGGATATGGACACCTCCCACTAGACCAGGTTATTTAGAGCCCCATCCCATGTGCCTGTGAACACTTCTGGGGATGGGGCTTCCACAACTTCCCTGGGCAACCTGTTCCAGTGTCTCACCACCCTCACACTAAAGAGTTTCCTCCTAATGTCTAACCTAAATCTCCCCTCTTACAGTTTTGATCCATTACCTCTTATCCTCTCACTACAAGCCCTTGAAAAAAGTCCCTCCCCAGCTTTCCTGTAGCCCCTTCAGGTACTGGAAGGCCACTGTGAGGTCCCCCCAGAGCCTTCAAGTGTAAGCCTCTTTACCCGATCCCTTGCTTCTCTGATCACTTGTCTGTACTCCCCCAGGACACCTGGCCCTGTTTCCACTCTCTGTAAACCTTGCTTTACATTTAACTGTGTCCAGAAGCTCCTTGTTCATCCATTCAGGCCTCCTGGCACTCCTGCCTGCCTTCCTCTGCACTGGGACATATAGCTCCTGGGAATGGAGGAGGTGATCCTTGAATATGGACCAGCTTTCCTGGGCTCCCCTTTCCTCCAGGGCTTTGTCCCACTGTGTCCTACCAAGCAGACCTTTGAAGAGACCGAAATCTGCTGTCTTGAAATCAAGGGTAGTGAGCTTGCTTCACTCCTTCCTCGCTGCCCTGAGGTTCCTGAATTCCTCCCTGTCATGGTCACTGCAGCCCAGTCTCCCATTAAGTCTTACATCATCAACCAGCCCATTTCTGTTGGTGAGAACAAGGCCCAGTGTAGCACCTTTTCTTGTTGGTTCCTCTACCATTTGAAGAAGGAAGGTGTCATCAATGCAATCCAGGAGCTTCCTGGTGCTTTTCTGTGTTGTCCCTCCAGCAGATATCAGGGTGGTTGAAGTCTCCCATGAGGACCAGGACCTGTGAGCATGAGGCTGCTCTTACCTGCCTGTAGAAGCCTCATCGCCTCAGCCATCCTTATCTGGTGGCCTGTAGCAGACCCCCACTAAGACATCTGCTGCCCCTGTATTCCCTTTAACCCTGACCCATAAGGTTTCTGTCACCTCCTCCTTCATCCCCAGGAGGAGCTCCACAGACTCCAGCTGGTCATTGATGTAGAGGATGACACGCCTTCCTCTCTGCCCTGCCTGTCCTTCCTAAAGAGCTTCTACCCAGCCATCCCCACACTCCAGTCATAGGAGTCATCCCACCACATCTCAGTGATACCAAGAACATCACAGCCCTGCAGGCTGCTCACATCTGCAGTTCCTCTTGTTTATTCCCTGTGCTCTGTGCACTCGCATAGAGGCATTTAAGATGGGTCTCCTTGGAAGCAGTTGTGCTGGCAGGGATCACATTTTGCAGGTCAGATGCTTTCCTGCTACCTGGGATCCTCCTGCAGGCCCAGGGTGTCTGTTATTGGCTCTGTTCTCAATGTGGTGGGTGTGGGATGAGTTGAGGGCCCCCTCCCCCTGCCAGTTTTGGGACTGGCTGCAGTCGTAGTCCCCACACAGCCCACTTGTAGGCATGGTTTGGAAGCTCCTCTTCTTCCTCTGCCACCTGGGGGTTGATTCAATGAATCCCAATCATGATTGTTACATTTTCTACTTGTTTTGTTGGGAGGGTTGGGAGCATAAATAAGGTTGTCAACTTCTGGGAAAGAGAAATATTTTTTTTAGCTTATTCCCACAATAAATGTAGGACTAGCTCCAGAAACTTTGCTTTCCCAATCATAGATTCATAGAATCACAGAATGGTTTGAGTTGGAAGAGGCCTTTAACATCATCTAGTACCAGTCCCAAAATGTCTATGATACGACCCAGATGGGACTTGAACCCACAATCCCCAGCTCCGGAGGCTGATGCCTTATCCATTAGGCCACTGGGTCACCAATTGGCTGAACTTCTCTTCCTTAATTTTATTTTTTTCCCTTTTTCATCAATATCTCCCCAGGAAATGGAAATGCTCTTCTACCTTCCTGTGTGATGCAAGTCTTATGAGACAAGATGGGATTTCTATTGTACGGTGAAGATATCTGCCTGGGGACTCTGTCCCACAGGCTGGGGTCTCTCCTTCTTACACAAGATGCTCCGCTGCTATGAGAGAGAAGTGAAGGATGCAATGAGCAGTGCCAGTGGTGTTGTCCATTGGCAACCTATCTCCCATGGATTACGCATTGGCAGCAGTGGTCTCCATCAGTGCATGGCACATGGCATAGTCCTTCCATGTATTTCTGGCTCACACTGTCTCCACCTCCTTAAGCACTAAAAGTATCTGGATTAATCCTTAAAGACTTCTGATTTCTCCCATTTTCCACTGGGACTTCCCTTGACACACACAAGTCTCAGAAGAAGGCCTTCATCAAGGACATCCCAGTGGAGCACTGGTCCATCACAACCACCCCAAGCACATGGAGATGGTGACTACAGTTGTGGAGGGAGGACACCAAGGTGACTATGAAGAAAGCACTAAGATGCTGGGAACTTAATGAGAGCCATGCAGAGGTACAACCCAGACGTGGCCCATCGTAGCATGATAAAATATTAACATGCCAGTTTTCCAGCGTGGCAAAGGCCTTTAACAGCACTAAGCAGCTGAGTATGGAGAATGCCCCAACACATGTCCTTTAGTTCTGACCACTGATATCATGGTTTGGGCCCAACACGACAGCAAAGGACCAGCCCAGTGACCACTCACTTGATTTCCCCCCACACACACAACCCCTGGGATGGGGAGGACAAAGGCCATCTAGAAGTTCATGGGTCGAGACGAAGGACAAGGATGGTTCTTCACTGATTAAGGTCCTGGGCAAAACAGACTCAACTTGAGGAAAAATAATAATTTAATTTCACATGAATCCAATGCCCACAGGACACAGACACCACACAGAGCAGGGCTCACATACGTTACCCCTCCCCTCCCTTCTTCCCGGGCCCAAATCACTTTGTTCCTCATTTCTCTCCCTCCTTCCCCCCAGCGGCACAGGGGGATGGGGATGGGGTTTAGAGTCACTTCACAGCCTGGGGGTTCACAGAATCACAGAATCACAGAATCACCAAGGCCGGAAAAGACCTTTAAGATCATCAAGTCTAGCCTATGACCAACACCACCACACCATCTAGACCATGACACTAAGTGCCACATCCAGCCTTGCCTTGAACACATCCAGGGATGGTGCCTCCACCACTTCCCTGGGAAGTCTATTCCAATGTCTAATCACCCTCTCTGTGAGGAAGTGCTTCCTAATATCCAACCTAAACCTCCCTTGGAGCAACTTCAGGCTGTGCCCTCTTGTCCTGTCACTGGTTGCCTGGAAAAAGAGCCCAGCCCCCACCTGACTACAACCTCCCTTCAGGTAGTTGAAGAGAGTGATAAGGTCCCCCCTGAGTCTCCTCTTCTCCAGGCTAAACAACCCCAACATCCTCAACCTCTCTCCATAAGACTTTCCCTCTAGTCCCTTCACCAGCCTTGTTGCTCTCCTCTGGACCTGCTCCAGCACCTCAACGTCCTTCTTGAAGTGAGGGGCCCAGAGCTGTACACAGGACTCAAGGTGAGGCCTCACCAGTGCTGTGTACAGGGGGAGAATCACATCCCTACTCCTGCTGGCCACACTATTCCTGATACAAGCCAGGATGCCATTGGCCTTCCAGGCCACCTGGGCACACTGCTGGCTCATGTTCAACCAGCTGTCCACCAGCACTCCCAGGTCCCTCTCTGCCAGGCTGCTCTCCAGCCACTCTTCCCCCAGCCTGTAGTGCTGCCTGGGGTTATTGTGGCCAAAGTGCAGGACCCTGCACTTGGTCTTGTTGAATTTAATGCGTTGGCCTTGGCCCATTGATCCAGCCTGTCCAGGTCCTCCTGCAGCTTCTTCCTACCCTCTGGCAGATCAACACTTCCCCCCAGCTTGGTGTCATCTGCGAATTTACTGAGGGTGGCCTCAATCCCCACATCCAGGTTGTCAATAAAGATATTGAATAGGACTGGGCCCAGTACTGATCCCTGGGGGACACCACTGGTCACCGGACGCCAGCTGGATGCAGCTCCCTTCACCATCACTCTCTGGGCCCGGTCATCCAACCAGTTTTCGACCCAGCGAAGGGTGCACCTGTCGAAGCCGTGGATTGCTAGCTTCTCCAGGAGGGTGCTGTGGGAGACTGTGTCAAAGGCCTTGCTGAAGTCAAGGTAGACCACATCCACAGCCTTCCCCTCATCCACTAGGCGGGTCACCCAGTCATAGAAGGAGATGAGATTAGTCAGGCACAACCTTCCTTTCTTAAACCCATGTTGGCTGAACCTGATCCCCTGGTTGTCTTCCACATGCTGCATGATGGCACTTCGGATGATCTGTTCCATAACCTTGCCAGGCACCGAGGCTGACAGGCCTATAGTTCCCCAGCTCCTCCTTCCGGCCCTTCTTGTGGATGGGGTCACATTGGCCAACCAATTTTTCCTCCTCAGAAAGAAGGATTCCTCACAGTCCTCCCCTGCTTCCCCACAGGGTCCCTCCCATAGGACGAAGTCCTCCACGAACCTCTTCCATGAGTCCTTCCCACCAGGTCCAGAGCAGCTGCTCCAGCGCGGGCTGCCCACAGAGTCAGGGGCTGCTTCCGGAACAGGCGCCTCCCCTGGCACTGGGGTCTGCCACAGCTGCACAACCCAAGCCCACTGGCAAGAAAATCCAAGTCCACTGGCCAAATTCACCCCTCCTGGCACCCCAAGGAAATGCTCCACCACGTTCCTCTATGAATGCAGGGAGACAGCTACCATTTCGCCATGGATTGCAGGGTAACTTCTGCTTGGGCACCTTCTTCCCCTTCTTCCTCACCAACCACGGGCACCTTCTGCCTCTCCAGCTCGGCTCTTCTTTCTTTTTAACTGCTCACTCTGCTCAGCTCTTATGTCAGTTCTTTCGTATGTTAATGGCAGAGGCACATCTATTGTCCCTCTAATGGCTCCTTGGCTGGTTTAGAGCAGGGGGAGCTTCTCAGCTTCTTACCGGAGCCACCTCTGGGGCCCTTCCCCCGCTACCAAAAACCCCACCAAACCAAACCAGCACAACTGACTACTGCAGATTTCATCACAAAAGGACTTTGCACTTGAAAGGAAGAAGAAAGGAAGAAGAGATTTGGACTAATTTGTTGACAAAATATTAGTAAAACAGATTTTAGCAATAAAAGTCAGAAACTACCCAAAATTAGGATGCAAATTGAAGACCTAGAAAATATGAAAGGTTCTGGTGAAAACTTTAACCCTGCCCTAGCTTATGTATAGACCCGAATTTTTTCACAGAATCAGATAATGTAATAATTCCAAGCTAAAGCGAAACTGAAACTGAAATTTTTGGTAGGTCAGAAACTAAAAGAACAATTTGTTCTTGGTAAAGTGAAAATTTGACAAACCACAAACATTTCAATTTAAAATTGGAACAACTTTTTTTTTTTTTTTTTAAATTAATCACAAACTATAAAAAGCACAATGATTGGAAAGCAAAGAATATGACATTGCCCAAGTGTCTCTAATAAATGCACAAACTGCAAAACAAATATGGATTTGCAAATCATTTTGTTGTTAATACATTTGCATTTTCCCTGACTAGAAGTATTCCTACCAAATTTCAGCCAGTTCCCTCTCTAATATTCTGCCTCCTTCATGCAATCATTTATTACTGATTTAAAGTCTGTGAAATGAAGGATGAAGAGCTGATATTTCTCCATAACCTTTGATTTTCTATATTCTGTCTTTGGTCCATTTGATCCATAACATCCAGATTTCAGTAGCATAAGGCATTTTTTACATTTATTTTCATAATTTAATGTTTGTTTTAGAAAAAGGAGGGGAGGGAAAGCTGCCAGGGCTTAATCATGCAGCAATCTTGAATCTTACCATGACTGGGGGGAGGAAAAGAAGGTTTGGCATCTTTGCAGCCGTGATAATTTGCATTGAGGAGGATCTTTACCCTTCGCAGCTAAAAAAGATGAAGTGCTAACTTCTGAAGTGACATTTTGGAGTTTGTGTGGAGGTTCTCAAGCTGCATTTACTGCTCTGTTTCTTTTATTAAGCCAGGGATGGCAAATTTGCCCAGAGGAATATATGCTGTGGGGGGAGGTGGTGGTGACGTTTAATTCAGGAAGGGAATTTATCCCCCCAAAATAAATTGATACGGTAGCAAAAGTCGTGACTCTGGAAACCTGGAGGTGGAAGGCACTGACCACTGAAGCACATATTCCTCAACACCGTTCTGCAAAGGTCCCCTGGTCCCCCACCAAAAGGCTCTTGTCACACTTGTGGACTGAAATCAAGAAAGACAAAAAGCTGCATTTACCCACAGGATGGCAAATGCTCTGAAGTCTGCAGCTGGGGCTGTGTCCCAGTGCAATTCCCCAGTGTTAGGACATTTTGCTTCTGCTCCATTACATGGCATCTGTGACCTGCGTGGACAGCTAAAGCTGCTTCCAGCCAAAGCAGCATCATTCAGTAGCCCTTCGGAGTGAGCCCTGCAAAATGTGTCCTTGAGTTGCAGCTCTGCCTGGGAAAGGGTTGAATGCAGATTTGGTGGCCAAGCCTCCAGAGCCTGGTTCCTGCTGGTAGCATCCTGGTACAAGCACATCATCGTGGGGCTGAGTTTCTACCCCATGTTGTTTTCATACAACAGGGACTTTCACAAGCTCCTGGCTTCGTTGCTTTGCTGATCTACCCTGCTGATATCCAGAAGGATGTGTGTGAGAATATGAGTGTGAGTCTGTGTGCATGTGTGTGATTACAGGGTGGTAAGAGTCTCTCCTTGTCTGCTTCTGCTGCTGCAACCCCCTCACCCTGGCAGTCTCCTTGGAAATCAGAATCACAGAATGTTTGGGGTTGGAAGGGACCTCCAAAGGTCATCGAGTCCAACCCCCCTGCCAGCAGGAGCAAATCTAGGGCAGATCACTCAGAAAGGCATCCAGACAGGTCTTGAAGGTCTCCAAAGAAGGAGACTCCACAACCTCTCTGGGGACCCTGTCCCAGTGCTCTGTAACCCTCACAGTAAGGAATTTCTTCCTCATGTTGAGGTAGAACTTTCTGTGCTCGAGTTTGAATCCGTTGCTCCTTGTCCTATCACTGGGCACAAGTGACAAGAGGTTGTCCTGCCTTCTTGGCACCTTTATGTATTTATAGACATTAATTAGATCCCCTCTCAGTCTTCTCCTCTCTAGACTGAAAGCCCCAGGTCTCTCAGCCTTTCCTCCTAAGGCAGGTGTTCCAGCCCCTTAATCATCCTCATAGCTTCTGTTGGACTCTCTCAAGTAGATCCCTGTCCCTCTTGAACTGGGGAGCCCAGAACTGGACACAATACTCCAAGTGACGTCTCATCAGGGCCAAGTAGAGGGTGAGGAGAACCTCCCTCAATCTGCTGGACACACTCCTCCTAATGCACCCCAATTGCATGAGATGTTGCAGGCTGAAGGCTCAGTATCTGTAATAGTCCAGGTGGTTTTCTTTCCCGTTACAGTTCAGTAAGCATTTTTCTTCATTAAACATTAATGAAGAACCTGAGTAATTAATATCCATATGATGGCAGCACGGTGCAGCTCTTGCAGCTCCCTGCTCCTGCCAGTCCAAACCTTTTATTCCAGGTGTTTGTGTAGTGTGCTCAGCACCAGGGTCAGAGGGGTTCCCGTGGGACAGCACATGAAGTCACTGTCATGGCAAGAAGTCATCAGGGGTCATTTCTTCCTAGTGTTCATAAACAGGTGCAGAAAACTCCTCTAATAATATTTCTGTGGGCTACAGAATTTTGTGCACCAGAAAGGCATGGCCCTGGGTAGAAAAGAAGCTCAGAGTTGTGTTTTAAACACTGTCTGGTAGAGGGGAGACGTTTTCCTAGCCTTTAAAGGACCTAGGTCATTTTTGGAAGTGCTGTGATGGAGAGGAGAGGCAACATGCAGTGGCATCATGAGATGGAATTGCACATACAGTGCTTGAAAGCTGTACTCCTGTTTCACTCTACTCCTCAGTGTGCCTCAGCCAAGCTGGAGCTTAATACATATTATTTTATGTCCAGGAAAATGTCTGTTTTGGATTTGTTGGCAACTCCAGGCTCTGCTGAAAGGGACTGGTCACCAGAGGGATGTCAAGGGGAACAGGTAACATGAGGGGAGAAACTGTATTTAAGCCCGAAGGCTTTTTTGAATTTATGGAGAAAAATTTTAAAAATAAAAGGCAACTACACATGACTCCTTAAACTCTTAAAAAAGCTCCTGTTGGCCATATGCTTCATTTTCAAGCCTGGCCACCAGGGACTGTTAGGAGTTCTAGGCAGATGATACAGCCTGCTTCTTTCATGCATTGCTGATTCAGGCTGTCCCAGCCGGCAAGGCCAGCTTGAAGGAACTATTTCCATACAGCTCCTCACAGGGACATCCTATTACTTGTCTGGGCATTTGGATTCAGGTGGACAAAAAAGCAGGAAAGGCAAAACCTCCTCTAATCCTCCGTTCTCCTCAGTCCTTCAGCATCTACTAGTCCGAGCAGAGACCACCAGGAAAACTGCTAAAGGCCTGGAGAAGTCAACAGATGACCAAAGTGTGGAGAAGGGCTGGTTAAAGTAAGGTGACAGCAGAAAATCTGTTAATTCTTTCCACTGGAATACAGAAACCACCCTTCACTGGGGCCTTTGGGTGGTGGGAAAGACAAGTCAGAGAAACAACCTCAGGCTGAAGTGTCAGTAAGGAGGATCTTAGACTGAGACAACAAAGTGAATAATGACAAATAGTCAGGACTAGCTGGTCTTCACACGAGCATCATAAAGGAGCTCAGATATTAAATTGCTGAGCTGCTCACTGTGGCTTCACGGTATCACAGTATCATTCTGATTGGAAAAGACCTTCAAGATCATCAAGTCCAACCACTACCCTAACTCTGTCGCGTCCACCACTAACCCTGTTCCCTGGCACCACATCTATCTTTTTAGATGTCTCCAGCGATGGTGAATCAACAGCTTGGATCGCCAAGTTCAACTCCCACCCCAGAACAAGACAACCCCAAAGTTCACACCGTGTCCCTGAGGGCATTGTCCAAATGTTTCTTGAATATTGTCAGGCTTGGTGCCATTACTGCTTCCCTGGGAGCCTATTCCAGTGCTCCACCACCCTCTGGGTGAAGAATCTCTTACTAATGTCCAACCCAAACCTCCCCCTGCACATCTTCCTACCATTTCCTTGGGTCCTATCATTGGTCACCAGAGAGAAGAGGTCAGTGCCTGCTCCTCCACCTTCGATAGGCTTTGTACCCTTTTGCTTAGATTGGCCTCAGTGAAAAAGGAACAGGTGACAAATGAGGTGCCAGTTTTTCAAATGAACTCCCAGGGAACCTGAGGAAGCACAGAGCATTAAGTCTGCCTTCTGCACTGGAAAAATTGGTGCAAAATAAATTAGTAGTCATGGATGTACAGTGGGAAGAAATGCTTCAGATGTTTGTTCGACCTCTTTGAAGGAACTGACAAGCATGTAGAAAATGATGATCCAGCTCATGGATTTCCCAAATGTATCCTGCATGCTCTGTCATTAGGAGTGCCTCAAGAACTGCCTGCCTTGGTGTAAGTGGGAACATATCATAGGTTAAAGGAGAGGAAGAAAGAGCAGTAATAAATGAAACTGATTGCCAGTAGAGTTCTCCAAGGGTCTGTGCTGAGGTTTTGGTCCTTTAATGTTCCTAAACTACCTGAAAAGGGAGCAAATCAAATGGAAACAGTGTTTGCATATGATGTGCTGTTACTGAGAACAGTCAAACCTGAAACTGGCTGTGAAGAAATGGAGCAGTAGGCAACAATATAGGAGGGCTGGGAATTACACGGCACAACCAGTTTTGACAAACGCAAAAGAAAGCACAAGGGGAAGTCAACTCTTACCACATTAGCACAATGGTGAGCTCTTCAAGTTCAACTACAACCCATCTCTGCCAACCATTAACCCAATACTACCAAGTCCAGTGCTTAAACCATGTTCCTAAGAACCACATCTATGCATCTTTTAAACTCCTCCAGGGATGGTGATTCAACCACCTCCCTGGGCAGCCTGTGCCAGCGATACATGTACCTGGGTCAACCAAGAACATTCTTCATAGCCAAGGGAAACACATCAGCTTGAGACACCAGTCCTTCCTTCAAGCAGGATCAACTGAATAGGATGACTTTGCCAAGGCAGCTGTGGCAGTCAGTCCTATCAAAGCCAGAGGACACAGTCAAGCCCCCAGAACTGAGGTGCTGAGATGTTCCAATTGTGATGTTTTCACTGCCACTGTCTCTGGTCCTGGTGCATGGCTGGGACATGTGGCAGAGCACAGTGCTGCTGCTACTACTTCTACTCAAGATAATAGTCAGGGTCTTGCAGGGACTGACACTCATTCAGATTGAAATTGTGCTGAATGGGATTCCTGGTAAACACCCTGGTCCAGAATCTCATTAGCAAACACAGCACATTACCCCGGCAGCAGCAGCAGCAAACACAGCAGCCGCTTCGTGGGGATGTCAGATTAGCTGCTTAGCTTTGTAACAAATATACCATGCTTCATTATCTTTTATATGAATCCACCTCACCAGTGCTTTTAAGACCTTGTGAAATAGGCATTTGCTATTTGCTTTTTGCTCATGCAGCACATAATTCTCCAATTATAAATTAGTATTGGAGCCCCCGTACACGAAGCCTGAGGCCAAAACCCTCTGTGCAGGGCAAGGGGTGCCCAGCTGGCCAGATCTTTGCCTTTGGCAGCACCCTTGGTGGCTGCATGAAGCAGTCATCAATTTCCTCAGCATCCTCTGCCTCCCTTGTCACCACAAAATGTGGATGATTTTGCTCTCAGAAAAAGTCGAATTAAGAAATGAGCAAACAGTCCCTTTGATGTTAAGGGAACCTGAAATGTTGCACGTGGGGAATCCATGTGGATTCTTCCTAGGGACTGCTGAGTGCAAGTTTATCCATTGCCTTGGTGTCCTGGGAACTCAGCCTGGGTATTACAAGAATTGGGACAGACTGAGATGCAAGGATCAGGGAAACCTCTGAAAAGCCTAAAATCTATTTATGGAGCTCTCTTGATGGTGTCCATAGTGTAGAGGTCTGGTGCTTAACAGGCATTCACTTGGAATAACCAGCACAGCTCATGCGTTGTAATGAACCACAGCAAAGTCACGCCAATCAAACATTTATAACCTGTCATCAATTATTCTGTACACAGAACAGTGCCCAAAGATTTATAGCAAAAACAGTTCCTTCAGGCCTGTTCCATTAATATATAATTAATTTGATAACGAGAAATATTTGAGGGAAACTGTTATATTCATTCTAGCTCCAAGTCCCAGTACATGTGAGAATTCCATGTGCCTAAGTGCAGTCCAACCAGGTAAGAACTTCATCATGCTCAGGAAAAAAAAAGGGGAAAAAAAAAAAAGAAAAGGGAAAATAAACAAAAAAAGAAAACAGCTAGGAGGGGATAAAGACCGGGAACTACTTAATGACCTCTTCAGGGACTACAAGTATTTCAGAACAAATTCAACAGCAATTTCTGTGATGTGCAGAGGAGGAATCTGGGGGAGAGTGGAAGAGGGTGTCACTTGAAATGTGGAGACAAAGGCAAGCATTTCATGCCCAAACTGTTCCTGGATGGAAAGTTGGATTCTTGAGTAAGCCAAATTGATTTCAGAAAGTACCTGATTCCTGTGGGGCTGCAAAATCACATTTTCAATTGAAATCTTTAAGCAGAAAAAACTTGAGAGTTTTGATGAAAAGTCAGCTCCAAGAAATAAGATTCTATCTGCAGCTATTTTCCTCATGATCCAATACTGTTACAGCTGGTTAATATTTCCCCAGTTAAGCTATATTTTGATGGAGAATTGAGTATTTTTTTTTTTAACTAAACTACTTCTTTTTTTATAAAAAAAAAAGTCTCTCCTTTTTCAGACTGCTGAACTTTTAACAAAAACATTTCAGATAAACCCCTCTTTTTAATTTTTTAATGAAGAATAGAAAGTGCTTAGGGAAACATTAAAATCACTTTCCATCAACATTTTCATTCAGAGGAAACCCATCTACTCAACCACCCCTGAAAGCAAGATTTCCCCAGCTGCTCATGCCTCTTTAGGCTGTATTTTTCTATGAAGTTGGTACTGCCTAAAAACCCAAAAGTCCCAGAGACCCTTTGTGGCAGGCAAGTCCTGATGGACTCACACACAGTGGTGGGTCTCCCATAGCTTCTCCATGTGAGTGCAGGAAGCAAAGGCTGCACATGGCAAGGCTGAAGCCACCCAGCAGAAGCTGCACCATGCTCCAGCACTGGGAAAGGGCTGTGGGAGTGTACAGCTATGTGCTTGGCAGATGCTCAGCAGCCTGTGGACAACTGTAGGGCTTCACTCAGTGCTCCAGCAACTGTGAAGCTCCATCCTTTAGGAACTTGTTTAATGCAAAAGTCAATGAGCAAGGGGAAGAAGCAAATTATGCGTGTTAAGATGGTACAGCTGCAGATGACACAGCTTCATCACAGCTTTATGAATTACCAGACAACAACTCATTTTATTGCCTTTTCCAGATTACTTGCTCTTTGACCTGCCAACACGGTCAGACTCTGTTCTGGTGGGCAGTTCTGGTGGGCAGTGTAGCAAAGACGGTTTGAAGGACCTGTCTGGTATGCTGGGAGTAGGGTGGAAAGTCAACAAACATGGGAGAGAAAAGGCCAAGACTCTCCAGAGAAAAGGGGAGAAGCAAGGCAGAGATGCCACATCAGGTGGACAACAGAAAAGGATGGAGAAGATACAGCAGTAAAGACACAAGTCAAACATAAGAGGGAAGAGAGGAACCAGCTGGTGAAAGGAGCAGGGAGGAGAGCAGGGGAGGTTCTGGGGTCCTGGGACAGCGTTTGCTCAGAAATTATGGCAAAATCCAGCAGGAACACATGTCCTACAAGGGAGGGGGAAAGGCAGGGAGGGGGCATGAGGGAGCCTTGCAGCAAAATCAATTAATACTTGAGCAAGTCAGCTGCTATTGAACGAGATTTGAATTTCACACCATTGCTGGAAACCTCAAAATAAACCTTTCCCCTTCCCAGTGCGTCAGAAATTCTGCCTTATAAGGCAATATTGCCTGCTGGATGTTGTGCGGGCAGGAAAAGGAGAGAAAATAGACTGTAGAGCCCCTCTCCTCTTGCATCTCTCAAGCCCTTCCTCTTGCTCTAATCCCCAGGCTGTGGTGGAGTTGGGAAGGGCTGTTTTCACCCAGCCTGTGTCAGGAGGGAGGAGAATTCTCCTGGGATGAAAAGAACAGAATTACAATTTCTGATTCACTACCTGCAGTCAATTTAGCGTCCTGCTGCTTGTTGAAGGGGCGGGGGGAAAGGCATCTGGCTAGGTGTGCTCTCCAGGGAGGCCCCTGCCTTGCCTTTCCCAGTAAAACCATACTGCAGAAAATACAGCTGATGACTGGGAGGCAGGGGAGGGCAGTGGGGGGAGCTCAGTTCCATGGATGGGTTGGGCAGACTGAATTTCAATCAGAGTCAGCTGTGAAGCAGAGCAGGGGAATGTTTATAATGGGATTTAATGAAGCAGAGAATCGGTGTTGTCCTCTGCATCAAAGGAGCTTCCAGTTACAGGGGAACGGAAAGCTTTTCATTACCAAATGAGCACAGAAATACCTGCCCGATAATCCTCAACACTTATTGAGCACTTTCTAACTTCAAACAGCTTTGTCAGCCCCAGAGAACAGCCTCTAAGTGCTGCCCAGAACCACAGGCACTCGCCATTACATTTGTACCTCTGCTGCACTGAGGCCAGGGAGTGCAGCTGTAGGGCACTCTGGCTCACCCACTGATGCTGGCCCACCTCAGGAGACCTTGAGCCCTACTCACTGCACCACCTTTATTTTGATATGGCTGGTTGCTGTTGGGACACAGGAAGTTGTTATGGCATTGAGCAGATTCCAGTTTTACCACTGAATGCCTGCAAAACTGTCCAGCCATCACTTGTCTGCTGAGCTCCCAAATTTCTGCTACCATGAGATGCTTTTATTGGGGCTTCTTCTGAGGGTTAGGTAGCTCCTGAACAGGGGCTGTCCATCCCAACCTCTCTTTCCCTTGAAAGAAATGGTAGTTCCAAACCTCCTCCTTCTCACCTGGATTCAGTGTTTCTTTGCATATCTGCTGAGAATATTTCACCCCTCTGGGCATGTTTTCCTGAAGCTCTGCCTGGCTTCTGCTGTTCAAAGTCTCTTTGCACCATCTACTCAACTGTTCATTCATCATTCCTGTGTGCAGGACTGGGCTGAAGACCTTCCCATTGTGTATGATTGCCTCGGTACATGTTGGGACATTTAGCTTCACAGAGGACCTGCAGCTGGATCATAGGTTTTTCTTTCTTTCTGTCGTCAGCTTCTGAGCCCCCAGACCATTTTCTTTTATTTCTCCTTAGCCCTGGGCAGTTTCATCAAAGCCAGAACCAACCCAGGACTTGTGACCTGTGATCAGTTTTTGTTTTGTTTATAGCTTATTTACCGTGTGCAGACTCAGCTGGTGATTCTGTTCCATGTATGTAAATAAACAGCTCTTACCCATGTCCAAAAAAATTGGAACCTCTCTGAGTTTGTGGAAAATCTCCTAAATGAATCTATAGAATTGAGAGAGTTAATTATTTCTGTAGTAGATTATTCCTAGAATGTTTACTTCAAATGCAGAGGGGCTAAACAGATACATTTATGCTCCCTGATAAAAATAAGCATGAGTGGCTTCACTTACTGTGTGCTCCACCATCCCTGCTCCAGGCCCTGCTCTGCATGCAGGCAGCCCTTTGGTATGGATCTCCCACCCTTTTCCAGAGGAAAGGGCCACAGGGTTTCTCCTCCTTTCAATCCTCCTCTGCTCTCTCAATCATGCGGGAAAAATCTAGTGTCTTCTAGCAGGGTTTCTTCCTCTGTATGTGGAAGCATCTGCACCAAGACTGGCCACACTTCTCCTGCTTCTGCCTTGATTCATGCTCACAGAGACTCATGAGTCCCTCTGCACTCTCTCCCAATCTTCTCATAGCTATCACCACTTACATCTCCATCCTCCCTCCTTGGTTTCATTTACCCTGCTAGGCTATGTGCCCAGGCAAAATGTCTGTTTGCAGGGATGGATAGGTGGATGGATGGATGGATGAATGGACAGTGCAGGGCTGATGGCAACCATCATCTATGCTTGTGAGCCAGACTGCAGTTCCACCATCACCATGTCTTTGTTTCCCGAGGAGGCTGATGTGGTGCTCAGCACCTGCTCATTCAGCAGTTCCAGTCAAACCATTTCTCAAGCATCACACGCTGAAGTCACACGTTTTGCTGAAATGGAAGCAAACCAGCAACTTCCCATGACCTGCCTTGGAGCTGACAGTCTGTAAAGCACACAGACAACCTGCCTGCCCACAGCTGAGCAGTGCCCCTTCCACCAGGAAGGCCCCCATCCTTCCCCGCCAAGCAAGATCCTTCTGGGGGGGGGGGCCCAGCGACCTGTGGGGTGAACATGAGCTCCTTGCCTGTCAGCTCTTCACATTTGGCCAATCCATCCTTCCCTTAATGGTGATTTATTTCACAACATCTCAGCAGAGGTAATTTCCATATGGCACAGACTGCTGGAGTGGGCATTTTTCATGATATTTAGAAGCCAAGTCACTTCAATTTGCATAATATTCAAATGATTTCTAAATGTTGAAAACAGTTCACAGGAGAAAAACAAAAAGGTTACTCATAAATTCCCCATCTTTCTTCCTTCCTCTGAGTGCAGGGAAGCTGGTCAAGATGCATTTGATGCATCCTGGATTACTGCTGGGAGAGCAGTGTGTGTATTTGAAATCTAACCTGGTGGGAAGGGTCAGGGAACCTGGCGGAGGGGGAAACATGCAAGCTCACCTACATGTGCAAAGCAGTGGGATGCACATCAGGTTGCTATTACTTGTCAGAAAGGTTGCTTTGATCTGGGAATTCAGCACTGTTCCCTCTAGCCCTGAGGTGATGACATGATGTCACAAGGGCTCCATCTACCAGTGCCTTGCTGTCTCCCTAGATAGCCTCACCTGTTTTTTTTGCTTGTCTGACCAGCCTCTCTGAACTGGGGAACTGAGAACAGGGAGACGGGAGAACTGGCTTCCCATGTTAGAGCTTCTGCCCAGGTGGGCAACACCCCCATGTGCAAGGGGAGAGGACTCCCTGGGCCATCACAGGAGCTATCAAGGAAATCCAACATATTCCACAGGGGACCCCATCAGGGCTAAGTGCTGCAGTTGTGATCCCAGCCTTGGTCCCTGGAGTTGATCTCTGCAGCAGGCTCTAATCCACGCTTTACCCAGTCTTCCCACTTAAATTAATTCCAGAGTGGCACCTCACTGTGCATGATTTCATCTTAAGTAACCCTTTTCTCTTTGTTTACCTTTGACAAATATTTGCGGATTTGGTAGCTCACATCCTTGGGAGGGATTATGCAAAAACCACTGTAGCCCTCCCTGCCTCACATGCAGTGTTCAAACCTAAGATCTACTAACAAGCTCAGGCCTTGCTCCTGCAAAGCCTTTAGCTGTGCTTTACCTGAAGTACCACACGCATTCCTGGGTGCCTGTGATTACCCATGAAGGCTCTGCAGCTCTGGGAGATACTGGGCAGAATTCATCCCTTGATTTCGCTGAAATGGTATAAATAGGAAGGCAGGAAAAAAGACCTAGTATATTTATACTGCAAATTCTTTTCATCTCATTGGCTTTGAAATAGATCCAGGGTTTGTTTGCTTTTTAATTTTCCACATTAAAAATATGCATGATTCAAGGCTGATTATTCCCCCCCCCCCTCTCTATCCCTCTCTTCCCATGCCTGGTCTTTAGGTGCTGTTTCATGGCTGGTGGAAGAGGGCAGGAGGGCACATCAGATTCACCAGCCACCGGGTAAGGTTCTCAGCTCAGGGCCGGGAACTGGGGTAAAAAAGCAGGAGGCAGGGGAGAGGCAGTGATTCATTATTGCTGCAATGGGAAGCACCTCGGAATATTATCTCAGCATCGCCTCTGTTCTTCTGTAGCATAAATAACTGGTTCATTCCTAATGACTCTGTTCTTATTAAGAGGAAGCTTCATTTGGGAGCTGTGTGCAACCACTTAACATGCAATCTGTATCTTGCTGACTGTGAGTCAGTGTCTCTTTGATCCCACAGTGCCGTGGAGGATAGTGCTGAGCATGAGAACCTGTGTGCAGTTCCCTCCTGTAACATCTCATACCTGCTCTGTCCTCCAGAAGGCTCATTGGGGTGGGGGGCAAGGAGGGATGCTCTGGGCAGCACCCCTGGGCTCTGGGTCAGCATTTAAGTGCCAAAGTCAAGTCTTGAACGCTGGAGCAATGCCTCCATCACCACCTGCCTGCTGCATTATGGAAAAAGGGAGTGCTGAGCCTGGGGAGAAATGCCATCACCCCAGCTGAGCCAATGGATCAGAACATGTCCTCTAGGGGAACATCACTTGAAGGTTGGGCTTTCAGTACCCCAGGCACATGGGAATGATGCAGAAGGCACCTTTGGCATCACGTGGGCATGCAATACCACAGTGGTGATCTAAAATACGTTCAGCCCAGAGCACCGCCCAGGCTCGGACAATCTCACTGCACCCTGTGGTTCGCTGGCTTCAGCCATCTTGTCTCTTCTCCATATTGGAAGCTTTTTGGAGAAGGGACTGTCTTTTTTTGTTTGTTCAGACCCCAGCATAGTGGAATCTTGGACCATGGGTGGGACACTTCAATGTTCCATTAATACGAATGTAATTAATTAATGAAAATAACCACTGGGAAGACAGAGCTCATTGCTAGAGGGACTGATTCAATGCAACAAGCTTTCTTTTATTCACTCCAAGCTCTTCCATGCAGGAAGCAGCTCTGCAGCTGGCATGGATGTCCAAAAGTGCTTCCACCCATTCTCAGCATTAACCCTTTCAGTACTAGCTTAGTGAATCAAGTGAGATCCCCATTATCTGCCTGGCTGGAGCTTTGGAAAGAGGATGCAGAAGGCTGAAGGGTCCCTTTGGCATCCCTGAGCTGGGCAGCAAAGAGCTACAGCGCTCCTCATCAATCAGCTGTCATACAGGGAAAATGTCATGTCTTCTAGCAGGCTTGTCCCACTGTATTAGGAAGCAGCTGCCTTTTAATTAGAGGATAGCTAAGTGCTACCTTGTGATCTGCAAGGTTATACATATTTAATAATGCCAGCTCCCATCTGCTGTTGCCTAGTGCTGTGTTTTAGGAAGTGCAAACTGGAAAGTCCCCTTTGATGTTTCTTCATGCTGGTTGTTCTTAGAAACAGGGGGAGCACAGCAACTCAGCAGCCAAGGATGCTTCAGTCATTCCAAAAATGGGGGAAACCATGTTGTGCAGAGAGGTACCTCACCTGATTGTGTGAGGCATTGATCTGGCTGCTGTGCAGATGGTGGAGCAGACTCAGCTGGAGCAGACACTGCTCTGAGCTGTACATCCTCTGCAGGAGGAGCAGGACCCACCTGGAGAGGGAAAGGGAAGCAGGACACTGCGCCTGCCTGTCCTTATCCAAATATAGGTACTCTCAGCTCTGTTCATATATTCCTTTTTGATGCTGGTGTTTGTGGGAAGACAGGTTAGCATAAGCCTGTTTGAGGAAAGGCTGGTCCAGTTCCTCAAAACTGACCCTCCACATGTTTCCATCAGTGGCACAGTCACCTTAGGTGAGGCAGCAGCAGAAGGTGGCAGAAAGAAGGGTTGAAGCTCTTCCACCAGGTGCTGAGTTCAGCAGGTAGCACAGAGGAGTAATACCCATCACTGAGCATGGAAAACAGTGTGCCCACAGCCCTGCTGATGTTTCAGCCCTTGATAACCATGTCTGAGATATTCTTCTCTCTGCATTTTCTGCTTTCTCTTCCATTCTGTGTTCTCCATGTAGCTCTCTTGATATTTCCATGTCTATCTTCACCTTCATTCCTTGATCCTCCCTGAGGCATTCTGCAATTATAAATTAGGGTGCTTTGGCACTTCACCCTTTCCCACTCACTGCATTAAGGTGTCACTGAGTTGCTCTGGATATCTTTATTTTTCCTCTTTGGATGTGAGGAAAAGGCTCCACAATATTCAGGTAAAATTCAAGTGTAGGGAGCCACCCATAGAGGAGTAAATCTTTCCAGTTGCATAGGAAACCACAAGTTGGAACTTGAAGAGACTGAAAAAGGAAGCAGCCCCCAGCAAAAACAAACCTGACTGCATTGATTTTCATTGCTTGACATTAGGAAAATGCAAAAACATAATAAATAGCTGGAAAGGCTATTAGGATTTCATAGCACTTCCACAGTGTGGTGTTAGTAACAGACAAAGCAAGAAGCCCCACATCCCAGTGGTACCATACCAGTGTCCTGTTCCAGTAGAGACATGTGGCCTTGGAGCTGCTCTAAGTGGGACACTGGGATCATTCCAGGTGACAAGGACAGCTGGCACAAACACTCGCTCTGTGAGGCCCCCTTCCTGGCACAAGGGGGAGCAGGTACCGGTTTGAGCCAATGTGACCTCAAGAAACACAGCAGATGTGTTTGTGACACTAGGGACCAGCCTGGTACCTGCAGCTGCTAGTCCCTGACTCCCTAAGGACTCATCCATCTGCAGCAGTGCTGCTTGTGGCATCAGTGCTTCCTTCCTCTGCTGCCAGAGCCCTTCAAACCACGAGAGCAGCACCTGCAAGTCAGTGAGTATTCAGAGAGCAAGGTGAGAAAGGACAGTGTTTGCTGCTCTCCAGGATGTCTCCCAGACAAGCTGTTGCTCCCAAGGGGGCCTTCTCCATCACCTCCAAGTTGCTGCTCCCTGTTGGTCAAAGGGACTCTGCAGTCCAGATCTAAGCAGAGAAGCTTAGCAGGGTGTCCTTACCCCCAGGAGCACAGGGGTACCAGTAACTCTGAAGAACCAGGTGCCTAATTGTTGTAGCTCTATCCATTTGGAAGTGGAGGCATAAGCAGTTCCGTAGCTGGCCAAAGGAGGGTGCCTGCAGGCTTTATGAGCAGGGACAGAAGCTGATTTTGGATGGGATGGAGTTGGCCAAGAGGCTGATCAGGGAATTCGCTCAAATGTTTTTTACCAGCCTAGTTTGTTTGTTTATTTTTGTCAAAAGTGAAATGTCTTGCTGAAAAGACTCCATTAAACCTGAACTGGGAAAGCTGCCAGGGTCTGGGATGGAATCTCGGGTCAAAAACAATGTGCTGAGGAGCCAACCTAAAAGGGAAGTATCTTGTGCAGGGGATTTGCTGTGTAGTGGGAGCTCTGTGCTCTAGTGACTTCTGGAGGACTAGAATTGAGGTCTCTTGAATCCTATGTCAATGCTCCAAGCACTGGGCAACATGTTGCTGTGGTTCTGTCACTCACTCATTGAAAGTTCACTCCTGGACCAGAGAAACTGTTTTCCCATTAACATTTAATCGAGACCAATGTGTTCCTGTAAAACACACTGCATCAAAAAAAATCCCAATTCAGAACACAACTCCTGCCCATCCCTGCTTCTGCCATGCCTCCACTGCCCTCCTGAGCCCTGCTAGGCTCCTGGAGATAAGCCCAAGAAACAGGAGCCTGCAACCAAGCTGACCAATGTCTAGATTCCTGCCCCGACCTCCCTTCCCATCACAGCAGGAAGGGCTGCTTCACCTCTATCACTGCCAACGTTTCTCCTGGAAAAAAAAACAGTCTGGGTGGGAAGGAGGGACCTGTTTCTATGCATTGCAGGCCCAGCTGGCCATAGCCACAGGTGCTGGCATCAGGGGTGAGTAGAAGGAGGTGCCCCAGGGATGCTGCTGGTGCTGAAGGGGATGTCGTGACCACAGACATGTCACTTTGCATCCTCCCAGCTGCAGCTGGCTTTGCATAGCAGCTCAGAGCTTCTGCTCAGCCCATTCTGGGTGGGAATTCAGTTAATATTTCAATAACAAATCTCCTAAACTCGGGCTCCCCATGGGGCTGGCATTGATCACTGATCCTCAGAGCTTCACTTTCTTCCTTCAAATCTTCCCTAGGCTGGAAAGGCAGCTGCTTATTGATATTCAGAGGCAAACATTGCTGCCTTTCAAATGCTGCCAGGCTTTATGAAGAGTTGTTAATAAAATGGATTCACCCAGAAGGAGAAGGAAACTGAAGTGCAAAAAAAAGCTGGGAGGAGGCAGAAGGGGCATTTTCTGGCAACTGATGGCTTTTCCCTACGCTGTCTCCCAGGTTGTGCCTCTGGGTTATTCAGCAGCAAGTATTTCAAGGCCATACTGTTGGTCTTTTGCACAGGAGCAAGGAGCTTATGTTGCAGATGTGTATCAAGTACTGAGAGAGGCTTGACCTGAAGAATTTTAGATTCAGCCACATTCAGATCTTCACCATCTAGTCTCCAGAGCACTTCTACTTAGCAGATGATCTCTGGGGAGCAAGTTTGCAACAATCTGTGAGAGTTGTCCATCATGTGGGCAGATGTCTCCTAAAGAAAAACTAGAGCACAGCTGAAGAGACAAAGACACCAGACATAACTGTTGGGCCAGAGAATCAGGCACCTCAACCACACATTCACCAGCACAGAGCACTGTAGCTGGGGAGTCAGTAGTACAACAGTATGTGCTATTTTCTGCACATCTCTGCCTTTGCAGGAAGAATGCCACATCTACCAGTGCACTGTGGAGGGCAGAAACCCTCATGGCAGCTTGGTCAGCAATGTATACTAGTTCCCAGGAGCTCTGAGTTTTGTCTTCAATATTGGGGAACCAAAGAATTTGAGTGGATCAACTTATAAGAGCAAGTCAAAGATAAAGAAGACAGTTGAGTAATGCCTGAAATAAAGCCATTTCCTAGGTGTTGACAGCAAGGAGGAGGAAGGAGGTATACTTGGCTTCCAGCAGCTGGAAAAGACATCTGAATATGGCCTCTTTCTACCTCTGCAAGAAGTGCTACAGGTTCCCCTTCACTGAGTTGTCTGGTCAAAGCTTTGCCTAGGATCTGCATGAAGAGTTCAAGGGGTCTACCATGACTGGCAGAGCAGCAGCCAGACTGTTCCTCAGGATGATGGGCTGAGGTGCAGTTTCTGGAAGGGCATTGCAATAATACTCACACCTCTCTGGGATGCAGCTACTCTTTCTGGGGACTGATGACACAGTGTCTCTCTTCTTGAGACCTCTCTCACTAGCTTGGCATTGCGTGCACCTACAGATTGGCTGTGGGTCCCATCTGTTCCTTGTAACTCCTTGGGCTGGACAGGTCATGTGGGTCACACACACTTGTATCGGGAGGGCAAACATCACTAACCATTTTCCTTCTGGCCTTCACCACACTGTGACCTTTGGAGCTGCCACATATTTTTAAAAGAGGCTGAAAAACAATATCCTAGCAAACAGGGATCTATGGAGGGGCTTCGTGTTGTCAGTAGAGGTCCATGTTGTATGGTACATTTGGATGCTTTCACCATCACAGCCTCTGTAGTTCTTGTTCTCCTTAACCTCGGCATTATGGTGCTGTCACTACAGGACTTCTGCCTGACATTTGCTACATTTTGGGAGTGAGTTACTTGATTTCTCAATTAGGGAAGTCTTTTGGGATTTGGTGGCTGAATGGCTATTGTTTACTTCAGGTTTGAAAAGGACATCAGCAAATATGCCCACAGTGCTGGCATTGGGAGATTTACTTGGACATGTGGCACTACAACACAAAAAGTTTGGGGAGCCACAAAACACAGAATGACTCATCCTGCTTCATAAACAACTTTCAGCATCCTCAAAGGTCCCTATTGCTTGTCTTCACTTTTGGAAAGGTTGAGGTTGTTTACATCAGGGTAAAATCCTCAAAAAGAGTCGTAGGGAAGATGAGGCATTTAAGTTTTTCCACAAGGTGAACCTCCACAGCCAGCCCTGTTCTCCAGCTTCCTGAGCCTCACGGTAACATGGAGGTGCCTTGACACCCCAGCCATTTTGTTTTGGAAGGTCTGAGAGTCATGAGCTGTCATAGGAAAGGAAAAAAAAATGACTTTCCAAGTGGTCTGCTGAGGTTTCTAGCACTTAACCAACCCTGTGCACTGTATCATGTCTCTGCAGGGGAACCTGGTCTGGGATATGCACCAGTCCTTGCTTGTGGCACCATGCTAATGCCCAGCAACTCAGCACAGCTCCAACCACTCATGGTGAGGACCTGAGGGAGGAGGAGGCAAGAGGAGTAAAGATGACTTTTTCTTCCAGCCTGGGACCAGCTCATTAGCAAAGTACACTTTGCTTTTTAATGTCTTGAAACTCAGGCCATGAGAAAGGTCACAGATGCCTGGCAGAACTCTTCCTGAGCCTACCCTTCAGCACATGAATAACTTGAGGACATGAGAGGTCATATACATAGTAATCAAATGAGCGTTGCATATAGGAGCCCTGGGGGAGGAAGGTTGGGGTATGCTGTGAGAGGACAGGGTGTGCAGAGCACACAGGAGGAGGCAGTGGAGAAGCAGATGGGGAGGAGAAGGGCAGTGACTTGACAGGAATTATGCAAGGCATATCGTGCCATGGAGTAGTGCCTTTGACCTGGCTCCTCTCAGAAACTTGGTTCCATTTGCACATTCACTTTGAAAGGGCGTTTTCATTAAAGCTGTTCTGTGGCTGAGAAGCTGGGATCAGGCAGCTGAACACACTGTAAAGTCCCACTCTGGACTTCTGCAGCAGACAGCAATGTGGCACCACCCAACAAGGTGTCAAGAAACAGCTAGATTGATGCTTAATTATTTATACCTCTTGCTTTATTATTAAAACTTGGTCTTCCACTCTTCTTAAAATCAGAGGGCATGTTTGTAATATGACAGTTTTACTCAGTTTTTTTTTAACGT
This sequence comes from Hemiprocne comata, assembly GCA_020745705.1. NCBI lineage: Eukaryota > Metazoa > Chordata > Aves > Apodiformes > Apodidae > Hemiprocne > Hemiprocne comata. The sequence goes on along the minus strand of CM036602.1, from coordinate 14,506,379 downwards.
CTGCATGTCTTACTCCTTTTGAAGGCAGTGGCTGGGTGACCAGCAAGAAGGGTCTGGGTGCCATGGGTTGGCTGGTGCAAGCATGGGATAGATGGGCCACTGAAGACTAGCCACTGCCCAATCCCTGGGAGAAATGGGGCAGTGACACTTCCAGTGTGTGCACAGTGGGAAGGAACTGAAGAAGAAACAAGAATGTGAGCACCCATCAGAGCATGTGTTTGTGGCACAGCTGGGCACCCTGTAGTCTGTGTTTAGGCATCGGGCAGCACCCTAAGCTGATGGCAGCAATCAAAAAAAGAGACTGTTCTGCATGTTGTTTGTCCTTTTCCAGGATGTTATGCAAAACAAGTGCTGCCGGTAACTCTTCCCAGTGGCATCACCAGCCTTCCTCATCTGGACAGCCAAGCTGCCAGGTCAGTGGAGGGGCAACTGTTAACATCAGAAATTAATGCTGGAGTCAGGAGGGGAGGTGAAATGCACATCACATTTCCAACGATATTTTTTCTCCTTCAGACCACCTTTCCCTACGACAAACCTCTTACCCTCAGGAACCACATCAGGATCGCTTTGTCCTGGAAGTCTGTGCTGGATGGGATCTCTGGAGGTCATAGCAGGTCTGTTACCAGCACTAGATCTGGACCCTGCTTCTGTGTGTAGTTAAGCCTAGGACAATTCAACTGTCAAAATACAGTTTCCTCACCTCTCTAGTGACCTGTCCCAGGACTTCACCACCATCCTAGGGAACAATTTTTTCCTAATGTCCAATCTGAACCTCCTAAGTTGCAATATGTGGCCATTATTCCTTGCTCCGTTGTCAAATAAATTGGCTGCATCATCTTTATAACTCCTTTTCAAGAAAAGGTTGCTGTCAGACCCCTTCCCCCACCCTTAGCCTTCTGCTCTTTGCCAGACCAAATCATCTCAGCTACCTCAGTTTCTCTTCATAGTTCATGTGTAATTGTCCCTATATATGGAGGCAGCACTTCTAGGGGAAAACGGAGAAGTTCAGCAAGAGCCCTCCAAGGGCGCTATAACCACCTATGCAACACTAACAGAGCTCTTTTAGCAAGCCCCAGAGTACTTAGGTGTCTCTCTATCTCAGTATTGCTTCAGGCAGAAGCATGGAAACATGTCAGTGCTGTTGTAAGAGAGTTTTTCCCTTCTCTCCCTTCTCTGGACACTCTTTTTTTTTTTTTTTTTTTTTTTTTTTTTTTTTATTGACAGCTGGGTGCTTTAATCCTGGACCACACAGCATCCCAACCACTGCAGTGTGAGTAAGCCTCTCCTGCCTTTGTTTCCTGTGTGGACTGTCACAATAGGTCTGGCTGAGCTTTGCTGCTTCCATCTAATCACAGCCCTGCTGTCTAAGATGAGGTGAAAGCCTGTTTGCTCTCTTCACCGATCCACAGCAACCATCCCTCCCTCTGAAGGTACAAGGGTATTTTAGGCATCTACTGAGGATGCACCCACATAGTGCTGGACGCAGCACTGGGACCCCTTCCAAGGGTTGCTAGACACCCTCTGTAATCTGGCTTCCCTAGACTGTAGTAGTACATCCCCGATCCACATTAAGGATGCCCTGGATACATCTCTTTCCTGCGTCTCTCAGACCCCAGCGGCTGCAGCATCTCCCACTATGACTCCCCCGGGGCGGTGCGTCCAGTCACCCTCTCCACCTGCCCATCGCATCCTCCTGCTGCTCACACCTGCCTCCGGGCCACCGCAGCAGTTCTAGCAGCAGCCACCAGGCTGCTGTATTTCCCTGGAAATACAAGAAAAGGGCTGCATATGTAACTGCCTGCTTGGTTTCTAGGAGGCAGGGCACCGGTGAACACTTGTGAAATATCCCCAGGTATTCCCGATGCGCTGAGCAGAGCTTTGCTGCCTGAGCCGGCACCGACTCCAGGCAGAGCCCAAGAAGAAAATGCCTCCCAGTTCTCCCTTTCTGCTGTTATCTTCCCCTTCCCGGTTACTCAAGGGCTTATTTATTGGTTAATATATTATTTGGGCTTTAGAAGAGGACTTAATTCCCACTCTGGAAACAGAAAAGCTTTATTTAGCCCCACATCACAGTCATTATTAATATAAAGTCAGTATCTCTCAATATTGCACTCAATTCCTCTGGCTCATGCCATGTTTTTGTCCCATCAATAGTTTTTCCCCTCATATTTGACCTTGGGAAGCCCTGATGAACAGGACTCTTGCAGTTCTGCATCTCGGCATGCTTGATCTAAATTCAACGTGTATCAAGCAGCACCGTCTATATGAAAAACCTCTAGAGAATTTTTTGAGCAATAATAATGCTTTTCATAAGAAACAAATATTCAGCAACTTTCTGATTAAACTTTTATATGTTAAACATTTAAAAAAAAAACAACAAACAACAGCTTAAGTAAGCAGCATGTGTGTATGTTGTGCAGAGATAAGCCAAGAATCTGTTATGAATATGTATCAAATAGTCTTCATGGTAGGGCTCCATCATAACATTGTGTTTGTGAGGCTGTTTGACAAACTAGCCACGGGAAGGCAAAAAATACCAGAAAAAATAATTATGAGCATGCACTCTAGCTTCTTCAGCTGAGTATATCCATGGGAGAGGGATTGTGTGATATCCTTCCCAGAGAAGGGCATTGTCTGGGAAGTTTGATGCTAAACAGGCACAGTACAGGAGACATTTGGGGGCATGGAGATCATTATAGATACTCTTCATAATACATTCAACTTCCCTTGAGAGTGGTGTGATTCAAGTCATCCTGCTATGGAAACGACAAGCTCTGGTCCAGATCCTGCAAAGTGTTCTACATATGGGTAATAGGGCTGGGACTTCCTTTCTAAGAGCATCTTCAACAAGATTTGGGCCCTCTGAAGGCTTTTCATGTGTAAATGTCCAAGATCATCATCATAGTTGCATTCCCGTGGGGAGCTGGGAAGTACTGTGTGTAATCTGCACTTCAGTGAGGATCCTGCTGGTGATAACACCTCTAAGAGTAAACACACAGAAATTTCATAGGATCACAGACTGGTTTGGGTTGGAAAGGTGTCTAAATATCATTCAGTCTCAACCCCCCTGTGTGGGCAGGAACATATCCCACCAGACCAGGTTGCTCCAAGTTCCATCCAACCTGCCCTTGAACACTTCCAGGTTTGGGGCAGTCACAGCTTCTCTAGGCAACCTGTTCCAGTGTCTCACCACCCTCACAGCAAAGAATTTCTCCCTCATATCTCATCTAAATCTCCCCTCTTCCAGTTTTAAGCCATTCCCCCCTCATCCCATCACTCCCTGCCCTTGTCCAAAGTCCCTCCCCAGCTTTCCTGGACCCCTTCAGGCACTGGAAGGTGCTCTAAGGTCTCCCTGGAGCCTTCTCTTCTCCAGGCTGAACACTGCCAACTCTCTCAGCCTGTCTCCAGACCAGAGCTGCTCCAACCCTCTGATCATCCCCCTGGCCTCCTCTGGACTTGCTCCAACAGCTCCATGTCCTTCATATTGGTAAAGCTGGTGGCAAGTTCTTCCCAAGTCTGTATGCCATCACTTAACCAGGGGAGGTGCCGCTGCCTCCTTGGGGTATGTGGTCCTGCAGGGTAAGGGGCTCAAAGGGGCACTCATCACCAGGGTGAGCTGGAGACACCACCTCTCCTCCCAGTCACAGCCCCAGATCCAGGGCTGAAGCACTCCTTGCCCCTGGCATTCCCCCAGAAACTGGCCCTTGTTTTATTCCCCAGCTCTGATTCTGTCTTGCTTACCACCTCCTATGGATATGTAAAAGCCTGTGTGGTTTCTAGCACGTTTATGATTTTTTTTCCTGATGTTTACACCTAAACTAGGACAGTTGTTTTATCCCTGACTTGGCTGGTTGCTCTCTATGTAGGTTAATAAGGTTTCCTTCATTATTTAGACAGAGGTTTGTTTGTTTGCTTGCACTTCTCCAAGAAATTTAACATCACAAAATGCTACCAGGAGCAAAGAAAAGAATAATTTTGTAAATTTTAGGTTTCTTAGGGGAAAAAAAAAATATGAAAAAACAGAACAGGAAAATTATGTGCCCAAATAAAACATCAGCTAAGGCAGAATTAAGTCCTCCCAGGGCTCTCGGTCAATCAGAACAGCACAATTAAGGTTTGATGTTATTCCAAAATATTTTCTGACATTTGAAAGTCAGAAAATCTGAACACTTCAGCTACTACTCTTTGTTTAAATGTGCACTGTGGGTCACAGGATGCACCCCTGCATGATAGTCTAAACGCTGCAAAACCCTTTTACTAAAGCTGGGGGATAAAAAACAATCTGTAACACTAATAATCAAAAGTGGTATTACTATTAACATCATTAAATAGGAAGAAGGGAGCTTTGGTTAAGAGCAAAGAACAAGTATTATGAGCTTGTCTATAGCTTTAGAAAGCTAAAGATGGTAAGATAGCAGTATCTACCAGGCTAACAAAAAAAAAAAGACAGATTAAAAAATATATCAGCACCAAAAGTAGGTCTGGCAATCAACCAAAGCCTTCAGCAGACAGCAGTGATGAAAGCAGCAATGATGGAGTAAAACAAGCAAAAGTGTTAAATGAGTGCTGTGTTTGGAGAGATGATGGAAGAGGCTGCCAGGCTGCATAGAGCCTGAGCTGCTCTGTCCCATGGCAGCTAAGGAGGATGTTAAACAGCAGCAGATAAAAGTAACACATTTAATCCTGGAGGCCAGTGTCAGCTTCACCACGAGCTTGTCAGACCTGACTAAGGTGGCCTTTACACAGCTGATGTTAATTTTAATGAGCTGATGTTAATTTTAATGAACTCTTGGCATACTGGGGATGCTCCAGGGGATGGACTTCTTTAGCAGGACTGGTGAAAGCTGGATGGGACAGCCTGGGGAGGATGGGGGATGACACAGCCCAGGTAGCAAGCAAAATAACAGGATTCTTGTTGCATGTTCACCAGTAATGAAGTAATAAAATAAGGCTCCTCCTAGTCCAGCTTACAGTGAATTCATGTACCCAGGATCAAACTCTGCCCCTGTTTGCTGGTAGAGGATGGGAAAATCCAGGATAGCTGTATGGATCTTGTTATTCCATACAACAGACTTTGAACCCCCGGAAAGAGCTTCAGGCTTTCTCTTAATCCCCTGCCCTCAAATTACTAATACTCCTGATCAAAATAATACCTTTCCTTCTCAGGAAATGGAAAGCTTGAAGAAAATTTCTTAAAGTCTCAGTTTTCCTGCAAATACTTCAGAACCTGATTTCCCAGAAGTTTAGCCAAGGTACATCCTCTGCCATGCAGCTTTCAGCCCTGAAGAAACTTCCAGGTTGTGAAAAGCAGCTTCTGTCTGGAAAGGTGAGACCTCCACTGGTGTAGTTTCACCTTCCCACTCCTCCAATATTGGGAGAATGTTACAGCAGGGGATGTAAAATGGGGGTGAATCTTCTGGAAAGCCATGAATGTCTCCAGGGATGGGGCCTCCACCACCTATCCAGGCAACCTGTTCGAGTGCTTCACCACCCTCATTGTAAAGAACTACTTCTTAATGTCTAATCTGAATCTACCCTGCTCTAGCTTAAGACCTTTGCCCCTCGTCCTATTGCTACAGACCTTTATAAACAAAGTCCCTCTCCAGCTTTCCTGGAGCCCCTTCAGGTACTGGAAAATGCTCTAAGGTCTCCCTGGAGCCTTCTCCACTCCAGGCTGAACAATCCCAGCTCTCTCAGCCTGTCTTTGTAGGAGAGGTGTTCCAGCTCTCTGAAAATTTTTGTGGTCCTTCTCTGGACTATTTCCATGTTACTCTTGTGTTGAGGGCTCCAGAACTGGACACAGTACTCCAGGTGGGACCAGTAGTGGTGACTCTCATCCCAGGCAGAGGATCAGCACAAGGATAGGGGCCTCAAATTACCCCAAAGTGGCTCCTGGGATTTGTGCCAGTTCCTTACACACAAACGAGTTTGCACATCAAGCAATTTGGAAAGGGTTTTGTTCCCACCACAAATTTTTGTACTGACAGGGGATGTAACTTGAAATGGAGCAAGGACCCACTCAACCTGTTGTGCCTGTAGTTCTGAGGCATCATTCCTAAGGAAATTTTGTCATGATCTAATAGGCTCTTCAGAGCAAAAATGTCCAATTCACCTAACTGGGTGCACAGCTTGAAGGAATTTATCCCATACCAGAAGAACCAGAGGAACCACTGGCACATGCACTTTGAGTCCACAACGCATGTGTGATGAGATATGTATTTTAGCCCTGAGTTTAAGAGCTTTACCTAAGCTTTCTCATTCTGCTCTCATCACCAGCTACCAGCACAAACACTGATAACTTTGGGCTCAGAAAATACAAGATAATCTATTAAGTGTGTAAATGGATCAAGATTGCAAGCATGAAATGCCATTTTCAGATGTGCTTCTTCAGAAATGGGTGAGTTGAACCACTCTAGGAACAAAGAGGTTTCTCTGAGACTTGCAAACAAACAGACTTGGATATTTGCACATGGAGCTGTGTGCAGATGTGTGGGTTAGGAGCAGGACCATTATTACCACTATATGCTGCTACTAAACTTCCCAATTGGACATAATTTTAGGAGAAAGGAATCTTTGACCCTGGTGATCTGCTCATATTCAATTAGAAGGAGACATGGTAAGAGCTATTTTAAGACAGTGCAGAAATATCGGTAGGACGACTCAAATCACAAGGCAAGATGCCTGGGAGAAAGCTCCCAAGAGGTGAAGAAATTTGAGGGTACTTCTCTAGCTCTTTGATTTCCTTCCATTTTATCATAAAACCATGTGTAAATCATACCTGCAGTCAACTACAACACAAAGTTATTTCCACAAATTCCAGGTTGGTATGTAGAAATCGCAACTCCTGAAGTCTCTGGTGTTGAACAGGTTAATTTATGTACACCATTAAAAGTCACAGGTCCTGCAGGGCTTAGAGAAGTTTCTTGGGCTATTTTCAGATTGCCCTGCACAACAGTGGTAGGCTGAGATTTGATACTCCTTTGATTACCAGCATTGCAATTTAAGATGTAACTTTTCCATAAAAATGCTTTTTGGTCAAAAGGGTCTAATAGACAGAAGAGGAGGCATCAGAGAAAGGACTAACAGCCTTGGTGGAGAGGAAGATGTTGGTGCCTTGCTAGGACAACAGCAGGAATATCAACTCCAACAAGAGTATCAATGAGATTGAAAGGGAATGAACAGGGACAGAAGATGGGCAGAGTGAGCCCCTTCAGTGAGCAAGAGCAAGACATGAGTGAGAAGAAATGAGTCACTTTAATGCTGATAAATTATTTAGGTCTATCACTGTGAATGAAAAGAAACCACTTTTGTTAAATTACTGTCATATCAAGCATCAATCTATTCTGAGCAAAAGTTACCCAGAGCAAGAATGATACCAAGCAACCTGGGAATCCATTACATGCTACCATGAAAAAATAGCAAAGGGAAAGCAAACCATGAGTGGATGCTGGTGTGGCCCATCCACCTTTGCCCTCTGTGTCTCACTCTCCCATGTTTCCCAGAGCTCCAAGCCTGGCACAGCTGACATGACCTTACAGCACGCCCATCTCCACCCAGCCAGCCTTCAATATTCGGGGTTTTCACCTTCAGACAAGCACAGAGATGCTTCTCAGGTGAGTGAAGATTGTTGTAAAAAACCCAGACCTCCTTGCTGGAGAGTCATTCACAAACAGGGGAAAGGACTGAATGAAGCCAACATGTTATCCCTGACAAATAATTTGGCCAAACTCCAATTATTAACTATGAAAAAGCTGTAAAAAATTGTATACTTATTTGCATAAGAGCTTGAATGTTCCTTGTCTTGTTAAGACTCAATATAAACACTTTTATATCTGAAATAAGAGATTATGAGGGTAATAATCATCTGCTTCTCAACGTTTGCTGCTAAAGTTTTATGAGTGTTTTGGTGAGAACTGTTAATGGTTTTTATAAAGTAATGTCCCATGACATACAGAGATGGCTGCAGTGTGACCATGATGCTGACTGGAATAGCCATGTGAAAAGTTACAAAGCCTGAAAGGTTGATTGCAACCTCTGTAATTTTTTATTTATTTGAAAGAGCATTTTCTTCCACATTCTTGCTTTCCACTGTTCATTTTTGTCACAGCTGAATATGCTGGCATGTCCCTCACAAGGACTTGCGTGGCAATAGCTAATATTTTGTGCATTGCTTCCTGCTGCAAGTGAGAGTGCATAAACGACTTTTGCCCCTGAAGAACCTTTATTTATGGGTACAGCCTTTTCTCTGGAGAAGGTGTTTTCATAAACATAAGATAAAAAAAATCCATCAAGCCAGGGTCTATGCTTACAGGAAGCATCACTAAATTGACAATGGGAGCTAGTGATCAGCTCTTCGCTGATACAAAAGTTTGACTGGGGATGTGGGAGGTGACAAGGTGGTTGCCTGACTTTCTTCATGCAGTTGGCAGGCTGAAGCAAAAAGGAAGGATGAGCAATTTGTTCCTTTCATGGAGGCAAGTGATAGAGAGAAAAGTTTGGGGGTTTTTTCTGTGGTGGAAGCACGTGGATTTTTGCCAGTCACTTGAGTGAATACCTCTGCTTCAAAATTAACTTCCACTGGAGTTGAGGTCCCACTTGGGTAACCTCTCCTCTAGGAAAGAGAGCTTTTTCAGGACCTGTGCTTTCCTCTGTTCTCTCTTGAAAGCTTCTCCCTGTCCTCTGCCAGGGTGTCAAAGGACCCTTGCAGTGCCAGGGGGCAAGTGGAGGAGATGATGTGGCTCCCATATGCTTGGAGCTTCCTTCTGAGTAGGAAACAGGAAAACCTGGGCCATTTCTCTGTTATCTTTCTTGTGGATCAGCCCTCTCCATGAGGCACCTTTCAAGGATATTTTCCTATGCATTCTTTTGGCATAGCAATATCACACAAAATGTCACAGTGACTGACCTAAGCTACCAGCGCTGGATGGATCAAGGTCAAGCTCTTGCTCTGAGTGCAATTCCAGTTCCTGCAGTACCACTGCTCTCTGGCTCTGTTGGAGTTACTCACCAGGCTTCTTTCCTGTGCACTGAGCTGAGGGAGGTGAGGGGTGAGTGACGTTACCCCACCCATTCCCTTCCAACCCTCTTCCTCAAGCCTTTCCTTGTTCGATGTTCCTTGAGGCTGCTTGGGAGCATGATGGTCATCACCCTATGGCATGATGCAACCTTAATCTTGAACATCAAGGCTTTGTGTGCCAGGTTGAGTGCAGACCTTCTGCCCTACTCCTATATGCAGCACTTTGGTGAGATGCTGTTGTACCTGGAGCCACAAGGGCTGGATGAGGAGCCCTTCCCACAGGAGACAGAGATATTGACTGCTAAATTCAGCTGAAAACTAGTTGTTGAGCCCTACCTCCAACTTCAGAAAAAGCAGAGGGACTTCCATAGTATAAGAAAAACCATTAAGGTTGGAAAAGATCTCTAGGATAATCAAGTCCAACCGTCAACCCAATCCCACCATGCCCCCTAAACCATGTCCCAAAGTGCCAAGTCTACATGTTTTTTGAACTCCTCCAATGATGATGACTCCACCACTTCCCTGGGTAGCCTGTTTTAATGCCTGGCCACTCTTTCAGTAAAGAAATTTTTCTGAACATCCAACCTAAACCTCCCCTGGCACAGCTTGAGGCCATTTCCTCTGCAAAGTGTCCTCAGCCAGCCAAGCCACATGAGACTACAGCTGGACTATCTACAGAAGCAAGGTGCTCTCTCACTGAAGGAGAAAGCCAAGAAGAAATCCAATTATGGACACTGAAATGTACTTCATCTTTGGCTCTCAGACTTCCCTGTGCTTCCTGATGAACAGAATGTTTGCCACGATTCCCTGAGCTTGTTCAAAACCAAGTTTGCAACTTCACAGGCAGAACTTCCACTGCTTTCCATTCTTTGAAGAAGTTGGCTGGAAAGCACATTAGGAACTTTTCTCTCTCGTTCAGCCATGTCAGAGCCAGGAAGCAGTGAGCAGTGGGGACAGCCCAGGTGTACCAGGAAGAATGGGAGAGCAGGTACTCTGGCTGAAGTATAAAAGGTGTCTTGGAGTTGGACCCATGCACAAGCACAGGGACAGCTGAGGATTCGTGTGTCACTCCAATCTTGAGGATAAAGTGAGGGTTGGGCAGAAGAGCTGGAAAAGATATGAAAGCAGAAGCTAAAATATGATAATATGGGCACAAGGGCAAATTCATTCTGATGAGGTAGGCTATGAACTTGCAAAGCTTTGGCAGCACTGTGGTTTCAACCTCAATGTGTTGCTTTTTAATGAAAGAAATACATTTTTGACAAGCTAAGTGTGTTTGTGTAGGTGTTTAGGATACAGTATTCAGAGTCTTCCTGCCAGCTCTTCCCTTTGGGTGATAAACTACCAATTTGAGCACTCACCTACCACTCTTTTACTTTGGATGGCAACCTACTGAATTTTGGACATGTAATAAGCCCTTGGCTTACACATCCAGCCAGAAGAGTCGGTAGGTGCAGACATGCTGTGAACTCATGCTTCAGCTCTTGGCATCTGGTGGTGACACAGTCACAAATAACATGGGCAGTCAGGGAAACAAGCACCAGAAGTCTTGATCAGATGGAGATGCTTAAGCTAGCTCCAACTAAGCAGAGCTTTCTGAGTGAGCTGATCTGTCAGATATCAACACAAGTTAGAACTCTTTGAGTAGGATCCTCCAATTTTGGCTCAGCAGGGCACTGACATGACTGTACAGCTTCCAGTTCTGGGTTTGCTGCTTCGTGTCCCAATCATTCTGAGATTTGGTTCTTTTTCTTGAGTCATTTGGCTGTTTATCTGTAGAGACACTGCAGGTCTGCAGATCTTGACTGAGAACCTATGGAGAAAGACATTTCAGGAACATATGCAGTACTACCTCACCTGGGGTGAAGTGAATTTCTGTGACAGGCCTCTGTTGTAAGAAAGTGTCTTAGTCCTTCATGGACCCAACACCAGCTCTGTTCAGTTACTGGATCGAGACAGCTTGGGAGTGGTCTGGTAGTGCCATAAGCAGTTGAGAAAAAGGGAAAATTATGGTTCTTGCATCTTGACTGGAAGCAGAATGAAGAGTACCCATCAATTCACCCCTAAAAGGGACAAGCTGGACTATTCCTTCTGTAAAACCAAGAAACCCAGAGACAAACAAGAAAAGACCAGAGAAAGTGACATCTGGAAGGTCAGAATAAAGCCAGGGGAGACGGAAATTAAAGAGCTGAGGACTTACACTAGAGGATAAAAGAACTGAAAGGCTGTGAGAGGGCTTTGCAGCTCCACTTTCCCCCAGTGATTCAATGCCCTCTCCCCATTGCTGCCTGCAGCTGCTCCTCAGGACAACAAACATAGCCCACAGCAAAGGCATTGCAATTTGTCTCTTGCACAGAGCCATTAGCTCACCAGCTCAAAGGCTGAAGAATCCCATCTCTCTGGTGTCCCCCTCCTCCAAAACACTTACTGTAAATGCTCTTAAGGAAACAGTTCCTCTCCAGACCCTGGGGTATGATGATTGTTGCCTCCTGACACTGAGATGACATTGGGCCAAGTGCTAATGGAGAGAAGGGGGAGGGGAGGGAAGCAGTGTCTGATGATGCAAACCAGGAGAATTCAAGAGCTACTGGTTAAGTAAAAATACTGAAATATTGTTCTGACCTCACCCAAACTTGTTCATTCAATTAAAAAGAGAATCTTCTTTCTTTTCTATTTGGGGCCTTTAAAATAAAAGGCATCACTAACAGGGAAAATTTTGGTCAATTTTAAACAACAGAAAACCTGTCATTTAAAAAGAAAGAAGTCTGAATGCTGTCACATGGGGAATATAAAAATGAAGCATTTTCTCATTTCCAAATGAAAACATTTTCTTCCAGAAAATGTGAAAATGAGGTGTTTTGACATATTCAGAAAATTCTCTTTTCCTACCTCCTTGGCTGAAAGCGTTTGGCAAACTCAGGCATCATCAATGTATAAAAGTTTCAGTGCCTGAAACTTCCAGCTTGGAGATACTTGTGCACATCACAGAGCATGGCTCAGCTTCAGCAGCTTCAAAGCTTGTGGCACCTGGAGCACCAGAGGGATGTCAATCTGATGAACCTCCTAGCTGTCCTCCAACTTGGCTAACCCCATGCTGCTCTGCTTGCTGAAGTGCCTCTGAGTCTTTGGGTCATAACCAAGGGGAGGAGAAGTCAGTGAGGAGTGTAAGTGCCCCTGCTGATGGCAGAGACACCTTACACCCCAAGCAGCAGCAGTTCTCTCTGCCCAGTGAGGAAGAGAGATGGTCCTGCCCTCTGCTTGGAAACAAGCCCATGCCTTGCAGCTGACATCGGTCCACTTATTAGTAATACATCAAAACCCAATTGTTCCTTTATTCTTTTGAAATGGGAGAAGAAGGCAGTTAATTAACACATAGCAAAACATGCAATTCTGATGAGAAGGCACTGGTTAACATACCAACTACTAAATGTCAAGATGCATTTTTAACACTGAATGGAATTAATTTGCCAGTGTTCCCTTGTTAAATGTCAGGTCCTTATGACTTGTATACATTAAACAATTCAGGAATTGGAAAGCACTTGTGTAATCAAGTTAAGCATGAGGCGGGCAGATTTCTTTCACCTGAACAAACCTGAAACTTTCCTTTTCCAATTAATATTTCATTTTATAACAGCCACCGCATTCATTCTTAATTAAATACTTCTTTGAGACACTCTATTGATTAGTGTGAACTAATGAGGAACAATATTAATTGTTTATCCAGACTCTAGTTATTTTCCTTCATGAAAGGAATGGTGCTTGGATGACTTCTTTCATGTCTTGCTGTGCCCTAAAATTACTTTCTTGCAGAAAAACTTTCACAGAAACAGCACCAACTTCAAACTCAGGAGTATCTGCTGAGGGTCCAGTACCATGGGGTGCAGATAGGACTGTTGGCAGATCACATATTTGGGGATGAAAATGAAGTCCCAACAAGTGATCCTGCTTTCATGAAAAGAAAGCTGAAAAGGGTCAAAAACACTAACGTGATTTCATGTAAAAGGAAAAAGAATCAGCTAGGAAGTGGAGTTGTTTAGTCTGGAGAAAAGGCGGCTGAGGGGAGACCTTCTCGCTCTCTACAACTGCCTGAGAGGAGGTTGGAGCCAGGGACTGTTGGTCTCTTCTCCCAAGTAACAACTGATAATACAAGAGGACAACCTCATGTTGCCCAAGGGAGGTTTAGATTGGATATTAGGAGCAATTTCTTCATGGAAAAGGTTGTCAGGCCCTGGCACAGGTTGTCAGGAGTTCCCATCCCTGGAGGGATTGAAAATCTGTGTAGATGTGGTGCTGAGGGACATGGTTTAGTGGTGGCCTTGGCAGTGCTGGGTTAATGGTTGGACTTGATGATCTTAAAGGTCTTTTCCAACCAAAACAATTGGTGATTCTATGACTTTATGATTCTATCATTGTATTCTATGATGGACAGAACTTCACAAGTCATGAGTACAGCTGATCCATCAATGTGTAGGCAGATGACCAGGAGAAGTTTTCTGATCTGCTTTGCTCCAGGCAATCACAGACTAGAGACTCCCTGAACTAAAGTTACATATACACCTTCCTACCTAACTCCCAGCAAACAATCTCCAGCAGGAACTTGTCTTTTCAGGAACCTTTTCAACTCATGAGACAGCAGCTGAAAGCAGAGATGATGATGCAAGGTGGCCCTCACTTGGTGCTGGTGCTTTCCCACGCAGAGGCTGTGTCACACCTCCCGCCCCTCTCCCACTTCTGCTGCATCTCCTGTGAGGCAGAGGGAGCACAGCCACACATGAGCTTTGGATGTGCCATGGAGATGGACAGTGGCATTACACTGTTCCATGCTGCACTGCTTGTCCCTTTCCTATTAAATCTGAGAGCATCTCTGCAGGCTTTGACAATGCTGAGCTCTGAGCAGGCATTTTCATGACACTTTTCCCACTACCCAGATCTATTTCATTCACACCCTGTGATTATGTGTGTATAGTCAGGGCTGTTTTCATCTACATTTATGACTCCGCCTTTATTGGCCATGAAGTTATTCTGGTGTTTTATCACCTAATCATTCAGAATTGTGAGATCTTCCCTCAGCTTTTCATAAGCAGCTTTAGATTTGACTGTGCTACAGGCTTAGTTGTTGTTGTTGATCTGCAGCAAATGTTGGCAGTTTGATAACCAGTCCTTATGAAAATGACCAAAACTCTCTCGTGAAAAAGAGGCACAGGGTCAAGCCCAGATCCTTGGGAAATTCTACTGGCCTTTCCCCTTCTTCATAAAAGCTCATGATCTGTCTCAGTCACTCACTAGTTCACAAGAGGCATCTCCCCTCCTTCAGGACAGCTTCGTTTTCTAAAGGGTTGTTAGTGAAGGGACCTTACTGAAGGGTTTTTTTGGAAAGACAAATGCATCAGCTCTATTTATCACCTCTGCACCTACTAACTCCTTCAAAGGTCTCTCACATTTTTAAAGCAAGACATCACTTTATTTCTATTTAAATATTATTTTTGACCAGTTTTACCAGTCTGTGATCAAGTCTGTATTTGTCCAATGCTTCCGAGTTTCCTTTAAAAGCTGGTTCCTCATTTGTTGTCTTTCATTGCTATAATATTGGGATTGATTTAAGTGATACTTTCCACATCACAAAGAGTAGCTCAGCAATTTCATCTCTGAATTACTTCAGACCTCTTGGGTGAATGCCATCTGTTCCTCCTCATTCTCTACCATCCATTTTAACATTTCTTTAAAAGCTTCCTCCTCAAGTTCTGATGGTTGGTCAGACTCACTCCCTGTAAAAAAAAAAACACAAACTTGCCTAAGCTCTCCATAACAAGCACCAAAGCAAAGAAATAACTGTTCCTTTCTTCTGGGTCCCTTGTCTTCCTGGAGATTTCCTTTTAAGCCTCCATCATTTAGCAATTTTCTGGTAGGACTCCTTATCATGTATTTGAAAAAAATAATTCATGTGAAGCTTTAGTTCTTCAGCAGGAAGTTTCTCAGAAGCTTGTTCAACTTACAATAGTATGGTTTCATATTTGAGTTAAAAGAGCTAGTCCCCATTTTCATCTTCTTTGAAATCACTTCCTCTTCTAAAATAATTCCTGTTTAACTCTACTAGTTCCCTTTACCATCTTGTTAAACTGATGCTCCCTATTTTAGGACTGTTTATGTCTTTTTCAGTGGATTATATGCCCTTACAACAGCCTTCTGATACTGATCTTTAATAGGTTTATGTCACTCCAAAATACCCTTTCTGCTGCTCGTTTTACTTTCTCTTAGCAAGATTTCTCATTTTTATGTCATTACTTCTTCATGCCCTTTTGAAGTAAGACTTTATTAAAGGGAATTTTCACCTGTGGCTTTCTCACACAATGCTGTACAAATACAAGTATATAATGGCCATGATTGCAGAGTCACTCTTTGATGGCTGCATCTGGAACAATATCGTTTCAATACTCAGGATTAAATAAAGAATTTCTTCTTTTCTGGTGGGATCTCTGAACATTTGCTCCAAGATTTTCTCATTTACAGTGTCTAAAATTTAGTTTCCATTACCTTGTGTCATTCTAACATCTAACATTTCCACATGGATTTAATGAAAGGGCCTCACTACATTGAGTTTATTACTCCCACATTTTTTCTCTCCCTACATTTTAGTCAACTTCATTCTATGCAAAAAAACTTGCATTTAGTGCTATGAGGTTAGGTTAGACATCAGGAAGAAATTCTTCACCTTGAGGGTAGTAAGGCAATGGAATAAGTTGCCCAGTGAAGTTGGGGATGCCCCCTCCCTGGAGATGTTCAAGGCCAGGTTGGATGATGCCTTGTACAGCTGGGAGGTGTCCCTGCTCATAGCAGGAAGGTTGGAACCTGAGGATCTTCAAGGTCCCTTCCAACCTTAACCATTCTATGATTCTATGAATTTATGATTCTATGACCAGCCTTCCTGGCAGTCCAATGGGATGTGCAGCATTTCTACATCCTCTCTGCTCCTTGGAGCTTCTGCACCTTATGCAAGCCTCACCTGTGGTGATTCAGTGTTTTCTTCCTGGACATCAACAAAGACACTAAACATTGTTCAGGTCAAAATTCTCAACTTGTAAATGTTCAGAGGACTTTTCCCCCTGTGGCATTTTGCTTCAGTACTGTAACAAAACTGCAAACAACAATATCAAATAAAAGTGTTCAAGACCAGTTGTTATCTCCTCAAAATAGTGTTTATGAACTTTTCTGACTTCTCTTCCCCACCTGTGAAACCAGAGACTCTTCCCTCAAAGAGCCCCATCAGCAAAATCTGCCACATTTCTCCTGAGGACACCTGACCTCTGCAGAGGAGACATGCCTAGTGATACACCATATGTTAATGCAGCAGCACTGCACATTGTACTGCTGAGACACCTTTTAGACTCTGATTAAAATCCTGACCCTACTGAATTTCATGTTCAAGGCCCTTTGTATTCCAGAGAGGCTACCCCTTGGCTCTCTCCCCTTATGTGTGGGCAAGGCTGGTCCTGGCAATACATGGGCAATGTGCCTATGGGGGAATAGGCAGAGGCCATGTTTAAAGCTTGTCAGGCTAGTGGGATTATTATTTTTTCATTTCTCCTCAGTTTTCTCAACTCTCCTGCCTGTGGATGGTGTCTCTTACCACCCACTCCATTTCTATAATCAGGGCAGAAGCAGTAGTTTGTGAAAAAAGCTCAAACTGGGTAAATGTCTCTCTGAGAGCTTAAGAAAGCAGCTGTAGCTCTGTCCCAATTACAATTTTTACATAATTGTTTGGGGGGTTAAACTGCAGGCAAGATTGCACAAGGGTATGGAATAAAAATCCCCCCTGCATCTTTCCTGGCATAGTCAGAGGGTGCAGGCAGGGGATGCAGGCAGAGGGTGCAGGCAGCAAGTCCTGGAGACAACATGTAGAGCCAACTGGGAGTATCCTAAAGGAGCTGAAGAGTGAGATCAACAAGAAGTCCAAGCTGGTGCTTATGCACCACAATATATTTTTGTTATAACAGCAGAGAACAACAAAAATGAGAGAGAACGTGTGAGGAAACTATTAAAAATTTGGGTTTCATGCCAACTTCTTTTGTTGTCCCTCCCCAGCAGCATGAGACCCATCCAGGTCCTCCTGCAAAGCCAATTGATTTTATAAGGGACAAGACTCTTGCAGAGGGGACTTAGGGGTCAGCAGCAGCAGGAGCAACCAGCTCCTTCTCAAATTGAAATCTTTATGGTCTCTGACCTTATGGAAGCTCCTGCAGATCCACCCCCAGAACGAGCTTAGCAGCTGAGACAGAAATTTGCCTTCAAGACAGATATTCAACTACGATTTTCTAGGAAAGGGAAATTTCTCTCCCCCCCGCAAAGCCTCAAATTTCAGTGACATATTTCTTAGGATTTCTTTTTAAATCTCAGGATGTTAAATTTGGGGGTTTTAGGGATTTAATTTTTTTTAAAGACTGTTCCAGGGGATTTGGGAAAATATTTGGCAAATCTAAAGTCATGTGTTTTTTCTATCAGAAGTTTTCATGGAAAGAAAAAGCAGCTCCAAAGAATCAATTTCCAGGCACAGTGAGAATCCTGTACAGGTTCATGCCAAAAAAAAGAACACATTGTCCTTTGCAGCTGATCCTGATTGCCTCTGAAGGTCCAGGAGTCCCTCTCCAACTCAGTAATGGATTCAGGCTCAGAACATTGTGATAACACCAACAGTGATAGCAGATACCTGCTTCCACAGGTGTCAGGCAACTTGTTTCTGAAAACCTCAGCAACAGCTTGCTTATTCCTTTCTCCTGGGTGTAAGAAGTGAGCAGGCACAAATATGTGCTGGCTGAACTTGCATCATGTAGAACTTTCTACCATTCAGAACTACAATTAATATGTTTTGGGGACCTCTGCATCATCAGTTATGCAGGTCTCTGTCTCTCATCAGCAACCCAGGGTCAACACTGGTCAGCTTCAAAAGCAACGTGTGAGGTGGCCTTGCTCATTGCAACAGGCTGTTTCTTGAAAAGCCATGAAAAGCCATCTGCCCACCACTGATGCCAGCAAAGAAGCACTTTGGCTAAAGGGAAGGGAGACATATTTTTCATGGGTATGAGTTAGCAATTCCTATATTCCCTTTAGGGATAGAATCAGAATAGAATAGAATTCCCTTCTGCTCAACTTAAACAAATATTAAATAAGAAATCAGATTTAGGTCAAATGAATCTATTCTCACTGTTCTTGCAGAGATGCAGGGATTTGGAACAGCAGATTCCATCATCACTATCCCTCCCTGCATAGAGGGCACTCTGGCTAAATTCATTCAAGTACTCTATCAAGACCCAAGGTGAAGGATACTTCTCCAACATGCGTATTTTAACTGACCATGGTGACTGCCTGCATCATGAAGAGAGACACACAGGCCAGTTTGATTATGGAAAAATAACAACCCAGCTAGCCCAGTGAATATTGATTTGTTCCTAATCAAGGCCAGGATATGGAACATGCTAATTTCTGTGCAAGGCATGTGATCCCATACACGGCCGCTGGTAATTGCCCACTGAAACATGAGATCCATGCCCTGAGTGCATCAGGACAGCTTGGAATGGAGACTAGGGATGGGAGAAGGTTTTGCATTGAGTGCATGACCCTCAGGAAGGGCTTGGCTATTACTAAGCTGAAGTGAGGGTTTGTCTAGAACTACCAGGGCAGAGGATTTTATCCAGGCTAGCTAGTAAGTACCAGTTATCCTGTCCTTATGTATCCTCATCTTCACATTCAGGAGTGCCATCCAAGAGGCTTTAGCTTGGATATCTCTGAAATATCACATTGACTACTGAGTTCAGGAGGAAGAGCTGCCCTATACCCTATGCCCGTGGCTGGTCCTCATCCATTTCTGCCACAGTAAAAGGCAAGTTCAGGCTCCAAGCAGCAGGAGCTGTCTGTTGCACAAGAACACTTCTGTTCTGTTTACAGAGGTAGGCTTTCAACTGGATTTGGATCTGATCCCTTTTATCCTTCTCCTCCTCCGGGTCATGCATCTTTCACCCTCACTCTTTTCCAGGGGATGCCCAAAGATTCATGCTGCCCTGTCCCCCTCTGAAATGCCACTGGTACTTTTTCTTATTTCTGCTTGTAGGAAGCTGAAAGGGTATATCAGGGCTCCTCTGTTCACACCTTGAGCATCCACTGCTGGCCACACTAGGAGATCAGCAAGCTGGACTTTGTCCCCTTCTGTCTTCAAGAGAAATCAATCCTGATGACAAAACCCAGGGCCAAACCTCTCAGTTCATGAACTAACCCTGGAAAAATCAGGTTCATGACAGGTGCTAATTTTCTGTTATTAATTTGAACAGTAAATTCATCATAACGATGGGTTCTAGTGTTATTACAGCTATAATCCTGCTAACAAGATGAGCTGCCCAGCTGGTATTTAATGTGTCTGAAACTGTGAATTATACTGCTGAAAAAACAAGCCATGTGGAACAGGAGCTGGGGCTAGCTAACAAAGTTTAAATCTCATGCACAGACCTCTGAGGAGAAACTTGAGATGCTGCTGGACCAGCAGAGAGAGGAGGAATTTAGGTTCAAAGGGTTGTATGTCTCTAAGTTTACTGAATGGAAGGGGTCTTTTGTCTGTGATATAAAGACAAGAGGGATTTTAAAGCTACCTAACTTCTTCCAGGTTAATGGGAAGAAAAAAAAAAAGCAGTAAGAAACACTCAGAGGGAAGCTCAACCCTGGGAAGGTTGCCATATAAAATTTCCAAGAGCATCACCCTTCCTGTTACATGTTCTTGGTCTACCAACCCATGTTTAGTTACAGGATCATCCCCAGGTGCTGTGTGTCCTTACATGTTCCCTGCACAGGACTACCTCACTTTTTTCTTAACATCAACTGAAGCTCCCTCCTGAACACTCTGTTCTTCTTTGTGAGCCTCCCTGACCACAGTTCTCCTTTTCTTGCTCTAGTAAATTTCTCAGACTATCTGAGCCCAAACTCGTATCCAGGTCACACACAGTGGCTCAGCCCCAGAATTAATGTACCCAGAACCAGTGGGAAGTTCAGAGCATCTCCTGCCTTCCTTTCTCCTTGTCCCATGCTGCACATGATTATTAATCCAACAAAAAAACCGAACACCAAAAAAGTAGACGATTTATCCAAAGTCAAAGAGCAGAACAACACCAGGATGAAGGGAAAGAAGTCATGGTTCTGATCTCCTCACCAACCATTTGCAGCCTTTTTCCTACAACTCATCCCCATCTTTGAGGACTGTTCAGGGAACCCTGCTGTTACCTCCAACACTGGTGCTGGTGACTGGCTGCCTGACTGAGACCTTGCATTTAACCAAGAGAACATGGACTGATGCAGCAGGATGGATGAGATCTGCACAATGTTAAATGGTTCAGCTGAGAGGCAGAAATGCAAAGATGAGATAGGGCAGCTGGCTTAGCTGAGGGCTGGAGACTTCGAGGGTCACATTTGTTTGGTCTGTTTTGGTAGGTGTTGTTTCTAAGCAATAGCAACGTGTCTTTTCAGGACTTGTGGGCTCAGCCTTCACCTGAACCTTTAGAACTGCCTCAAAGCACAGGGAATGAATAATGAGGACTGGAATGAAGACTTCAGTGCAGTTGTGCTGCAGTTGCAGAGGCTTTCTTTCCTGGTGTCCCTGTTTTGCACGTACTGTGTTGCTGCTGGTACCTTAGGAGAGCAGAGCAATAAACTACCAAATCACTCTGTTTCCCACTAGTTTTGCCAGGGGCCAAGCCCCAGGGTGATGGATGGGTGAGGATCCATTCGTGTTTGCTGTTCAGAGCTCTCCAGCACATGGGGACACCCACCTGCATAGGCAGAGGTTGGCAAAACCAGCCTGCACGCACTGGCCAAAGTGGCCCATCTCCAGCATGAGTGCTTCTCCTTCTTCCAGTTGTTCAGGAGGGAATCTATCAGTCTGGAGTTCTTTGTCTTCATCCAACCAAACCAAGCACACTCTGTTGTTTAGTAGGGAAATTTAAGAGTTCATAGTTGGCTATAATTCAAGCTCAGGCTAGGTGCATGAGCTCTTTGAGGCGGAGAGCTCTCCCACCAGTCTGCAGCAGACCAGCACTGATTGTGTAGCAGCAGGAAACATTCCTGGAGCTCTGCAAACAGTCCCAGTCACCAGACTCACAAAGAAGAAAATGAAGGGAAAGGAGGTGATAAATAATAAATCTGGGCTAGGCTATTTCCTGGGGACAAACTCGAGCAGTCCAGTGTAGGCACAGCTGGAATACCTCACCTGGATGATCCAGCTTCCAGAGCACTGTACTGGGAGTGCTCAGGTTAAACTGGTTTATGAATCACCAGAGCTTGTGCACAGACCCTCTCATCTGGGGAATGAACAGGAGAGGAACTTTCTGAGATTTCAGGGCAGAGGTGAGCTCCCCCTGCCCAGTGACTCCCAGAGAAATCCATTAACAGCCTGCAGAACATGTCCTGGACACAGAAGTCTCAAGGCGCCAAAGTGATGATGGAGGATTAAATTGGCTCAATCCCCAAATCTACCCCATGGCTCTGGAATTTCACCCAGCCCATGGTTAGAGTAAAGTGCACAAATTTCACAAAGACTCTGAATCTTCCTTCAAAGGCTCCAGGCAATCAAGAAATAATTTCTCACTTTATAACCTGATCTCTCTCATGTTAGGAAGGTTCCCAGGTAGCACCTTATTTCTGGTCTGATTTTGTCTGCTTTCAACACTTAGTGACTGAATCTTCTGCTGTCTTTCTTAGCTTGACTGAAAGCCCCCAGCCATCAGAATTCCTTTCCCTCTGTATGGACTTACAGCCTATGATCAGTTTTTCTTTCAGGTTTTCTAAATAGATTGAAGTCCTTCTTCAAATTTTTCTGAACACACATTTCTAGAATAGTTTTTTCCCACCCTGGGGACCAGGGTGGAGGTTGGTCTACGTTCATTGCAGGTGATCAGCAGGTAGATTTCCTTGTTTTCAAGGACCACGGAACTCCAGTAGCAAACACAATATCCCTCAGGTTATGAGTACTTGTGAGACCAAGGCCAGGCTATTGAAAATAAATCAATAAATACCCCCGTCCCAATTTCCTATTTTTCCTCCAGCAGTTCTCCATAATGCAAGTTGAGGAACTGGTTCTGAATATTCATGGAGAAGCACAGATTAACTACTCTTTCTCCTCTGAAGTTAGCCCCTCTTTTTTCATTTACTTTTTATCTGTACTCATTTACTGTGCTTGATCTTTACTCTTTTACTGCAGAGACTGGGTAGCTAACTAACATGCTTTCATGGTACAAGCTCGGTTCAGGCATATGAGGGATGGAAGTAGGGCTAAGAAGTGCAGACTCTGAAGATAAACTGTTGACCTGGTTAATTGCAAGCTGTCAGATTATGGTTTCATTCACAACAAGGTAAATGTGACACGCACAAGTGACTGCAGGCTTACAGTAGAGGCACAGGTTTCAGCACAGGGATGTCAGATGAATATTTAAACTTTCTGCTGTGTTTCCCAGCTGAGGCTGCCTGGATCCAGGTAGGATGAAAACTCAGTTCCTTTCCAGGACAGAGAAGGGAGCTGCTACCCCATTGGATGCTGTGGCATTCCTGCAGCTCACCCCCAACACAGTGACTGCAAAGCCTGGGAAAGTGCTCCACCGATAATTCTGCCCCTCTTCTTCCTTTGCAGCTGTGAGGAGCTGCCCTGCCTGCCCTTCAGGTGCCTTCAGTACCTCATCACTGCCATGTACTGTCCACTGCCATGGCACACAGTTACATCACACACTGTACAGGTGAGCCAGAACAATCCCTGTCTTGACTCTGTCCATCCCCACACAGCCAAGTAACTTGCAGCTGCCTCCTGCCCACCACCAGTCTTCCAGAAGTCTTGCTGGGAGCCTGACCAGTGCACTGACCCACTAACAAGCATTTAAAATATTTCTACTTCTTCCTCCTGCTATGCAATCACTAATTTGGCTTTTGAGGTCCTGAATTTACTCCTGGCCCACACTTCTCTGGTCCTGCTCTTTGACCTGGCCTGGCTGATGGGGACTCCCTCTCCCTGACACTTTTGTCTTTGATTGACCCTAGACTTGCCTCTTAGATTAATGTTGCCTGTTTGGCTTCTGGACTCAATGATGATACTAGGGTTATTGTTCTGTCTACTCTGTCAAGCCTGCTGTTAGGGCGTTGTCAAGGGCTGTCGTGTTCATTAAAATCCCCTGTCCCAGGACAACTGATTCTGGCTTCCCATCACTGCTTCTCAGCCACTGGGCACCTCTACCCACATGGTAGCTGCTTATTTGTGTAGGTGTGTGTTCACACCTCAGAGTGCACGTGCCTGTCTGCGTTCATCTAAAGGCAGAGGCTTCCACCTCAGCTCCTGCAAACACTGAAAATAACTGGTGGTTTTGCCATCCCTCCTGGGGTGAGATGTCATGTCCACCAGTTTCTCTTGTTCCACATGTATAGGTACCAGTAAGACATACTCACTCCAGCTATTAACATAGTTGTAGGATGAATGTTTTGGGAGGTGCTTGTTAAAGAAAGATTAAATATTTATAAGCTGAGATGTGCTTAAAATCTCCATTGAAAGCCTGCTTCTCATGGAAAGGGATGCTTGCATTGTAGTGAAGGGTTTCTCAGCTGGTAAAGAAGATGCTAACCACCAGGGTCTGTGCAGCAGGAGACTATATTCCCAGAACATCTTTGTAAACCAAGGCTTCATTACTAAGGCTGCTAGATCATCTTGATTAGCTACTGAGATGGAAATTTAGGAGAAATCCTAAGGGATATATATTTTAAATAGATAGATAGATAGATAGATAGATAGATAGATAGATAGATAGATAGATAGATATCTACTCTGTAGGATACCTGAGAGTACAGTTATAACATGCTGAGCTTTGCCCCAGGTAAAGATGCCTAATGGGGGAGACAATTCCTAGGGAAAACAGTTTGTCTGTTTGTCAGGCTGTTGTCAGGCTCCAGCATATCTCAAGCTGTGAAAAATAACCATGCCCCTGGGTGAAACAGAAACTATATGACTCAAACCAGAATATCCTTGTCAAGCAGTGACTGAGGTGTATTATTGTGCTTATTGCCTTATATCACTCTCCAAATCTGGAAGTTTGCTTCCTGGAAACAAATTTATGTTTCCTTAAGACACTCCAATATGAATAGTGGTTTCAAAAAAATTTTTGACAAATGATAGTCCTTCCATCTCCCAGGCAATGACAAACCTACTTCAGGAGCTCTGAGTACTTCAGAGGCATCCAAGAGCCTGGGACACCCATGGAGCATGCTGCCAGGACCTGGATAGAAGCAGGCAACATTGGGTGCTCAAGTGATCCAGAAAGGAGCTCTTAGGAAGTGTTTGCAGGTGGCAAGAAGGCCTAAAAAGTTTGACTGTGTGTTGCCAGAGCATTCTTCTGCTCAAAAAACAAAAGGAAAGCAAGCACCATGACAGGCAACCCTGGAATTGGCAAAAAAACCCCCACCCTTTCTTTTTTTCTGCTATGGAAGGGGAAAAAATCCTGTATGTTCTGTTTGAATTTTTATTGTAAAGCAAAATATTTTCTGAGAATCACTGCTTTTTCTGAAATATGGGAAGGCATTTTCTTCAAAGGAAAGGCATTCAAAGATGAGGTGGGAGATGTGAGAAGAGAAGTGAGGTACAGTGGGAAGGATGCATCTGGAGCAAAGAGGATTACAGTGCAGTTAAAGTCCTGTCCAAACTCCAAAAGGCCTCTAAACATCCAAATTCAGAAGTTTGCTGCTCTGAGTCAAGGTCGTGTGGTGTGGAGAAGACCATCTAGTTCCAACCCCCCTGCACGGGCAGGGACACTTCCCACTAGACCAGGTTGCTCCAAGCCCCATCCAACCTGCCCTTGAACACTTCCAGGGATGGGGCAGCCACAGCTTCTCTGGGCAACTTAGGCCAGTGTCTCACCACCCTCACAGCAAAGAATTTTTTCCTAATATCTCACCTTAATCTCTCCTTTCTGATTGAAACCGTCCCCTCTTTGTCCCACCACTCCATGCCCTTGTGAAAATGCCATGGTGCTCTGCAGCAGAGAGAGGCTGCCCGTGGGCCCCAGTGCAGCTGCCAAGAGCCTTGAGAGGAGCTGAGCAGGCAGCACTTAGTGAGCATCACTGTGCAAACAGCTGGGGTGCAGGCACCAAGTTGGGAGGTTCCCATCACTCTGCTGAACTAATACATTGAGAAAATGTCCATAAAGTCAAGCATGAGCAATTAAAGAATGAAGGTTTAGCTAGTATGCATAACTGTGTGAAGAGCTCTCAAACTCTCTGGGAGATAGGAGACTGTCTATCACCAGCAAACTTTTCTTAGCAAGCATAAGAAGCAGCGTTTGAGGATGCAATGCACCAAGCCTTTTTAGCAGGCATCAATTAGCTTTCAGCTGAATGAGAAGCTCTAGGAAGATCAGAGACAGGATTCAATATGCTTAAAGTGGGTGGCAGCTTATATGCCTTCAGAGCCAGTTTTTTAAAGAAGTGTAAAAAAAAAAAGTAAAAAAATCAGGAGCATTTAATGTGCAGGGGATGGGTAGTATTTTCAACTTGATCTCCACCTCCTAGAAGCAGTCATGCCAGGCTAAGTTCTAGAAACTTTCCCCTACTGAGTACTGCAGGACCAAATCCTAGGTCCTTCAGGACATTCAGGCATCCAGTGCAGTGTCAATTTGAGTGATGTGACTTAGCAAGAGTTGCTGCTCATGAGGTGTTGTCAAGGCTGAGCTGGTGAATGGACCTTCTCTGTAGGGCTTGTTGCTGAAGCCCAGCCTTTTTTTGAAATTACCCCAGTCAGTCAAGCTCTGGAGCTAACAAAACTCTCCCTGTGCTATCAGCAGTGGAGCCAGTGTTTCTGAGGGCACTGGAGCCCTGGCGTACCTGCAGGGCATCAGGACCTGCTATATGGCAAGACAACCTCCAAGTGCTGGGGACCAGCTGAGGTGGTGTCTCACCTGGGGTCCCAGTAGATGGGAAAATTAGTGACTCTCTACCTGAAGGCCAACTTTTAATGCAGTCAGTTGAGGGCACAGAAATCCAGGCCCAGCACAGCATCCCTGGTCACTGTGGGGTTCCCACCAGAGGGAACTGAACCCTTCTCTCCACACGTTATGCACACTGCAGGGCCTACATTTCTAAAGCCACACACACGAATTCAAGAGGAAAGCATGCAAGAAGAGATGGTCTCTGCAGCTCACTGTGCAGGAGAGGGACCCTTGCCATTTAGTCTCTGTTCTTGCCTTTATCTTTTTTTGTTCTTTCCTAAAGATCACCTAATACAAAATGTGTGTGACAAGGGTGTGTTGTAAACATGCAGGCCACAACCAGGTTCACATCGACTCCTGTTACACAGGAGCATTCACACTGACTCAGCCTGGGACTGTATAGGACCTTATCCAAGTACTGTTATTAATATGACTTAATTAATGTATGTATGTGTTAAACTACAAGCCTCTGCCACCCCCAGTGTCTCATGCAAGCTCTTGTAACATGTGTCTCTTACCATCAGGCCTCCAGGATCCAGACTCCTTCCTGCTGTTAAGA
The DNA here is from genome assembly GCA_020745705.1 of Hemiprocne comata. Taxonomy (NCBI): domain Eukaryota; kingdom Metazoa; phylum Chordata; class Aves; order Apodiformes; family Apodidae; genus Hemiprocne; species Hemiprocne comata. The sequence goes on along the minus strand of CM036602.1, from coordinate 14,479,822 downwards.
AATGGCTGAGGTTGCTCCAGAGAAACATCCACCAGTGACAACAAGGGTGTCCTAGAGTTCCAGTTTATCAGTACAAATGACAGTAATTACCCAGCTGACTATCAGTATCTCTGCAAGGGGAGCGATAATTTGTCCACATTAGCCTAAAATCAAAAATTGCAATGAAATGAAGTCTGGGCTGCAAAAGAATGTGGGAGCTGATGAGCCTCATCAAGGGATGAGACAGCACTTAAAGTGCTAAGGAGGTGGTGGGTCACAGGAGTCCTGCCTGCCTGGACTGAGGAAGAGGAATGTGACAGAAGATCCTTCTTCCAGACTGCACAGCCCATGCCCACGGCAAAGGTAGAAAGTTTTCCATGTCCTTGCAGAGGTCCTTTGCCCAAATCAAGTGGGATGAGGAAGAAGTCATTAGTTTTCAGTTCAAGTCCTGATGAGCTGTTTATTAGACACTGCTCAAAACTGCAACTTGTCACTGCACAAAATGCCAAAAAAGGGAGATTTGGGTGAGTTCTCAATGAATGGGGGTGATATCTGCACTGCCAGCACTAGGAATTGCACTGAGACAAGGGTTTCCAAATTAACATTTGGACTAATTAAAAATGTTTTTTCCTCAGATTAAAACATTTTTTCTGGATCAGTATTTTCTTCCACATTCATTTTTATCTCAATAAAGCCACATTTCTCATAATAATAAAACTTCACTTTTTTTGGAAGATTTTCAGCCTGCTCCACCTACTGCTGCTCATAGCATGGATCCTGTCATCTTCAAGGCTTCATGACCCACTGCTGCTTCCCTTCTTCCCAATGGAGAATACGAAGTTACTTTACAGCAGAGGTTGTTCTATCCTCCCCCAAACCAGGTATGTGATAGTGAAGGACCAGTCTTCCCCTTTACTTTGTGGACAGGAGCAGAGGAATGGGGCTGACTGCTGGAGCTATTTCAGTGTGGAGGAGATCAACAACAAGAGGGATTGTTGCTGCCACCACTTTTCAAGTTATCTCCCTCTTTGTTATGGTCAACAGCTTCTGCACCAGAGCAGCAGCAGGCACGACAAATCTCTGCACTTGCCACCCATGGGGATGCAGAGAAGCAAAGGACAGTGTAGGCCACAGCTGTTCCTTTCACCACTTCAGTGCAGCGTGGCCAACAACAGCCTTAGGACATGCTCTGACTGTCAGCTGGCTCCATACTCCAGCCACAGTGTACCTGGCACCCACAGTCCAGTAGCTCTTCTGTCCAAGCAGTTGCAGATGTTGGCAGGACTGCTTCAGGGTCCTTCCCATCAGGGGAGGGTCCTCAGGTCCAGTTCATTCTAGGACCATTCTTCAGGGACTTAGGCCATATTTTTAAGGGACTGATGTTGGTTTGGGTCTCTGCATGTGTCCTTTACCTCCTTTACATTTTCATTTCACTGTCCATCTACTGGCTATGAAGTAATCCAGTGTAGAGCACACTGGCATATCCAATCCTCCATTTTCTCCTCTGTCTTCATATAACTCTCCTTAACTGATGTTATTACATCCTGTGGAAGAATCTCTTCCAAGCTCTCTCTGATCGAACAGAGGACTTTGAGACCTGAAAGTTATTTTCCAAGGACCAGATTTATGCAACAGCCTAGAGGAGACTATCCTCGTGAGGCTTACCCTGCACAGACCCAGAGCACCACAGGCAGGTGCTCTCAGCTCCCCAGAGGCAGGCATCACCAATATCAGACACCTCTTGTACTGCCTTCAGGTACGCTGCGTGTCCTCCATCATGCTCACCTACTACAGAAGATGGCTCACCTACCTTCTTGCTATGTGCTCCAGAAGATGACAACGACCTTATCTTTCCAGCCTATCTCAGGTATGTGCATGGAAAGACAAGCTTCACTGAATATTAATTCATTCTCCACCAATACCTCCAGTGTCTATCTAGTCTGCCACCCACCGAGAGCAAGGCCACAGAGTCATTGATCTGCTCTTGGAGATCATGGAAAAAGGGATTCCCCCTCCCCCTTGGGTAGCCTGTTCTGTGCAAAATTATCCTGATAGCTGGGTACTTTTCTAATTTCTAACTTAAATCTCCTCTGCTGCAAAGCAGGCCAATTATCCTAGGAGGAGATGGAGAGCAATTATTCACTTCTTGCTTTCACACAACCTAGTACATATTTTACACCATTCTCACAGCCTTCTTTGGCAGCTTTACTCTTCTCGAGGGAAAAGAGGCTGGTGCAATTATTTCAATCTTTTCTCATAGAACCTATTTCCAGCCTTTGTTCATTCTCTTCTGTTCCTTTCATCACTATTTTGTTTCTATCATTCTCGCAGTGCAGTGCCCCAAGTGGGGACCATCTCCTTGACAGTGCCTGAGGACCTACAGCTAAGCAGGGGTCAGTGGCAAACCTTGCCCATCTCCTTTGTAGGACCTACTCCAATGTCCAGACCAGTCTCTGCAACAGTGCTGCCACTTTTATAACCACACATCAGGTTGAATTTGATTTCTCCTTGTGTTGACTTCTCACTTGCCTGTATCACGCTTCATCTGACCGATTTTGCAAGACCCTTCAAGTTGAAGCATGTGATGGCATCATCACCCCTCACACCCAGGTTTGTCCACAAAGCTGACAGAAGGTTTATTCAGTTGGCTCAATGTAGTTCCATGGTGCTACTTGAGGTCTGTTGGGTACTCAAGAGAACCTGGTGCATCTGGCAGTCATGATGTGGCGCAGCACCCTGCCAAACCAGCACCTGGAGGCCAGATGTGATACCCAGGGGCACCTAAAATTGAACAGATGTCTCTCTTTAGGCATTTAGCTGAGTCTAATAAGTTCCATCATCTCTGCTGTTAATAAAAAGAGTGAAACAAATAGCTGTCTCTTCATTCTCTATGAAATTGTGTCACTATACAATGTAGTAAATGACACAGCTGGAATACTTCTCTGTGAGGTCAGACAGCTGGAAAAGAAGTAAAAGATTGAGTATAATCAGGAAATCTGTTCTTCATGTACAATGACAACAGTTATTTACTAGACAATGAACTTCTGAACTTCTGTCCCCATTCTTGCAATACCAATGAGTAATTTTATTACTCATTAAAACTGAAATAGTACTTTATATATATATATATTTTTATATATATTTATAGTACTATATATATATATATATATATAATGAGACAGAGATAGAGAACATCATTTTCATTCTTGCTATGTTTGGTTTTGTGGTGTTTTTTCACAGAATCACAGAATCACCAAGGCTGGAAAAGACCTTTAAGATCATCAAGTCCAGCCTATGACCAACACCACCACACCATCTAGACCATGACACTAAGTGCCACATCCAGCCTTGCCTTGAACACATCCAGGGACGGTGCCTCCACCACTTCCCTGGGAAGTCTATTCCAATGTCTAATCACCCTCTCTGTGAGGAAGTGCTTCCTTATATCCAACCTAAACCTCCCTTGGAGCAACTTCAGGCTATGCCCTCTTATCCTGTCACTGGTTGCCTGGGAGAAGAGCCCAGCCCCAACCTGACTACAACCTCCCTTCAGGTAGTTGAAGAGAGTGATGAGGTCCCCCCTGAGTCTCCTCTTCTCCAGGCTAAACAACCCAAACATGCTCAACCTCTCCCTATAAGACTTTCCCTCTAGTCCCTTCACCAGCCTCGTTGCTCTCCTCTGGACCCGCTCCAGCACCTCAACGTCCTTCTTGAAGTGAGGGGCCCAGAACTGCACACAGGACTCAAGGTGAGGCCTCACCAGTGCTGAGTACAGGGGGAGAATCACATCCCTGCTCCTGCTGGCCACACTATTCCTGATACAAGCCAGGATGCCATTGGCCTTCCGGGCCACCTGGGCACACTGCTGGCTCATGTTCAACCGGCTGTCCACCAGCACTCCCAGGTCCCTCTCTGCCAGGCTGCTCTCCAGCCACTCTTCCCCCAGCCTGTAGTGCTGCCTGGGGTTATTGTGGCCAAAGTGCAGGACCTGGCACTTGGTCTTGTTGAATTTCATGCCGTTGGCCTTGGCCCATCGATCCAGCCTGTCCAGGTCCTCCTGCAGCTTCTTCCTACACTCTGGCAGATCAACACTCCCCCCCCCAGCTTGGTGTCATCTGCAAATTTACTGAGGGTGGCCTCAATCCCCACATCCAGTAAGTCTGCATACTTTCTATTTGTAAAACAACATCAATATCACAAAGCTCTTGTATATTCTCTGTGTGGGTACTGGTCTGACTTTGTTGGTCTGCTGGAATCGTAAGTTCAAAAATTTTTCAATGAACTGGGCCCAGGACAGATGCCTGAAAGATGTAAATCACTTTCCTTGCCTCAGAAGAGTTTTCTGATCTTGAATTTAAAATTCAAAGTCTAATGTTTTTTAAATTGTCCCCATGCCATATGATTTGCTTTCAATCCTATTTCCCTACTTGTAGGACACTCTCATGTCAGACTGTGTCAAAAGCCTTATGAAAGTCAAGGTACATCATATCTATCACTTTCTTCTGTCCATAGGCCAGTGACCCCATTAAAGAAAGAGATTAGATTAGTTTGACATGATTTGTTCTCGGCAAGTCCATGTTGGCTGTTCCTTACTGATTTTTATCCTTATAAGGTGCTTATAAAGTGATTGTTTAATAATTTGCTCCAGTATCTTTTAGAATATCAAAGTCAAGCTGGTTGCTCTGTAACTCCCCATCTCTTCCTCTTGCCACATCTCTCTGATGAGGCCTGTAGGTTATGGGAAACACTCCTCTTCTTTGGGAAAAATAGTGTCCATTTTGTTTCCTGGTGTATAAAAGCCAGAGGTGCTGTAACACACTTCTGTAGCATGAGCCTGTTCTGTGCACATAAGCTGCCTCCACAACCCCCCATTTGGGAACAGGGAGAGCAGGGAGTCAGAGAAAACTTCCACATCTCCTGGGGACAAAGCTAAGGACCCACAGTAGTGCTGTGCTAGACTGGGAGCCCCAGGGTGGAAGTAAGGAAGTGGCTGGAAAAACTAGCTGCAAATCCTCCCAGTTTCCTGCCCTTTCCCATTCTCGTTGCAGGTTGAAACTGTGAGTCAGCGATGCTGAAATCTCCGGCATTTTGGAACCGGGAGGGTGGTGTGAAGCAAACAGCATCTGCTCTAAGGATCGACACCTCAACCGACTTCGTGCCAAGCGAACTGTTGTTTCCCAGCTTTAATTCATCCCCCCCCCCAGCCATTTCATAACCAAAATGCCACCCCAGCTGAACCTCCCTCTCTGGTGCTGGACCACGGGGACCCCAGCAGCATCTCAGTGGTGAAGGAGCTCGGATAAGCCAGCTCCTGCCTTGCTGACTTTGTCAAGCCTCTTGCTCTGGCAGCAAGACAACATTCTGCACTGCTAGAGGTGAAGTGTCCCTGAAAAATATTCCACTGCTGCAGATAGGCAGAGATGTCAGGCAGAGGCAGGGGCAAGCCCTGTAATAGAGTTCAGCAGCTACTGGAGGGGAGCTTATCTGTATTCAGTGAGTCACTCATTGAAGGGAATTATGCAGGGAAGTAAAGTTTTTCTTCCTCTGTCTTGTTTTCAAGTTAAAAGAAGAAATGTGGAGTTGGCACAGCCCTTAAGAAGGATTTGAGTTGGAATCCTGCTGGGGTGAATTCCTGGATTTCACCCCACCAGTCCCTCAACCCTACACTGGTTCCCAGTGCCAGCCAGATTCCTGCCAGCACCAAGCATTACAAGATGACAAGTGGAACTCCAGCAATCATGGGGCAGACCAAAACCAGACCTGACCGTGTCTGAGGGCCTCTGGGTGCCCTCTGTAGCTCTGTGCATAAGTTGAAGTGAGGCACAGCAACCCCAGCACTCACCACTAGGGCTCTGCTGGCATCCAGGCTGCATCCTGGTGTGGGGCAATGCAAGGAGGCAAGTTTAACATGGAACCATGGTGGCTGGGATTCCTGTCCCTGGGAATCCAGAGGCATGACCAGACACTACAACAGCCCCCGTGTCCATCACACAGTGAGTGGCATTTCATGAAGGTGTTCATGTGTCACCCACTCCAAGTGTTCCCCTAGACACAAGCACACATGCAGAGTCAGGAATGGTTTATGGCCAGATTTTCCCTCAGCTCTTCTTAATAGAGAAAAATAGCAGGTACAGAGCTTCTGCAGATACTGGCAGAGATGGCAAGTGATGAACAGATAATGAAGGCTTTATTCTCCATTTGTTTAGATGTTTAGGAGCAGAAAGAAAAAAAAAAAAAGAGCAAGAGCTTGTAGAGAATTGGTGACGTGCTTTTGGATGTATGATAAAATAGATGCTATCAAATTCCTCCTCAGAAGTTAATTTGCTGCAGCAGCCAATTGAAACAACAAAGCTCAGAGCACCCTTTTGTAAGTTATTTAGTCTCCAGGAAACACCTTGTGAGCCATATACAAGCCTAATCCTTTTAATTGGAGCACACAGTAAGCCTACAAGCCACAAAGACAGTTATCTGGTTCATGCTGTAATCAAGTTTAGTCATCATTATGCAAAACTAATTAGCAAGTCAGAATGCTTTTTTGTCATCACTAAACCATTGCTGCATTTAGAAATGAGATCCCCAAGATCTTCTCTTTCCTTGCCCTTTCCTGCTGCTATTCTGGAATTAAAGTTTCTCTTTCCATCACGACAAAGGATGTGGAGAATATAAAAAAGTCTTCTTCATCTCTTTCCTAAAATGTCAAAAAAGGAAGAATACTTGGATTTCTTTCCCAGTTATTCAGTTCTTGGAACTCATTATTGGAGAAAAAAAATTGAGATGTTTTGAGCAGTTTATATGACTTCTGAAAAAACATACTTACTCCTGCAATCTTGGGCAAGCAGGGTTTCCACTTTGACAGAAATGTTTGCTTAATATTTCTCTTTCCAAAGTGGACTTTAACAACATTGTTTGTTTGTTTGTTTATTTTGCAATTCCCATGAGTCAGAAGCATTTGAAAACATTTTACAAAGATTTAAAAAAAAAAAATCTCTTCCAAAATAATATGCACTGTCAGTTCCTGCTCAGAGTGTGTGACTTCCTTGCCAAGCACAGCAATGGTTCCCCGATTTGTGGTAGCCCCAGCAGGTTGGTGTCTCCTCACCAGGAATCCCAGGAGCCCACCCCACCTGCAAGTTTCTGCAGCTGCCTCAGTAGCAGGGATCCTCAAAGCACAGTTTCCAGCTGTGCAACAAAAAGCTCCATGCTGGTGAGAACTCATAGCCTGAGGTTTTCAGGTTACCTGCTCTTGAGATAGCTGTGGCCCAGAATCCTGAGTTGTGCATCATGAAATTCCATTTATTGACAAGATCCAAGTGTTTCCTGAGTCCCTAATTCCAGGATAATCTGCCTTGCAATTGCGTTGACAACCTGAAAGTATGGAAACCTCAGGCCCTTTGCATCTAAGCAGTGAGCCTGCCCGGTCTCTGCTGACCCTACAGTAGGACATCTCTACCACAAGACAATCTCACTGCTGTTCTGCATGGAGCTGAGGACTTCCCATGTCTGGTTCTGGAGATTATTTTGGTCTAGTGTGTTTTCCCACAGTAGTAGGGTGTGTTGGTCCAACACAATCCTCTCACTTCTTACTTTCTGAACTACTCCAGGATCTGCAAGTTTTCTTCCTGTTAACAGGTGTGCTCCTGGGAGCAGAGACCTTGCTCCCATATGGCTCCAAGTACTGTAAATAACCAGAGTGAGCAAGACAGGGTGATCCAGGACAATCTGGGACCAGCTTCTGTCTCATGGCCTCAGTCCAGGTTGTAGCATGAGCAGCTTTCTAACCAAGGATTTTTTTAATTTGGGAGGGGAGAGTGGAATAAAGGGAAGATAAAGGCTCACAGGATGATTCAGGTTAGAAGAAATCACTGGAAGACATCTAGTCCAACTGCCTGCTCAATGCAAGTTCAGCTCCAAGGTCAGACCAGGCTTCTCAGGACATCATCCAGCCTGGTCCTGAAAAATTCCAAGGATGAAGACAGCACAGCCTGTCTGGGCAACCTGCTCCCATGCATGACTGTCCTGATGGTGAGAAGGTTTCTCATTGGCTGTCTTGCAGTGGACTGGCATACTACCAGCCTGCCAACATACCTTAGGGTGCACAAGCTCTGCTATTGCCTCATGTAAGGAAGGACCAACAGCATTTTGGAGGGTAGGGCTGGAGTTTGGGAGGATCTTGAGAAATCTGAGATATGATCTGGAAAATGCAATTCAGACAATTCAACAAAGGAGTCTGCATTTAGGTGTGCAACCACACCAAGACGGAGGAGGGAATGACTGGCTACACATGGTATTATGGAAAAACGACTTCAGTGACATAAGATGGGCATGAAAATGTAAAAAAAAGATTAATACTGTTCTGGGTATGTTCACAGGAGAGCATCAGGGGCATGGGATCTGGTCTGGAGTGTTACAGTTGAAGAAGGATGAATGAAAATGCTGAGCAGAAAGAATGAGAATTATTAGAGGTAACCTGCAAAGAACGGCTGAAATAATTGGAGGTATTGAGTCTAGAGAAGACTTACGGGAAACTTAATAGTCTGCAGTTACATAAAAGGTTTCTGAGAATAATTTGTTCTGCATGTTCATTCTGCCAATGAGATGGGGTAATTAAATCACAGTTAGTGAAATTCAGATTCGTTATTAAGAAAAATCTTTCTAACATAAGGAGAGTTAAACACTACCATATATTTTTCCTGAGTTTGTTGTAGAATTTCCATTGCTGGAGGCTTCTAGGAACATGATCATCTCTACAGACTCCTCTCCTGAGGGCCACAGAGCTTTCCTTGGGTCAGGGCATTGGAAGAGGTCATCTCTCCAGATCTGTTCCAGTCCTCTTTTTCTGTGGGTCTGTGATGCAGGTAGGTGCATCTTTTTCAAAAGTGTTTATGCACTGTTTTGGTTTGAGCAAGCTCTTTGCTGAATTTTTTTCTTCCTTTCAGTTAACTTTTTAGCAGCACCAGTGGACTGATAATAACCAAGGTCACTTCTGACTGTCTGCAGCCTTCCCCCCCTGCTATGGGGGAGCAGATTAGACTGAAGGCAGGATCAGCAAACCAGACTATTCCATTCTCATGATATTTTCTCTATTTGGCTTTCAGTATAGGCTAATACATCACAGAAGTCAAGCCTCTCGTTTTCCTTTTTTCTCACTTTTCTGCTTCCTGTCGCTTCTATCCCCCTCTCTTGGGATCTCTCCCTCTGTTTTTTCCATTTTTCCTCACAGCAACACCCGAGGACCTGTCTGTGTGCCCGGACACTCCCCCCTTCAGCTGGGACACGTCAGAGTGGTCAGGGGAGGAGGGAGGGGGTTGGGTGTTGCACATCCCTTTGCAAATATATATTCCCTTGTCACCAATAATTGAAATAAATCTGTTTCACTTTTCAACCCAGAGAGCCTCTCTTTATCATTTTTCTCCCTCTTTCCCTACCTTGGGGGAGGAGGGGGGGAGGGGTGAATCGAGAGGCTGCCAACTCGGTGCCAAACTGACACAGGCACCCAATGCAACCCCAGAGATCTTAGTACCTTTAACAATTAGATATTAATTCCCTTCTGAAAACAAGACAGTATGATCATGATTTGGATGAATCCAGCTTGTTGACCAGCTCCCTGATACAGGGTCAAACCCTGTTGCAGTGAAAGGTGTTGACTTTCAGGGGAGCCACAACCATCATAAACTAACTGTCTAACATGGCTGTTTATTCTCCACAAAAGAAATCTGTGGGAAATATTTGCTCCCATGTAAAATATATTTAATCTTTAATTCTCTGAATCTCTTCGAACTCATTGCAGCATTTATCTTGCCCCTGGTTGGGCAGCTGATCACCATTTTCCTACTATGAAACCATTATTCTAGCATCACACTGGGAGCTGAGGACAGACATGAATACATCTGTAGCCATGGAAGAGAAGAAGAGTAACCAAAGCAACTCATACAGCTCTGCAAAGTAATGAGGACTTGCAGTTCCCATTGCCTGTGCATGGCAGTGGTAATAACTACTCTTTCTGGATTTGCTTTGGTGTCACACAGGATACAATGCAACTAATTCCTCTTTCTCAGGGCTTCCTCTCAAAAAACAGATGTAGGCTGGTCCAAACCCACTACTCTCAGGCTGGATTCAGTCCCAAACCTTTTACATCTTTAATCAGATGAAAACAGGCCTGACAAATGAAGCAGTAAATGTGTTTTGTGTATCTTCCTTTGACTGTAAAACAGATGACCTTAGCCAGGGCTCATTGCTCTTCTCTACATGATGCTCAAGCATTATGATGACAGCTTATGGCACAGCACATGAGGTGGCCAGGACAGGTTTTCACTGGAGATGGTGGGGTTTTGGTCTGTTTGGAGACACACTGACATGGATTTTGTAGCTGGAGTCCCATGTATGAGAAAAGGACAAGGACTGGCCAGGGGTGTCAGCAAAGGTCCTTCTCAGTAGAGCTTAGCTGAGTTGGTGCTAGAAGACATGGTTCCACCACCAGCTCTGTGACCAAGCTTGAGGGAGGTGCATGGTAATAGTGTCTGCTTTCTTGGTTATAAAAAGAAATCTCATGATTCAGTGCGAAAAGGCTCTGAATACAGATTTATCTCTAAATCTGCCCTTATTGCTGCAGTACCCACCAACTCACAAACACTGTAAGAACTGCAGCTTGGCCACTTATTTTAAACACTGAGTTTCACAGGTTGCCTATTTCCCAGCATGCACTGATGTCCAACTTTTGATGGGAGATATCTAACGGGGAGAAGAATGGCATGTGTGAGATTTGCTTATGGTGCATTTTTTAGACTGCCATTAAACTGATCTATGGCTGGAACAAACAATAAAAAAACTGATTAAAACTCAGTCCTTCATAAATTAAGCATTGTTGTCTCTAGCTGGCAAGCCTGCCACTTGGCAGAAAGGTAGAACAATTGAACTTGGTGAGATGTGTATCTACAGAGTGGCAGGCTGGGGGGATTTATTCCTCTTCCACACAACATTACCAAATAAAAGGTACATTGGCAAAATCAGAAAACTCCTGAACCTTGCTGGGCTAATGGCATTTGCAAAATACCTGTCCCAGGTGAGCTACTTTTCAAGGAGATAAGCGATCAAACTGCCTGCTTGAAGGTTTGGGGTTTTTTATGAATATAGATATTTTATTTAGGGTGATTTGATTAACTGTGAATGTTCTGCTGGGTGAACACAATGAAAAACACCCGTGTCTGGTGCATGGTGTCCTCAGAGTCATCTACAGCACGAGTCTCTGGACTAACTAGTGCAAGCACAGGACTAAATCAAAGCTCCTTTTTAACATGATCTCATTCCAGGAAAAGGAAGAGCAGTGGTAGGAAAGAGCTGTGAAGGTATAGTGATTTTGTTCCCGTCCTGATGGGAGTAATGTGCTGCATCCCCACTGAGAACACCACAGCTTCTGCTCTGCATTTGCATGTAGATGGAGCCTCAGGCAGCATACAAGGACTGATTTACATACAGCACTTTCTCTCCCTTTGCTGTTCTCTTACTCCCACTCCAGCTCCTACTCTGGGAAGTACCAAGAGAACAAGGTATTTTTCAAAGCTGCTTTCTGTGCTTTCTCAGACATCCAAAGGCAGCCCAGCCCAGTGGTGCTGCAGTCCTCACACCACTGCAGTCAGCTCTGATGCTTCTTCCAAGGGCAGTGCATGAGGTATTCCTCTGCAATGAAGGATCCTCTGAGCTTCAGGGTTACCTTTTGATTGCCAGGGCCTTCATTTCCCACTCAGTCCATGTGCCTGAGTTTTTTTTTACAAGTCACTTCTTACTCTCTCAGTCTTCTTTCTGTAGATCCTTCATTAAGTTCATCTGTTAATCCACATCTACTGTAAACTGCTACTTCCTTTGTCCTGTGGACTCTTGTGTATTCCCTCAGAATTATTATTGCCTCTTTTTCCAGGTGCTTTTTGGGCTTGTAATGCACATAAGAAGGTTAAGGTATTGGAGCTGCTGGCAGATGCGTTTGATGTGTCAGCTGTGAGGGAACAAATAACTTTACTTGGTTCTGTCCCTTGGACTCAAATATGGACAGGAGCGGAATAAGATTTCAGATGCTTTTTTTCCCTGCACTAGCCAGAACATGAGTTGTCCATGCTTACCTCTCATGCATTTGAGGAATGACAGTTAACCTGGTGCACAGTGCTCATACTCATCCCTCTCTTTCTTTACTGTGTTTCTTTGTCTGATGGACTGTACTGTTGCCCTATGTCATAGCTCCCGGACATCCAGGGGTGGCCCATCCCTGGAAGTGTCCAAGGGCAGGTTGGATGGGGCTTGGAGGAACCTGGTCTAGTGGGAGGTGTCCCTGCCCATGCAGGGGGGTTGGAACTGGATGATCTTTAAGGTCCCTTCCAACCCAAACCACTCTGGAATTCTATGACTCTTTGACATCCTCCATATTTAATAAATGAATCACAGAATCACAGAATCACTCTTGTTGGAAAATACTTTCAGATCATTGAGTCCAACTATAACCTAACTCTACCAAGTCCAGTGCTTAAATCCTGCTCCTAAGCACCACATCTACACATCTCTTTAACACATTCAGGGATGGAGACTCAACTACCTCCCTGGGCAGCCTATTCCAGTGTTTAATTACCTTTCCAATGAAAAAAATCGTTTATATTATCTAATCTAAACCTCCCCTGGGGCAACTTGAGACCATTTCTTCTTGTTCTGTTGCTTGTTGCCTCGGAGAACAGAGCAACTCCCACCTCATTACAACCTCCTTTCAGGTCAGGGTACAGAATATGCTGCTTGTTCTGTGAGTGTAATGAGAAGAACCAAGATCTACAGTGGCTCTGTTGACTGCAGATCTGGAGGTAGCCTGCAAGCAGAGGCTGCTGTGTAGTTTCCAAAATGCTCTGCCTTTGGATTGATGTGAATTTTTCTGACCAACAAAGACTGCTTTCTCTGGAGGCTTGTGAAGAATGGATCCTGGAAAAGAAAGAACAAAACAAAACAAACCTCACACAAACAAAAAACAAAGCCATATGACAGAAAAAAATGTATCTTAAAGGTATCCAGAAGCAAATTCTTCTGTGGCACTGAAGAACAGAAGAGTAACTCTCAATAGAATAACTGTGCCATCAGTGAGGAATGGATATGGGATTGCTGTGCTTGCTGTCTCAAGGGCAAACAGGCTTTAATCCCAGAAGTGTTCATTATCAGCATCTCAACATGTTTAACCTAGCTAAAGCATCGTAAGCAGCAATTGCTGCACATTTCTTCAGCCTGGAGTGCAGCATCTGTAGACACACAGACTCCATTTAGAAAATAATTCACCTTTCTACATGCACATTGAGGTGGCAGAGTGGAGGACCCGCTGTGAAACTCATCTGCTAGACCTTTCCTTTCCTGAACTGTGAGGTCCTGTCTGCTGCTTCTCCAGCTGCAATAGCTGTAGAGTAGAAAGCATGTTGGACCTTAAAGAAGTAGCTTTTTTTTTTGCATTCAGAAAGTATGGGAAAGAACACAAGCTCAGTGGAGCAACTCTAATGGGAACAGTGGGAGAAGCCAGAAAGCAAGGTACTATAAGAAGCAGTATCTTCCCTCCAGCCAATATTCAGGGAGAAAAATTATACCTAGTTTAAAACATTTACTCCTGTCATGCCTGCCAGTAAAGAGAACATTAAGGGCTAAAGAAAATCCTGGCATCTCTTTATCTGTCCCTGGGCTCCTCTGCAACACTGAAACTTGCAGATCTGTCCATCAGCTTCAAATTAATGCAAAGGATTTCCAGGTTGGGCTTGATGAAGGACTTAGTGAGATGTTTATGCATGGTGGGTCAAACAGCGGGGCTGAGGTGCCTAAGTACAAAGTGTGAGATGTGCTGTGGATTGTGGTGGTTATAGCCAAGACTTTGCTCTTATGATCCATGGAGGTAACTGATTCTACCCACATGCACACGCTGAATCTGTCTTCCTTGTAGTGCTGGCACAGACAGGCTCTTCTGTGAGTCTGCCAGACTGAGAGTGCCATGAACCCTGTGCAGAGCTTCTCTGGACACATGAACAAACTCTGTCTGTCCAGGAAAGGGGAGCCCTGCCTCTGGGCTTCCCACTGGCTCCTCTCAGCACAGGAGGAAGGTGCATGCACAGAGTCAGGCTCCACATCTGGGATTGCTAGTGGTTTCCCTTCCTCCTTTTGGCTACAGTTGCTCCACCTGAGGCAGAAATACACCACTTGGCCTCCCCGTGACACTGCTTGTGCAGTGCCCTGCAGAGATCCAGCTGTGGGTCATTTGATCAGCCACTGTCTGGCCATGGTATAAAGTTACATCTGTGCAAATAAAAAGACCTTAGAATTTATGTCCTTGTGTCTTTTCCATAGTTCTGTGCAATTGCTTTTTCAACCTTGATGCTCTCAGGCTGCAGTTCAATAGCTCCAGTCTGAAGGACACCTCCTTGATATCAATTCTGACTGCTTAAACTTTGTTATTTCATTCAATATTTTGCTCAACACTCCACCACACATGGGCACCCTGGGCTGCATATTTAGTCTTCAGTTTTTATCAGTTTGGTATCAAATGGTCTGTTTCAACATAAAACACACATAATACTCATCTTAATATTTAGAAGATAAAGAAGTATATAAGTAGGTGACATTTCAATCAATTAAGCTGGCTCCTCTTCCCAAAATTAGCTTTCTACAAAGGGCTTCTGCAGCAAAGCAATGGTGTCTCTAGGAAGAGAGGGGAGGGACTTGAAACACAAACCATGTCAGTGAACTGCAGGCAGCCCCTGGCTGGCCTGGGACATCCGTAAGCAGCTGGTACCCAGAGCAGGACAGACCGCAGCTCAGTTCTGGACACACGGACACATTCCCGCACAGGAGCATCTGGTCTCTGAAGCTCCAAGTAGGCACAATTTGGCCATGATTTTCATACAGAGAATTGGGAAAGCTTTATAGCTCTTTGTTTGCTGAGTCACCAGTGCTTTCTTAGGAGCAGATGGTGAAAAAGGAATAATGAAAGAGGCTGCAGAGATGTGACTGCTGCCGCTTTGGTCCTTACTTTGGGTGTAGTAGCAGTGAAGATCTGGTGAAAAGGACAGATCTCCTAATGCCCATGTCTCAAGATGTCTAGGAAGGCTGTGCTGTGGTGTCAGACTCTTCCTGTGGTTGTTACCCAAATCGGGTCAGAGTGGTACCATCTCACGTTCTTCAGTACCTGCAGTGCTCACCTCCAAGAGCAGTGATGGTGGGCCCTGCCTCCAAGCTCCAGTCCGGTGGGTGTGCAGCATCATGGCCATTCATTCATGCATAGCATCCCAGGACATCTGTATAGGCTGGGAGATGGTTTCTGGATTCTAATAGATATTTGCATAAAACCACCTCATTTTGATTAGAAGCATTTGGGCTTTGCCTGGTGAAATCATGGAAGTCAGGAAAATAACAAAACCTATAAATCTTCTTTCAACCAGAAGTCAAAGTTCTTACTAAGGGTGTGTTTTGAAATGGCTAGTTTAACAAGGTCCACTATTTCATTGTCTCTGCTGCAGTTACTAGGACAGAACAGAGCTTGTGCAAACCTTGAGCTGGTCCATCCAATGTGTAGCTGTCCTTGCTTTCCTGTGGCTGCTGTCTTGCAGCTCTGCTCTTCATTAGCTGCCCTCCCCTGTTCTGAGACAGGTGGACATGTTAATGATCTAGTTTATTAGCCAGTGCCTTCCCATGGGGTCAGGGTAAAGTGCAAGCCTGTGTATCTTAGCCTCACTGTGCTCTCTCCTTCACAGCCAGAAGGCAGTCAGATGATCCAACTTCTAAATGTCAATAAATCTGCTCTGAATCACAACCTTGCCTCCCCAGCCCGTGGTCAATCAGGAGGAAAAGAAAATGCTCCACTCATCCTGAAAAGCCTTCCTGTGATTCTGCATGCCCTGGATGCCTGTCTTCACTCCTCCTCTCCCAGCTCCTGCAGGTGATGGCAAATGCCCCAACCTTGGCCATGCTCAAACCTCATGCATGAAGGGTGTGAGATGTGCCTACACCATGGACCAAGGCTTTGGGAACCTTCTGCTTCTAGAGATGCCCCTACAAGTCACACAATGACTAGAAATAGGCACCACCCACAGGGTCTTTCACCCCATCCCAAGGCTGATGTGATGTCACCCTGCTGCCTATAGAGGTGGTGATAAGTGCAGAGTGTTTCTAAGGCTGGTGGGATGTCCTTCACCCCTTGCATACAACAATTGGCTGCAGTGGCCCTAGTTTTGGATTATTCCACGATACCATGCAGGAAACTCTTAATCCAGTGCTGTACTAATACGGTGCAGAGCTGGCTGTGCCACAGCCTGCACCATGGGGACACATCTGCAACCTTCCTGTGTTCTTATCAGGGGCAGAAGGGTCCCAGAATGGGGTTTGTAGACAGCCCAGGGCTATTGAATGTTTGCTTGCTGGTCACTATAGAGAAGCATATGAAAATGCTTTGTTCATTAAGAAAAACCAGAATCCAGGACAATACTGGTCTTAATGATAAAACTATTTTCTAACAGATTTAGATTTTTTACCTGGGGTGGTTGGTTAAACAGATTTCAGACTCAGAATGACTTGCTTATGGCTTGGTTTGAAAATATTTTCCTTGTCAGTTGAGTAATATAATTGTTTGGGAATAGGAAGGTGGTTTATGTACCTATAGCTGATGATAAATTTTAGAGAAGTGAACAATGAACAGTAATGAGCTATTATGATGAACTTTTAAATGGATAAAGAATTGTACTAAACTGTGAAACTTTGGATGGCACAAATTCCTTCACCCAGACTCAACATTTATCCTGAAAATCTCTTGTTAATTCAAGCGTATTAAAATAATTATTGAGAGAGCCCTGAGATAGCTTGAGTGTAGCTCCAGAAGGGAGGCAGATCTTAACCATTACGAGGAAGTTGAACTGAACTTGTATCTTAAGGCTTGAAAACCTTGCTGTCAGCTGGAGAAAGCCAGGGAACTGGGTTGGATGGGGGGTGCTTCAGTCTCATCCCAAGCCCTGAACTTCACCAGGAACGTAGAGGCATTTTGGGAGCAGCACGGCTTGGAATGTGGGCCATGGCAGGGAGGATCACCTGAGGCCAGATTTCTGCTGGTGCTTATCATGGCTTCTTAGCATCCAGAAGACAGGTTATGAAATAGGAACAAAAGTTTTGACTTTAATAGTGAAGGAGACAGCTAGACACTAGTCTTAGAAAAGCTGTCATGTATTGCCTTGGCATTCATGCATTGCTGTAAGGAGAGGGGACTGAATCCTGAAGCTTGAACCTGATACCAAATTTACATGTGAAGTAGAAAAAGAAGGAATTCTGAACTGGTGTTTCAGGCCAAGCTGTCATTTGCCATTGATGGTGACAAGCAAAATTTCAAGTTAAATCCTAAATATACAGAGCTGACAATTTCAGAGCTAAAATTTTAATCACGTCTTAATTCTGTAATTTTTGTGTAGTCTTTTGTAACATGAGCTCAAAAGGCCAAGCATCAGGACAGACCATTTGTAAACCTAAATCACACTTATCTAAGCTTTAATCACAGCTAACTGAAGCAGCATGGCATACAATCCTGGAATCCCAGCCTGCTTGGGGTTGGAAGGGACCTCAAAGACCACCTAGTTCCAACCCCCCTGCCATGGATATGGGCATCTCCCAGTAGACCAGCTTGCTCCAAACTGGCCTTGAACACTTCCAGGGATGGGGCAGCCACAGCTTCTCTGGGCAACCTGGGCCAGTGTCTCACCACCCTCACTGCAAAGAATTTCCTCCTAATCTCTAATCTAAATTTCCTCTATTCCAGTTTAAAGCCATTCCCCCTGATTCCATCCCTCCCTGCCCTTGTCCAAAGTCCCTGCCCAACTTTTCTGGAGCCCCTTCAGGCACTGGAAGGTGCTCTAAGGTCTACCTGGAGCCTTCTCTTCTCCAGGCTGAACAACCACAACCCTTAGCTTGTCTCCAGAGCAGAGCTGCTCCATCTCTCGGATCATCTTCATGGCCTCCTCTGGACTTGCTCCAACAGCTCCATGTCCTTCTTGTGTTGGGGACCCCAGAACTGCACCCAGCACTGCAGGGGGGTCTCACCTGCACATGTCCTGTGTCTCAGGATGAAGAGCAGCAAGAGCTGAAACCACCACTGGCCCTGAAGAGATCCAGTAAACTCCTTGAAGAAAAGCCAGTTAAGATTATGAGCAGGTAGGAATTGCCTATGCCAGGAGAGATTTTTCCCTGGAAAATCATCTTCATATGCCTGCCCTGTTCCTATAATCTTGGCTATGATTGCTTGGTAGGAGGCTCAGGTAGAGGAGCCTGTGCCTGACCGAGTACAACCCCTTTTATGAACTGAGCTTATCAGACACGCTGACGTGACCATAGAGGAGCTGTTCAGTGCTCTGTAAGTAAGAAGCAACTTCAACACGATGTCTGGAACTGAGCCTGCTGCTGACATGCACAGATATCAATTAGAATTAACTCCCCTGCTACAGGAGATGCCCTGGATTCCCACTAAAACCAGGCATTAAGATGAGAGACTGTTCTTACCTGCTGAAGCCAGGCTCACGTATCTCAAGTGGGTGTGAGCAGAAAGAGTAAAGTATGTTTAATAGCTGCTAGACATACTGCCTACTTACCCTGCATATTTATTTTGCCTGCATGAATTCATTACACCAAAATCAAACATATTTTCTAAATTATTAATAATCCTAAATGTTTATGAAAATATAGAACAAATAAACATTGGGAACACTGTGATTCATCTGAAAGAAAAGATAATGATAATCCTCACATATTTGCATATGGAAAATGAAGAATGTGGATTTAATGAGATTTATCCTTATCTCTGACCATTTTAGTGGAATATTTTTAAAAAATCAATTAAACTTGATATTTCTGCATAAAACAATACAAAATGCTAGAAGAAAGACATTAGAGTCAATCTATTCTTCATGCTAGTCACAAAATCAATTGTGTTTATTGTTCAGAAAAATTAAAAACCTTTCTACATTTTATTAAAGTGCACATCTCAACCATATAGGGAGATAAATAATTGATACATTCCAAATACATCACCTACAAAATATTTATTGGAAAAAAATAACTCTTATCACCCATTTCCTTCAATAGCAGTGCCATGCTGTTATGATGTTTACAACTTTAATGGCTTTTTTTTTTTTAACAAGAAAACATGCCAGCTGCTTATTATTTCATTGTGCTTAACATTATTTTATAACAAACCATCAAATCTGCTGAAGATAAAACCCATTATCTGAGGAAAACAGTCGTACACTAACAGGTACAGCAATTTGCTCCTTTTAGTGTGATAGTGCTTCACCATCTCCACATCAAGTAATGTATTTTTGCTGCATTGATGAGTCTATTGGTTCTTAAATCATGTCTGGATGTCTGTGGAGAGGTTTTGTTAAATCCTCCCAAAGGAGAACCGTTGGGCTTGGTGAGTTCCTTGCTGTGAAATGCAAAGGTGCCAGAGATGTTCCCTCTAGGCAGCTGGTGCAGGATGCCCCAGGCACAGTGTGTCTTGGTGCAGTGCTGGGAGCAGTGGAGCTCCTCTGCCCCCACTGCAGCCCATCTGCTCCCTCTTCCCAGGCCTTTCCAGGGCTACCACACCTGATTCCTCTCAAGGAAGCAGATGTGGCTTCCTGTCCTTTCCAAACACCAAGGCCTCAGGCAAGGTGAGAGTGATGAAGTGGCAGCCCCACATTTTACCTGGACAAGGAGGTCATGGTAAGTACTGCTAGGAGACCAAGCAGTAGACCTCAAGGACATCCTGAGGTGCTCTCTATCTGCAGTCCTGTATCATTGAAATCCTCTCAGAAGCCAGCCTGATCTTTGTTTTTCTTTATCTTCCTCTACTGACCAGCCTGGAACTCCTCTGCTGGGCAGGCACACCAGCTCTCTTGGAATCAGCAGCAAAACTGCCTAGCCTTTATTTTTATCCCTGTGCAGGGTGTCTATGCATCCTGTTCCATGGTCTTCACACAGGCTCCATCCTCCCCCTGCTGCTTTCTCTGTGGTTGCAAGGGGAAGCTGATGTGACAGACTGCATAGCTTTTGGAGTTCACATGCTTGTCTTATCAGATCTATACCACCACACTGCACTGTCTTAGAGACATGAATCCTTCCACCATCTCTTAGCCTAAGGTGTTGTTGTTGCCCACAGCTGAATATTGGGAAGCAAACCACAGAGAAATCAAAACATCCAGAAGAACATGGGCCTGAATGGTTTAGCCAGGTCACGCCTTGGTCTAAGGTCTTCCAGGTTCCCTGTGAATGGGATATTACATTGAATATGTTCTTAATATCTTCTTGTTAATATTTAGTTTCTTAAGAGATCAAAGGGACTGGGAGAGATTCCCAGTCCCTGAGTCCAGTGGCTTTTGGAAACCTGCCATTACTCTTCTGGTTAGGAACTTCTTGTTTTCTAAACTACCCACATTCATGACCAATTTTTTCACTTTTTTTTTTTTTTTTTTCTGATTAAAATTTCCAGTATTAAAGGATACATTTGAGAAAGAAAAACTGAACTTATAATTTGCTACGTCTCTGAAGGGTTTCATAACAGAGTTTAGACTCCTGGATATGCTTATTAAAGAACTAAATCTTAGATTGTGAGAAGCTATGGCATATTTATTGAAAGCAAAATCTAATTAATAAGTAATTAATAGTTCAGCAAAGTTTAGCATATTGAAATGGGTTTTGTGGAGCAGAAAATCATTTCCTAGAATCAGGGAATGTGGGAATACAATGAAAACCACAAAATGCCACTCTGGGTTGGACCTTACAAAGGGTACTAAGGGCAAATAGTGGAGGTAAAGGTGAGATAAAGGGCAGGTTCAGCATGCAAGGTGAAGCAAGTATTTGGTCTTCAAATGACGTACTACTCACTGTGGACTGGCCAAAGGGAAGAAAGTCATGGATGCAAGAAGAGGTCACAATTAAAGTGAGTGCAAATCTCAGAATCACTGAGATGATAAACTCCAGAGAAGGGAATCCAGTGACCTCCACCCAGAACTTGCAATGGCTTAGCCTGCCAAGCCACACTTCTTGTAGCAAATGCATTCAGTAGATGTACAAGGTCTGGGGTGACTGGGTAGGGCTGTAGAGTAACAAGTGCAGTACCTATCTCTGAAGCAGAAGAAAATAAGTGCCTCTGGCTTATTATTGTGACCTGAGTATTAATAAAATCTGTACGATAAAGGCCGAATGAAAAATACCAAAACCAAGTAAGTAAATGGCAAATAAAATTACATATATCAAGGTCTGCCACTGGTAAATTGTGCCAGAATAATTCAGTGTAGTTCTGTGATAAGAAAACTGCTTCCCTAGTGAAAGAATGAAGGATGCCTCCCCAGAGATATTACTGGGAGTGGAAGTGAACTGTCTTCCTCATCAGCAAGCTGTGGCACATTCACCTTTTGTAACTCAAAGCAGAGAGCTTCTATTTCACATGTTCATGCCTCCAAATAAAGGCAGACTGAGTCCCTGTTTGGAGCTGTGTAGATAAAACACCTTCAGGTTTGGAAGAGTCACATTGGTTCGCTGCCTTCATTACAGCAAGAATGTTTGTTTGGCACTCCCAGAAAAATAAGCAAATAATTAAAACAGATCCTTCTGTTCAGATTATTGCATGATACACAAAAGGCTCTTGACTTCCTAAATCATACAAAATCCTCACCAGCAGTGGGCATCTCCCTTTTGGCCCTGCTGTGATGTTGAGAACATTTGCCAAGAATATAAGGGGGAAAAGGCTGTTTATGCTGGCTTTAGGCATATTGAATTGTTATTTGTAGCCCTTACTATTTGGCTAGTGTAAAACAAGCTGCTGTACACATCCAGCTCTCCACTTCCCAGGGCAATGGAGAGTCAGGACCCTTCTGATAACAAAATGCAAGGATGACACCAGCCCACTGAGGACTCAGTGCAGAGCTACTCAGACACAAGACCCTCACTGCAGAGTCAAATCAATGTATTTGTACGTTCCCCACAACCTGTGGCTCCCAGGGTGCTCATTGCCTTACCTGCAGTAACTATGTTTGCAGTGGACCACATCTGCATCAACATCTACCCCCAGAGACAAGGGAACATGCTTTAGAAATACCAGTTCCTGCTTCTGCCCCTTGGTCCTGGGGAAGGTCCTGTCCCCCTCCTTGGGCTGGACACAGCAGGACTGTGCAGAGAAACACAAACTGTCCTGAATGAAAGTAGGTAGTGTCCACAGTGCAAGAAAATGGAATGATTTGGAAGAGAGCTGTGCCTGGAAGCACAGTGACCAACCTAATGCTAACAGCATAGGTAATATACAACATAATCTGCCTAAGGGTAAGAGAGTTGATACTTTAAAAGTGAGCTTTGAGATGCATCCAAAATGAAATATTTAGGGGAATTTTCTAACCTGCTTTGTAACTCAACTTAGGGCAAAATAGAATTTTGAAATCTTGACATTTCCTGAAGGATAGCAATTTCAGTTTTATACCAGCTTTTCATAATGTTTCCACCCTGTTTTGTTTCTCAACTTGGGGCTGATTTAAAGCAGACCTTTAGAAAGGAGACACACAGTCTAAGTTTAAAGACTCCCATCGATCCACCACATGCTTCATTGAGTTACTGCTGAAAATATATACCTTATCTCTAATCATTCCATCCTGTTCTGTATTAAAGGGCAATCCATGTTCAGGCAGACAGAGAAGGTCTGTGTATGTCAAAAGAAATGATTTTGTTACGAAATAACATGATTTGGGAAAGCAACTTTTGCTTCAAATTATTTTTGGTACAATTTTAACTTCAAAAATCCCTTTTGGTTGAATCACCATTGACAGTGCCATTAATCCTGATTATTGTTAGTTATTGAATGCTATTTCTAATGAAAATTTTCATTGCCTTTGAAGCTGCAGTTTTCTCCTTCCTAGCACCAAAATAATCACAGAAGGGCTTAGAATTCAGAGCAATGGTCTGTCATACTATATAGCTCTTGGATACCATTAACAAGTTATTTGATAATTACTTCCTAACACATTTTGAATCTTTTGTTAAAATCATTCATTGAAAGTTCATAAAACTGTCATACAAACCATGTTATTTAAGTTATTTATTCATGAATAAAAGCTATACACATTTAGGAGTTCTCAAGTCTGTACTTTAAAACAACTAGAAATTCAACAAGTTCATTAAAAAATATTATCTGAGTAACTGTTCAATTAACATGAGTTTGCTGCAGCTTATTCTGGATTTCTTCTTGATGTTTTCATGCATTGCAACTTCCAAATCACATGAGAGGGAAGCTCAAGATGCTCTATAACTCTGACAATACAGTAACAGCAAATTCATTTTCACTGGGTTTTTGTGAAAAGCAGCAAAAGTCTTAAACACCAGGCATGCGGTGTATTTAAAATACAAATAATTAAAAAAAAAATCTCCCCCTTTATTTCAACTGGCCTTTTAACATAATTTTATTATGAGAAAGAATTTTGCCTCAAGGGAAATGTTGAAAAATCAGTAAAAGAATTGTTTATAACCCAAACTAAAGGTGGAGTATTGGCCAATGCTTCTTCCACTAATGCTTTGTGACCCTCATGCCCTGGTTTCCATGCTGCCAAAGCAGGAGGCTTGGCACAGCCTGCAGAGCCAAGTAGAGGGGAACCAGAAACAAATGGATATGGACACAAAAGTATAAGACTACACTGACATTTCATCTACCACCCCCTTGCCTCACACCCATGGACTAGAGCAGCTGAGACCTTCTCTGCCACTCACATTCTTGAGTGAACTGGGACATCAACACTGTGCTGCACTTGGCCTTGGGTGTCCTTGGCACCATGTGGTCCCCCTGTGGCCTGATGCTTTGGAACCTGAGGATGTGAGATGGTTGTAGTCCATCTATGTACTATTGACTGAGTACAGCAATGAGCGTGGCAGAGCAGGATGGTTGGTTATAAGATTCATGGTGAATCTGTTCTTTTGTTCCCCACTCTAAATGGACTGGGTGCTAAACTAACTGCTCCTCAGTCTGAAACACATGGAATTTGGACTGTATTTGAAAAAGAAACCATGACCTGGGAGAAAGGTTTCACTAACCATTATCATAATCCATCTAAGAGGCTGACCCAGCTGGGAGATCTATATGCATGGGGGGAAATCCACATCTTCCTCAGAGTCCTCTATAGCCCTAGGACCAGCACTATTTCTGCTTCAACCTTTCCTGGGAAGTAGAGCTCACCTGTTTATGTGATCATGTTGTGGGTTAGTCTCCTCTCAGCCATGACACAAGGACAGTAAAAAAACCTGCTCAGTATCTGCCTTGTGCAGACGCTGCAGATGTCAGCCCCACAGCCTGCAGAGCCCTGCCTCCAAAATCCCTGTACACATCACTGCTGTGCCTTGCCACATGCCACTGACTGGGAGACTGAGGAATCTGGAGAGCCTGAAGCTACATCAGCTAAAACCCTTTGTGCCTGGAAGGTGTGTTTGTCTTTGGACTCCTCTGGATGGAGGCTGATGGTGTTTCACTTGGCTGCCAGCTTGAGCAGCTCTCCATATTCAATGCATCCCACGCTCTGTTTTATTACACTTCAAACCCACTTTGTTTGCAAAGGAGGAAAAGCTGTCAGAGGCCATTAATCCAAACAGAATTTAATCTCTCAAACAGCATTTACTCAGGCAGAGCTGCTAAATCTATATATTAAAAAACTGTTGACAATTAATTAAAATGCTTCTCTGCTAAAGTGTGAATGGGGCTGCTCTGCAGAGCATTGTCATGTGTATCTACATCCTCTCCCTGGGACACACACTTCTGCTTGGATTAGAGACAAAGCAACCACCCTCTCTCTAGTCATTTCTGTGCTGGCAGCTCTGGTGCATCCTGGCAGCAGGACGACTGAAAGAACAGTCATGGGAAGACAAAACTGTGGATGATACAGAAAATTAAGAGAATCACAACTCACAACTCCTAGATTGCGAGATTGAAGCTTGGAAAAGGTGAGACAGGAGCCCAGAAGCTTATCTGTCAGGTCTGGACAAGCCTTAAAGGTAGTGCCCAGTCAGAGATGAGAACACATGACAGCCCTACAAGTGTGTGTTAGAACATGAAATAAGGAGAAGATGACATTTCCAGCTGGCAAAAGTACATCTTCATGATTGTTCCATTGCCATCCCAAGGGTAATTTTTCCCACATTGGCCTGAGGTTTGTGACATTTCTTTTAAATCCAAGTCAGAACTATTTTTGTTTTCATTTTATGTAAGACAGAAGCATCTATGGAATTATTATTGCCAACACTGCTACTGAAGATGGAATGCTGCTGTCCTAAAGACCAAAGTCACAAAGATCAGAAACACTACAAAGGTTAGTAACTGGGGCTGCAATGGCCAAAGCAGTGTATGGGGAATAGGAGAGCAAGAGTGTGGCAGAGAGGACTCAAAATACTTCACCTCTTTTCTTTTGTGACTAAACATGATCCTTTCATATCTAGTGTGCTGTGGAGACTATCAGGTACCAGTCAGGAAGAGGCTAGAAGATATACTAATGTCGTCTGCTGTATAGACATGGAAGCTGATGGCTACCAAGTTCTAGTAACCTGCAGCTCTGTCTCTCTTGGTTGCATGGCTGGACACAGATTCCTGCCAGCACAAGTCTTGCCTTTTCATGGTGTAATCTTCCCCCTGAGGACACCAAAGCCTCAGGGTCAAGACCTGCTCCTGTTTCTTATTTTTCTATTCAAGTTACTCAGATGGTTCAAATCACACTGGAAATTATGGGACAATACCTTTGGGAAATCGGCTGCAAATTTCCTCTCTTCCCCCTGTCAGGAAGACAAACAGCTAAGTAGGAGGTCTCTCCCTGGACTAAGAATCCTGCCCAAGCTTGTTCTGGGCCTCTGATGCCTCTGCTTCAGCCATTGCCACTTTCTTCTCTCTGATTTGTGTTGGTTGTACTGGTTTTCTTCCAAATTACTCCTCAGTTAAAGCTGCTCTTCATTATGGAAATGTGCTGAGTGTCCCAGCTTGCTTTGCTACCTACTCCTTTGTTTCCTGCTGCTGGTACAGATGTTGTGTGATCTTAGAAGGCAGTAAATCCAGGGCACAGGAGCCTCCTCTCTTCCTACCAACCCGTGGGATACTGTAGCATTAAGCAAAGGTCTGAGTCAGGCATGTTCACACCTACACAAGCTCTATTTATGGAACAAAACCCTGAGCCCCACGGGTGCTGGCATTGACAGTTTTGTTGGGCATGTGCTGCACACTAAGATACGTCCAAATCCACCAGAATGTATGTGCATCACCCCCAGGCATCTCTGAACCATCACATTCAAGCCACACATTGTGGTCTGCCCAGCACAAAGAAACATCCAATCTCGTCTCAGAAGGCATGTTATACTACTTATAACTGCAAACTTGAAACTCTTTAGCTAACTGCAAAGCTAGATCCATCTTACAGTGGCTTTACTGCATACAGCCTTTGGAGGGTGAGGAATCCCTGATGGGGGAATGATGGCCAGAGACAACAACAAAGGTTGAGAAACAGAAGATTTTGAAGGGAGATGAAGAAGCATTTTCACCCAAGGCTGCTATGGAGTGCAGCCTACCAGGGCTAATACACAGCAGGGAGAGCCAGCTGCACTCTCCATCTGTCCAAGCACAAGTTTCAAGCTAGAGAATTAATAGCTGCTACTGGTCCTGTTGGTTGCACCACCAGCAATGCTTCAAATACTGCTCCTTGACTCTGTATCTTCGATAGCAGGAGAGACCTAGAACATCTGGAGCAGGATTATACCATCACTGCCTGGAGCTGCTGCACGTGGGTGGACAGGCACTGCCTGACTCCCCCACTCTCAGCTTTCCCCCCATGCTTCCCATCTAGCTGTCTCCATGGGCAAATAATGCTGGGGCAAGATACAACCCAGTGTGTATCAGACTGTTCTCATGTCTAATCCTGTGGCCTTCAGTGATAGTACAGTGACACACACTGTGCTGTGATAATGGAGTAGTCTAGCCCAGAGCTCCTCAAAGGTATCAAAGAGGAAAACAAAGGGGAGTTTATGCTCCTTTGAGCCCAGTAATATTTTGTCTCAGTATCTACTAAATAGCAGCTTAGGCCTCAAACTAAATATTTCTATAGCTGCTATAACTTCTTTTCTCTCCCTTACTCTTCAGTGACTCTTTTCTGTGGAGCATCTCCTGCTTTGGAGACTCTGAGGAGGGAGGTGGCCACAGAGGATGATCCAGAACAGTTAATGTCCCAATTACCCCCTCCTGGGCTTGTTTTCTCAGCTGACAAAAGCAGCTGCATCATCTTGCCACCAGTAATTGAAGCTCTGCTCTTCAGAGGCGTGAACAATGGTCACGGCTGAGGATCTCAACTGATCTGTGAGGAAGAGATCTCCCCTACAGACGGCTGCTAAGGGTAGATTTGTGAGTTCATTCCCCATAAGGAACTGTAGTAGGAAATGCTTTAGACCACAAAGTCATTGTGTTTGAGCTTGTCTTCTGTTAAGCAAATCCATTCAGATTCCAGAGCCTCCCCAATACTTGCTGCCTTAAGAAGGCTGTAACAAGCAATGGGGTTACATTTCTCCCCTTCTCTGTTGTTTGCAGAATCCTTGTGAGAACAGGAAATTAGTGCTGCTTCTTTTTTGGAAATTTGCCCTTCAGCTGGCAAATAGGGATTGATATTGTTCCCGGGGTCTGTAGGAAGCTGAAATGAAAACAGATGATTTTAATATTAGCAGCAATTTCAATTCATTAACACCTTTTCCTGCCAAAACATCTGTGCTGATGTATGCCAGACCAGCACCATGGTTTGCAAGAGCAGCTGGAGAAAACAGCCTTTGGAGTTTTATTGCAACAACATGACTAGCAGTGTAGATGAGAGTCTCTTCTTCTTGGGTCTACACAAATGCCAGTGGCACTGAATTTTGATTTTGGAAACAGAATAATTAGCCCTAAAATCTCCCCAAACTTGATCTTTACAGTCTAAAATATTTTCCTCGTCACATTAAGCTTCTTCCAACTGTGTCTGTTTATAAACTTCACATAGCATAAGGCAAATTACTTAAAGGTCATATTAATATAAAAAACTTGTTCAGGTTGGAAGTCTGTTCCATTTCTCTGCATGCACCCACATGTCAGGCAGGATTATTTCATTTAGAGGGATTTGTTTTTAAATGGGTGAGAACTTTGATTACTATTGAATAATATAACACAGACAGCTTTCTGTGGCTGGGTGCTTTTCTGTCCTGCTGTCATTCAGGCTAAACTCTGCACAGGAAAAAAAGACAGGCAAAATCAGTGCTACAATTCTGCAAAAACTTATTATAAAATCCAGCTCTATTTTTTTATGAGGCTCCTAGGCTTCTTCCTTCAGCAGTGCTGCATCCACACCTATATTCCCTTCCCTTCTTGAAGGGTTATTCCCACTGTCTCTGATTGGGAAAATCACTGGTGTTTCACAGGGGGACAAATAAGCTCATTAACATTTTTTGTTCCTAAAAAGATGAGGAAATGCCCTCTGCTTTGACTGATTCAAGCAGACACTGGCAGCCTGTCACCCAACCAGACATATTGCTGGCTGTGCTGTGGAGCCAGTGCAGGTAACAGCAGCGTGTGGCAGACCCATGCTCCCCTGCTCAGCATCCTTGGGAGGGATGTTGGGGGCACCAGTCTGCAGGACAGCTCGGGCTCTGCAAGAAGCTGGATCAGCCTGGAGAAAAGGAGGCTGAGGGGAGACCTTCTCACTCTCTACAGCTGCCTGAAAGGAGGTTGGGAGAGAGGCTGGTCTCTTCTCCCAAGTAACAAGAAACAGGATATGAGGAAATGGTCTCAAGTTGCACTGGAGGTGTTAGATTAGATATTAGAAGACATTTCTTCACTCAAAGGGTATTTAAACACATTAAACACTGGAATAGGCTGCCCAGGGAGGTGGTGGAATCATCATCCCTGGAGGTGTTTAGAAGATGTATAGATGTGGGTGTTTTTTGGTGGAGTGTGTGTAGTTGTTTGGGGTTCTTTTTGCATTGATGGTTGGACTCACTGATCTCAGAGATCCTTTCCGGTCATGACAATTCTGTGTTTCTGTGATTAGGAACAGGGTTTAAGCACTGGACTTGGTAGAGTTAGGTTAATGGTTGGTAGAGTTAGGTTATTGTTGGACTTGGTTATCTTAAAGGTCTTTTCCAATCAGAACGATTCTGTGATTCAGCAAGTTAAGGAGATGCAAAAGGAGGTGAGTGGACTGCATGGTGTCAGGAAAGATGAAATATGGGCACTTTGCAGACCTGCAGCAGAGACAAGAGGCTGTGGTTTTTCAGGAAGCACTCTGAGCCAAGTCATTGAAACTTTAACTTGCCAGTGCTGTGCAACATGAGCCTTGCACAATGTAACCATCATTTCCAGCTTGTTCCCTGGGCAGGTCTCTCCCACCAGATTTGCCATTAACAGCTGACATCAGCACAGCCCTGTACTGCCAAATACAAAACTTCCACCAGTGCCAGAGACCCCTCGTTCCCTATCACATGGAATTGTGAGATCCTCTTTCTCTCCTGGTTGTGTCTTCTGATGCTTAGCCAATGTAATTCTTCTTGGTCAGTGCCTGAGATCTTCTCAAACAACACAGATGACTCTGTGTCCTTATTGCCATATCTTGTCTATCAAAATCTCATGTCTTCATGGGGGCTTCTCAACACCTCTAGTGGTCTCACTGTTCTGTGCTATACATACCTGCAGTGCTATTTTGAGCAGTGGATGATCCCAGGACCACTGATCTTTTCATATTTTTTGGTCTGCCTTTTCAATGCATCCATGCATCTGCAAGTCCCTAGTGGAGCTGCTATCAGATTCCAACCCTGCAGCCACTGTGATTGAAGCTTTCTATTTAATTAAATCACAGGATCACAGAAGGCCAGGTTGGAAGGGACCTCAAGGATCATCTGGTCCAACCTTTCTAGGTACTACTATCGTTTATATGAGCTGGCTCAGCACCCTGTCAAGCTGAGACTTAAAACTGTCCAATGTGGGGGAATCCACCACTTCCCTTGGGAGACTATTCCAGTGTTGGACTGTCCTCATTGTGAAAAATTTACTTCTTATATCCAATCGGAATCTCCCCAGGACCAGCTCCAGAAAGTGTTGTCCCAGTGATAAAGACAGATGAGGAGGTTCACCTGGCTGATTGATACCAAATTTGTGAACCCCTTTTTGGTGGGTTTTTTACTTGATGGTGTCAGTCACAGAAAGGTGCAGTGAGAAAGGTTCTGTCAGCACAAAGGCTTAAGCCCTTGGTGGAGTTTGATTCTGTAAGGAGGCTCCAGTTTTCCCAACCTCTTGAGCAGTTTTGGGGATTGTTTGCTGCAATCTCTGCACTAAGCCTTCTGCTGATCTCCCCTCCCAGCTCTACAGAAGCAGCCTCAGGTCTTGGCTGTCCACCGGTGTCTTTTTGTGTCCATGCTATCTTGTCCAGCAGCTTTTTGCAAAACATTCCAATAGTTTGATGAGACATCTCGGGCATGAGCAGTCAGGACACTGAACTTGACATGAGCAGGCACATATCCTTGTTTTAGCTTTGACACCAACTTGCAGCAACACTCCAGATCTATCTGCCATCCAGGAACTCTACTACTCCGAGCACCCAGTTCCCCTCCTGACACACATTTTCATAGTAGTTTTTTCTGATGTCCCCTGGCAGACATGATCTTCTCAGGGAGACATCCAGCCTGTGGCTGCCAAAGGGGCCTGAGAAGGTAATGTCAGAAGGCTGGGAGAAGTTGAGGCAGGAGAAGGATCCAGGAAGGGAGAAGAGGAGTTATCTGTGGTAGTCTGAGGAAGCAGGAGCAGACACTGGGAGTGGGAGTTACAAGGAGGTGGTAGACCAGGTCTGAAAGGAAATGGCAGGAAAGGGCAAGGAGACAGTGACAGAGGTGAGGTTTCAAGGTGCTGGCAATCTAAGAAAAGGGTGAAAAGAAAATGAAAATGGTGACACAGAGCACTTGTTTTAGAGCTACTGCCCTGGAAGCAATTCAAAGGAGCAGTTCCCCTCACTGTGATATCAGTGCCAGACCTCTGGAAAAAGGTAGAGGGACTAGAGCAAAGAACAAGAGCAGGTTCAGCTGCAGGGAGGCACAGTCAGGAGGGGCAGCAGAGAAACTGCTGGCAGGGCAGCTCTGACCTAGGACAGCATGGCTGCAGTCTGTGAAGCACTCATATAACCAATGAAAATGGGTCTTCTGGGAAGCAAATTCTAGTGTGCTTATACATGATATATTGAGTGGTCATAGGATAAGATGTAAATAGGGATTCAGGAGCACTAGAGCACCTCCCTTCCTAGAGGTTTCTCATCATCCAGGCCTGTTTCTTCATTCGCTCTCCAGCACAATGACTGTCATTACACTTTTCTGGGCTCACCAGTTCAGGAAGGATAAGTAACTACTGGAGACAGTCCAGCACAGGCCACAAAGATCATGAGGGGATGGAGCATCTGCCCCATGTGGAAAGGCTGAGAGAGCTGGGGTTGTTCAGCTGGAGGAGACTGAGGGGAGATCTCATCAATGCTGATAAATATCTACAGGGGCATGTCAGGAGGATTGGGCCAGTCTCTTTTCTGTGATGCCCAGGAATAGGACAAGGAGCAATGGGCATAAGCTGGAGCACAGGAGGTTCAAGTTCAATATAAGGAAATATTTCTTTCCTCTGAGGGTAACAGAGTCCTGGGACAGGCTGGCCAGAGAGGTTGTGGAGTCTCCTTCTGTGGAGACATTAAAAACCTATCTGGACATGCTCCTGTGTGATCTACTGTAGGTGATCCTGCTCTAGCAGGGCTTTTGGACTAGACAATCTTCAAAGGTCCCTTCTAACCCAAACCACTCTGTGACTGTGACTTACTGAGGCTCAACTTTGGGATTTGGGACTGAAGTGTAGCCCCATATCCATTTTTGGATCCATCGGGTGAAAGAGAGATTAAACCCACATGTCCACTTGTGTAGCCTTAGGTTCTTTTGCAGAATAGAGTTGTGCCCTTCCCTGCCTTCCTTCACTCATCGACTGATAAAAGCAGCACTCAAAGTGGTTCCAGAGAATATCTGCCAAGGGGAGCCACCACGACGTTGCCAGGTTGCCTAATTTGAGAGTCCTAAATAGCTGGAAGGTGGAAACAGATGGTAAACACTCTGTGCAGCTGCGATGAAAGCCTGTTGCTTTTTTTTACCAACAGATTTCAGGCGTCTGTGTAATTTATCCATCCCAACAGCACTGGTAAAGCATGCTGAATAATATTCCTTGGATTGACCTCAGTTGTAGTAGTCGAACAAAGAATTATCCTTTCTGCCTTTAAGGCTGCTGCTGCAAAATCCTACCCAGGGCATTTAAATCCTTTAGCATGAGCAAAGGTGTCTTTTCAAGGACCACTAATTCCTGGAAGCACTGGCACGCAACAACCTCCTTTCCCAGCCATGCAACCATGGTGCAAAGGCAATGAACCTCCTAAACTTTAACTGGTGGAGTGTCCAGAAAGTTAGCATTAATTAGGAGCTGTTCTCTGAAGGCCGCAGACCTTCAAATAATTGAAAACTAGTCATTAAATCAATTAATTCATTTCAGCAGAGCTTGTTCTGTCCAAACGTAGTGAAAAGATCAGATTTATCCCATCTCTAGAGTTATGCAGCTATGGTTTTAAGTGGTCTTGTGCTACTGTAACTTTGTTATTGCAGGTGAAAACCAAGACTTTACACTTCACTGGGACTCATTACGTAGCTGCTACCTTAGTGAAAGTGTTGTCGAGATTGCAGACGTTGGTTTTCATCTTAGAAAGACCGACACGATTTAATTATTATTTTGGTGTGTGTTTAGGATTTTCTCATAGAAAAGTGTTTTACCAGAAAGCATCCTGGTAGTGAACTCCATCAGTCAGAAGTTTATAGAGTTTATAGGGTGAAAAGTCTAACAGATGTGGACAGGACAACGAAGATTCCTAAAATATGCTTTCTGCAGAAGTCTTCCCAAATGTGCTAATGTAAGTAACTCTGTCTGGGCCTGTGTACTCATGTTGGACTGTAAGACATAGTCTTGCACTTTACATCTACTGCAAAATGTATTTCTCAAAAATAGAGCTTTATCTAAATCTGTGTTTGGATTTTTCTCTTCTGGAATTTAGTTATTTCCTCTTGTTTCAGTATCCAAATTAATGCGTTTATTTCTTGGCTTTTCCAGATTGTCCTGGTTTGAGCCAGGATGAAGTTAATTTTCCTTTCCTTTTACTGATCTTTTTTTCCCTTCAGTAAGCTCTCTTTTAACTAGCAGCAAGTGTTCCAGCTAGTGGGCTGATAACACTGGAATGTTTATGTTTCTACTGAGACTCCAAGGTCGCTTCTTAGCTCTGCTGCTACAGAAGCTACCAGGGCAGGAGAATTGTATCTGTGACCCCCCCGTGGGGAGCTGGACTAGACAGACAGCAGAACTGACCAAAGGGATTCCATCCCATAGATCTACGTAAGCTCAGAGGAAGGTCAGAGATCACAGAAGACAACTTCCTTCCTGCTTCTTCTCCCCTTCTCTTCCATCCATGGCCGGTGTCTGGTGAGGACTCCATCCATCCATCACCATTGACCCCAGGCTCAGGCACCTCAATTCTCTCCCCTCAGCCCCTGTCTGCTCTGCCTTATCTCCTGCCTGTGGGCTGAGACATTTCAGGACTGCTCACAGCTCAGGAGATGCCAGGGGAGTTGCTGGGGTGGGGGGAGGCAAGAGGCTTTTGCACATTCCTGAACATACTTGTATAGAATTGTACATATCATTACAGCTGTCTAGATTAGTTTTCAATCCAGCAAAGTCTCTCTCCTTAATTCTCTCTCTCCTTCCCTACCTGGGTGGGAGGGCATCGAGAGCATTGTTGTCTCTGGTTTAATTGCAGATCCTGAGTCAAACCATGACACAGATCCAAACTGAAATACAAATATACTTGGAAAATTAATTTGTTTTGTTTTGTTTTTTATTTCCACCATTCCAGTTTAGAACAATTCACCTTCTTATTACCTAAGGATTAGTGACCCACATCCCCGATCTCTTCCTTCTACAGTTCTCCTGGATTCCTGTTATTTTCCTGTATTTTCAGTTCTCTATCTTCCACTTTTATCTGTTTGCCTGAACCCACACACAGGTGGTAGGTTGGTGTTTTAAGCAGGCTGTGAAAACAGGTAAGGGCTGAGTTTTGACTGTGTTTTTTTCCTGAGCTGTTTCTCATAGTAATCTCTACTTCAGATTGCTCAATTGCCTTATGCATTCTCCAATAAGCAGGAAAAGGAGCGAAGACACAGAGAAGTGAACAGACATCCCACTCACATAAAACTCATTTCCTCAGGAAACAAGGCTAAAAGGTGAGGTTTTTCTCACTAAAAAATCCATATCTAAGTTCACTGGCTTCACTACTGAATGAATTTGCTGATTGTGTGATATACTGGGGAGAGTGTCCTGCTCACCAGCTTTAAATAACCAAGTGCAGTCTTCATGTGAGTCTTCATATGTTTTTGTTTTTTTTTTCCCAGCCTCTGAATGCCCTTTCTGTTTTATCAATAACCCTTGAAAAACAAAGTATGGAAATTGCTACTTTCAACCTCCAGCATGGCACAGAAGCTTGCTCTGCCCCCAGTACGGCTCAGTTTCTTGTACTGTGCTATGCAAGTAAAAATCACTCTTGTTAAATAGTGTTGGGAGATATGAATTTACATTCTCAGGTGTATTACATTTTCTTCCAAATGGGTTCTAACACTATGATCAGCATCACTGTGTTCCAGTACTATCCAATAACGCATTAAGCAGCTTGGTTAATAGTCACATGCTGTTTATTCTCTCACCTGTGCAAAGGGAGATGTGTGTACTTTGGAGTATATTATTTTTCAGAGAGACCTGCTTTAGTCAATAATATGCACACTTGGTGGGACTCTAAGTCTTCCAAAGCCTTGAAATGGAAATTCCCTATATTCTCCTTAGAGCCAGAAGACCAAAAATGCCAGAAAGGCTTCCAGTCTGTAATGCCATTTTCTTATTCAAACGCATAGTACAAGGTAACTTTTGAAACAGAGAACATTCAGCTCCACTGTGCAAGGCTGAATTTTAATAAAGAGGCTTGAAAACAAATCTGTTCTTGTGTCATGTTGATAACCTGGGAAATCGGATCCCACCTCTGGCTGGGAAGCAGAGACCCCATCAAGCTTCTTATTGACAGGCTTGTGACAGGGAAAAAGCTGCTCAAACTTTGGAGGTACCTCTGGGAACCCACATTCTTCAGCTATTTGCATGGCTGCAGATGCTGGGGAAGAAGGGGGGGAGTATCACAGGGAGATATAAATAAAAAGAAAACTATAAAATTGAAAAGAGTTTAAAATATGCTGGCGCAGTGGGACAGGCAAGCACTTGGCAGGGGCCTGTGGACAGGAAAGCTAATGTCACTGTGTGACTGAAATGGTGCCCAGGGGATAAGAAATATATTCCTGTGAGCAACTTTCCAAATAATATTAAATTCCTTAATATATTTCACCACAAGGGGTGAGACAGAGGCATGGGAGCCACAGAGCTCTCCAAAGGAAAGCCAGAGCTGTTACATCCTTACACAATCAGCACACACACTTCTGCTGGGACCACACGGCTGCGCTCAGGAAAAGCAGGAAGAGCAATGAGCTGATTTATGTCAAACCTCAGAGTCTAACTGGCAGCTGAACATTGAAAGCTTTTTTGTTTGTTTTTTAGCCTAAATCCTTTGGGCTTGACTGCCTGACAGTGGAGGGGGGGGGGGGGGGGGGGGGTGTGTGCCTAATAAAAGTGCCTTATTCTTGCTGAGGATGTCTTTTGGCAGGTCTCATAGTTAACTCCTTCTTCCCAGGACAAGGACCCCACTTGTGGGTCACAGCCAACCCAGAGCCCATCTTTCCCAAAGGACTCTCCAGAGTGTCTCCTAGTCCTTTCTCTTTGATATGGGAGTATTTAAAGTTTGGGGCAGTTCAGAAGTGCCTCTCTCAAAAATACTTACACTGCTGAAGTCAAGGCCCTCTGAAAGTCCTCATGGATCAAAATTTCTCACGTGCTCAAGCTGGTAATGCCTCCGTGCACATTACCTGGTCTTGCCAAAACATTTTCCCCTTGGTCCCATGGCTCTGACCATTTGTTTGCCCATCTCAGCAGTGATTGCTCTTCTGCTCTGGTGGGGAGATGCCACGTAAATCCAACTAAACTGGCCAGAGAGATGGCAGAGGGTGTTTCTGAGATAAGAAAACACAGCCATGCTGGTTTTACAGTAACTTTGATTTAAATCTCTAGGGAATCAGGACTGGATGCCTTGGTCCCCCAGTACTGCATGTGCCCATTGTTGAAACTTTCAAACAAAAATTTGAGAAGGATGGGTAATATCAAACAGTTACAATCCTTCCCACAAATCCTCTTGGATACAAGTGAATGCAGATACCAAGTCAAAGCAAGCTCATTCCCTGAGAGCTCATGTAGAAAAAGCTCCAAACTCCCTAGAATTATAAGGAGGGAAAATACAAAATTATTACAAGTGGGGCAAAGCTAAAGAATTTTTCAAAATTGACATGAAAAGCCAAGATGTCTGAGCAGGATTTAATCAAATCTTGGTTCTGTAAAATCAATGATAGTGAGAAGACACTTCAGACCAGCTACTTTCATGGACCGCTCTCTCATTACACAATGGGCTTGTTAGAGAACAAGGAGTCCAGAAGATTTACAACAATTGTATTTCCTAGTTCTTAACTTAACTGTCCTCAGGAAGTCGGGAGGAAAGTTGTGCTGTGGAAGCTAGTGAAGCATTTCATCTTACAAGTACCAGTATTGTTTCCCAGGATGACCTCCACTTTGCTTGTCATGCTGGGTTAGAGTAATTCCATTTTTATCTCTGGGATTTTGGTTTAGTTCATCTGTGCATTTAAAGTCTGATAGTAATTTTTTTTCTTCTCTTTTTCTCCCAGGATGTGTATGATAAAATCATATAAAATCAGTATATCAAAAAGATGATGATACATAAAACAGCAGCCCATTCCACAAACAATAAAAACAGGTAAAATTCAATATACAGCATTTCCAAGTAATTTCAGTAGCAATTCCAAATTTATTGTCTTGTTTCTTTATTCAATTGGTGTCTACAAATGTCACCATTCTCTTTTGCTGATGAATATATCTCTCTAGCAATTTATCTTTCTCTTCTCTTGAGACTTGCAGGGTCTCCAGAGGCCTGGTGGCACACAACCAAAGTCAGTACTTAGCATTGCAGGAGCTGCCACAAATTTCTTTCCCCACCAGATTGAAGCATGTGCCAGATCTGGATCAAAATGCAAGGTACAGCACAGCACAATGTCAAGATTCACCATGCCAACTCTCTGACAGATGGGCAGGGGCCTGTGCTAAAACATTTTGTAGGATTCAGTCCAGAAATCTGAAATCATAAAATAAACTATTCAACTCCCTCCCTTTGCATGGGAATAGACCCCGGGGAAGGGCTGGTTCAGGAAGGTAAGTTGTTTTCTCATGAATGGTGGGCTTGGCAGTCACACCGCAAAGGATGGACATTGCTGTGGCTGTTGGGATGTCACGGGTCTAGGGTGATCACAGAACCATAAAGTGACAGAATCACAGAATGGTTTGGGTTGGAAAGGACCTTAAAGACCATCCGGTCCATGCATGGCAGGGACACCTCCCACTAGACCAGGTTGCTCCAAACCCCATCCAACCTGCCCTTGAACACTTCCAGGGATGGGGCTTCCACAGCTTCTCTGGGCAACCTGGGCCAGTGTCTCACCATCCTCACAGCAAAGAATTTCCTCCTCATGTCCAACCTAAATCTCCCTCTTCCAGTTCCCTCTCATCCCATCCCTCCCTGCCCTTGTCCAAAGTCCCTCCCCAGCTTTCCTGCAGCCCCTTCAGGCACTGAAAGGTGCTCCAAGATCTCCTCAGAGCCTTCTCTTCTCCAGACTGAACACCCGCAACTCTCTCAGCCTGTCTCCAGAGCAGAGCTGCTCCAGCCTTTGGATCATCCTCATGGCCTTCTCATGGAGCTTCAACAGCTCCATGTCCATTTCATGTTGAGGACCCCAGAAGTGGACATAGCACTGCAGGGAAGTTCTCACCAAAGCTCAGTCATCCAAGGGGCCAGGACCTCTTGCTGCAAGACCTCACTGAAAGAGCTCATTCACTGTAGACCTTAAAAAAATTATGTTCATACAAGAGCACCACCATGGTAGGGAGGTCTCTAAGCTTGTCCAGGGTCTTCTGAGCATTGTTAAGAGTTGCAGCAGACTTCAATGAGCAGGCTAAGGGCCAGACTGAGAGGCAGTGAACAGTGCTAAGGTCTGTAATGAGATATGAGTGGGTTCAACTTCATCCAGTAAAGAGCCAATCTGAACATATTCCTTTGGTGGACACTGCCCAATAATACCTGGGGCTCATCCCAGCAAGAGAACCTCTGGAAAGGTTTGCACCAAGAGTTGATGTAGGAAGTGCTGGAAAAGGCTCAGCAGAATCTCTAAGTTTCTCTGCTAGCGACTGGTCCTGAAGTAAGTGTAATAATTCCCTGTCCCTTTGCTTTTTGGAAGGGTCCACAGTAATCCAAGGGGTCAGAATCTCTTGCTGCAAGGCCCCACTTAGTTTAGTGCAAGTCTTGAAGTAGTTTATTCACAGTAGAGCTTAAAATAAATGAAATACACAGGGGGTTTTTGAGAGCAAAACCAAAAAGGTAAGTGCTGTGCCTTCCCAAGAGAACTGGGGTAGGAGGCAGCAGGATGGCTCTTGCATTCTCTGTAAATATCCAGGCTAGTGGGACAAATGCAAGAAAGTGCCTATTTCTCTCCCTCAGTGCTAAATCTTCAGACAGTAACAGTGGGTACCCCAGAGCCTGCATGCACCACAGTTACAGCCCAGAGACACTTAAATTTGCATCCTCCTAGATAAAAAACATGGCAACTCAGCAGCTGATTCAGCTATAAAGTCATTCCCAATAAGTCATGAAAAGAGGACTGGGGACCTGCATTTTTCTCATTTCTACCCTTTCCACTTTTTTTTCCTTTTTAATAAAACCGTGTTTATGATGGTGGATAAAACATTTCTGTCATCCTTACTAAAAGCTTTTACTACCAATCAAAAATGAGTGGTGAATGGATAAACTGTATATCAAAGCACAGCTTGGAAACTGGGCATTTTAGCAAAGCAGCATTTATGAGAGCTGCTGATGACAGGAGATTACATTTTATATCAGAACATATTTAAATTTAGCTGGAATTAACCCTACATCTTCACTTTGAAATCTTACAAAGGCATCAAGGCTATTTGATAGGTATCTGAGCAAAGAAAGTTGCCATCAGTGGAAGGGAGAAGATTGAAAAAAAATAGCTGAAGGGGGCAAATTTTAACTGAATCTTTCCTATGGAAACATGCTACAAGCATTTTGACTGGATGAGAATTAGAAGCTGATTTTTTTTTCCTGTTATTTCTTCATCTCTGGAAGATGAAAGGACAGTATTGCAGGAATCACACAAGCTGCTTTTTGCTGTAATGAAAACACTTTGTTTAATAAAGTATTTCTTTATATGTCATGAGAATATCTTTCTGCATCTTGATGTTTGGACACAGTGATGAGCTGAAAGCAGTTGGTGCAAAACAGTTGGTTATGGTCTACCCTGGAAAGAGTTACAGAAGCTCTAATGGGGAGGAAACTGATGGGGTTTTTTTAGCACAAAGTTGAGAAATATTCCTGCAAAGCCAGACAAAGTTTGAATGTCCACTGGCTTAGACACCCAGAAAAAAAGTGGATACTTTATGCCCCTTACAGTCAAGACAGGAAAAAAACCTAAGGGCTGGGCCTGAAATTGATGACCAATGTTTTGCTAAACATTCTTTACATAGAGGACTAATTCTTCAGCTTTTGCCCCATTCGAGTCCTGGGCATTTCTGTAAGTAACTCCGATAAATCAATGTGCTCGCCATCACCCCTCATACACTGCATTTTTGGCCAGGTTTTCACCTGCAAATCTTCAGGGAGACATCCAGAAGAGGGGTCCTCCTTGTTCTGGGGTGTCAGAGCCAGTCCATGAGTCATCTGCAGAGGACACTAGATTTGAAATGATTTGTGACTCACTGATTTTCCTGATCACTCACAAATCATCTCTCCTTCCTTCAGGTCAATAGTCTTTTTAAGCCCTGATGGTTGTTCAGGGAGCAATTGGAGATAAATTTCATTTCCCATCATCAGCTTTGGCATTTTGTGAAAATTTTTGCTTTCACTGGAAAAGTGTAGAGGTCTGGGCTTGACCCTGGCAGGCAGTGTTTAGCTCAGAGGAGCAAGAAGATTAACCTCAACCCCCTTTAATGACTCTGGGATTGTGTGTCTGGTAATTAAGCCCTGTGCTTGCTGCTGCCTCTGCAGCCGTGTCGCTGCCATTGGCACTGGCATGAGCAGGAGCTTCTCTGCACATCTCTTTGATGTGTTTTAGCTGCTGTGGGAAAGCTGGGTGTGAGTCAGAGGGGCCACCTCCATGTTCCTTCATTACACCACAGCCCTCATCAATAATTCATTCCCCTACTCCCATCCAAGGCACAGGCGAGTCTATTTGTAACTCAATAGTGTCCCAGTCAATAAGCACCTGTGGTTATATATTATTCTCCTTGCAAGGATGTACAAGCCTGTAGCTACAGAAGGGAAACTTCGGAAGGAGGCAAAACACAGGTTTAGTTGAAAAATTGCCTCCTCTCCAAGCAGCACGATGGACTGTTTGTGCCATGAGTGGATGCAGGAGAAAACCTCATCTGCTGCTGTGCACTTGGACCATGCAGCCAGAAACAGGCATCCTCAAGTGAAGGGATGGAAAGCGTGGTCCTCTCCAGGCACTCGTGTGTCACAGCCCTTTGTTTTCAGTGAAACCCAAAGGCTTTCAGTAAGCTAAATATTTTACTCCTCACATAATACTCTGTATATCATCAGTGTAGAGCAGGGGGGTGCAAATCCCCAATGCTACCCCTGCACCATCCAGGAGCTGATAAGACACAGAGAAAGTAGAACTCGCTGTTAGACAAATTCCAGTGACACTGAGTTCAGCTTCTCATATAAATAAGGGCTGAAAGATCCTGCACATGAGCAATTTAAAGATGCTAAGAAGAAAGTAGAGGGGTAGATAAACATAATTAAGTGCCACTGTTGTGATCCATTTGACATGCAGAGAATAAGAAGCCAGAGTTATTTTTTAATAAAAATATAATTCCTTCTGGATTTGATTTTGCTACCTTCAAAACCTTAAGACAAATACTTTTGGCACTAAATTAAGCTACCGAGTCTTTCATTAAGCACCACCCATGGGAATGTGAAGATATTCTTGGAGAATGGAAGGAAGAAGCTTTGCTCTGTGAATGCAATAGAAACAGTAATGAAAATATAGAGAAATAAACCCAAGATACATAATCCATAAAACAACAAAGATGCTCTCAGCGGGTCTGAAAAGCAATCACAGACAAAGCATCACAAAACAAACCTGATGTTACAACATTATGATGCCAAGACGATTGTCTTCATTAAGTGAAATATATCTGCAGGTAAGGAAAGAAGAGAACGTTGTAAACAGTGAGATCCACTGCAGCAGCAGCAGACATGAAGATTTTTGTGAAAAAAATCAAGCCTAACTTGGCAGACTGGCTAAACAACTGCTCCAACCAGTAGAAAGCATTGCTGCCAGGACTCAGGTAGCAACTGCAGTTTTCCAGGAAATTTCCCCAAATCTCTGAAATATGCAAGAGAAAGTTACCACTGTAAGACATCTGCAAAAGAGGGGAAAAAAGTCCAGTGGCTACAGAATGAGAGAGCTTGCCTGGCTGTCAGTGACACACGTCTGGTCTCTGTGGTGAGAATAATACCCATGGAAATGCCACGTGACTGGTGGCAGTGTGGAATATCCACATCCATCCTGCCTCATGAGGACATAACACTGTGGATCATGCTATCCAGATTTTCCTCAGGAAATTCTCAAGGCTTGGCAGAAAATCAAGGAAGTGTGTGGTTTTTTTTTTCATTCTTCTATCAGAGAAGAGGGAAAAAGTGAGTTTTCTTGCATGCATTTTTGAAAACAGAGTGGCACTTCTGAAAAGGGCCCTGTTTACTGAACCTAAGTACACACAAGAGGAACGTTATTGTTTCATCAAAAACCTAGAATTGCATGTTGTTTGGTTCTCCTACTGGTGGTGGGACTTGCCCCATTGCAGAACAGTTCCCAGTTAATGGAAGCTAGTTTTCCTATTACAGATAACACTGAAACCTTTAATTTCAGTGTGGCTCCAGGGGAAGGCATTCGTGTTGCTAACAGTATTAGACTGCAGCCATTATAAGCCCAGTGTAGTATTTCTGACAAAGCACATTATGGAGAAAGTAGATACAGCCTAAACAGAACTGAGGTTGACAGAGCAATTTTCACTCCTTTTTTTGTAATGCTCCTTTCTAATTATAGTCCCTGCTCTGTGGGTTTTTCTTCTTGATACTCAGAACTAGGAGGAGCTCCAGGAGAGGAGATGAAGTATTTTCTTTTTACTGTCTGGAATAGTTTGTTTCTGAAGATTAAAATCAGCCTGATAGTCTCTGATCTGTGCTACAACCAGGACCATTGGCATCTTACAGGCTTTCAAAGTTTTGTCTTAGGCCACATTTAACACAACGAAGACAGTTGCTCTACCTATAGGTTTTTCCTGTTCATGCCTTGAGGTAATGTAACTAGACAGAGACCACCCCAAAAGGTCTGGTCTGCCCTGTTCTTTAAAGAAGAAAAGTTAATGAAACTTTGAAATTTAGCTAGGGTTTGGGTTTGGTTTTTTTTTACATAGTTACGAGAGTGTTTTCAGCTATATTCAAGAGAGTTACAGCATGTAAGGCCAAAGAGCTTCTTGCTTAACACTGAACACAGATAACTTGGGGGGACCAAGAAGCAAAGCTGGTCAACAGACACTCCTGACCTAAGCAACTGGTCAAAACCACCTCAGCAGGGCCCAGGGCTGGGACTAGTTGAGTCTGTGAATTAAAGTGCTTTCCAATAATGCTCCACACCTTCCTCCTCCTCCTCCCCTACTCCCCTCCAGGAAGGCCACAAAAAATAAGCAAAAGTACTTGCAAACAACACAATTCCACATCGGCTGAACCCACATGCAGGGCTGAAGGCTATTGTTTCCTAAAGGCTTGTTATTTTACAAGGCATCATAAGCATTTGTACATATTTGATCTCTTCCTCACTTAAAAGACTATCAGGAAGACTTTAGCAGCAATTATAGTGGAGACCAAAGTAGGAGAGCTGCTAATTCTCAGATCTTGTCTGTTTGAATAGTTCTGGTGTGCGGTAGGATTTATTTCTGGATGCAAATCTGTGGTGCATGATCCCCTTGTTGCATGGAAGGAACTGTTAGAAAGCACAACCATAGCCCAAGCTGTGCCAGTTCTGGGCCAAATTCAGATCTTGGCACAGATAACATAGGACTCAGCTCCTTGCACTAGACCCTCACCCCCAGCAGAGGCCCTCACCTGCAGTGCCTTCCTGATCTGTGTGCCATTGCCATCCAGAGGCTGGAAAGAACAGAGTTGTCCATAACCTTTCCTTCTTTTTAAAAACTCCCTGCAGATGAAGAACATGGAGAGTGGTGTGAAGAGCAGAGGGGAAAGCCTGAGCGGGGGAAATATTTCAGAGAAGGACCTCAAATGTGGAAATAGGAGAAAGTTGAGATCCTCAGGGGGATGTGGAAAGGAACTACTGAGATCGTGGTGACTTTTGAGACCCAGTAACCACATGACACCATGGTCTGGTGGCATAGGGGGAATAGCACCAACGTTCTACTCATGGATCTTTATTGATAGCTCTTTTTTGCAGTCATCCACAGCCATCTCTGGATCCATTATTTCTCTCATAGTTTGTTCAGAGCAGCTAATTTTAAGCTGCATTGATGAGTCCCCAAGGAGGGCTCCTGAGTCTAACCTACTTGTGATGTAAATACAGCGTGGTAGTGCTGGAAGAGGACTCAGGAGTCATCGGGTCATGGTGTGGAGGATGGCACAGTGATATAAATGCATTGCAGACTGTCCCTGGGAATGGAGATTCATATTTTCTAGGTAGAAAGGGAATCTATAGATGAGAAAGACTGATCTCTGTCAGTGCAAGAAAGTGTGTCAGACTGTCTCTGTGGGATGGATCTTTCCTTACAATAAGAGCTGTAGGGAAGCTCAGTCTAGAGGCCAAGCAGCATGAGGTGGGATAAGGACGGATGTGACCCATGTGGCTCTGGAAATGACACCTGTTTCTCCTGTAGGTGGTCAAGATGGACACAAGGGTCTGAGGAGGTCAGAGCCCTGATCAAAGCTTCCCTGCAGGCTAACTGAGCCTTGTACCTTCTTTCCTAGCACCACAGCTACCATCTTTAGAGCAGTGACACACAGCAAATGCCTGTAAAAGTACGTGTCACCTGGGAATCACTCTGTCCCACACTGGGGTCATCTGAGCT
This sequence comes from Hemiprocne comata, assembly GCA_020745705.1. NCBI lineage: Eukaryota > Metazoa > Chordata > Aves > Apodiformes > Apodidae > Hemiprocne > Hemiprocne comata. The sequence goes on along the minus strand of CM036602.1, from coordinate 14,435,349 downwards.
TGACTGTGGGCTGGGGAGGAAAACAAACTCCTACTTCTGATCCATGGAAGGAGACCTGGTGCAGACTTTAAGGCAGTCCAGCAATCCTAGGTGAGTCATCCCAAGGGATGGTCCAGGTCGTGGGACAAGGGAGCTCTTATCACCAAAATAGGACTGTCAACAACCCAAGAACCACTTGAAGCCATTTCAATCAGGCCCAGTGTACAGTTTCAGGTGGGATTCCTTGGAGTATTTACTAAAAATTAATGGAACCTGCTGGGAATGTTCTTGTTGATGCAACCCTGATACTGGTTCTGTTCCTAGAGAAGCTACTCTGTCCCCAGGGCTGAACCCCACACACACCCAGCAGCATTCACAGCTCTTTTGCATCATGGTGCAGTAGAGGAAATAAAAAATTAGCCTTAATTTTTTTCTTCAGCATTCTGCATGATGCACAGGCTTCTCTGAATCCACCTGCCCTCACTTGCCTGATAAATATTAGAAAAAAAAGCCAAACATTTCATCCAAGAAATATGAAATGATAACTCTGTTTCCATTTTGCAGGGTTCAAAACAGACCTCATTGCTGTGCTCATCACATCTGCCACCTTATTTTTGCATCAATCTTAACATGATTGTTGCACAAATATCAGAAAAATCCTATTTTCTGCCTGAAAGTAGGATGTGTATAGGCAAAAAATGTTGTTTTGTTACAAGACAGCAAGCTGGAATAAAAAAACCCGATACAATTCTAAAAATAGTCAATTTTGATAGTGTTAAAAATTCCTTCCAAAATTATTTTTCAAAAATATATTTTTAACAGAAAGCTTTTCTTTGCAACACTTCAGTAGCCTCTGTTAGCAAAGAAAGAAAAATTTGGGGTTTGGAGTGTGCCTCTTTTTGCAGACTTGGACAGGATATTCCAACAAGACCAAGTTCAGCTGAGTTCCCCAGTACAGGGGAGAAGAGGATGTGATACACCAGCTAAGTCAGAGCACTGCTTTTTGAGGTGCTGAAGAAGTTAATCTTTAGAGACTGATGTTCACACCCAGGATCAAGTAACTGACTTGGCATCAGAACCCAGTGCTCAACAAGGTGGGAATGCCTAATAATATTCCTCCAATAAAGAAGGACAGAAGAATGAATTGGGATCTCTTGTTTGACCAGCAGTTGCTGCTGGCACAAACAAGCTGGCTTTGAAACTGGTTTGTCCATCCTCTGGTGAAATCAGATGTCTCTGCAATTAACAGAGATGTAACAAACCAAAGGAAAATAAGAATGGAGACAGGATATCAAAAACTGTTGTTCAGAGGGATGTGCAGAATAGAGCTGTATGGATACTCCTTTTGCCCTTTTGGATGAGCAGGAAAGGAATGATCTTCTGAGCTGGATTGCAAGGCTGGCTGCCTTGATCAGCTCGTTGTTCCTCCAGCTGGCAGCAGCACCACTCCTGTGCGTCCTCTCTTTTCATGGTGCATTTGTGGGTCTTCTTCCCCAACTCCACAGAAGCAAGTTGATGAAACTATTAGAAATCCAGCAAGACTTTTGCCCCTGGTGCTGTAGCCACTCCTTGCTGAGTGGCCTGGTTCTTGCTTTTCATACGATCACAGAATGATTCCTGTTAATGTTGATTAATACCTGGCTCCAGGACTGGTGCCACCAACAGAACTTTGGGTTCTTTGACCATGGATCAGTACACACAACCTCGAGCCTGCTGGCAAGAGATGGGGTGCACCTACTTCAGCGTGGGAAAAGGATCTTCTCACAGGACTTAGTGGCCCTCATTGAGAGGGCCTGAAATTAGAATAGAAGAAGGAGGGGGATGAACCCAGGAGTGCTGGGGATAAGCCTTGGGGTGACACACCGGTGTTGGAGGTGAGACGTAGCTCAGCTCAAGTGCCTATATGCCAATGCCCGTAGCATGGGCAATAAACAGGAGGAGTTAGAAGCTATTGTGCAGCAGGGAAACCATGATATAATTGCCATCACGGAAACGTGGTGGGATGACTCGCATGGTTGGAGTGCTGCAATGGATGGCTACATCCCTTTAGAAGGGATAGGCAAGGAAGGAGAGCTGGTGGGGTAGCGTTGTATGTTAGGGAGTGCTTTGAATGTCTAGAACTCAATGTTAGACACAACAAGGTGGAATGTTTATGGCAAGAATAAAGGGGAAGGCCAATGAGGCTGATATCTTGGTGGGAGTCTTCTACAAACCACCCAGCCAGGAAGACACACTGAAGAGACATTATTTCAACAACTAGGAGATGTCTCACATTCACTAGCCCTTGTTCTCGTGGGGGACTTAAACTTACTGGATGTCTGCTGGAATTACAACACAGCAGAGAGGGGATAGTTGAGGAGGTTTCTGGATGCCAACTTCCTGTTGCAGCTGGTAAGTGAGCCTAGCAGGGGTAGTGCTCCTCTAGACCTGCTGTTTATGAACAGGGAAGGGCTGGTGGGAGATGTGGTGGTGGGAGGCCGTCTTGGGCACAGGGACCATGATATGATAGAATTTTCAATATGTGGTGAAGTTAGGAGGGTCGTCAGCAAAACTTTTACCTTGGACTTCTGGAGGGCTGACTTTGGGCTATTCAAGATGCTGGTTCAGAGACTCTCTTGGGAAGCAGCTCTCAAAAACAAAGGAGCCCAGGAAGGCTGGGCTTACTTTAAGAATGGAATTATGAAAGTGCATGAGCAGGTTTTCCCTATGTGCTGAAAAATGAGCCGACTGGGAAGAAGCCCAGCCTGGTTGAGCAGGGAGTTTCACAAGAACTCAGGAATAAAAAAAGAGTGTGTCAACTTTGGAAAAAGGGGCAGGTGAATCAGGAAACATTTAAGGATATTTTAAGGTCATGTAGAAAGAGAATTAGAGATGCTAAACTCAGTTAGAACTTAATCTGCCATTTCTATTAAGGATAAAAAAAGTGCTTTTATAAATACATTAATAACAAAAGGAGGGCCAGGGAAATTCTCCATTCCTTATTGGATGAGGGGGGAAACATAGTTACAAAAGACAAAGAAAAACCTTACCTACTTAACACCTACTTAACACCTTCTTTGGCTCAGTCTTTAACAAAAAGACGGGTTATCCTCAGGGCAGCTGGGCTCCTGAGCTGGTAGACACGTCTGGGGAGTGAAACACCCCTCCTGTAATCCAGGAGGAAGTAGTTAGTGACCTGCTGTGCCACTTAGATCCTAACAAGTCTACGGGGCTGGATGGGATTCATCCTAGGGTGCTGAGGGAGCTGGTGGAAGAACTGGCTAAGCCACTCTCCATCATTTAGTACCAATCCTGGCTAACCAGGGAGATCCAAGATAACTGGAGGTTGCCCAATGTGACCCCATCCACATGAAAGGCAGGAAAGAGGGTCTGGGGAACTATAGGCCTGTCAGCCTGACCTCGGTGCCTGGCAAGGTTATGGAACAGATCATCCTGAGTGCCATCAAGCAGCATGTACAAGACAACCAGGGGATCAGGTCCAGCCAACATGAGTTTAGGAAAGGAAGGTCCTGCCTGACCAATCTCATCTCCTTCTATGACTGAGTGACCCACCTAGTGAATGAAAAGAAGGCTGTGGATGTGGTCTACCTTGACTTCAGCAAGGCCTTTGACACAGTCTCCCACAGCACCCTCCTGGAAATGCTGGCAGCCCATGGCTTGGACAGGTGCACCCTTCGCTGGGTCAAAAACTGGCTGGATGGCCAGGCCCAGAGAGTGGTGGTGAATGGTGCTGTTGGCATCTGGTTACCAGTGGTGTCCCCCAGGGATCAGTACTGGGCCCAGTCCTGTTCAATATCTTTATTGACAACCTGGATGAGGGGATCGAGTCCACCCTTAGTAAACTCATGATGGCACGAAGTTACAGGGAGGGAGTGTCGATCTGCCGGAGGGTACGAAGATGCTGCAGAGGGACATGGACAGGCTAGATCGATGGGCCTAGGCTAAATGGTATGAGGTTCAACAAGACCAAGTGCAGGGTCCTGCACTTTGGCCACAATAACCCCAGGCAGCACTACAGGCTGGGGGAAGAGTGGCTGGAGAGCAGCCTGGCAGAGAGGGACCTGGGAGTGCTGGTGGACAGCTGGTTGAACATGAGCCAGCAGTGTGCCCAGGTGACCCAGAAGGCCAATGGCATCCTGGCTTGTATCAGGAATAGTGTGGCCAGCAGGAGCAGGGATGTGATTCTCCCCTTGTACACAGCACTGGTGAGGTCTCACCTCGAGTCCTGTGTGCAGTTCTGGGCCCCTCACTTCAAGAAGGACGTTGAGGTGCTGGAGCGGGTCCAGAGGAGAGCAACAAGGCTGGGGAAGGGACTAGAGGGAAAGTTTTATAGGGAGAGGCTGAGGGAGCTGGGGTTGTTTAGCCTGGAGACGAAGATACTCAGGGGGGACTTTTCACTCTCTACAACTACTTGAAGGGAGGTTGTAGTCAGATGGTGGTCAGGATCTTCTTCCAGGCAACTAGTGACAGGACAAGAGGGCATAGCCTGAAGAAAAAAAAAACAACACTTCCATCACTCAGGAAGTTCTGTTGCTACCAAACTCTGCCAGGCAGTTTTCTGGGTTAGAGAGGCTTCTGAGGTTATAGAAGCTTCCTCATCTATCTGCTTCTTTAGGCATCTACATCCCTTTGAAATTCTTCAACAGATGGAGGATGAAGCTTTGAATCAGTTGGCCCTGAGACAGCTAATTTCACAGGGTTCATGTGGAAATTTGCAACTCTTGTTATTTGCAATAAAAAGTCTTGGGATATTCAAGCTCTTGGTCAACCCCTCCCTTGACTTTTTATGAGAAAATTGACAGAAAAAGACCGAATTATATTATTTCATGCATCAGAATGATGCACATTCAGTGTTGAATGTAGTGGATAAAAGTGTCCTCGTTCAAGGGTAAATTTATTTCCTGACTAACATCTGGCCACAGACTAATCTCTCCTGCAATTTGCCAGTTGCTGGCATGAGTGAAAAAGAGAATTATTGAGCTCTTTACCTGCTTGTATCCAATTAGGCAAAGAAAAGTTGCTGAAGGTAAAAGTGATGCACTAATAAAAGATGCAAATGCCTTCCTCTCCACTGGCTCTGCCTTGCCAAAGCTGAGAACACATGGTGGCACCCAGAGGAGTGTTAGACAACCACTGAGGTGACCTAAGGTCATTCATTCCAAGACTTCATTTCCCTGAGCAAACACTTGAAGTACAAAAAGTAGAACAAGTGGAGACCACAGCCACCCGTGATATGCTCCCTGCTTCTGGCAATCAGCATCTGGGGAGAAAAAAAAAAATAGAATAGAATAGAATAGAATAGAATAGAATAGAATAGAATAGAATAGAATAGAATAGAATAGAATAGAATAGAATAGAATAAAACTATTTCAGTTAGAAGGAACCTACAACCATCATCTAGTCCAACTGCTTGACCAATTCAGGGCTGACCAAGGTAAAGCATGGTGTTAAGGGCATTGTCCAAACGCCTCTTAAACTCTGACAGCCATGGGGCATCGATCACCTCTCTGGGAAGCCTGTTCCAGTGTTTGACCAACCTCTCAGTAAACAAATGCTTCTGAATGTCCCATCTAACATCCCCTGGGGCAGCTTTGAACCATTCCCATGTGTCCTATCACTGGACAGCAGGGAGAAGAGCTCAGCACCTCCTTCTCCATGCCCCCTCCTGAGAAAGCCCTAGAGAGCAATGAGGTCACCCCTCAGCCTTCTTTTCTCCTTCTCTTTTCTTCATTAGCCACTCCTCAAAGGACATTCCTTCCAGCCTTGTCACCACCTTTATTGTCCTCTTCTGGGTGCATTAAAGGACTTTCATATACTTAAATTGTGGGGCCCAGAACTGCACACAGTGCTCAAGGTGAGGCCAGAACAATGATGAGTACAGCAGGATAGTAATCTCTTTTGACCAGCTGGTTATCCTGTGTTTGTTGTCCCTCAGGATATGGTTTGTCCTCTTGGTGCCAGTGCACACTGCTGGCTCCTCCTGAGCCTGCTGCTGACCTGCACCCCAGATCCCTTTCTGCAGGGCTGCTCTCCAACCACTCCTCTCACAGTTCAGACTTGTGCCCTGAGTTACTTTGTCCCAGGTGCAGAATCCAGCACTTGGACTTGTTAAATTTCATCCCATTAATCATTGCCCAATGCTCCAATCTGTCTAGATCTCTCTGCAAGGCCTCCTGTTCCTCAAGAGAGTCAACAGCACTTCTCAGTTTGATATCATCAGGCAACTTGCTAATGGTGCATTCAACTCTTATTTCAACTCTTATATCTTATATCATTGTTAAATATGTTGAACAGCTCTGGCCCTAAAATTAAACCCTGAGGAGTACTACTGGTGACCAGTGTTCAGCCAGATCTAACTCCATTCACTACAACTCTTTGAGCCCTGCTGTTCAGCGAGTTATTCACCCAGCACACCATCCCACAGCTGGGACAACTTGTCCAGAAGGATGTTGTGTGGGACTGTATCAAAAGCCTTCCCAAAATCCAGAAAAACTACATCCACCTCTTTCCCTTCATGCACTGGGTGAGGGACCTTATCATAGCAAGATATCATAGAATAATAGAAACACAGACTGGTTTGGGTCAGAAAGGACCCTGAGGATCACCCAGTTCAACCCCCTGCCATAGGCAGGGACACCTCCCACTAGACCAGGTTGCTGCAAGCCTCATGCAGCCTGCCCTTGAACACTTCCAGGGATGGGGCAGACACAGCTTCTCTGGGCAACCTGGGCCAGTGTCTCACAACCCTCACAGTGAAGAATTTCTTCCTAATGTCTGACCTCAATCTTCCCTCCAGTTTAAAGCCATTTCCCCTCACCTGATCACTCCCTGCCCTTGTCCAAAGTCCCTCCCTAGCTTTTCTGGAGCCCCTTCAGGCACTGGAAGGTGCTCCAAGATCTCCTCAGAGCCTTCTCTTCTCCAGGCTGAACACCCCCAACTCTCTCAGCCTGTCTCCAGAGCTGAAGGGCTCTACCTTTTGGATCATCTCTGTGGCCTCTTCTGGACTTGCTCCAACAGCTCCATGTCCTTTTTGTATTGGAGATCCCAGAGCTGGACCCAGCTCTGCAGGGGACTCTCACCAGAGTGGAGCAGAGGGGTGAATCTCCTCGCTCACCCTGCTGGTCACACTGATGGAGATGCAGCCCAGGATACAGTTAGAAAAAGATCAGATTAGTTAAACAGGACTTTTCTTTTGGTGAATCCATGCTGGCTGTGCCTGATGATTGCTTGATGATTTTCTGAACCAGAAGCTGCAAAAGACATCAAAGTCTTCTTCAAGAAAATTGGAGACATAAAGTAGTTCCATGGACATATTGAAAAGAAAGAAACCTCTTACCTTTATGTTATGCACAACACAAAGACAAGATAATGGGACAAGTGCATATTGACCCCTTATAACTGGGCAGAGGTGGAACCAGCATGGCTGAAGAGCTCAATGATGAGAGAAATTGGAACCGAACAAGTTTTTTCCATTTTTCCTCTTCATGTAGGAGCAGCTCTGTCACTCACAGGCAGGTAGAGCCATTCCCACTGGCTCCACTCTGGCCCACTCAGATCCACAGACCCATTATCTTTGCCCACTCATGGACAGGCAGGTCCTGGATCACTGGGCACAGCCATGGAACACCTTGAAATACAAGCAACAAGTCCTCAGACTTATAAATTCTCCATGTATTACCTTGATGCCCCTCTTCAGTGTCCAGTTGTCCACAGATTCATCAGCAATTTTTCCTGTCAAGGAAAGACCCCAGGAAAGAAAGAGGCTGATGCTCAAGAAGCAAACACAGCTGATGCTCAGCAGTGCAGGTATATTGCTACAGGGTGTGTGTTTTATAACTTCCTTCTGAGCCTTGATCTCTGTAATCAGATTATGAAACCTTAGAATCAAGTTAATGCAAACAAACAGATCATGCAGAAAGCAATAAAAATAAAATATCATAATAAAAAAGCTAAATAGAGAACATATTCAGTAAACAGAATGCTGTAAACAAACTAATGTGTCTCTCTGCGACAATATTCGGCGAGATATGTAAGAGCCCCAAGAGATGACAGGAAAACACAGCTGTTCTCCTTGTGTTAGGTGAAGAGTGAGAGGAGGGACCTGACTGCAGAGCAGCTCCTGTGGCTCCAGGGTCACAGCAGGGACAGCTCTGCTCTTGCTCATGGAGCAGGAAGGTGGTTCCTCCTGGTGCCTGTTCTCCATGTATGCTCTGACCCCTCTTCCAGGTGAGACTCATGGCAAAGTGATCAGCTGAACAAAACAGAGGCCATCAACTAGGCTGCTCTCCCTGCTGGCCACGGCTCCTCTGCAGACACAGCGTGATGTGTGCTCAGCAGAAACAGAAGAGAATCTGCCATTGCTCCATCTCTTACAGCATTTCTGAGCTTTCTCTTCTCCATGAGCCACGTGGATGAGCCACAAAGCTCAGTTAGGCACCAATCGTGGTCTCTGCAGCTCTGGGGATAACACTGAGTCATCAGCCTGGGCCAGGATACTATCAGAGCTAAGTGGGCAAAGCATGAATTGCAGCATCTCATGGAAAAAAACTGTGGGTTTTAATAATCTCTGCTGTCATCACTGCCTGCTGAAAGAGTAGCATCTCTTCCCACCAGTCATGCTTCAGCTCCTAGGGGTTGCCTCACTTCCTTTGTTCTCATTTAAGGAGCTCCCGTAGCAACAAAAAGCTCAGACAAGGCATGGATGGCATTCTGATAAACATCAGCTGGAGAAGGGCCTGATGTCGCAGACTGGGGCAATACATTTACCTGAAAATCTGATCTGTGTAGATCTGCTGGAGTTTCAGGTAGTTTCCTATTTCACTGACAGAGAGCAGCCCTGAGGAAAAGGACTTGGGGGTGGGAAAAGATGAGAAGCTGGACATGAGCCCCAGTGAGCACTGGAGCCCAGAGGGGCAGTTGTGTCCTGGGCTGCATCAAAAGAAGTGTGGCCAGCAGGGCCAGGGAGGGGATTCTACCCCTCTGCTCTGCTCTGGTGAGACCCCACCTGGAGTGCTGTGTCCAGCTCTGGAGCCCTCAGCACAGGAGAGACATGGAGCTGTTGGAGAGGGTCCAGAGAAGGACCATGAAGATGATCAAAGGGCTGGAACAGCTCTGCTATGAAGACAGGCTGAGAGAGTTGGGGGTGTTCAGCCTGGAGAAGAGAAGGCTCCAGGGAGACCTTAGAGCACCTTCCAGTGCCTGAAGGGGCTCCAGAAAAGCTGAGGAGAGGCTTTTCACAAGAGAGGGCAGTGATATGACAAGGGGTAATGGTTTTAAACTGCAAGAGGAGAGATTTAGGTTAGACATCAGGAAGAAATTCTTCACCATGAGGGCAGTAAGGTGCTGGAATAGGTTGCCAAGGGAGGTTGTTGTTGCCCCCTTCCTGGAGGTGTACAAGGGCAGGTTGGATGAGACTCTGCAATCTGGTCTAGTGGGCGGTGGCTGTGCTCATAGCAGGGTGGTTGGAATCTGATGATCTTTAAGGTCCCTTCCAACCTTAACCATTGTATGATTCTATGATAATTGTCTTCCACTCTGGCCCTTCCAAGTCCTAGTCCTTTCTGTTTCCTTCTCCAGTAAAAATGCTACCTCTACCAGTGGTGAATAGCAACCTTAATATTTTTGAAAAAAAAAAAAAAAGCCTTCCTCCTGAAGTTGATTGCTTGGTCTGGGTCTCCTGGATGCTTCTTCTCTAAGAAGGCTCAAAACTGGAAAGGAGGATCAGGAACACTTGGTTTTACATCAGTTTCCAGCTAGGTTCCCCACATGTTCAGAGGCAAAGAGACTGCACCTGCAGCAAGGGACTGTATTTCAGGGTGAAGCAACAGAACTTGTGGTGGAGGACGAGGTCTCTGACCCCTTCAGTCCCTCTTAGCATCTGCATATTAGGGTCCGTTTGTTGTCCATGGAGACTCCTCAGTGGGCTAAAGTCTGTAGTTGTCTGGTTTTTTTGCTTCAGTTGCACAAGAGGTTGATGGTGACTAGCTTGGACTTGGATGTTCAGCCATGTCATCTGCTGGGCTGAAGGAGATTGCTCTTACCATATGTACCTTTGGGGAGATTGCAAATCTCTTCCAGTTGGCTGCTGATGTTCTGCTTAAAACAGCCCATATTCTCCCATCTTCTGGGACAGTTGAGGAAAAATAGCTCATGGATGTTTCCCAGCTGTGAGAAGGGACCATCACGGACAGTGCTTCCTCTCTAGAGACTGGCAGGGTAGGGATGATTAGGGTAGGGACGATTAGACCACCCTACCACCTGGGGTGGCTATCACATGCCATTGTTTTTGTTAGCCATGGAACTAAGTACGATCTGGCATTGTTGTAATTCTTTCCAGTGATGATGGGGCATGTAGAATGAGGGCAGTTTTATTCAAAGGGAAACATTTCAACAACCACATTTTGCGGTAGCAGTAGAAACAGGTATTCTTATTTTTTTTCCTAAATACGTGGCTTTTTCTTAATAAGACCAATTTCTGTCTGCTACACTCAGAAAGAAATGTAAAAAAGACTCCAGAGAAAGGAAGCTTCTGAAATATCAGTCGGTGGAGCAGGTTTGTATGGTATTCTAAAGCTTTTAGTATTTCTAAAGGAAGATCAAACTTCTGTTCAAGCAGTTTTTCCAACAATGAAAATAATTTGCTACAAAAATCAACCCCTTCTGAACTTTCCCTCAGCTCTGGAGTTCTGTGATGACATGACTCAATGCTATTTTCAATTATCTCCCTTTGACAACGAAGCACAGCATCGTCCTTTATATCAAGGTTTTGACATGAGCCTTCATGCTTTCATGCTGCAGTTGCAATTCGGATGTTTTCTTTTGCTCCTAATTTTTTAATAGACTCTTCCACCGAGCCCATCTCAAAATGTAATGAATATAATTTAGATTCAAACGAATAAAAACGAGACTTTAAAGCCTTTTTTTTTTTTTTTTCCCTGAAGAAATACAGCATCAAGAGGAATCTTTGAACACAAAGGTATCCCCTGGGAAGAAGATAATTTTGGCAACAGATTGTGCCATGTTCAGAGGACAAGGCCTTGGGGATGTGACAATGCACCGCTTCGGTCTCTGCCGATAGACGTTGTGGAAACATCTGAAGCCAATTCCAACTATTCTGATCTAGGAATTATCACTTTTTTTTTACCAAGAAGGCCTCTGAGTAAGGTAGACCAGGATTTTTTGTCTCCTTTTCCTAGTTCCAGCTGAGTGAGTCACATACTGAGTCCTCAGCTAACCTGAGGAGAGGTCGTTCTGGGGAGAAATTCAAAATACCTCTGATTTATGTTCTGTTGTTATCACTGCAGCCTGCAAATACTTGAAAAGCATTTACAAAGATGAGGCAACAGATCTACTCCCAGTAGTGGCAGACAGTAAAACAAGAGGGGCAACAGCCACAGACTGGGAGCTTCAGTTTGGACATCAGGAAAAGCTTCTTCACCAGGAGCCTGGTGTAGCACTGGGTGAGTGCTCCTGTATGGGGAACTGTCTCAGATCTTGAGGGTTTCTAAGAGCTGCTGTGCTATTTGGAAATACTCATGTTTAGAGTGAGAAGTTGGATTGGAGATCCCCAGTGGTCCTTTCTAATCAACATTTCCATACTTCTACATCTGACAGTGACAGCCTGAGAGAGCTCAGCTTAAAATAAGGGAGAAAAGTGTTACATCTGGGCATTATAAGAAGGCTACATGAAGACATGTGGGCCCTACCTGTTGCAGAAGCACCACGAGGTCAATCCAAGTGCAAGTTTGGCTCTCAGATGGTTAGAGAAAGGCCATCTCTAAAGAGATACACCAGTGCAAATCAGGGATCAGAGATGTTTCTCAGGAAAACAGTATTCTGTAATTCAAGAGATTTTGTTGGGCATCAAATTTAAGTTCAGGGTGCAACCTGCTGTGACACCGTGCAAGGGAATGCCTTGTAAAGCCCACCCATAAATAACTCATGTTTGGGCTGTGGATGTGATATCAAAGGCTCCCTGGCAGACAGAGCAGCTTGCTCAGGAGAATCCCAGAGGGTTGTGGAGGTGATGGAGGACAGGAGCTGGTCTGCCATTCAGCCCACCACCTCTGTTGGACAAAAATACCCCCCATAATCATAGAATCATTGAATGTATGGGGTTGAAAGGGACCTTGAAAGGTCATCTAGTCCAGCCGCCCCCATCTCCCCCTTGCAGTGCACAGGGACCTTTTTAACTAGATCAGGTTGCTCAGAACCTCATCAAGCCTGATCTTGAATGTTTCCAAGGATAGGACCTCCCCCACCTCTCTGGACAACTTGTTCCAACATTCAAAACCCTCATTTTAAAGAACTTCCTAATGTCTAATCTAAATCTACCCTGCTCTAATTTAAGGCCATTCCCCCCCTCATCCCATAACTCCCTGCCCTTGTAAACAGCCCCTCTCCAACTTTTCTGTAGCCCCTTCATGTACTGGAAGGTGCTCTAAGGTCTCCCTGGAGCCTTCTCCTGTCCAGGCTGAACAATCCCAGCTCTCTCAGCCTGTCTTTGTAAGAGAGCTGTTCCAGACCTCGGATCATGTTTGTAGCCCTTCTCTGGACTAGTTCCTACAGGTCCATGTCTCTCTTGTGTTGAGGGCTCCAGATCTGGACACAGTACTCCAGGTGGGGTCTTACGAGACCAGAGTAGAGGGGCAGAATGGCAGATCTCAAACATGGACCACTAATTAGAAGATTTATATTTTTTTTGCCCCTTTTTGTTTTGCTAGGTTAATTTCCTGATAGGAGGTAATTTTCTCTGAGTAGCCGAGGGAGGTTGATGTGGAAGACTGGAGACTTCTGCTTGGCCACACAGACCATAGCATGGTCCTTCTCTGACCTTTCCTTGGGCTCATGCTGATCATGACATGTCATGCCACCAGGAACCACCATCAGAAGCGGATTCCAGCTGCTCCACAGTTCATACATGATGCTGGTATCATGTGTGGTGATGGTGACATGTGTGGTAGATGGCAAGGATGATAGGTACACCTGGCCATGCCAGCACTTTACAGCATGTTTCTTCTAGAGACTGAGACAAGCACTGTCGTGGGCAGAGAGGTGGTGTTTCTGAGTACTGTTGGGGCACTTTGTAGTAAAAAATAAGGTGCTTTGTTATGAAATGTGAAATCCTGTAAGACTTGAGACTTCTCACCAAAAATGCTGGCTGGCCAAACAGGCTTTCTCAACCATCTCATGCCTGTGCTCTGTGCACCCACAGCTTGCCCAAATCCTTGTTCTTCTCCTCGCTCATTCCATCTTTAGGGTCTCTCTGTCTTTGTGAGCATTTCTGTTACCTCATGCTTCATAATTGTCACCTTAAGATACAGATGGACAGCAGAGAGAGAACTGAATCACTGCACTGAGAACTGACAGCATCTACTGCCTCCGAGATCAGCAGAACTTCATCATCGTTGTAGGAGCAAAGCCCAAACTCCCTGCTGAAAGGTGAGCACCCATGCCTTACACAAGTGAATGGTCTCCATTGTCCTTGTCAGGAAAAATGGCTTGAAACTTCCTGCTTCCTTGCTTGTTTCTTCTCCTAAGGAGATTTGTTCTGTAAGGAACCTTAAAATTATCAGCTTCCACCAAAGTCTTTAGCAGGAAAAGTTGACTTTTATAATGAAGAACAAGCAATTATGGAAATGGACTGTTTTCAGTGACAAAGTGCTGATAAGAGCAACTAAAACAATTTTGCCAATAATTATTGCATTGAGGCTTGCCATGTTATGACTCAAATCCTCCATATCCCAAAGAAAAGGACTTGTTGGGTGTGTTGCACTTGGCCATATTTAAAAAAAATTAAACTATTGTCTGTAAAATGGTTACCTGAAAAAAAATTTAATGAGCTCTGGTTATCTATTTTGGGTCTATAACACACAGTGAGGTAGTTGTAGTCCATTCAGTAGCAAAATCATGACAAGACATTAAGAGGGAGCAGAAATAATTGAGGTCTGGAGGGGCTGAATGCAAGGAATGATTAAAAGATATACTTATGCATAATGACTTGAGATGGAACATAATAAGTTTCTTGGAGGGTATATGTAACAAAAAGATGGGATTTGTTTAGTGTTGCACATTGGGGCATAATTAGAAGTAATAGGATTAAATTTATGCATGGGGAAATAATCTGATTGTCAGGAACACAGCGGTGAAAAAGACGTTGTATCTGCAAAGGGTTAACTGGTGCTTACAAGCTGAAGCAACTTCCTTCCAGGTGTATTCCTGCCTCAGTGGCTCTTGGACTGGAGCACTTCCATCAGGTTGCCATAGGCCTTCTATGGTAGATCCCTTTGGGTAGAGCTGCTCAAGAAGTCTTCCCCTTTGCCAGTGTAGTTTACATTAGTCTTTTTTTTAGGATTGTCATTGTTTCAGTGCAGAGAGGGTGCTTCCTCCACAGTCCTTCAGTGACCACAGTTTCATCAGAAGGGGATGTCCCAGGAATGGAGACAGGCAAAGGAAAAAGAGAGGTGCAGACGTCCTTCAGGAGAAGCAGGGGCAGGGTGCTGGTGAAGCTGCAGAGTTTGGTGGAAAGGGCAGTACCTAGTGAAATGAATCCATAACTCAAGACACATGACGTGTTTCTAGAAGGAGGTGGATCAAAGATGTTTCTCCTACTGAAAGACCTTGTGGAAGAGGATAAGGCAGTTGAAAATAAATGTAATGGTCTCATTAAAGTGCTGAGTGATATTTATTCACCTAAGAATTATGTTCCTACTGAAAGACATGATTATTTCCAAGACTACACGCAACATCCGGATGAAGGGATGTCTGAATCTATAACAAGCCTGAAGGGCTTCACTTCCAAGCACATGTCCAGCCTGACAGCAGAACAAGAGTGTTCAGAACACTGACTGTTCGGGGTGTGTGTGTGCATGCATTAGCAGTGAAAATGCAACAAATTGCCCAGTGCAGCCAAAAGGAAATAAAAGTGGCCAATTTGTGTAAGTAGAAAAAGAAAAATGTGTCCCTCTTAGTTTTGTACATCAGGTGAAGCTCGAGCTGACAGACTGATGTGGACTGACTGTCTGGGCATGGTATCCTGTCTCCCCTGGCCTGCTGGTACATTCATTGCCAGGGGACCTGCCCCTCAAATCTGGAGCAACCAACTCTTTCCTTGCATTTGCTCTGCTCCTGCCCTGGCGACCACAACTGAGAGGCGTTCATGGAACACCCGCAGTGGCACTCCAGAGCCTGCAAGTTTCATTGCAGTGTCTGCCCCCTGCTAGGCTTTTGTAGCCCATGTTAAACTCTCTGCCAGCAGAGCCCCCACTGCTGTACTTGAATGAGTTCTGTCCATGATTCCTTACCCAAGAAAAAAACCACCCAAGGTCAGCTGTCTTCCCTAATCACATCACCTCCCTGTCCTCCTCCTAATGAGCCAAACAGATTGAGCTCTGAAATCATTCCGTGTAAGGCATTTACTCTTTGAATCACTGTGTTTCCTACAGTCTTCCCCATCTCTTTACAGACTTATAGAAGGTCAGAGCTGGAACTGAGGTGTGTGGCGAGACCCCTTCTGTCACTGGTGGAAGGGGAGATGCACAAGAGCTGTTGCAACACAAATGCACTAAGTTAATAGTAATAGCATTAATAATCTGAGTAATGAGAATTATTGCGCATTTTCATCTCACAGATATCAACAGGGACAATGTAAAACAAAATGAGGATGTCCACTGAAGAACATTTTTATGTTGAGGAATAAGCAGGTAGAAGTTTTTGATGCTCAGAGATGGATACACTTCCAGCAGGCAGCCTTGCCATAAGGAACAAGCAACAGTAATAAGAAGTCTGAAAAGGAAAAAAAAATAAGTTCTCTATGCCAAGATGAATGCAGCACATCTGAGAGACCACTGAGCTACTTCCCACAGAATCCACATTAGAATTTGTAATCATAAATGATGCCTAAGTAAGACACAGTTACCTATTTTTGTTATCTTTCAATCTCACATGTTTCTTCATGGTGAGGATGTCCCATGCTTTATTGAATCAATATCCCAGAGTGGGGAGTATAGATTTTGCTGGCTTCAAGCAATAAGAGTCTAGAAGCAATCAGAAGAAAACAAACAGGGGGATTTACCTTCTCTTGTGGGGATTAATTTTTAACTCCTAGCAGCATGTTGGATACATTCTGTTGAATGTTATGAGTAATATTTTTTGATCTATTGTTTCACCTTCTCTAAGGCATATTTTATTTCAGAACAATTTTCTTTTGATGTTTTAGAGGTCCTCCTGGCAGATTTCGGAGATGAGTCACGTTTGTCTTACTATTCCCTTTTGAGACACAAAAAAAAAAACAACAACAAAAACAAACCCAAACATTTTTGGGTGAACATGAGAATTTGGAGCTAGTATTTAATTCATTGACACACTGGAGAGAAAACTTTCAGTATTGTGCTCTAATATTAGCATTTTCATACACTCATACATACATTTTATTACTGCAAGAACAGAGAAGCCCACACAAAGAAATTCTGGGACCTACACAACCATTTCTTCCAGGAATTCAACAACCATGGCCAGATCCTGAACATCTTTTGAATTTCCCACAAATTCTTCCACCACTCAACACAGCCTCTGATACCAACTGCCTCTAATCCAAACCTAAAAAACTAATTCCACTACAGAGCATGTCTCTTCAACACTGAACATTTGCTCGTACTTAAAACCAAAATAAACAAAAAGGGAGTGATGAAGAATCAATGTAAGAGTGCCATCTGGTGACATCTGCCATCACCTTATCTCACAGACAGCTTCTCTGCAGTGCTGAGTGAAAAAATTTAGGAACAAGATCCGTGACACCACAGGAGCTTTATAAAACTGCTCCATTTTCTCCACAAAATTGGTCAACTTATGTAGGTAACTCAAAATTGGTAGCTGAGGGCTAAGCTCTTTAAAAATCCAGCCCCAAATGTATAAATACAGGTGCAAAGTGCCTGTGTAATATTCCTGGTCATGCATGCAAATTGACTAATTGTCCTTGCTAATGGCTAATTAGGTACTTTGGACATGGAACTGGGATAACTGTGCACACAAATCAAGCCTGCACTTTTGTGCTGGAGTGGTCTAAAAAGCTGTCGCTGGTTCTTTTACCCTAATTTACTTAGATATTAACATCTTGTATTTATGCAAATGCCTGTCATGCTTGAATGTTTTGAAATGCAATCATGACAATTTGAACATGACCTAATGTCATCCTCTGACACAGAAATGGCCTTTCTTGTCCAAAAGAAGTTATTTTCCATCATGGCCCAATTTAATCTGGTTTTCTACTGGGAATCTGCTCTACTTAAGAAAATAGAAGTCCTGTATATATTTCAGGGAGAAGCTGCTTGGAGCCATCTAATTTTTGCAGATATTTGTACATGGTGCCCATCTATTGAAACAGCACAAGATCAGGATTCTGATTTAAAGAGGCCCTGAGTGGGGCTTTGGTTCTGTCTGGGGAGCTTGAACTTCACTAGAGCTGATAAGGTTTGAGAGATCTAGTGACTGTTCCTCTGGAAACTGCCTGGAACCTGTAAGGACCACTCTCACTTTTTAGGGGTAAATAATAAAACCCTGCAAGGAATCTGGAAAAAATAAACCAGGTGCAGTGAACTAATTTTTTGGGTGACAGCTTTTGTCCTTTGCTGTTTAAGAAAGATGGCGTAGAGCACACAAAGCTCTGCTCCCTGGCATGGCTTTGATGTGGCCCAAATAACACTGGCCCAAACCAGTGGCAGACATGGTTTGGGAGTAGGAATTGTCTAAGGAGTGTTCCCAGGAGACTTTCAGCATGCAACCACTCAGTTCAGGAGGGCAGGAGAAAGGCACAGCTCTTCCATTCTGGCTCAGAGACTGGCTACATGCTGGGATACTTGCAGTGTCCAGATCATCTGGAGCCACAGCAGAGACTGGCTACATGCTGGGATACTTGCAGTGTCCAGATCATCTGGAGCCACAGCAGATGAGGTGTTCTGCTGGGAAGCCGGTTCTGGTTGCTGTCTTCTTGTTAAATCATCTGGGGCTTCGGGCTGGTCATTCAAAGTACCACAACCCTTAAAGTACAGGGGATTAAATGTTTCAAAGGAACAACTCACAGTCCCCAGACATTCCATAAATAAAAGAACCTGAATCAAACTGGCAAATAACTGTGGGGATTTATGGAAAATTAACATGGGATTTGTGGAAAATTAATATGGGATTTATGGAAAATTAATATGCCTGAATTAAAACAGCAGTGTTGCAGGTGCTGCTGACCAAATTGTCAGGCACCCTGAAGCAAACCGTGGGATCAGTAAACAAGCTGGTGTCTCACAGGCTGGTGTCTCACAGGCTGGTACCCCACGGGACCAGTAAACAGCAGGTGTCCTAAAAGTAGGTATCCCATGGTTGTTATCTCATGAAGTAGTGAGAAAAGAATGTTGTAGCAAGAACTGAGAGCAACCAGCTGGGAAGCGAAAAGCCCTGGGTCATCGTGACATGGACAGCAAGTGACAAGACATGTAGCCAATCATATATGAACTGTGTATGTATGTAACCAACGGGGTCTGTACTGGGGTGGGACATCTGGAGTCAGAGGGGTATAAATTGCCACCATTTTTTAACAATAAAGGTCTTTTTGCACACAAGCTTGTGTCATGTCCATCCCAACAACGACAAATAACCCTTCTGGCAAGCTGAGGAGCAAACTCCCATGACCCACAAGTACCCACCAGGCATGGGTGTACATCTGATCTGGAGCTCCAGCACCCAAACCAGGGATAACCTGTCAGCAGTCCTGATGTAGAAGGCAACACTCACCTGAAAATCAGCCCCCCAAGGAATTTGGTTCACTCATTTCAAAATAGAGACCATGAACAAGGAGGTGGTTTAGCGAGGCTTAGCACACCTCCCTTTTCCTGCACACTCATTCTGGCTCCAGTGGACAAGTTATGCCTCCTCCTTGCTGCACTGTCATATTCAGGACTGCAAAAAGGTTTGATGGAGAAGCCTGATACAATCCATTTTATTCATGTCCTACCAGATTTTTAGGCAAGTCAGCGACTCTGTGCATTGCAGCAAACTCTGCCCATTTCCCTCCAAACCCCACCAAGCTCATTGCTGCCAGATGCAGCAGGTCCTTGCAGGCAGCTGCTCACCCTCATTTACCGTCTGTGCTGACCTGCAAGCTCCAGAAGGGTCCTGCCACTGTCTCTCTTTCTGCCAGGCTCACACACACACAGCAGTCTGGGCAAGTCTCTCTCCCAGGACAAGCTCTTCCCAGGCAGGGAAACAAGCAGGGATTTCTATCAGACACCACTTTTACGATAAAAGGTGGAGCAAAGCAACCCACTGCCACGAGTTTCTGTGGCTTCATCTCTAACACCCCAACTTCAGTTATTCATTGTTGGCGTCAATCATCTGCCATTTACCACACAGGATTTTGACAGAGATCTTGGCTGTTATCTCTGGGCATTTTGCTCTGGACAAATTCAGCTTTTCTATCTCTAAGTTTTGCTAATGATGATAAAAAATGTGGCTTACCGTCTGAAATGGATTTCTGTCATTCCAGAACATTTAGGACACAGGAATCTGCAAAATATTACCTCAATTTAAGTCCATCCTTTTCTCCTCCTGGAATTAATCAGCTGGAATAAATATCATTACCCAGGCCAGGGAGACTGGCTGAGAGAGTGGATAGCAGCACATGTACCTGGAGTGGAAGAAATGCAGCTAAAAATCCCACCTGTGTGACAGGAAGTGTGAAAAATCAAGTCAGTATTCCCAGAGGTCAAGTAAGGACCCAGAACAGTGGCTAGCAGAAAGTTTACCTCTTTTTTTTTTCTTTCAGTTCAAGAGCAAATTTCATGTTTGGCCTGAGAAATGGCACTGGCAGAACATTCAGTGAAATGGATTCTTTTCCAGGAGCAAAAAAAAGCTGCATGTAGTGAACTAGTGCCGCCCCAGCCCCTCAGAAAAAAAAAAAAAAAAAATCTATGTTGGCTTGTATATAAATATTTTCACAAGTTCATGCAATGGTGCTTGGGCAGCAGTGTGTAAAGACACAACCTATTTTTTCCTGAGAATAAAGCTTTTTATATAGAGAGAGGGAGGGAGTGAACAGCTTGGTCACAGGATAAACTGGGGTACAAAGAGGAAGGGGAGAAAAAAAACCTCTCCCATTGGTTTCTGATAAAGTTGTGCAGAAGATTCCACCAGCATTCTGGGTGACAGCAAAGGCATGTGCCAGCTAATCCCAGCAGGTCTGCAGATATGCAATGAACAGCAAGGATTTCATCTGGGGAAAAAAATTAAGCAATCTGTGGCGGGATTGTGCTTGATTTGGAACATAATCATTGTGTGAGGCAGGTTGTGCAGAAGGTGGGAGGGAGCTGATGCAGGAATGAAAATGGAGATGAGGGTGGAGTGTGCATTCAAACACGGGTGGGAAATGAGAGGAATTTGGGAAATCAATTGCCACAGGGGTCTTCAGCAGGAAAAAATTTTGAATGTGCTGAGATGAAAGGGTAGGTAACCCCTCCAGAGTGAGAAGGAGGCTGGCAGGGAAAAATGTCACAGGCTATTAGCCTCTGCAGAGCAGGGAGAGAAAAGAGTCATTGACATTTGTATTACAGGAAAGGGTCAATAGGAACAGGCTGAAAATGTGGTGTCTCCACTGCGTCCCTGATTTTCAATCAGCACCAGAGTTATGAAATTTTAGTTCCTACATTCTCCTTGTGAAGGTTTCAGTCCCTTCTGAAGACTGGGACAAAGAGGTCAAGGATGAAGGAATCGTCTTGGGAAAAAACTGTTCTCTCAGTAATAACTGTTTTTACCTGGGCTTTATAGATTGTTTTAGTTCATTCTGGTGGGTACTAGTTGTCCTCAGCCTAAGAGCTTATGGGAGAGCATCTGGTATGCAAGATAACACACTTCACTTTTGGCATTGGCACATGTAGGATCCTTGGGGTTTGCTCTGTTTTGCACGCATGGCTCATAGTAGCTGTGGAGAGATACTGACACATTTCAGGTATTTTACATTTACTGCATTAACAAACTTGATGCCACTTGTTCTTTCTTGGTCTATGGGAAGTTTGCTCCAAATCAGAGGGGAGGCTTTGTTTGAAGTAGGAGGAGAAAGTCTGGGAAAAATAATTTTGTGACATAATGTTCTCTTGGTGTAGGCTGTAAATGTTCACAGCCATATACATCTGCCTCAATCCATGATTTCTCTTCATGGACTCCAGCACAGGACTGTGTGACTGAGACAAAGATGTGCAGTTGGAGGGGTGGGAGCTTCCTTTTTTTATTGTAATAAGTTTCTCTGAAGTGTCTTGGTAACTTGAACATAAATGTGATGTATTTCCTGGGAGACTGTCTTACACACTGAAAATCATCTTCAGTTTGGTGAGAACTTGCTAATTCTTCTCTGAGCAGATGTGGTGATGTCTGAAAGCCTGGCTGTACATCACCACTTTGGGTACTTTTTGCAGAGTTGTGGGTTTTAGGAAGCATGTAAATAGGCTTTTTGTAAGAAATAAGTTGCAAGATACCATTTTCATACATCACTTTAGTATAGGAATATGCTAGGAAAGCATTCCCTGGGAGGGTCGTAGCTGTTGGATCTGTCCTGGAAGAGTAAGGAAACCAGGTCTTTGGACCAAGGAATGTACAGACTCTCATGTATGAGCTGTAAGCTCAACATAAAGCTGGTGTAGTGAGATGTCATGACAAATGCAGTCCAAAAGTACAGTCACCAGGAAACTGCCTGGAAACTCAGCATTAATTTTCTCAGTCCCAGGCTTGATCTTATAGCTGGTGACTGACTATGCAGCCTGACATGGTCCAGGTTGGAAAAAAAAAGGGGACAAAAAACAACCCCCATTTTGGTCAGGTATTTCACAACATGGCAAACATCACTTTTCCTCCTGTCTGTGTCATCAGGGACTACCCCTGAGGATCTTCCAGTCCTCTTTCCTCTGGTACCTATCCATCTGACTGCATCATCTACAGAAGCCTGAAGATACTCTCTTCCATCAGAATCCCTAAGGGATTACTGAAAGATCAGAGCTCATAGTTTGTTCACAGAATGGAAGGGTCACATTGACATCTATAGCTAAGAAACAGTCAAACTGGAACAAACTGCCACCATAATTTTTATTTGCAAAACTCTGCAGTCATCTATTGGTCTCAGAATCACTTATGGGCTTTTTACTGTTGAAATTCCCATATGGAGGGTATTCTTCCCTGCCAGCTCTCCAGCAGGAAGAAAGGACATGATCCACTGTATGACAAAAGGAGAAATTTAAAACTTATAAATATTTTGCTGTGGATGTTACATTCAAACCTGTTGTAGGCAAAAAGGAACATGCAACACATATGGAGCTAAGAGTACACTGTTAGTATAATTAATGTTTTGACAGCCTGATAGTGCAGATTATCTAATAATTACAGAATAGCCTCACTAATAATATAGTAAAAATCGTTGTATCTAAACATCATTATTTATGCCCCTTTTCTCTGGTGTTGTGCTCACCTTCACTGCATCCCTCTGGGCTGGAAGCTTCTGCCTTCCCCGAGGCCAATAGAGGGGCTGTGACACAGCAGCATTGTCCCAAGTCCTTTGCTGGGATGAGTGATATTCATGGAGGGGTTCCTTCTTCTCCAACATGGGTTATTGTAATGCACTTCTCATCACACTCTGCTTCTTCACCATTGAATCACAGCCAAAATTTGAAAGCTGCAAAACAGCCATTCTTAACATAAAGGACTCCAGTCCCTTATGCACTGGCTACTTGGATTTGTAGAAGTAGTATCATACATGGCATTCCCATGAGTTATGCAACAGTCACTTTGACCCCTAGACAACTGTTATCACAGCTAAAACTAAACCCTGCCCAGGTCACAGCAGTCCCTGGGGTCTCTTTTGTAATCAGATCTTACTATTTCAGCTCCTTTTTAGGACTTCAGAAAGGGCACAAGAATAGACCCAGAAGTAACACTTCGAGAAAATCTACTCTCAGCAAAGCAAATGAAACCTAAGAAGTTCATTATAAGTTTGCTTTTGCCTTTTCAGCTGTAGGTAATTCATTGGATGGATCGTGACATTTTCCTAAAATCTGGAAGTACTTCTTGGAAGAATTGCTCTTGCATACCCAGGGCAAGTTAATTTGACACACCTCATGGCCTACAATGATTTTGGGTCTTCTCTTAGACTATATGAAACCTGGCAACCTTTTAAAGACATATGAATGAAAAATAAACAAGGTTTAAGATTGTATTTCTCAAAGGCACTCCAGTCTGGACCATCTCAGGCACCTCGAAGAAGGTGTTCTCGACTGTATTTGGATGATGGTTTTTACCTGCTAACCTGCTTTAGAGTCAGAGCACCCATGGCCAAATATTTAGAGTATACCTAAGGGTAAATGAAATCCTTAAAGGTAAGGTTAGAATATAATGCCCTGTCTCTGTCATTAAATGACAAGATAAAAACTCATTTGAGGATAACCAGTGTATTCAGGGTGTCATACCCTATAGGGTGTAACAAGGCAACCCAGAGGCTGGTGGGGGTTGCTTGCTTGCAACTGGCCAGATAAACTGCATTTTCTGTAATATCCTCACACTTAAAGGTTTGATGTTGGCAAGGAATCAATTCTATATAGTAACTTTTTTGAACAGGCCCTTGGTGGAGATGTGAAGATTGGAGGTATCCTGACTGAAATCTGAGCTGCTTTCACACAAGCAGAATTACCACAGGGGTCCTGGGTGCACCAACAGGCTCTTCAGACACTTGGCATCCTCCCTGGGGACTCAGCTGCCCCTGCTGAATGCCAGCTCTGACTTGGTGCAATGTGAGAGAAGCCTTGTTGGTGGTCTCCCCTCTTCAGATCTGGAGCTGCACTGAAGCTACACTGTAGCATGCTTGTGCTCACTGACCCTGACCTTGCCCTGCTGAGCTCCTGCATTAACCATGGGCCTGTCATGTCACTGCAGGCTTTTCTGGCCACCCTTGGACCCTGGCTACTTCTACCAGACCTGTCCTGCTCTGCTTGCTCAGGTGCTGTGGGAGTGCATCACTTGCTCCTGCACACCCTAGGCTCCTGGCCCCCCTGCCCCTTCCATAGCAGCCCACTCTTGCAGTGCTAATGTGGCTACTAACCAGATGGGCATTTGAAGCTTTTAAGCATTGATTTCTTGGCCCTCATCAACTCTTGGGCTCAGTTGTGTCCTGATTAAATAGCTGCAGACTATGCCATAAACAAATCTCAGTCCAGCCTGCTGAAAACTTACCTTTTAGTATGCAATTTGCAAGATGCAACTGGTCTGGGACCATTACTTTCCTCATTAAAAGGTATAGATTTAGTGTATATGAGAGCACCCCTGGCGCTGTTTCTGGGAGGACAGGGAGCAATAGGGAATATGTGACTTCTCAGGGCCCTTTAAGAGCTGGGAAATCAGACACATTGCTCTGTATGGAAGCAGTGTGCTGGGAACCACGAGTCCCAGGTGAAGGATTGAAACAGAGGTCCAGGTTAGCTGGAGGGGTAGAAATCATGAGGGAAGGACTCAAGAGCCAACGTGGGTTCTGCAGGATAGGAGAAGGGGTAGAAATATTTTTCAGCTCTGAATAAAAGGTACTGAAGGATTTGCATGATCAGAGTGGCAGTAATGATCTTGCCTAAAGTCTGTATATGTATCTGCATCAAGAATAGTGTGGACAGCTGGAGTAGAGAGGCGACTGTGCCTCTGTACTCAGCACTGGTGAGGCCACACCTTGAATACTGTGTTCAGTTCTGGGCCCCTCACTACAAGAAGGATGTCGAGTTGCTGGAGCATGTCCAGAGAAGAGCTACCAGGCTGGTGAAAGGCCTGGAGGACAAATCCTACAAGGAGAGCCTGAGGGAACTGGGGTTGTTTAGTTTGAAGAAGAGGAGGCTGAGGGGTGTGCTCCTTGCTCTCTACAACTACCTGAAAGGGGGTTGCAGGGAGGTGGGATTTGGCCACTTCTCTCCAGTGAATAATGACAGGACCAGAGGAAATGGCCTGAAGTTGCACCAGGGGATGTTTAGGCTGGATATTAGAAAGAATTTCTTTACTGAAAGAGTGGTTGGACAGTGGAACAGGCTGCTCAGGGAGGTAGTGGAGTCACTGTCCCTGAAAGTGTTTAAAAGAAATATAGATGTGGTGCTTAGGGACATGATTTAAGCATTAACGGGTAGACAAAGGTTATGCTGGGTGGACTGAAATTATGGTTGGACTTGATGATCTTCAAGGTCTTTTCCAACCAGGTTGATTCTGTGATTCTGTAAAATGTATATGGGAGGGGAGGTGTTTGAGCATGGAAAACAAAGCCAGATTAACAGGTCGATCAGAATGACAGGGTCAGCTCATTTGCCTGGGGCAGGTGATAAAAGAGCAGCAGGGAGCTGCCCTGCTGCATTGTTGGATGGGGCAGATTTAATGATCAGATCCTTCAGGCTGTCCAGTCCTCCGAGAAAAAGGCAGGCAGATAGTGTTTCTTGGTGAGGAGATGGTTTAGAAATAGCAGAGCTCTGCCTGGCTTCCTGCTTCTGGAAACCTGTGTGGCTAGAAATACAACTTACTAAAAACGTGACATGCTGCAGGAAGCGACGGGATGGTGTGGGAAGCACAGAATCTGTCCCCCAGAGCAATACATCAGTGTGACCCGGGCATCCCGCCGTGCTGAAGGGATTAGATTTGTGGAAGAGATATTTAAGGGACTCTTAATATGTTTCATGAATCACAGAAATGGGAATTTATATCTTGGGGGGGTCATGGCAGTTTAAAAAGGTTTTGGCTGAGGTTCTAATGGCTGATCACTGAAATGTAACTATTATAACATAAAATTTAAAGGTCTTGGGCAGATGAAGCAGCTGAATTTGGAAGTACTCTAAAACCATTGATCTGAAGCTAAAACCAGCTCTTGTGTGCCCTGGTATGAATCTGGATGGAGTCACTCCCTCAGATTTGTTGGGGTGAGCTGCTTTTGCAGGATGCAACTGCACTTCTGTAGCTCCTTTCCTGTATAAGCAAGGCTGCAGCCTGGAGAACAATCCACATCTTCTCATGGCCTCCCAGGTGGCAGAACATCCACTCCCTCACCTGTTCTGCTCTTTGCAAAGTTTTCCCATTGTAGTTATATAGAAATAAGCTTTTGTGCCCTACAGGGAAAGCCTAAGGGCAAAACAAGGTTCTTGGCCATGCAAATTTCAAATGGAGGATTCATGGGACACCAGAGCAGTCTTTCCTTAAAGAGCCTTTTCTTAAAAGAACTATTGTTTCTCTTGGCTAGGCAGATTTATTTTTTTTTCTTTTTCAACAGAAAGAGAGATTAGTTTCTGATAAATGCAGTTTCTTCAGATGTGCAGGACTGCATCATGGAGACATATACATATATCTGTGACTTTGTACTGCAGGTACACAGTTTTTCTTTACATGCTTTTGCTTATGAAGCTACTCACACTGGAGATACTAAGTGTAGATCATCACAACACCAGTGTAGGCACCCGGTCCTCTGCAATAATGAGCTCCAGATATCCTTCTTCATCCAGATCCAGCTTCTCCTTCCCTGTGGATGTTCAGCAGCCATTTCCAACTCCAAAAAGCAGGGCAGTGTGATCCCCTCTCTTGGCAGCATGCACCTTTTCCCTTACAGCAGCTCTTACCAACCTCTCTAATGCCTTTCTGCCCCAATTTCCACATTGAGACGATCCTGAACACCAACAGAAGGTCAGCATTTCTTCTGCAAGCTATTGCAATTGGGTAAAAGGATCCTTCTGGATTTCCTCCATTTAGTAGGTGTACTATAGCCCTGGCATTAGTTTTCATTACTGATCAGTTGGCCACATCTCAGGTGTTACTCCACATTTAGCAGAGTACTCTGGAGTGAGCCCAGTTCCACCAGCTGCTGCTAAGTGTAGTAGGAAACAAATACCAGGCTCTTAAGTGCTGATGGAGAGAGAAACAGTAATTTTCTAGGACATGATATGTTTCTTCTGAAGTTAGATCTCCAGAAGCCCTCAGATTAATAGCTCCAGCAGTGAGTGCCTCTTTCTCTCCCTAACCCCCTATAAGAGCCCAAAGTGATGAGCTCAGAGGAAGACTTCTATACTGTAGCCATCTGAAGTTAGGTTCTTCTTACACACTGTCTGCCTCTGGCTTTTAGAAACTGATCTGAGCAATGACATTCAGGAAAATCTTGTCTGGGTGCCTGAGGCTGAAGGAGGCTGGCATGGCCAAGGGTAGAGCCTTGGAATGGGTGAGTGAGGAATTGCTCAAGGCTTGGGGCTGGGTGGAGAAACAGGGTGGGTGCCTTTCGGAGGAAACATCTGGGACCAGCACTCTATCCAGACACAAAGAGAAGGAAAATTAAGTAGGCAGGACCAGCAATCTGCTGGGCTTGACTGATGAACACTTCTCTTAGCTTCTTTAACAGAGGATTCTTTTTTTCTTGTTGCCTTTTTTTTTTTAATAAAATAATAGAAGATCTCTCTCTTTCTGTCTCTGGGCTGAGATAACCTAATCAAATCCTGGAGTGGTGCACAGAGGGAATTGCAGCGGGTTCATTGTATGGGAAAATGAAACCCTGTATCCCTGATGCAGCAGCACAGTATGGCTGACAGCTAACAAGAAATTAATTTCAAATGCTTTTACTGCTTATTTACTTGCTTGTCATTCTTACTATCGCTGTAGTTTCCTGTTGGTTTTTCATATTCTTCCAGCTCAGGATATCATTTATGGGTTATTTTGTTTTTCCTTTGCACAAGACACAAGTCCTGGGTTCATGTTTGTGGCTTCCATCAAGGCAGAAAAAGGAAGTAGGGAAGGGGGATCTTCCAAGAGAGTGTGTTTTAAGACTTGTTTTTTGGGGTAAAAACCTCAGGTTTTGGCCCTAGTATATCATAAAGGTATGGGAAAGAGCAGGCAAGGAAAATGAAACTTAGAAGTGTTATTAAAAAAAATAAATCTTGAAATGAGTCTGGGATTCTTCTCTCTGAATTCTAAATGCTGGTAACGCTTGAGCAGTCTCTTCAGGAAAAATACCATCTTTTATCTCTGCCAAGTGCTGTTATCAATAAATTCAGGAAAGACAGCATGAGTGAACAGTGTGCTGCAGTTTTAAGTCTCAGCTTGACAGGGTGCTGAGCCATCTCGTATCAGCTATAGTAGTACCTAGAAAGGTTGCACCAGATGATCCTTGAGGTCCCTTCCAACCTGGCATTCCATGATTCTATGATTTTATGATCCTATGACAAGCTGGAACTGTAGTGGATGCTGTAACTGAGCATGTGCAGAGTGTCCTGGGAAAGCCTTTTGTTAGGATCTTGCTAGAAAAATGGTTAGGGAAAGTCAGTGAAAGGCAATCCTGTGCGAGCAGAATTACCACTGATTAACAGCTGACACATCACAGCTTAAAAAACACTCACCTGCAGCAACATGAAGCCACAGCATCACCCCAACACTCCTGGCACAGAGCCCATGCAGTGGGGAAGAGCCAGAGCAAGAGCAGCCATGAGTCAAAGCCCAGCAGAGAGAGGCACACGCTGCTCTGGGACTCCTCTTTAAGCCCCTGCTTTTCCTTGGCATGGGAACCAGTCAACTAGAGCCAAACTTTGACAGAGATAAGAAGAAAGAAAACTGTTTTCTTTTTCCTCCTCTTGCAAAGTATTATTGAAGCTTTTTCTCCCATCAGCAGCAGGACGGGGTGCACTTGGATGTGGGATTGTATTTCTAGGCAAGAACTTTAAAGGAGTATATGTCTGAGTACATGTGCCCAAAGGAGGTAAAACCAGTGAAAAATAGAGTTATTAAGAAGGATACTTAGTACATGTATAGAAGCCAAGAAAACTGCTTGCAAAATTTTAAAACAAAATACCTCCTTGTTTTGAGTAATGAGGAAATCCCATGTATGCTCAGGGATTGGAGCAAAATGTGTTGGAGCAAGAGGATGGTTCATGGGGAATTTGTGGGTGCATCTGTGTAGGGCTGGGAGAGGACATGAGGATGAGGCAGGGAGAGATGTGTGTGTGCCAGGAGCCAGGAAAT
Source organism: Hemiprocne comata (assembly GCA_020745705.1). Classification (NCBI taxonomy): domain Eukaryota; kingdom Metazoa; phylum Chordata; class Aves; order Apodiformes; family Apodidae; genus Hemiprocne; species Hemiprocne comata. Next base: position 14,406,348 of record CM036602.1, on the reverse strand, counting down.
GCATCTGCAATGAAAAACACCTTTGAGGTTACAAAGTCCCTCTCACCTCTCAGATATGCATCCCCCCCTACAAGCAGTAGGTTCTCCCTGCTGTCTGCTGGGAATCGATCTCCCAGTCCTGGATAAAAGCACAAGTTTTTCCCTTGATCAGTGAAATGCTGACACCTAACACTGAACATTTTCCTTTCAGTTTAGTAAAGCCTGAAACAAGTAGCAAGCAGCAAAGGCTAAACCTCTCTGTATGCAGCAAATCCCCCCACACCAACAGGGCAGGCACTGAGCTCCTCACCCCAAAAAACACTCCACAGAGTTTCCTCGTGCCATCAAGGCGTGGGGGAATGGCACACAGCTCATTAAACCCAGCCAATCTTCCCGGCGCCCTTTCCTTTCCACTGCCTCAGCTCTTCTGAAATATATTGATCAGTGGTGCTGAGCTCTGGATAAAGGTCAGGTTACAGGGCTTGTCTGCTTTGATCTAAAGGGATTTTTTGCAGTAGGCACCTCAGCTGCCCTTGCTCCACTCACAGCAGAGCAGGTTGCATGTACCCCCCTGTCCAGGACCTCTGGCAGCAAATCCAAGTCCACTGGCCAAGTTCACCCCTCCTGGCGCCCCCAGGGAATGTTCCACCACGTTCCTCCATGAATGCAGGGGCGACAGCGTCCATCTCTCCATGGGCTGCAGGGGAGCTTCTGCTTGGGCACCTTCTTCCCCTTCTTCCTCACCAACCACGGGATCTTCATCCCAGCACTGCCTCTCACCTCTTCAGCAGAGCCCTTCTTTTTTATTCTACCTACTAACTGCTCGCTCTGCTCAGCTCTTATCTCAGTTCTTTCGTATGTTAATGGCAGAGGCGCATCTATTGTCTCTCTAATGGCTCCTTGGCTGGTTTTGGAGCAGGGGGAGCTTCTCAGCTTCTTACCGGAGGCACCCCTGGGGCCCTTCCGCCACTACCAAAATATCCCACCAAACCAGCACAGCCGCTGATTTAGCTCTTCCTACCCTTGCAGTTCTCCTCTCACTTCTATTGTACAGTGCAGATAGGAAGGGATAGCACTTAGGATGGTACTAGAAGTAATCACCTAATTACCTGCCTATCACATAAAAACGGGCAAGTAGGTGGCAAAAATGTATTTCAAGGAGCAGAAGTGGAACAAGTGCAAGGCGCCTGGATTCTAGGAACGAACAATCCAGCAAGTGACAACTGCAAATTACCCAGCGTGGCCCAGAGGCAATGCCAGTGACACCCAGAGGTGCCCTGCCATAACAGACCTCCCTTTGCACCCACGCATCCCATCTCTTTTGAGACGACTGCCATAGATAACTAAATCAAGGCATTCACTTTCTCCTAAGAGCCTTGTAAATCATCATTCCTGGTGGCATTTAACCCCAAAGCTTTACCAAAGATCAAATCCTGGAGTGGCCTTTTTTCCAAAAGTTCTCTGTGAAATTGCCCACCTGAGGAGCTGAATGCTTAACCCCACTCCTGGTGCCCTTTTAATACAGAGAGCAGTTTTGCTTCTTTTCCCCTTGGCAGAGGGATCAATAGGAGGGGGCAAGTTCAGCCTCCCTCACTCTTAACAAAGCCAGTACACCTGGGCAAAGGCAATAGCTCACCCCCCCAGCCCCCGCAGGGGTCACCAGCACCTTGACTCTAGCACAGCTTTTCATGTCCATGCTGTGCTTTCTCTCAGAAAACTCGGTGTGTGTGCAAGTGAAATCTTTTGGTAGGGTTGTTTAGGGGTTTTTTTCCCCCTGTGTACTGTGAAAGCTGATAGGGAATAAAAGCCTTTTGTATATGGAAACATCACACTATGCTCCAAGGGGATCCCCCAGGATAAAAGGTAGTAGAGAAATGTAAATGTATTCTTTGGATGAGCCCTTTGGATTAGCATGTGAATTTTCAATTGCATTTCCCCGGCAAAGCTCTGAGCTGTGAGGCTCTCTGATTACACTAATTCACATGTAATCTCTGTGTCAGACCGGGGTACCAGGGTTGAAGATCCCACCCGGGCCAGGCAGCTCTCAGCCCCTGTTCACCTGCCCCTGGAGCAGTGACCTCTGGCGTGGTTATGGCTCGGATGCAGCAGGGACTGACCTGCCTTTACATGCTGCTCTCTGACTATTTCAGGGAAAAAGGGCAATTTTTCCTGTTTGCTCTCAAATGTAAAACAAGCTCAAGTTTAAGCAAATAAACAAAGCTGGCTATTATGCAATCTGCTTTTCCTCAGCATCTGTGTTTCAGGATGCAAATCTTGGGAAGGCTTTGATTACAGAAACTGGGGCACGCGCAGCCTTGACAACAGTTTTAGACGTGATGCGAATACAACACACACCAATGCCAGGAGAAACTGCATCCCAGGGGGACTCCTTACCAGTCTCTCTGGGCTCTCAAGCTCCTAGGGTTATTTCTGGCTACAAAACCTGCTGGAAATGGCTGGCTGAGTGATGTTATACACTTATATTTTCATGAACAAAAGAATTTACACCAAAGCTTCTGTTCTGCCTCCACAGAAGGTGCTCAGAGCAACTCTCCAGTTTGAGCTTCCACTCTCTGCAGGATTAACCTAGGGAGCACATGTATAAAAATAATATTGTAGCCCTGGCCATAAGATGCAAATATGCATCTCTCCCACCCTCTAACTGACCCAAGCATGCTGGAGCTAGCTTGGGCAAGCTTTCAGGAGAGTCCTGTTGAGGACAGAGCCCTGTATTGCCTGTTTTGTGTTTTCTACCTCTGCTCCAGAAGTAGGTATCAGGTCTCAAAGTAATTTTACTTACTTTTTACCAGCACCATTTTCCACTTTCCTGTGTAACTGTATACTTAACATATTTCATCCATCACCTTTATACCCACCATCCATCCTTGTTTAAGTTGAGCACAGCCTCACAGGTAAGCACTGCAGGTATTAGCAATCGCTGATCAAAGGGAAATGTACGTCCAGTTGTGAGAAGTGACTCCAGGCAAAGAGATTATGTGGAGTAGCCAGGAGGCTGTTTCACACACTTTGTTATCCCTAAACATAAGTGTATCCCATTTCCTAAACTAGGCAAGCTAAGTTGTCCCCTGGAAATGTCTGTCTACTCCAGAGATAAATCCAATTTCTAAAATGAATCTGTGTACAGAACACTTATATGACCCTAAATCTGTCCTATTGTGATATCAAGCCATGTATCTAGAGCTATGATTAACCTATTTCAGCACCTGTGGTACCAAAGGAAAGGAAATAAACTACTTTTTACCCTGTGGCACCCAATTGGGATAAAAAAATCTATCTCAGACTGTTTAGAAACTGAACTATTTTCTCATCCTGAACACCCTTCTCAAATGCAAGGAGGTTGTTGAGGGCCTTAGGGTGCACTGTATTTGCCAGCATCCTTCATTTTCCATTGATGATGGGCTCTAAGAGTGGAGGCTGGAGCTGGGCTGTGCCTGTTCCTCTTCCCCAGGCACAGGAGTGATGGCTGCAGGGAAAGCCCCAGCACATGCCACCACCTTGACAACGCTCCCCCTTCCCCAGCTCTTGACCCAGACCACGAGGTGGGTGGGGATGGAGGTGCTGGATGGGGAGTATTCCTCGGAAGGAGAGGAAACACACAGTGGCAGGAGGGAAAGAGGAAACTTGTTGGTGTTGCTGTTTGACGTTAGCTCCCAAAGCACAGATAAAAGAGGCTGTTGTGGTTTAGGTCCAACATGACAACAAAACCAGCCACATGGCCGCTCACTCAACTCCACACACACACACACACTGTGGGATGGGGAGGACAAACCCAACTAAAAGTTCAGGGGTCGAGACAAAGGACAAGGAGGGTTCTTCACTGATTAAGGTCATGGGCAAAACACACTCAACTTGGGGGAAAAAAAATCACACTAATCCAATGCCCACAGGACACAGACACACACAGAGCAGGGCTCACATACCTCACCCCACCCCTCCCTTCTTCCCAGGCCCAAATCCCTTTGTTCCCCATTTCTCTCCCTCCTTCCCCCCAGCGGCACAGGGGGATGGGGATGGGGTTTAGAGTCACTTCACAGCCTGGTGGTTCCTGCCGCTCCCTCCTCCTCAGGAAGAAGGATTCCTCACAGTGCTCCCCTGCTTCCCCCGGGGTCCCTCCCATGGCAGAGAGTCCTCCACGAACCTCTCCTCCATGAGTCCTTCCCACCAGGTCCGGAGCAGCTGCTCCAGTGCGGGCTGCCCACAGAGTCAGGGGCTGCTTCGGGAACAGGCACCTCCCCTGGCGCGGGGGCTTCCACAGCTGCATCAGCCGAGTCCACTGGCAGCAAATCCAAGTTCACCCCTCCTGGCACCTTCAGGGAATGTTCCACCATGTTCCTCCATGAATGCAGGGGGACAGCTGCCATCTTGCCTGGGGTTGCAGGGAAACTTCTGCTTGGGCACCTTCTTCCCTTCTTCCTCACCAACCACGGGATCTTCACTCCAGCAGTGCCTCTCATCTCTCCAGCACATCTCTTCTTAACTAAAAGCTCACATTGCTCAGCTCTTATCTCAGTTCTTTCGTATGTTAATGGCAGAGGCGCATCTATTGTCCCTCTAATGGCTCCTTGGCTGGTTTTGGAGCAGGGGGAGCTTCTCAGCTTCTTACCGGAGCCACCCTTGGGGCCCTTCCTCCGCTACCAAAAACCCCTCCAAACCAACCCAGAGACTATGTTTAGGAAGGAGACACTGCTTGATTCAATTGTGCACAGAATCAGTCACTCAGGGACTGTTTCCCAAATCAAGTGCACCATTGCTCACAAAACTTCTTACCTTTGTACAATGAAGCTCACATCACCAGCCTGCATGGCCTTATATATCACATAAAACCCTGCCTATCTACCACATTTGCATAATGCTAACATTGCAAAACCAAACTACACACATGTGGGTGTTTCAGGTGGTCATCAATGGTCGTTTGGGTAAGTGCTTCGTTCTCCCAGTCCCTGCTTTCACCTGTTGTGGCAGTCACCCTCACAGAGCCCACTGGGGAGTTCCCAATTACCACGTCAGTCCTTGACCAACAGGGCAGAGGATGGGTTGCCAGATGTGCCTCTGTGCCTGGCTGGATGTGTCACTGTTCCCACTGCTCTGGTGGTTTCAGAATCAGCTGCCACGAATCAGAAGAACAGGAGCATCTCTGCTGCCTCTGCCTCCAGCTCGTTTACCTGCTGATACTCAGTGTATTCCTGTGTGCCTGTTGATACGATGATTTAATTAAAGAACAGGCATCTACACCTCTTCCAGGTTTCTCCATCAGATATACTTGACATATGTGGAAATGCAGAACACACTGTTTTAGGAGGGAAAACTGTGTAATGTTTCCCACACAAAAAGAGCAAGATATGATTGTCTTTAGAATAAGGATGAATACCACCAAAAGAGTCTGGAAGGTGAACATTTTGGTTATAGCTGTGGACATGTGTGTGTGTCTTGCTATATTGAATCAGACACAAGATGGCAACTGGTGCCACCTTCAGCCCAGCTGAAGACATTCAGCTTGAAGCGGGGAGCCAGAGAATGTCACCAAGACCGTGGCTGCACCGACAGACACATGGGGAAATGACAACCCAGTGTCAGCTCATCCTGTTCCTTGGGGCTGCTCCCGGTGTTCAGGGGAGCTACCTACAATCTGAAGATTAGGTACAGTCCTGCAGTTTTCTTCCCCTCTGACAGTAATTCCTATTGCAGCAAGCTCAAAAAAAACGTAGATTAAGAAAAAGAGCAATTAAGGGAGATCCCTCTAAAGACAGAGTTTTACCCAGAGCTGGGCTGCTAATAGATCTGGACTGTTTTCAGAAGGACTTAATGCACAGATTCAGTAATTGAAACATGGAGTCAGTTCATATACTTAGCAAACATCAGCACATGAAATGCGGGCACTGGAGTCTAGTGAGACAAACGTTAAGAAATGAGAGGAAAATGAAGCTGCACTTAGAAGGACCCCAGACACGCTGTATGGACAGATTTGGAGCACAAATGCTGGATTTGCAGACAGAAGACCTTGCTGAGGGGTGTTGATAATAGAAACAAGAAAAGAGTGTGACAAGGAGAAGCTAAGAAGGGATAAAAATGAGACAGCAAAAGTAAGGCTTTTGTTATTTTGTCAAGGAACAGAAACTAGAGGAAGTGAGAAAACTCAGTGAGGAACAATACCAAAGCCTCTAGACAAGCCAATAAATATGTCTTACGAACAATGCAGCTTCAGCCAGGATGAGACTGGAGATGGATACCATTTTCAGCTCAAAACAGAAAAACAGAACTAGGGGAATAAATAGTTACATTGGAGTGTGAAACTCTGGCATCCACATGCAATGTTGGAAGCAGAAAAGTATCTCTATTTAAAGACAATTTTTGGCATGTAATTTCACCTTTAAGGTAAAAGTGGTTCAGAGAAGCAAACCTGACTCCAGGTAAATATGCCTGATTGCAGAAGATCTGAACTGCCCTAGGAAACAAATCAGACCATGGAAAGGCAGGAGAGGTTTGCCTGGGTGTCCTCTGGTGTCCTCCAGTGCAGGACTGTGACAAGGACACAGACTGTCACAGCACAGGAGACCATCCCAGACAAACTCTCTCTGCAGACATCTGAGGCCATGGCAGGTATTGCAGAAAGCTTTACAAAGGGAAGAAAAATGCCCATCCTCTTCGATGCTGCTCATTTCCCAGGTGACACAGCCACGTCGGCAGCAGCACAGACATTTGGATTTATCTTGGAAGAGATTTTCTAAGTGAGTCCAGCAGATCCAGAGATAGTCTTCAAAAGGCATCTGCCAACCATGCATTTCTCAGCTTTGTTGTTATACTGATGACAAGTCCCTTACTCACTGGGCTGCAGAAGCAGCTGGGATGCAATTCTCACAACACCTGCAAATCGGAGAAATATTAATTATTTCAAGCACATTTCTAAAAGCTTTATCTGTGCATAAAGTAATTTTTCCACAAAGAAGCCACAAAACATGATGTGCTGTTGGCCAAGACATGTTTGAACAAGGGAAAATACGACCTCAAGCAGAAAGATACTGGTGACAAGTACTCACAGGGCAACACTGGGACATAGAAACATAATGGAAAAGGGACTTGTCAGAAAGCAAACCAAATGTAAGGCAGTATTCTGCAAATGGGTGCCCAGCAGACAAGCACAAGGTAGAAATGCACCCTGATGCAACCTATTAGACAGCTGGAACATGTTACTCCATGAGCAGTGGTGGAGGAGGAGCTGGTGAGTCCTCAGCTAGAGTCCTCATTACTCCTGTGGAAATTAAACAGTGAGCAGCAGCCAAACAGCAGTGACAAAACGTCAGATGAACTGAGGAGCTGATCTATGGGAAACTACTGAACAAAGAAAGATAATCTTCATTTTCAGTGTCTGGGCACCTAAGCTCTTGTCTCACAGAGCTCTCCTTCCAAGCACAAAATTCAAACTGGCCTATGAGGAATCTTGTTAAGCATGATCTAGGATTGTATTTTCTTCCTTTTTTTCTTCCTTTTTTTTTTTTTTTTTGGACTTCATTTCACCTCAAGTGTCTATAAATTAGGTGTCCAATTCTGATTTCATAACCCTTAGTCCTCTTCAACAGGAAGAGACAGACACCTCTGCAAGGTAATTCATGCAACCCACCCTTTGTCCCTGGCTGAAGGAGACAATTTCTTTCTGCTTTTTGCAAAGGAGGCAGGAGGGCAGAGTAGAGCAAGCAGGAGGTGGTGCCTCCAAGGCCTGGCCTTCCTGAGAGCCAGGACTTGTTTCTTGGTAGCAGTGAGTCAAGGGACACTGGCATGGCACAAACTCCAGGCAAAAATACATGGTGCATCAAAGGTCTTGCCTTGAAAATCAGGAGTTGCAGTCCCATCCATATCAGCATGGCCATTGGGCATGTGTTCAAGGAAAGAAAGATTTCAAAGTTATATGTTTAAAAAAAGCAAGGCATTATAAACCTCAAGACTTTTGAGCTATTAGGCTGCTAGGCAAGTCAGAGAGATAGCCCCTAAGATTTATTAACATTATCTGCTACGCAACTCCTGATACAGCTTCAGAACTTGTGGGAAGTCTTATTTATCAACCACAGGGAAAGGACAAATGTAAGAACAGGCCATGACAGATAATAATTCAATGTGCTGGGTGAACCTACAGAGACTGGCATTTTTCATTTCGCTTCTCTGTTTGCAAAGAACTTGGCACTGGTGTTGTTTTCATTTAATTTCTTTGTTTGTAAGAGATTTGGCCATTCATTTTGGCTGGAGATCTGATAAGCAAAGCTAAGGAAACACAAGGCACATGTTGTTCTTGAGTGGAGCATAGTCAGGGAAGCTGAAAAGAAAATAACGTTTTACGAACAACTCAAATATTGACTGGATATTGCAAGGAGGGAGGGAGGAAACTGTTGCTCCAGAAGTAACCTCAGAGAAATCTGAGGCTGTTGGATGGAAAGTCTTTACCTTCTGGTTTCTTGCCTTGATAAACCCAGTGTCACACTGGGAAATGGAGTCTTGGCTCGTGCAAATGTCAGTGGTCAGCATGGGAAGATGCACAGGCAGATACAATGTGGGCCAACAGGAGCCATCATGCATGGAGTCATGAGGACTGCTCAGGTGTACTGGGATGGGGACACACCCGTGCAGCACCAGTTCAGATACATGTCAGAGCAGGTGTAGAGGTATGAGAGTGGTGTGGCATGGTTGTGTCAGAGAGATTGGAGTGAGGGTGGAAGCACAGCCCCATGCTGTGTGCAGCAATAAGAGGATGCTCCAGTGTGCCACGGAGGTGGAGGTGTTTGTGGGTGCCAGGCTGCAGGCATCGAAGTGTAAAGGCTGGGGGAGTCCACAGAGACCATCCTGGGATGGGAGCAGGATGGGATTTCTTGTTTCCCTCTTCCTGCAGTGAAAGAAAGACACAGAAAAGGATATTCTTCTTCTGCACCAGCCAGAAACAACCCTGCACCTCCTTACCAGCTCTTCCTCCTTTTGAAAGTGATAGGAACCTAGGGCAGAGAAGAGGCAGCATGTTAGGCATTGCCAGGCTCAGTTCTGGGCTGATGTCTGACACAGTTTTCACCAGAAATACCCAAGCTTTTTGCTTAGACCTCCAGGGGCAGTAGCTGGTGATTGACAGGGCAGGGAATAAGGATGTGGTGACTGATGTAAAGCAAAGTACCCTGTGGACAGGAATTGGCAGGCTCAGAGATACAGACAGGGAAAATGAAGGTACCTTGCATGGGAGCAGTCACACCAGGATCAAAAATGGGCCATCTGGGGTGTCTCATTCCCAGCAGATCTACTTAGGCTCCTGCAAAAAATTCAGAAGCTGCTCCTCTTTGGGGGGGCAGAAAACACAATCTCCTGGTCAAAACTCTTCAGATACGGTCAGAAAAAAGGCACTTTTCTGCCCCACACTTCTACTGCATGTGAGACAGCAGTGGGGTGGAGCAGCTTCTCCAGACAGCTCAGGGGGAGCGACTCCCCAGCAAGAAGGCTTCACCATGGTGCAGAAGGTAAAGGAAAGTCCTGAAACCCATCCAGATTACACATGCAGTTTTTTCTTCTATGGGGAAATTTTCTGCTTCACCTTTTCCTATCAAAGACATCCCCTAAAAAAAGGAGTGAGGGAGTTCAGCAATAAAGGCAGGTTTCACTGGAGTAGAAACTGGAAAAGGCATCTTCCTAATGCAGAGACAAAATGAGACAGAAAAAGAGTAACAAGGGGCTGTAAATAGATTTGTCTCCTGCCACTGTGCCCTTTCAGGCTTGCCTCCAGCAGGTGTCCACACCAGCTCCAGGCAGGTTGGTAGGACCTGAGGAAGAGCTGCTCCTGCCACCTTGGAGGGTGGTCACCATGGGCAATTTGCTCCTCTGGGTCACTGCTGAAAAAGGAATAGCAAAAAGCACAAAGATGACTGTGAGAACAGCCACAATTCACTCAGTTTTGCTGCACTGAATTTATTGGCATATTACTTTTCACCAGAAATGTGTTTTTGGTACATATTATTTAAAAGATTGCTTCAGCTGCTTGAAAATAGGGATTTTTAGTCTGCTCCCCCCCACACACAGTCCCCCTGGGCCCCCCTGCATCTCCCCGAATCCCTGGAAATAAGTTCTTAAAGGTAAAAGAAAGGAAAAGCAAATGGAAGAAAATGAAACATACTTTTAACTTTGCTATTGGTTGCAATGACATTTCCCACTGGAAGAATATGGAAAAAGAATATTCTACTAGAACTATAGCAAAATTACTGGGATTCTAGGGATAGGAATGGGTTTAAGGTGGTTAAGTCTTTTTTCTAAAACCTTTTTTTTTTAATTCCTTGCCACCTATCAATTTTGTCTTACATAAAAATATTGTTCATCCTTTCCTTGGGCTGAATACTTCATTTTCTCATGGCTAAAAAAATCAAAATGACAGTTTTCCTTTGAGCATCCCTATAACCCTTCTGATATTCAGCCAAACCCAGTCATTTGCAAAGGTGTTATTCTGGTAACTAGCAGACACCCTGCAGAATCCATGGACAAGTACACTCCTTTTTAGTCAAGTGAAAGCCTGTTGATAAGAACTCTCTGAAAATTGCAAAAAGTAGACAGCAAATGTTTAATGAAACATTTTCCTCTGGGGAGCCTTGCAACTTGTAGCAGAACAATGTGTGTGACCATTTGCCACTGACACATTTGAAGGTATTAGGTTCTTGTTCTATTGGGTACTTAGACAATAAAGCCTTGAAATGTGTTCATTTCCAGGACTGGATGTGGTTCGAGTCTGTGATGAGGACACTTTGCTAAGTTATGTCTGGTGTTGGCTCTCCTGACATCACAGATTCTGCTGAAGCACCAAGTTGAATACTGATTTGAATGTGGCAGTGGTGCCAGTGCACATTAATACATGATGGACTACAGGAATGTGGTACTTCAAGTGTGTTGCATGATTTATGGCCATGTGGTGCTCAGAGTAAAGGTAAGAATAAATTGTGCTGGGTTGTGAAGGGCCAAGTAAGGTAACAGGTCTTTGACAGCTGCTGCACAAGGATAACTTCACTGTCTCTTCAAACTTTTGTCCTGCCAAGGCCAAGGCATCAGTGAGAATGGAAGTGGACTCCCTCCAGTAACCCATTTGACATCTAACAGGCCTCATTTCCACCATCTGGGAAATGCAAAGGTCCTGCCACCTGGTTAATTGATACCCTGGGCAACCACACTCAGATCACACTGCAACGCCCCTACTGGCATTGGCCAATAGACCGTTTTGAAAGTGGTTTATCAATATGGATTATACTGAATAAATGAAGGAGGTAAAGCAATCAATAGCAACTCCTTTAGAGGAAACAGAACTATTTGGACAAGAACACACAAGTTTTAAGTGTTTTTTCATGCCTGTGTCACCAGTGATGCAAGATGTCTGATCTGCACAGCACCCATACTAAGTGTGAATGGAAAAACCACCATGTAAGTGTGTAATTTTTTTCAAAGCTTGTGGAGCTTAGATGGACGTTTTGTGGAGGCAGAAGTTTTGCTTGGTTTTGTGTGTGTTTATGCAGTGCAAATCTTCACAGCTTCACCACTGGAATAGAAATGACATCCAGGATGACTCATATTTATCTGTCTGGGAAAGGTAAAGATGAAGCTACAGTGCTACATTTTACCTGCTCCTGCTTTGGAAACAAACTTCCCAGCCATTTCCAATCAACAACAGTGATCCAAGCAGATGAAGATGGTCCTTCATTAATCAACCTTCAGATTTGCCTGGAGCTTCTTCTAATTGATTCAGAGCAGAGCTTCAATTCTCCAGAAATGAAAAGCAAAAGAAATGCAGTAAGTTTAAATCCAGTGTGTCAATTCCATTTCCAGTTGTTTGATGGTTTTATTTCCTTGGACAATTTTCTGACACTCTCAGCTTGGTAGTGCAGAAGCATATTGATAAAACAGTACTCCTTGTGTGTGCAGGGATGCCAACAGGTCTGTGTTTTTACTCACCTCGCTCCAGTATTTGCCAGAATAAAGCTTTTTATAGCTTACCCCTTCTGTGATACGGGCTGTTTCTTCAATCAGAACACTACTTAGACCATTGTAGACTTTCTCAAGGATCTGAATTAACTATTCTTGGACCCTTTTTTGCTTAAGAGTGCTGCAAGTGATTTGTAATTTCATTTTTTTGTAGGCTGTGAGGCCTCTTGTAGGTCCAAGTGACTGTTATATGAAATTCCCTGGCAAATATGTGAGGATGGTCTTCTGAGACCAGCTAAGGAGAAGAAAAGGCAGGGCAGTGGAGAACCTCATTCACTGACTTCCTTGCTCCTTCACCATGTATGCAGACATTGGGAAGATGCTCAGGGAATATCTACAGCTCTCAGGGTGAGTCCAGCTGGTGTTTCCTCTCCTCTGCCCTCCTGTTTGCTGAAGTCCCCACAGGTTGCCCATTCTGGCATTGTCCTGTGCACCACAGCTGCTGCTGCAGGGTAGGCTGGGGATGCTGGCACTCCACGATGTGAATCACAGAATCACCGAGTGGCTGGGGTTGAAAGGGACCTCTGAAGACCATCTAGTCCAACCCTCTGCTAGAGCAGGATCCCCTAGAGAAGATCCCACAGGAACACACCCAGACAGGTTTGGAATGTCTCCAGAGAAGGAGACTCCACAGCCTCCCTGGGCAGCCTGTCCCAGGGCTCTGTTACCCTCACAGGAAAGAAGTTTTCCCTTATGTTGAGCTTGACCCTCCTGTGCTCCAGCTTGTGCCCATTGCCCCTTGTCCTGTCACTGCACACTGCTGAAAAGAGCCTGGCTCCATCCTCATGACACCCCCTGTAGATACTGATCAGTGTTGATGAGATCCCCCCTCAGTCTCCTCTTCTCCAGGTGAACAGCCCCAGCTCTCTCAGCCTTTCCTCACAGATGCTCCAGTCCCATTGTCTTTTTTGTGGCCCTTCACTGGACTCTTTCTAGTAGTTTCTTAGCCTTCATGAGCTGAGGAGCCCACAATTGGTTGCAGTATTGCAGATGTGACCTCACCGGGGCCAAGTAGAGGGACAGGAGAACCTCCTTGACCTGCTGGCCACACTCTTCTTGATGCCCCCTGGGAGCCCATTTGCCTTCTTGGCCACCAGGGCATGTTGCTGGCTCACGTTCAGCCTGTTGTCCACCAGGACCCCAAGGTCCTTTTCCCCAGAGCTGCTCTCCAGCAGATCAGCCCCCAACCTTTGCTGATCCATGGGGTTGTTCCTCCCCAGATACTCAAGTACTTTACTCTTGCCCTTATGGAATTTCGTGAAGTTTCTCCCTGCCCAGCTCTCCAGCCTGTACCAACCCTTGGGGGACTCCACTAGACACAGATCTCCAACTAGACTCTGCCACACACTCTCTGAGCTCTGCCCTTCACTGGGTGGGAAGTGATGGGGACCAGTTACCTACTGAGGTAGGTGGAGTGAAAGCAAAGTATGAACAGCAAAACCTCCTGCCCAGCTGATCAGCGGTATGAACGTTTGTGCAAGTTATGCAGGCCCTGAGTGGTAGAAGAAGGAATTTACACAAATGTTATTAACTGGGTTATGATGTAAGAGAAGCAGCAGTTCAGTGTTAAAGTGCATATTTGGGATCAGAGCTTAGAAACCTCCATTCAGCTGTTCTGAAATGTAACTTTTGATAATGGGGCCCATAAAGCTTTCCTTAAAGTTCACGCATCTTTTCTCTTTTTTTCCTTTTTTTCCTTTTTTTTTTTTTTTTTTTTTTTTTTTTAAGATACAGCTTCTGAACATAAAATTCAGCCATTTTCTCCTTTGGCATGCCCTATTTTTTGTAATGAATGTCATCTTATTCATGCAAGAAGCAGAATTTCTCACCGTCCCGGATTCTGCAACAAGACAGCAATTCTCATACTAAATCATGATAGATGAGCATTTACAATGAGATATTCCTGATTTGCCTCCTGTATCGTGTAATAATGGGTAAAATTGAAAGTGCTGGGTAAGAATGAAGTGTTGTAAACTGAGGACTAAGACTATCTATAATCCCTCCAATCCAAATTGGATTAATTATTTGCAGAAAGTGCTAAAAGTGCTTGTATTAGATCAGGGGCTAAATGGGTTGAAGTGGGTTGTACAATTTCATGGAGGAGTGTTAAGCAAAAAGGGGATTTGTCAATGAGAAAACTTTATTAAACAGCTGCTAATTGAAAATAAACTTGTGAAGGAGCTGTCTGCAGCCTGAAGAGATCTTTATGCACTTTTATGTAAATCACCATTTAATTGAGTCCCTAGGAACTCCTGCCTGGCAGCACTTAAGAAGCAACATCATACACGGTCTGTCCTCCTGAAGCACAGCTGGACAAGGAAGCACCCAATAGACAGAAAGGGCACCAGGGACCCCACACCTCTGTCCCATGGATGGACACAGATATTGAGATATCAGCACTACTATTAGGAAGCTAGAGAAGCCCATCTAGGAGGCATTCAGCTGGACAGCTGCTTTCATACAAGGTTTGTTGCAAGGCAAACCTCATGCCAGTTGTGAATGAGATGTCCAAGCAGCTTGGAGTGTTCACATGACACATAGTAGCCCAGTTTAGCTTCATTTTTCCCCCGTAATAGGAAAACCTTTCTGCTGTGATATGAGAAGGAGCTGTTCCCAGAGGGGATAGGCTGCTGCCATTCAACCCACACAGGTTTTGTTCAGGGTGGTTTAAAGAGGGTAACGCTCACAGGAACGCTGCCGTTAGGATGAAGGTTCATGCAACATTACAAGGAGCTATATTTGGCCCATCACTGCTGCACCTTACACCCTACCCTGCTTCAAAATCCCAGCACTCTGTCACTGCACTTCAGTTCTCCAACCCACAAGTGTTTGTTTTCCCCCCCAGTGCACTTCCAGCAGAGCTCACCACTGGCCTTCTAGTTTCCCAGTGCTCCCTATTGAAGTAATGTAAGTTATAGTTGTCAGGTCTTCCTTAGGCATCTTCTCTTTACCCCTTTTTCCTTTTCTCAACCTTACTGGTTTCCTGATGTTCTCCTCATTCCAGTTCCTTCCCATAACTCTGTTCCTGACTCCCTCTCCCTTTGATTTAATTTCTCTTCTTGCAGCTCTAACTTTGCCTACCCTGCATTTTTCTCCCAGTCAGGTAGACCTTCCTCTGAATCTTCCAGGAGCAGAGAAGCTGCAGTCATCCCAAAACACATGCCAGCCCTCCAACTGATCCACTCACTGCTCCCACCTCCCTGGTTCTGCAGGAACATGGGTATAAATATCAGTAACGGTATAAAATAAATGGTATATAAATGGGTATAAATATCAATAATGATGAATTATGAATTGGCTTAGTGCTATTTAATAATTCACTCATTATTTTATGTTCTTCCAACAGTTCGTTAGAGTCCAATGATTAGCTAAAGAATTTAACTTCTTGCACATTCTGTACCATATTAATTAAAACAATATATAAAACTAAATAAGAATGGAAAAGTATAGAAAAATAACATAAACATATTCTGTGGAAGGAATAACTAGCAAATGTCTGCATTTAAGAAGGGTGATTTAAAGTTTTATCTGGGAGAAATAATAGAATGTAATAGATTCCACAGACAATAATCAGGGCCTTATCTCAAAGTGCCAATCTTCCCTCATTTGCTATTCTGGGGAAGATGACTTTGTTATAAATAATGAAATGAATTGGTTCCTTCATTCAGAATCTTGCTAATACCATGCAGGCTCTTCTGTGTCCATTTATTCAGTAGTCTTAACCAAAAATTAATTCCATGGCTAAAACAGAAATAAATTCCTTAAACATCAATTAGCTCTAACATTGTTCTTTGGGGACAATGAGTACCAGTCAGTTCTTTCCTCACTAACATGCTCTTCAGAGCACTTCAAAGGAAAGGAGGACCAGACTGAGCCTATCAGGCCCATGGTCAAACACAGGACTCTTGGTGGAAAGTTCTCTCTAAAGGAGAACATCCTTCATAGCCCCTTTCAGGTAAAGAACAGCTAAAGCCCAAAGCAGGAACATTTCTCTTTTGTGACATTTAACCGTCTAACACGTAATCATGGCAGAAAAATCATTATCAAAGTTGGATCCCCTGATGGAAAACCATGCAGCACTTCCCCTAGTGGACATCCTGGCCCCGTAGTAATTCATTAAAACTGGGGAGGGATGTTCCTCCTGACAAGGAGGAACCCTCAAGTGGCTTGTTAAACTACCCTTACAGACAGACAGAACATTTTTAATTCAACAGATGATGTTTCTATAATTTTATGCTCAATCAAGCCTATAAATGTCACTGTTGTCTTAACTATTCATGTGTCAGAGCATCAGCAGCTAACCAGAAAGGCCAGGGAAAGTTTTGCTGTTAATTATAATCAAGGAGAACTCTCTCTCAGCATTAACACTGCTGAGTAGGGTCAGACACCCCTGTGTATGAGGCACTGAGGACAAACAAGACATTCATGTCAGTTTGCACATTATTCCAGCCACAGGGACCTGAGGAATGAGACTGAAGCAGACCTCAGTGGTCTTTGATCTGTGGCTTCCACAACAACAGCCATATCACAAAACCTCTCCTGTAAACTGGTGTTGCAGTCCATGACAACTGGACAAGCTTCTCAGGGACTCAGCTGGATTTTAGCCACAATCTGACACCTCCTCCTGTTACTCCATACTCCAGTGTAGCTGGTAGATGTGAAGAGCTGAGCAGCACAGGAGGTAAGCTATAAAAATGATCTGTCTTGGAAATGTCCACTTGGAATAAAATTATGTAGCAACTTGGTTCCTGAGATGAGCAGATCCTTCCCTCCCTACCTCTTTCCAGTAATATTCATCAAGTTAGAAGTTGTTCATCCTAATTATAATCTCCTTAATGACTGCCCAGGAACACCACACAGCACTAAGCAGTTGTCATGCCGAAATGGGTGCTTGCATCCTGAAGGAAAAGAGTGGAAGAAATGGTGCTGAGAGGAGAGATGGAGCAGCTCAGCAGATCAAGGGCTGGAGCATTTCAGAACTGAAGAGACAACTGAGAGAGACTCACAGAAGTTTGGTTTTTATCAGTCAAGTGAGCTACAAAAGTGAAGATGAGTTACTTTTCATTTTGCAAGATCAAAAGCACAAGATTTGTTTAGAAGTCTACGTTTAACTGAAGAAGAGAAAGCTGGTTATCAGATGGTGAGGAGCTGAAAAAGAACTAAGTATAGAATTTCTGCACAGTTATAAAAAAAAAAAAAAAGAAAACAATTCTTGAAAGTACTGAAAGGCAGCTGCATATAGTGACTCTCACATCACCCTCAGCATGGCTAGACCCAGGTGTGCACATTAATGTGATATCCAATTTACAGCCAGGTTTAAGAGAACAACTTGTCTATTAAACACAGGCTCATAACATTCAGATCATACATCATTCTCAACACGGGTGTCTATGAGCTACCCAAAGAAGATAATACTGTTTGTTTTATTTTTTCCCTTCCCTCGAATGCAGAAATAATAAATGAAAGAACCTACAATCAGACTACAGCAAACCAACCCTACACCTGTCTAAAAGACAAAGAACATATTCATCTAGGATAGAGGAGAGGGAGAGGGAGAGGGAGAGGGAGAGGGAGAGGGAGAGGGAGAGGGAGAGGGAGAGGGAGAGGGAGAGGGAGAGGGAGAGGGAGAGGGAGAGGGAGAGGGAGAGGGAGAGGGAGAGGGAGAGGGAGAGGGAGAGGGAGAGGGAGAGGGAGAGGGAGAGGGAGAGGGAGAGGAGAGGAGAGGAGAGGAGAGGAGAGGAGAGGAGAGGAGAGGAGAGGAGAGGAGAGGAGAGGAGAGGAGAGGAGAGGAGAGGAGAGGAGAGGAGAGGAGAGGAGAGGAGAGGAGAGGAGAGGAGAGGAGAGGAGAGGAGAGGAGAGGAGAGGAGAGGAGAGGAGAGGAGAGGAGAGGAGAGGAAGAACACCTTACACCTGACAAAAACACTGCACTATAAAGATAAACCTTAAACAAATCTGAATCTGGGAATTGAATAGTCCTGTAGAATAGGGTGCAAAAGAACAATGTCAGATACAGGAAAGTCCAAGAGTGATGTTCTGTATTTCTATGGCAAAAAGAAATTATGCTGCAGCACCCTTGAAACACAAGCAATCCCAGAGGACATGATATGAAGCAGAGGTTAGGGTAAGGCTTGCTGATTGTCACAGGACTGAGCAGCTTCCTGGAGAAAACAGGAATCTCATGGTCAGGTGCCCAAGTCTCCATCAGTCACTGCATGTTCCCTCTATAATCGATAGAGAGAAGCAGATTGTGACATACATGGGTGTCATGTTGCCACCAATTTTACAGGGCATCTGTACAAGGCTGGCTCAGGCTCAGATTTTTAGGTCAGAACTAACTTATCAACATCTAGCCAAGGATTAAATCCTTTTTCAGCCCAAGAATTGTAGAGGAAATCAAGGCTGAAAAAGCTGAGCAATCAACAGTAATGTTAATTACTGCCTATGAAACTGCCTTTAAAACTCCCCCTTTAAAACTGCCCCAGTACCAGAGAACCAGAAAGCAGTAAATATGACAGCTTTTTTAAAAAGTGCTCCTTGGAAGGTCTGAGAAGGACACACCTGTGGGTCTGGCTGAAGCAATTCTGAAGACCAGGATACATGGACATACAAGTAATGAGATGAGAGAAATAGCAAGAAAAAGTACACCTTGCCATTTTATTAGGATTTTTTTGGAAAAAAATACAAGTATGGGAGTGACAAAGACCTGCTAACATTCTCTTTGGATTTCCACAGCCCTTCCAGGATGGATCCTTACCAGAGAGAGCTGAGGAAATACAGCCACCTTGGGATCATATGGCTGGTCCTGACATGAAGAGAGAGCTACTTAAAAGACAGGACAATAATGTAATAGTGGAGCGAGGTCACCAATGGCTCAGGATACCTGTAAATTATCTGAAGAGACCATGAATGGTGAGATGATAGTACTGATGGCATTAAGTTATTCAAGACTGAAAAGAGAGCTGACTGCAAAACATCACAGATAAAGCTGCCAACACTGACTAGAGGAGAAAATGACAGTAGAAATTTGGCACAGGTAAACATAGAATTATGCAACATAAGGAAAAGAGCCCTGCATTTACATCCATAATGATAGGGTTTGAGCTAGCTCAGAATTATTGAAGTCAGTGGTTCAAAGAGATTTAGGGGTTTATAATAGATGGCCCTATGGAAATACCAGCTCCATCAAAGAGAATGGAAATTGATGCTGAAATGTACTAAGAAAGGAAAAGAGGGCAAAACTGAAAAGAGAGTCATGCCACTGTATAAATCCCTGGAGTATCTGCATCCTGAACACTGAATCAGCCCTTCAGAGAGGCTAGTGCAGTGTTAGGAAAGGTTCAGAGAAGGTAACACCTATAATCAGGTGTCTGGAATAAGGACCATGGTAAATAATTTCATTTAGGGAAAAAAAGGAGGGGAAAATAATGCAGATGTAGGAGTGGACTGGAGAGGATAAAGGGATAGCTCTTCACTTTAGTATGGGAAACAAGAGGCATCAGACTGGGATACTGGTGGTAGACTCAAAACCATCAGAAGATAACAATGGACTCTCCACCACTGAATCCTGCAGAGGCTAAAATCCAAGGTAAAATTCAAAAAAAAACAAGCAATGACATGGATAAAAAAGCTACTCAAAACCATTAGACAAAGGGATACCATCCACTCCCACAAGGTGCCTGTGCTGCAGATCACTAGTGCCTACAAGGACATATTGGAGAGGCAGTCCCTTTCTTCCTCTTTTTATGCTCTTCTGCATTTGCAGTGGTTACTGCTCTGAGCAGAAGTATCCTATAGTTATGCCACATTTCCAGGAAAACTATTAAAACACAAAGTCTGAGACTGCTGCAGGTAGTGAGTGAAAATAATTGTAAATATAACATTTCACAGAAATTGAATCCATCACCAGCAAGACTAGCATACATTTTTTTTCATTTCAGGATGGTTTGTTACTATTCTGTACATATTTGATCTCTTCTACTACTTTAAGAGGCTACTAGGCTGACTTAACTGTCATTTATCGTAGAGATAAAAATGAAAGCAAAGCTGATTTTTAACACTCGAGTATCGTTTACTGCCTGGATGTGCACAACTAAGAAAAATTATTAGGCATGAACAGAGGTTGTAGAGTTAAGCCTAGAGGTCATGGAAAGATGCCTATACAAAAATAGCTCTGGTGTGTAAGCCATGCAGGCAGCCTCTGCAGAAGGTAAAGTGGACCTTTCAGCAACTATTTCTCCAATTACTTGCTGAGATAGAAACATCTCTTCAGAGTGAAATCCAGATCCTGGGGTCCTTTCTGTTGCATTGGATGTTGACATTCAGTGTGTTTCCATCCAATTCCCAACTCCTTTTCAGAACTAGTGTTTTCCACCTTTCCCCTTTTTCCTTCCCCTGGTCTTGCCTATCTGTTCCTCATGATCTGCTCTCATGGTTTCTAGATGGATAGTCTTGAGCTGTAGGTTCTTAGTTTGGCCAGACCATTAACCAGGGTACAAATTCACCCAACAAACTTAGCACTTACAAACAGCTTTCAATGAATTATTTTATGAAATATTCATGGATTAGTGAATTGTTCTATCTTTGTTTTATTAAGCGTGGATGCTGCACCTTCTGCCCTCATATAAACTCCAAACAAAGGTAGGCTCTACTTCTCACACAACTACTCTTCATTTCATAGAATCATAGAATCATAGAAATGTTAAGGTTGGAAGGGACCTAAAAGACCATCAGGACCCAACCTCCCTGTTATGAGCAGGGACTACGAGGACACCCACCCTATGAGCAGGGACACCTCCCACTAGACCAGGCTGCACAAAGCCTCATCCAACCTGGCCTTGAACACCGCCAGGGAGGGGGCATCAACAACCTCCCTGGGCAACCTATTCCAGCACCTAACTGCCCACATGGTGAAGAATTTCTTCCTGATGTCTAACCTAAATCTCCCCTTTTGCAGTTTAAAACCATTACCCCTTGTCCTATCACTACTGTCTCCAGTGAAAAATCAGCAGGAACCTCAACAGACCACCAGGACATCCCAAATATGATGGACAGAGGCTCAGCAACTGCATCCAACAGCTCCCTGAGGACCCGTGGATGGACCCCATCAGGTCCTGTAGACTTGTGCACCTTCAGGTTCTTTAGATGGTCACAAGCCTGTTCTCCTACAGTTGGGGGTGCTTCTTTCTTCCAGTTCCTGCTCTCACCTGCTGTGGCCTTTGTGATGAGTTTCCCTCAGAGGCATAGAGGTTTGGGGTTTGCTTTGCTTTTAGTCCTATATAATAATACAAATATCTAGGGGTTTTCTTATGCCATTTAAGAAGAGCTACAGCCAGAGATAAAACCCACTTTTTCATGGAGTCAATGTCTTTTGTGCAGGAAGTGGCCTAGTTTTATTCTGGCAGATACTCCTTCAGGATTTTCCCTTTCTTCACTTCGCACAGATTTCTTTCACCAAGGTGCATAGATCCCACTGAAGTATCTCACATTCAACATCAGAGGCTTTCAGTGTGTTTTCTTCCTGCTTTTATGCCAACAACCAATAACTTACCCCATGAAAACAGGAGGAAGATTTGATTTTCAAAGTGTATCTGTGAGGAACTATAAGCTGCTGGGAAATTGACAGGCTGAGCAACACAGTTTGTACCTTCTTTTGATCCCTTTATTGCTATCAGAAAATTGGTCCAGGAGATCAGGCCCAGGATATAAAGGAAAACAAGCAGAAATACAAATTTACAGTGCTGCTCTTCAGAGCACACTCGTCTTCATAGATTTGAGCATCCATTTCAGAGAAATGTGTGTTTCAGCTTCTGGGTCTCAAGTTAGGGAGGGGCCAAGGATCCCTCCTTCTGGGGAGCTGAATTATATACTGAGATTTGATGCTTCTCTGTATCCAGTCACCAGATTTAATTCCTTCCCTGAGGTTTCTCCAGTGGCAGTATCTTCTGCATGCTCTCAGGTATGTCTGATGAGAAAGAGATGTTGTCCCCATGAAAAGTACTCTTGATCAGGTGTGAAAAGGACACCACTGTGTGTAGGAGTTCAAAACTCTGAGAGCAAATGCTGAAGTTTGATGTTGGAAGGATCCGCCTGCTTCTACCCGCTCCTGAGGAAGCCTGAATATAGAAAGAAGAGCCTCTGAGAAGGCAGCACTAGAGATCATGATGCCTCTGCCATCTAAGACAGGATTTTATTGTCTTCATTTGAAGTAGGTGTTGGATAATGAACAGCTTTGCTGTTTGGGTGACTGGAAGTGACCAACAAAAATTGTCTGATGGCACAAAACAATTGAGCCCATGAAGAACTGGAGCTCAGGTAGCACTTTGGCAAGTAGGAGGCGAGTTCAAGCAGATATAGGATAAGTCTATTGATACATCACTACTATATGCAGCCACCAAAGATTGAGGGATTTGCTGGAGCCATTACCCCAGACAGTTGAAAAGAATCAGTCCCCCAGTAGCCAGAAAGGATGGGCTTTTTATAGCCATGTTCTGCTCATGTGCAGGCCACAGAGCACTTGGCAAAGACAGAACAGGGAAGAGGAAGGCAGTTTCCCAAGATCTCCAAGCATTCCAGAGCTGGAGCAAAAACAGATGCAGTATTTGGTCATTTCCAGCCCAACACTCTTTGTTTAGGTCACACTGCAGTTTATAAATGCCAAATACATTCATAGCTTTTATTAAAAATAATCTAATACAAACACTAATTGGCAATGGAGTCTTGCCATCATGCTTGCAATCTCCTCAGCAGAATTCTGCAGTTTGCACACTTGCAGCACGAGGTGGTTGAGAGGATCTGTGTATTCATGCATTCCCAGTGACTACTGTGGGGATTCCCACGGGATGTTGTGCTTGCAGCTATGGACAAGCAGCAGGCAAGGGAGCAGCTGCCAGCCTGGCCCTGGCTGTGCAGGCAGGGAGCAGGAGCTGTCAGTGGCCTCCCCGGGGAGCACAGGGTGAGGAAGGCAGGCAGGGCATGTCCCAGCCTGCAGGGCCAAGTGTGCATCACCTTGGAGCTGGTGAAAAGGAGACTTCTCACAGGGAGCCAGTGGGAACTGTGATAATTGCAGCTGAAGAAGTTTCTGGACCTACCCGCAATGCTCAGAGCAACAGGGAGTTTTGTTTGCAAAGCTCTTTACTCCCACCACAGTTGATACCAGTTGTTACTCCACCTCAGTGTGTTACTCCTTCCAAACGTCTGTCATTCTAAGTTGTTTGCAAAGAATGTTCACAGATGACATTTTAGATTCTTCTGGATGATTTAGGATCTGACCACAGGGAATTGCAGCATATATTAATATTTTGCTTAGCCCTTAAAAAGACACTTGGAAATTGAAAGTACAAGGAAGTAAATTCAAGAAGTTTGGCAAACATGGTAAAAGAGCACAAGCAAAAAAGGAGACCAGGTACTTGTGAAAAAGGACTGAGAAATGGCCCTAATGCAGGAGAAAAAAAAAAAAAAAATAATTGTAATAGAAGAAACTTGCAGCTGCATTGGATAATTTCCAATGACTAGGACACGAAAAGGGAAACATATCACAAATGGAAACTAGATGTTAAAATGTATTAGCAGAAAGGCAGTATGCAAGAGAAGAGGATGAATTATAATTAGTAAGGGACAAAATGTAGCAAGAAAATAAATATTTAAGAATGAGGAAAATGTAATAAATCCTTGAGTAATTCCACACGGAGTAAATAATGAATGATAGAGAAAAAGCTTAAGTATTCAGTGCATCTCTCACTTAAAAATAAAATGTTACTTTTTAACCAATTATTAATGCAATTAATTTTAAGAGAGGAAGAAATCAAATGGGGGTTCATTCCAGAGTGCTGAAGGGAGTAGCCTCAGCAGCCACAGATTGATTTGCCTTTACCTGTGAGAGCACACAGAGGAAAAGGGACATCCTAGAAGACCAGGAAGGAGTAAATAGAACATCTGCCATTAAAAAGGAGTAACTGAGGAACCTGGGGAAATACAGACGGGTCAGTCTAACCTTAGTACCTGGAAAAATACTGGAACAAGCAGTTAAGGAGCAGTTTTATAAGCACCTGGGGGATAATAAGGTAATGAGATAACAGCCCACATGGATTTGACAAAAACAATTCATGTCAAAACAATCTAATTTCCGCTCCTTGGCAAGATAAATGGTCTAGGGGATAGGGAAGGTGGTAGATGTGATATATCTTGGCTCTATGAAGGCTTATGGCACAGTCTCACATGGCAGTGTGCAAGTGTGCTTTGGAAATATGGTCTGCAGGAAGCTACCATGGTGGATAAGCAGCCCTGAAACCATTACTTCAGCAATAGCCCTGGGTGGTTCCTCACTTTGGAGGCTTTTTCAGACAGGGCTCTGTCTTGTGCTACATGCTATTCAATATTTTCTTTTATATTTACAGCAGAATATAGTCAAATCTGCAAAACATGTTCTGGCAACCCAGGCAGTGTCCCGCCAGGTGAGGTGGATCCCTAATTCCTGCTTATTTGAAACACAGTGGATTTGTGCTCCAGCCCTCTCCAAACCTGGCAATTATCAACCCAGACCTTGTACTGACCTTCTACAGACTCACAAAAAAACACATCCTCCCCCTGCAGCCCTACCACCCCTTCCCTGTGGTCATCTCTTTGGAGTGCTCCTGCCTTTTGCAGTACTCTGGGCTCCTGTTCCAGCAGTAGCAGCGTCACCAGCCTGACAAGGTTCTGGCACAGAAAATGTATCCAATGTCAGGGGAAGGTTCAGAGGAATATTTACCAAATTTGGCAAAAGAAAAGATAGCTAGTGAAATAAAACACAAAACACAATTGCATTTGTATTGAGCTACAAGGGAAATGTCTATTTTTTCCCTCACGTAGCTCACTCACTATGGGCAGTGGAGTTTAACACAGGGAACTGTTACGTGGCACTAAGTCTCCAACTGGTCCATCCCCACGATAACACTCTCTCTCCTCTCCATCAAATTTCTCTCTCCGCTCTTAAGAAAATGTATTTCCTAGAACAATAAGCTTGGGAAGGGAGATGGAGGAGTTGTTTGCACATCCTTCCCCAAAGTAGAAAGAGCTATTTGTGACACTGATCTTCCAGACCTTCAGTGATGGAGTTGCCTCAGCCTTCATGTCCTACATCTTCTAGGGGCACCTCTGTCACATGGGGTACCACCTCTACCCGCGTTCTTGACAGGAAGCCCTTCCATTTCAGCTTTCCATGGAGTTCACTCACAGCCTCTCTCCATAGTTCAAAAGGAAGATAATAGGCAGGAATGGGAAGTTTATGAGGCACAAGCACTGGGAAGAAAGAGTTCAAAGTTCTCTGGAGGATGGGATGAGAACCAAACATTAGCGTGATGAATTGGAGACATGGCCCAAAATAAATGCCTTCAAATTCAACAGTGAGAAATGAAAACAGCTCAGTCTGGGATTGAGGCAGGTGAGGTCACTGTGGCCATCAAAGCTGGTCTGAGAACTTTCTATCCTTCTCCCCACCTCCAATCTGCTCATTTCTGCCTTAGCATAAGTTTGTTGCCCTTTTAGATGTGATGATCAACAGTTTGTGGGGCTGCATGGCAAAAACAGCTCCCTGAGACAACTCAGAATAAAAATACCTTCTTCTTTCATTATCAAGTGTTCTCTCTAACCTGGTTCAGTTCTTTGCTCTGCTTCACAACACAAGCAGTCGTATCAGTGTATCTGTGGGGGAAGCAATCTGCAGTAGGGGGAAACAAATGAGCTGCCAGGACCATGGAAGCAGAAACTCCATTGCTGAAGCTGTTTCATGCACATCCATTTTGATGAAGGAGACATCAGATGTGCAAATACAGGATGGGGAATAGCTTGTTAGCAACTATACAGGGCTACCTAAGCCCAGGGTTAGAGTCTACCACAAACTCAGGATGAGCCAGTGGTGTGATGCCTTTGCAAAAAATAAGCAGATGAACAGCAGCCAGCAACCTAAACCTGGTTCTGGAATGTAGTTGCAGGAGGCATTACGAGATGGGAGGTCTTAGTGCTGTGGCTTTTCCTGTCAATGGACTTCAATAATCATGCTAGTAGCTTAGAGAGAAACCAAAAAGAGAGGTCCCAGGAGGGAAAAGTAAATCGGAGAAATTGGTAGATTTTCTCTTTCAGAAGAGAGAAGATTTGAGGGAAGACATAGCAGTCCCCTGCAACATGAAAACAGGTACAAAGAGAGCAGCAAGAACTTGCTCTCCATCTTGTATAGAGTGAAAGGCAAAAAATGAGCAGCTGATTTTGCATAAAGCAGATTTCAGCAATATAACAAGGAAAAGCCCACTGCCCATTCAGAGAAGAGGCTAGGGACAATGGTACTGGAACAACTGCAGGAGAGAACCGCATTAAAACATCTGTTAAGGGTTGATCTCAGGCTGTGCATCAGTTCCAGTGGTAGATTAAACGATTTCCTGAGGCTCGTTTCAGATTTGTATCCTATGATCTGTGCAATTTTTTTAGTGTCACGGGACGTTGTGGCACAAAAATAAAACCCAAAAGAAAATAATACTCTAACAACGACAATGCATCTACAACCAAGGCGACCTTATCTTGAACTCTGCTTGGAAGTGAACTTATAAAAGATAGGGTAAGAATAGAGGAGGCTGTAGGAGCAGCTATCATGATGATTAGAGACTTGGAAAACAGCAACAAGATTTTCATGCTGTATCTAGAAGGAGGTGAAATCTGGGGAACATCACATTAAGCAAACTGGAGGACAATTGGGTGTCCTCAGAATCTTGACTGCAGCTTGTACAGAATTGGACTGTATTGACACACATCAGACTGAAGACCTACGAAGAAGACCATGCAGAAGCAGGGGCTGGTTTTTGTTTGTTTTATAGTAATTGGTTTCCACAATAGATAATTAACTGTGGAGCTCGTTGCTGTAAGACATGTCAAAGACTGAGAAATTCTCAAGGGGAGATAGAAAAGAACAGGTGTTGACAAGAACGAGAGACAATAGGTATTTAGGAGGAGCAAAGTATTCCTGCTCACCAATTAAATCAGCCACTAAGCCTGATGGATGAGAAAAATGTGGTTTTGTAGCAAACTATTGAACATTTGCGTATTATTATGGTCTTTTGTTCTATATGGTGCTGTCCACCATGCCTGGCAGAATAAATCACCAGGTAGCTCTATGTCCTCTGAGTTTTATTTGTGTCTTCACAGATACAGCAGGAATAAAATACCCGTGTGGGTATCTGTGGGCTAGAGGTTAACTAGATCTTAGAAAGAATTTCTTACTGAAAGAGTGGTTGGACACTGGAACGGGCTGCCCAGGGAGGTGGTGGAGTCACCATCCCTGGAAGTATTTAAAAGAAATATAGATGTGGTGCTTAGGGACATGATTTAAGCACTGAACAGGTAGATTGGGTTATGGCAGGTGGATTTAAGTCATGGTTGGATTTGATGACCTTCAAGGTCCTTTCCAAACAGGATGATTCTATTCTATGATTCTACAACACTGGCATTTCTAGGCACCAAAAAGAAAATCTCTACAGATATAAACAGCATCAGTCATGTGCTAAACTGGTATTATATTTGGGAATTCAGCCCCTTGAGGAATGTTAAGCACAGCTGAAGAGTTCCCCTGACACAGTAGTGATGAGCCTCTTGCAGACTGGAACCCTCCGTGGCTCAGCAGTAAGAGATTAGGGCGCACGAGACAGATGCAGGCCTGACAAAGCAAAGCTAAGCACAAAGACTGCTTAACAGTGCCTCTCTTGGAGGATAGCTAATGATAGCATTGGAGGAACTGTAGGGGAACATATTGATTTTCAAAGTTGCATGAAAAAGAAACATCATTGCTTAATGCTTAAGTACACTACCTACAATAAAAACCTTTCATGCAAGAAGGAACACCCACCACCTGCCTCCTGTTTTCCTTTCTCACTGTGAAATCGAAGCAGAGATCAGGTCCATTGAGATGGGTCTTTTATGAATTGGTGGTTAGGACCTGATGATAATAAGTAGCTGTGTGATGGGGATGAAACTTCTCTATTGAATATAAATCTTAAAATTGCATCCAGCAAAACCAGTGGGCAGGAAAAACAATAAAACCCAAAACCTTTCTTTCCAATGTGTGTATTTTATTTTTATTTTAGGTCTTTTTGCCCCTCCAGCAAAGGTCATAAATTATTTAACTGCTGCAGCTCAGACTTCTCTTTTTTACTGTCTAATAAAATCTGAGAAATATAAATCTATTTTAGGTCCTTTTTTAAAATAATTGAGAGTGGTGACAAGCAAAACAGGAATTGAAGCAACAATTCAAGGCAGGATGTCAATGAGTTGTGAGCACACTAGGAGATTTTGGCAGAAATCTTACAGGGAGGCATTTTGCTTATTTCTGACCAAGTGTGTCTCCTTTCCTTCTTAAATTTAATAATTTATAGATTCAGTGCTTGTTTTTTGTCTCCTGGCTTCCTATTAAACACATCATTCAGGTGGTTACATTATTATATGCTGGGCTGCTTACATTTCAGCCAAATGATGTGGAAAGAGGTAGTGATAACTTTGTGGGAATGTATCAGGTGGTGGAATTGTTAAAGATGAGATCAGCTCACGGTCTGATTTCCCTGGTACTGTTTTGCTCTGAGATTTTAAATAAGCAGCAATTTCTCAGCTATGGGCCAGTGATTGTTTGTCACTTGGAATTATTAACATTTAACATCAGCAACTGCAGAAATTAAAGGAAGAAGCAAGGTCAAGTAAGATGTAGGCAAAGGTAAAAAAACAGCCCAAGTAAAAAGGAGAGAGTGAAAAGGCCCCAGACACTTCCCAAGTGCCCCTCCTGAGATGAACTGCAAGAGGCTGAGCAGTTATGAAGCCTTTCAGGTTTGCAGGCTTATACCAGAGCCAAGAGAAATGGTTGCACCAAGCTGCTTTTATCAGCCCTGCTTAATTTCCCAGACCCTGCTCAGCACAGGCTCACTTCAGAAATCTCCACCAAGATTTGCCCTTTGTAAACCTCAAACCTCCTGGTGCTTCCAGAAGCGTTTCTGCTCATCTCTTTCTCCCAGTGCTGATCTCCCAGTACTGATGATATACTGATACAGTTTATATTCTCACTTAAGAGAATATAAACAATGAGGGATTAGTTTACATGCCCAGTAAAATACATTTCTGTATAAAAATAAATTGCCTCCTTACACATGAATTGCTTCAGCTTCCTCATCATTTCTAGCTGAGCAACAATAATGACTCCCATGAGTAGCCCCACTGGGTCAGCTGTACCTCCACATCCCCTCTGCAGAAGAGGAAGGTGAATTCAAAGGGCATGGAGGGCCCACTTTCCACCTTCCTCACCATCTTTAATCCAAGCTGGAAACAAGGTTAAAGGATTTAAAAGGAGGAATTAAAGGTTAAGCAGGTCACAACCAACACAAAACCTGGTTAAGGTATCTGATGCGAGCCTTGGATAGAACGGATGTGTGATTCTGTGAGGAGCAAAGGGGAAAAAATTAACTTTCACATCAGGGTAAAGGGGGTTGTGCCATCTAAAAAGAGTATCATTAAAAAATAGAAAACGTATCTAGCATGTCATGGGCTCCAAGACTAACAGAAGGTAGCTGAGGGTGGAAAGGAAAATGTACTTTGATGCCAAGATTATACTTTGTGTTGTTGGGTAAATAGGTGGCTGGTGTGTATGACCATGCCCTGCCCCTGATCAGTGCAGTCTGTCCTGGCTTTGTGTTAAACACCATGTCTAAATGATAAAATATTGGGAAATACAACAAAGAGGAAGAGAGCTGAAAGGAGACTCCACCTCAACCAGAGGCACAGGGAAACACAGAGCCTTGCAGGAGGTCAGGGCTTGGAGATCATCTCATCTTCATTTAAATCAACTGCTCCTGCAGCCATGGGTGAACAAACTCACACTCCATTTCACCTCCTTAGTTTTGAATGAGATTGATTTCACCATTTGAAGTAGATTAATTTTCACTATCAAAAAGCTACACGTCTCATTTGAGCTGTCTAGTTTCCCTCTGTACAGATAGTTGAGAGTGAAGGGCTTCTACAGCAGCCCATCCCACCTTAAGATTGGTGCCCAAGGTTAGGCAGGATGCTTTCTGGAGGGTCTCTTCTCTCTCCACAGACAGTAAAGGAGCCCAGAGCCCTAATTGAGCCATCCTGCTTGCATTTTAGGCCACCAGGATTGCATCGGAGGACTCCCACTGTGTTTCCAATTTTGTAACCAAGAACTGAATTCCTTGCTAGGATAAATTTGGTTCATTGAGCTTGCCTGGTGCTGAGAGATGATGGATAACTCTGATGAGCAGGAGAATACTGTTCCTCTGGAAACAGTTCAGATAAAAAATATTTTCATGCATAGAATTCTGAGCAACTGGGAGCTCTCAGGTTGAAAATATGTAGTGCCAGGAGCTAGAAAGCAAACTTCCTAGAGACTCTGACTCCTTTAGCAGGCTCTGCAATGGACCACAGACCATCCCAGTGAGACATCTCCCCTTCTTCTACTGTTGGGGCTGGGTAGCAGATGGGAAGACTGCCTCAGTAAAGCCATCCTGATGATTCTGGATGCTACTGCAAGATGCCCTCCTGAGTGTGTGCACCATATTTTGGCACTTCTAAAGCATGCTAGGCCTCCTCCCTTGTCTTTATATTTGTGCCTTACATCTGACCATCAAATCAAACCTACCTGTTCATCTCTATGCTCAGCCATCTTCACTATATACTATTATTCCAACCTTTGTGTAACTCTAAAATTCTCAGCTATGATTTTATTGCTCTTCTCCCAAATCAGTGCTCTTCCTTACCAGTGGGACCCCCTAGAAAGAACACCATTACATCATTATTCCCTGCTGATGACTGTTTTGTCAGTTAGCTGATTGTTAAACCATGTAAGAAGTGCTCTAATGATATGATGGAGTGCTCACTTCTAAAGCAGAGGTTTTGGCAGGTAAATCATAGAAGCTAAAATAACACCTGTGTAGTGCTCTCTGCTCTGGTAGTTTCCTCAGCAAATGCAGCCTAGCTCACATGGCACAGACACACACTGAGCTCCTCCACCACCTCCCAGTGTTCAGATCCTGATGTCCTCTACATCTCCCACCCTCACAGTGAAGGCTTTGTGTCCAGCTCCTGCAGAGGATGGAGGAAAACCTGCTTCAGTCCTCTACCATCCCCTCCACTGTCCCCAGCTAGTGTGGGCCAAGGACAGCCAAGGGAATCCATGCCCACAAGAGGCCCAAGGCTGTTCTGGAGAAGGAAGGCACCTTCCAGAGACCTAGCCAGGGGTTACCAGGGCTGAAAGCTTGCAGGCAACTGGAGTGAACCAATAGCTGTGGGTTGTTGCTCCAGGAGAAGATGGTTTGACCTTCTCCTAGGAGCTTAAAGCTTGGGCTGTTATTCATTACAATGTCCCCCAAAGGTTATCAGGAAAAGAATGACAATCCTACTCCCTGGCCTTGCACCTTTGCACATGACTTTTCTTTTTAAAAAAAATCAACATCACAAATGTCATTCATTACCAGTGACTCCTTGTAAATAGAAAGAACCATGGAAGGACAATGAGATGCAAGGAGAGGAAGTTACATTTCCTTTTCTGTCAAGGGTCATTGCCAGTGGAGTTTTGGGCTGCAGACAATCAACAGAGGCTCCTTTAAGGAGTGCTGTGCTTCTTAATTGCTCCCTCTAACACAAGTGTGAACACACTGCCCATTGATACCAAGAGAGCTCTTCTTCAAGGACTTGAAATTAATCCTGTTGTCAAGAGATATTCTGGCTGCAACAGCAACCATCCAAAGTATATCATGGAATGCTTTGAATTGGAAGGGACCTTAAAGATCATCTAGATCCAACCCCCCCTGCATGGGCAGAGATACCTCTCACCAGACCAGGTTGCTCCAAGCCCCATCTAACCTGTCCTTGAACACTTCCAGGAATGGGGCAGCCACAGCATCTCTGGGCAACCTGGGCCAGTGTCTCATCACCCTCAGGGCCAAGAATTTCCTCCTAATGTCCAAACTAAATCTCCCAGTACTAAAACACCTGTCAAGCCTACAAGCCATTCTCAGTGGAACATGGCATGAGGACTCTCTGGCTTTTGGTGAGACTGAGGCAAAGTCCTCTATGAGACACCACTTCAATTTTACCCAAGGATTTCCCTCTTGCCCCCAGTGCGTACCACCTGCTGCCCTACAGGAGTTGAGGACCATGATGAACAGTTCCAATCCCATGGAGTACATGATGGCATGTTGGACACTTCCTCTGGACCCATTGTCCAGCTGCATGTATCCCACAGAAAGATGACATGATTCTCCTCATTACTTTCTAGCCCTCTGTCCTGGAGCAGTTTGCTAAGAGACCCAAAGAGCAGTATAAAACCTGCATCATCAGCAGAACAAAAGTGTGCAATGAGATGCCATCCCCCGAGCCTCTGAGACTGTCATAGCATGGTGTCACAGTTTGACTCAAGATCAGCAATTAAACCAGAGACAACAATGCTCTCAATCCCCTCCCTCCCACCCAGGTAGGGAAGGAGAGAGAGAATTAGGAGAGAGACTTTGCTGGATTGAAAACTAACCTAGACAGCTTTAATGATATGTACAATTCTATACAAGTATGTTCAGGAATGTGCAAAAGCCTCTTGCCTCCCCCCACCCCAGCAACTCCCCTGGCATCTCCTGAGCTGTGAGCAGTCCTGAAATGTCTCAGCCCACAGGCAGGAGATAAGGCAGAGCAGACAGGGGCTGAGGGGAGAGAATTGAGGTGCCTGAGCCTGGGGTCAGTGGTGATGGATGGATGGAGTCCTCACCAGACACCGGCCATGGATGGAAGAGAAGGGGAGAAGAAGCAGGAAGGAAGTTGTCTTCTGTGATCTCTGACCTTCCTCTGAGCTTACGTAGATCTATGGGATGGAATCCCTTTGGTCAGTTCTGCTGTCTGTCTAGTCCAGCTCCCCACGGGGGGGTCACAGATACAATTCTCCTGCCCTGGTAGCCTCTGTGGCAGCAGAGCTAAGAAGCGACCTTGGAGTCTCAGCAGAAACATAAACATTCCAGTGTTATCAGTCCACTAGCTGGAACACTTGCTGCTTGTTAAAAGAGAGCTCACTGAAGGGAAAAAAAGATCAGTAAAAGGAAAATTAGCTTCATCCTGGCTCAAACCAGGACACATGGGACAGATTGGCATGGCTGTCTCCTCATGGTACAATGATGGAGGACACTGCAGATCATCCTGCACCATCACCTCTTTCAGACAAGTATGCAGAATGGTCAAGGGAAAGCAAATGGTACATCACGCTCCTGCTTGTGAGGGGAAATTAGATATGGACTGGTCTGTCCCTCAACATCATTCCTGGTCTTAAAGCCTCTCCTACCTAACAGTCCCATAGTGCTGCCAGCCCATAAGACCACCCTGGGACAGTCCCAGTTCTCTAGTAAGCCAGCCCATGTCTACCAACATCCAGACACCTTCCTGCCACACTTGCCTCCATACACAAACACTCATGCATCACGGATGGGATCAACCTGCAGGACTCTTGCAGATGGATCTTGCAAGCCTTCACCAGGCTAATGCAAGCAATGAGCCTGCTACCAGCATCTGTTTTACACACTTCCAGACACTGTTTTCTCTGTACCTGGTTTCAGTTTCCACACCCAGTGCAGCCCATTTTTGTCATAACTATTTGGCATTAAATTCTTAAATGCACGGAAGTCAAGCAAGTATTTACAACTGAGAGCTTAATTAACCACCAGAGAGACAGGCAGATTGCTTTCCTGGTAGAACAAGTTTATTCACATATATCATCCCATATCATTACTCTAGAGCTTACCAGGGAGTCCCAGACCCCAGTTCCAGACATTTTCTGTACTAACCTGTCTGTCCTGCACAGCCTCTGTGGAGTTTGGGAACCTCAAAACCTGACCACCACCATTCTGTTCAATTCTTCTGGTCATAACATCATATAAGGGCAGATTCATTCCTTGTTCCAGTGCCACACAGAGTTTTCCCCTGTACAGAATAGATGAGTTAAATTAGTTGCCTCAGTATAAGAACAACCAGTCATTCTACAAGAGCACAGGATAAAAGGAAATGCTCAGAATTTGAGGGGGTTTTTGCATTTTGTTTTGTTTTGTTTCATTGGTTTGGTTTGGCTTTTTTCTGGGTTTTTTTGTTGTTGTTTTCTGGAGATTTTTTGTTTTGTTTTGGTGGTTTTTTTTGTGTTCTTTGAGAGTTTGTTGCACAAAACTGGCTGACCAAACCCTTGGTCCTCAGGTGTTCTCCATGGCTGGCTGCCCTGGAGCTGCTGACCCCTGGAGTCTTCCTGTTCCGGAAATTCAGAGAGATTTCAGGGGATATCTGCCTGCAGTTCAGATTTGAAACTTCTCAGGCTGGTCAAAAGAAGTGTGTTTTGAAATCACACTTGGTATCAGAAGTCCACTCAGCTCGACAGGTCTACATGAATGAAAAAAATCAGGTTAAGAAGGAAAGGCAGGACCTTTCCTGATTATATCGTGTGTGTGTTTTTACGTGACCTTGTAAGACAAATGTGGAAGTTAATGGATCTTTTACCCTTCTCTGCTGCCCTATGAATAACATCAGGGTGCTATGTCCTTCAGAAGGATCTTCTTCCAGCGTACAGGAACCCAGTGTAAGTGGCTCCAGTTTTCAACTGCTTCACCTTACCTGCAGCCATTGCACTATCTCACTCCCAGTGCCAATTTTAGGAGTTGGTGACCCTCGTCCTTGATATTTCCTTCTCCAGCAACAGGAATCTCAGCACTGACAGCCTGGATGCCTGAGAGTCACTGCAGGCCCTGGATCTGGTGGTGAGGGAGCTCCTTCAGAACCAAGTGCTGGTGACCTGTATAGGTAGCCCTGGCAGACATGGACAACCCCACAGTTAACAGGACAATTCATCTTTCCCACTGTTTCCTAACCTGCTGCCAAGAAAAGAGACTGAACTTTCTTTACCTAGACATAGGTCCCGAGGCACAGCAAATGAAGATCATGCTTCTTAAAGGTTCAGTAGCTGTGGCTGACACAGATTCTCACTTCCCCTGACATTTGCTCACTGCTGTTTGGCTGCTGTTCACTCTGCACAATTTCCACAGGCCTAACAAGAACTCTAATCAAAGACTCACCAGTGCCTCTTCCATCAGTGCTGATGGAGTGGTGTGTTCCAGCTGTCTTGTAGCCTGCATAGGAGTCTATTTCTTACATCCATCCACAGAATATATCTTCAGGCCCTGCCTGCTGCCCAAATCCCAACAACACTGTTGTCCCTCCCCATTTATGTGAGGAATGCATAGCACTGCAGTGTCACCCTGCTCATCCATGCCCTGCTGTGAGTGCCAACCCCTCCTTCCATAGGTGGTGACACCTTCTGTTTCACAGTGTCCTTCTCAATGGCCCAGGGATGCCCAGTGGTGCTTGGCCTGCCCTTGAAGAGGGCTGCCTTTCTCCAGGCCAACATTGCTGCTTAACAATAGTACTGATTTTGCATTTCCATGTGTTCAGCTACCCAGTGGGAATAGAGTTGGTGACAGATTTTTAGAATTAGAAAGCAAAAGTCTGGCAGATGCCTTCCTTTCTGCAGGCATCCCGACAGCCTGGATCAGCTGAATTTACACTGCAGATTCTTGGCTGGACAACTCTGGACACCTTCATTCCCTGCCTGCATTGATGGGTTCCATTCTTTACAAAGGCTGTGGGCGGCTCCACATCCAGACCACTTACATCTCTCCCTCCACTTGTCCTACTTTCCAGAGAACAAACTTTGTCCTTTCAACCTTTTATATTTATTGCTTTCCACACAGAAGTAACTGACTCATAATGCTTGCATTTTCTCTGATCCATCTGTGACTTTGCTTCCTGCATCCCTTTAGTCTGAGCCTTTATCATGGTTCTGCTCTAGTGGGTGCACACAGGGACCGTGGGTAGCCACGCTCTCCTTGCTGTTAATCCTGTGCAAGGACAGTTCATCTGTCCTTGCTATTTGGAGGTATTTCCTTAGGGAAAGATCTGTTTCCCTGAAAAATCTCTCTTGTAATTAGAAGTCACATGGCCTCATTCATCCCAGTCCTCTCTCATCTTCCCCACAGTGAAATGATAAAAAAGGCTATATTGTCTGGAAATCCAGCATTCTCAGCCACTTACATCTGCCATGGTCCTCACTTGTTCTTTTTGTAGATGATACTTTGCTTTCTTCCCTGCTGTGGGTTTCATTAGGCTTAACAGCTGCCACCACGTGAATTTCATAATGTGCTGGTAACATTAAAAAACCCCATGTTCCTAAAATTAAACTGGTTCTTCAGTAAGGAAATTATCTGTAGACTCCAAAACTGTGACTAGGAGCTTCAAGGTAGAACTGACCACATGCAGAGCAACTGCAGAACCCAGCTTCTCCAGCTGCTCCCACCTCCAGCTGGACATGTGTTCTGCATCACGTTTACATGGTCCACACATGGTTATGGGGGTGAGGGAGCACACTTTCTTTTCTCCATCCTCCCCTACGAGGGCTTTGAGATAATTTATATGGAAAAAATTTCTCATTCCCTGGCTTGATGTGCCTTTGTCCTTCTAAAACAAGCTGCAAAACCAAGGAAACTGATTTCAGAGGAATGGGGAGCTATGGAAGTAAAATCTCCCACTCACAAAGAGTCTGTCAGATGTGGACACAGTCCATGACTCTCTGAAGTCCAGAGGTCCTCATCTAACCCTTCAGAGATGCTCCCTGAGAGCTGTCCATGCTTCCTCTTCTCCCAGAGAGGTGGCAATGCTGGCAGAAAACTGCAGGCTATGAGAACAAAACCAAGGTGTCACAGGCTCTGCAAATCACTGAAGAAGAGAAAGAACACAGGCCTTGAGCAGTTCAAACATTTTCATGCTCACTCACTCCACTGACAGGCCTGTCTGTCTTCAAATAGAAATGGTGCAAGTAAAAATAGCAATAAGGGGCAGAGGCATGAAAACCAGAAACTTTGAATCAGAGTTTTGATCACACACACTGTCCTGCCTCCATAGAAGTGATGTCCCACTAATCCCTGCAGGGCATAGCTTAGCTCAGCACACAGCTGTGCATACATTTTTGATCAGATGAATCTCACCAACCCTTAAAAAAATCAGTTGTACTGCCAATAGCTTACAAATATTTGTAAATCAGGTCAACAATCCCAACTTTAAATATTCCTTCTCGGCCTGGGTTTGTTTGTTTATCCAATATTTTATCAGCAGAAAAAACTTTCTGCTTTCATTTCCTCAAAGGCAGCAGGCTGCAGAACACTGAATTTAAGAAGACAAAAACATCTTTGCTTTTCAGCTGTTTATTGAAGTCCTCATAGGACATCTCTATAGACAAAGAGAATATTAAACTGGAGCCACTTCTTTGCTCCACTGAATTTTTATATTGTCCTACGTTTGGGCCAGCTGGGACATCTTCTAGAAAGCAGTCCTGGATTTATTAATGGTTCTTAAAACTTGCCACTGAAAAACAACTTCCCTGGTATGACCAGCATGGCAATAGGTCTGAAGGTAAATGCAGGTTTTGGACCCT
Organism: Hemiprocne comata; assembly: GCA_020745705.1. Taxonomy (NCBI): domain Eukaryota; kingdom Metazoa; phylum Chordata; class Aves; order Apodiformes; family Apodidae; genus Hemiprocne; species Hemiprocne comata. Next base: position 14,368,856 of record CM036602.1, on the reverse strand, counting down.
ATTGGTTTCTAATATTCAGCTTTAGGAATCAGATTACATGTTTGTTCAATAGCAATAAACTTCCAGAGTTTTATAGAGTCATAAAAACACTACAACTGCTTCCATTTATGGCCTGTATATAATTTACTTGGGTAGGTTTCCTCTCTAATGGTGCAGTGCAAGTGATTTGAGTTCTATTAGCTGGAAACAGTACATCTACATTTGCAGAACTCTCATAAATAATTCTGCCCAATGGATGGCATCCCATCCAGACTCCTGTGGAAGGAAGGGGAGGAGGGGCTGGCAGGGGGCAGGGGAAGGAGAGGAGGAGAGAGATGGTAGGAAGAGAAAAGAAGGCTGCTAAGACTTCACACAAATCAGGAATTCAGGGATCCTCTTTTTTTTGCCAGCAGTATCAAAATCCCATTTCCTTGCTTAATTTGTGTGATGCTCTCAGCTGGAAATGTAACCACAGCTCATGCTAGACTGTGGGCTCATTCTGAGCCTTGCAAAGGCATTCGTGTGAAACAGTATCTCCCAGGACACAGAGAATTCCTGAGCACTTTCGGAGACACACTCAGCTCCCTAGAAGCTTTAAAGCAATAAATGAAATGTTAGACTGACTTACAGCTAAATGAATTACTTGGTCTCAGGTACAAGTACAGGAGAGCTGTATCTCAGGTTTAAGATCCTTCAGCCATAGCAGGGAAGGGGCCTGAGGGTCACCCTGCACTTAGAGAGAGGATGTATCACTGTGCAAACATCCAAGCCAGAGGCAACACCATCTTTTATGTCTATATAGCAGCTAATAGTTAAATTACTGAGTTAGGATACTCACTGCAAGTGGGGCTGTCTGCAATCTGTCACTAGAAATGACACTAAAGGTAATTAGACTTGATTTTCACAAAACAAATCAATTAAATAGTATCAAGTCCTTTTCAATATAATTATGAAACAAAAGGTTAGCAATTGTGGGTCACATTTCTTTAATGCATAACTAGACGATGCTCAAGGATAATGAAGAACTGGTATAGATTTGCTATTAGTTAGACTATTATCCATGTGATTCCAATATGAACTTCATAGTGCTCCAATATTGCTGCTTCAACATTTAGCAGAAGAAAGGGAGTCTACAGGAAAGCTGGGCAGAGACTTTTTTCAAGGGCTTGTAGTGAGAGGATATGAGGTAATGGATCAAAACTGGAAGAGGGGAGATTTAGGTTAGAGATCAGGAGGAAATTCTTTAGTGTGAGGGTGGTGAGACACTGGAACAGGTTGCCCAGGGAAGCTGTGTCTGCCCCATCCCTGGAAGTGTTCAAGGGCAGGTTGGATGGGGCTTGGAGCAACCTGGTCTGGTGGGAGGTGTCCCTGCCCATTGCAGAGGGTCAGGACTGGATTATCTTTAATGTGCCTTCCAGCCCAAACCATTCTATGATTCTATGAAAATCACACTGGCTCCTAGACACTGCCATTCTTACTCTGGCTTCAATGACTTCAGAAGTTCCCAGAGCTATTTAACTTCACTAAACACTGTCACAGAGTCAATATCATGGTTCCATAAAGAATACACTGGGTGACTAAATAACAAAGACCAAAAAGGAATCTGTAAGTTAGAGGACAATGCTAGAGTAAGATTGAAGTGGTTGTGAATAAATTTAGACTAGAAGGTAGGAAAAAACCCAAACAAAACCATTACAGAACTATACCCTGAAATGACATTCCAAACAGTGCAGTAGGGACAAGAAACTTAAATTATTTTAAGGTGAAAAAAATTTAGGAAAGCTTGTAAAGCAGGATATGGGTCAGCCTAGAGTAATAAATGAAATGGGCAATACGAGTTCTTATGTGACTTGCCTTGACACTTTCTAGAGGAAGCAGAGGATGGAAGGAGGCTTGTTTATTGTTCAATGATTATATTTATTTGTTTTGTTTTGTTTATTCTGTATTGTATACTTAGCAAACTGTCTGTCCTGATGGATATGTTTGCAACCCTGCCTATACTTTTCATAACAGTAAAGCTTGTGTAATGGAAAAAGGATTTATTTCAAAGGATTTTTATGTAAAAAATGGAATCGGACAAGGGCTTGTGGACCTGTACCTACTTTGTGCTCAGGACTGCCTTTCGTTTCCTAAATAATGAAAAAACCCAACATCTGTTTGCCAATGGCTATTGCTACATGTTAAAAGGCCCTAATTTTTCATGGCCACCACCACGTCTTACTATCAGAAGCAACAGGTGATTTTCCTCCTATTCCAAACTGGCCTTACAGTGAATGGAATTAGACTCAAAGAAACCAATAAACTAACGTATACTGGTAACGTTCTCTCTCTGCTTTATTTACTCAGGTGTATTGGATAAATGTCACATTACAGCATGATTCCACACAAAATGGAAAAATCAGTCAAAGAAACTGCAAGAGGAAAACCAATTCTTAACTTGCTTGCATCCCATATAAATAACACAGAGCACCTGACTGAAATGCTACTGTAGAAAGCCATCTACAACAGTCATCATAAAGTGCTTCTATTCAGCAACTTTGCTGGAATAAAAAAATAAATAAATAAATCAAGAAAACCATTGCAATATGTTTAACTTCAAAAATGGGGACTAAATGAAAATTATTCCTTATTCTCTGTCTTGTATTGAAAAGAGAATAAAAGGAACAGTCAGAAGAGTAAAATCCTTGTCCGTGGTGCTGTCCTGGTTTGAGCCAGGATGAAGCCAATTTTCTTTTTACAGCACTCTCCTGAGCTGTGAGCAGTCCCAAAAAGTCCCAGACCACTTCTGGAGATAACATCAGCAAACGGGAGCTGAGCGTAGAGTTATGAGGGTCAGGAAGGCACAGGCCTAGGGATCAAAGGAGATGGAGTCCTCCCTGGACACTGGCAGTGGGTGGAAGAGAAGGGAGGAAGGGCTTGACTTCCATGATCCCTGAATTTATACTGAGTGCCACGTAAGTATATGGATGGAATAATTTGTTTGGCCAATGTTGCCATCTGTGTAGCCCACTCCTCCCTATGGGAGGGTTGTGGATACAACCCTTCTGCTCCTTTAATGTCCGAAGCAGCAGATTCAACAAGCAGAGCAAAGTGTCCTTGGTCTCTCAGCAGTAACTACAAACATTCAGGCATTATCAGTCCACTAACCGGAAAACTTGCTGCTAGTTTCAGCAAGTGGCTGCTTAAAAGGGACATCACTGAAGGAAAAAAAATCAGGAAAAAGAAAATTGGCTTCATCCTGGCTCAAACCAGGAAAGGTGTAGAAGCCAGAGATATCACACTGTGACTCTGAGCAAATGCATATCACTTAACCCAAAGGACTGTAGAAAGATCAAGAGAAGCCAGTAAGACTAAACAGAGGGGCAAAAAGGCTACTGGAAATACAAAAGGATAATCGAAGTTTAGAGAAATAAGTGCACAGCAAAGCACTAATACAATATTTGCAGCTGTTTTTAACATGGAAGAGGTCAAGGAGGCTCCTGCACAGCTGCTCTGTCTTTATGAGGGGACACATCAGAGGATGGTTCTCGTATGGAAGGACATAATGAAGCATATCAAAAGGCATTATAACCAATCACCAAGGCCAAGGGATATCCTTCCAAGAGTACATGAGGAACTCCACTGTGAAATTGCTGAATTAATAACTGGTGTGCAAGCTGAAATGTAAAAATGTCTCCATGTCAAGACACATGAAGGTAGCTAATGTGGTTTGAATTTTTAAAGAGGATCCTATGTATGGCTCGGGAAACTACAGACTGGTAGCTTATCTGTAGCAGAGTAATTGATATGAGTTGTAAGATAAAAGAGGATCCATGGATAAATAAAATTTAATGGGGAAGAGTCCCTGCAGTTCTGTAAAGGGATATTGTGCTTTACAGCCCAGTGTAGCTCTTGGAAGAAGTCAATAGACATGGGGATAAGGGAGATGCAGCTGAGAGTGTATTTGCATTTCTAAAGGCACTTTACTATGTCTTTCACCAAAAAATCTTCGAGAAGCTACTACAGAATGAGAGAGAAGGTCCTCATGCAAACACTTGTTTAAAATGTACAAACTCCAGTTTTGCAATTAAATGATCAACATTCACAGGTAAGGGCGGTAGCTACTGAAATGAGCTCAGTGAATTAACTTAGTGACAAAATGTTTGAAATTATTCTTACAAGAAAAGCCAGGGTCGCTGTGACAGCAGCAATCCCCATGATGCAAGCACCTCCTGACCACCTTGTGCAGCTCTGATCACAAACGCAGAAAGGACACATGAGAAGCTGAGAAAAACAGAAAGGGGACACAGAGGGAGGACAAGGGGACAAAGGGGAACAGAGAGGGAGGACAGACAGGACACAGATGGAGGACAGGGGATACAGAGGGAGGACAAGGGGACACAGAGGAAGGACGGGGACCCAGAGGGAAGATAGGGGACACAGATGGAAGACAAGGGGACACAGAGGAAGGACAGGGGGGCACTGGTCTGGACTGGGAGGCACAGAGAGGGACTGAGGGAAGGAGGGGGGTGCACACAAGGCTCTGGGAGGGACTGGTTAGCTCTGGGAGGGACTTGGAACATGGTCAGTTCCAGGAAAGGCAGAGAAGCTCTTAAGTGGAGGAAAGGTGGTTATTGAGGGAAGCAAAGCTGAGGGCAGGAGCAAAACCCACCCAGGGGCAGGATCTTGTCCTTGACCCATCTCGTCAGCGCCAGCAGCGCAGTGCTCAAAGTGACCATCCTGATCTTCACTGCTCCTGTGGAGTTCCCAGGATCAGCAGGGTCTGAGCTGCCAGGGAATGGACTGAGGGGTCAGGGTCCTTCTCCAAGGGCTGGAGGGAGAGAAACAGAGCAGTCATGAGACCCCTCTGGCTGCAGAGACACTCCCATGCCAGCCCCACCCGCATCTGTCCCTGGTCAGGAGAAGCAGGTGGGACCAGTGGAGTAGCTGGAAGCTGCTGCTCAGGAATCCCAGAATCCCAGGATCCCAGACTGGGTTAGGCTGGAAGGGACCTTGAGGATCATCTAGTACCAACCCCCTGCATGGGCAGGGACACCTCCCACCAGACCAGGTTGCTCCAAGCCCCATCCAACCTGCCCTTGAACACTTCCAGGGATGGGGCAGCCGCAGCTTCTCTGGGCAACCTGGGCCAGGGTCTCACCACCCTCCCAGGGAAGAATTTCTTCCTTGGTCTCCACGGAGCTGCAAAGAGAGAGGGGCCAGTGGGACACTGGTGCTGGGAGCAGTGCCTCCAGGACCTGTGCAGGTGGGCAGGGTCCTCTGGGGTGGGGGTCCCCGGGGGGTGGGCAGGCACATCAGCTTGGCAATGGCCAGCATGGCGAGCTGCTGCACTCGTGTCTGCAGCTGGTGCCTGGGCTCCTCTTCCAGCAGGTCCTGCAGAGAGAGCACAGCCAGCATAGGACCTGGCAGCTCCCTGCAGCCAGTGCCCCCAAGCCCTCACCCTGCCCAGGGAGGGTGAGAGGGGGGACACAGCTCCAGCAGCCCAGCAGCAGAGCCCCTGTCAGTTGGAATGGCCACCATTACCTTTGTGACAAAGTCCACAATCACGTCCATGTTCTCCTTTTGTGTTTCGTAGGCAGGGAACCAGCTGGAATTTGAGAGAGGAGGAAGGCAAGGGGGGCTGTAGTGGGTGTGTGGTGGGTGCAGAGAGCAGAGAAAGGGGCTCTGCCTTCCGTCCAGCCCCGTGCCTGCTCTCCTGGCCCCTTCACAGAATTACCTTGGTTGGAAAAGACCTCCAAGGTCACCAAGCCCAACCCTCCACCCAACACTGACAAGCCCTTCACTAAACCATGTCCCCTTCCTTTCCCTCTAGAGCCCTAACTGGCTTCTCAGGGCAAGCCTTCCCTTTCCCTGCTGGTCCCTGGATGCAAACAGGCCAGCAGGCAGCACAGAAGGTAGCCCTGCTGATGGCAGATCTTCCTACCAGCAATGTCATCTCCCCAAGCCATGCCCATAGTGGCAGAGGAGGGACACAGCCCATTGTCCTGCATCTCATCCCAGCCCCCTGGGTAAGTCTGGCTGCTGTCAGGAACCCCCCAGAATTCCCTCTAGGCTGCCAGCACCTCAACACCCAGGGCTGCAGCCCCAGCCCCTGCCCCTGCCTCTGGGCACTCACAAAGCCCAGCCCTGCTGGGGAAGCCGCTACTCACCGGAGTCGTTCCCCGTGACGGCCATCACTCCTCTCAGGAACAGAGGGGGAATCTCTGGAGGACAAGAGCTCTCAGGACATGCTCCAGAAGAGAAGAGCAGCGCCAATCCCATCACCATCTGATGGCAGAGAAATAATTGTAGCTCAACAGAAGGATTAAAAGCACCCGGTCAAAAGGCAGAGACGAGCATCCGCCACCAGGGGTGTCCCGGTGGGGCCGGCACCTGCTGCAGAGCTGCAGGCTGGGGCCCTCCTGTCCCAGTCTCAATCCTGAGGGATGGGGAGGGGGTCTTGAGGAATTTGGAGGGGGTCTTGAGGGACTGGGAGGGGGTCCTGAGAGACTAGGAGGGGGTCCTGATGGACCGGGAGGGGGTCCTGAGGGCCTGGGAGAGGGTCCTTGGGCATTAGAAGGGCATCCTGAGGGACCGGGAAGGGGTCCTGAGGAACTGGATGTGGGTGCACCGGGAGGCCGCGGGGTCCTCGTCCTCCTTGGACGTCCTCCATCCCCGTCCCTGTCCTTCTCCTTCTCCTTGTCCCTGTCTTTGTCCTTGTCCTTGAGATTCACCCATAAAAGTGAAACCAAAATCAACTATCTGCCTCTCAGCTACTTGCCTTGGGCTCCCTTATTCTACATGGAGATAAGCAAGCACGTTAAGGGTAAGATAATTGTATCTGGTTTTGATATCGATTTTAGGGTGAGATGAATCATGCTTTAAAACCCTCTGACTATCACCTACCTCCCTGCTGACTACAAGCACCTACAGTAAGTAAGATTAAGCCTGTGCACGTTGGTAGTTCTGCAAGCAGTAACCACACAGCTGCAAACAACATCAGCTTGACTTGCTCTGGAAACACAGTGCTCAAGAAAGTCATGTCAGAGAATCAAAACATAAACCAAAAATCAGTTGACACTTCAGGTTCTTTTTACTTTTGCCACATGTGCATCACCGCCTCGTGGATAAAATGAAGGCATTAGTACCGGTTCACCCCTCAGCTGTATTGTGAAGATATATTAATTAAATGTTGTAACGAAGGAAGATTCTACAGCAAAGCATGGGGGAAAAAAGCCAGCAAGAAATTAAGAATTCTGTATTCAGTGCTGTATGCAGTAAATAATGCATTGAGCCACACACTGAACGATGAGACTAAATGAAATATTGAAGAGTTGCTCATTCAGCGAGCAAGTCTATTCTGTGCACTGAGGCAGGGATTCTGTCTGAAGAAAAGAAGTAATCACATATTTAAGGCTGTATTACAATGCATACCCACAGGAAGACTAAATGAAGATTTTGCAAAAATCCCTAAATCTGATGCTTCCTAATTTTTGAGTGCTTGACTTCATGACCTTGAAAATGGTTTAGGAAAATATTCTTAGGTGCTCCTTTTTTTCTTTCTTTTTTTTATTTCTGTTATTTCCCTGTTTTGTTTAATTTTTTACTAGGCATCAGACACCTGTTTTACAGATGGTAGCAGAGGCAGGTAATCCCTAGCTGGGACCTGAAGGACAGCTCAAAAGCTTGGGGTAGCTGGAGAGTATATAAAATCCGACATGAGACTGATGTAGGTCAGACAGGACAAGTGATCTTATTCTTTGTATTACACACAGACAACTTTTCTGCCCAGCCTCGTCCAGCATCAATGACAAACAGAGGCTTGAAATCCACCAGAATGATAGAAGAGAACCACCCAAATTCTTAATCAGCCATACACTTGCCTTTTGTCTTCCATATATGTATAGCCCTGTTTCCAACAAGACACAAAGCCTGACATGCCCTAAGACTGAAGTTTTTCACTGTAGTTTTGTAGGCACCAGGGCTTCAGGACATGCTCATTTTTAAAAGAAGTGCAAGGCTTGTGGGGGACTGGGGAGCTAACACATTAGGTGGGCTCAGCACTAATCTGAATGCAAGTTATACAAATACCCAGCCAGGGAACCACACATTCTCCTGCCTTCACCTTCCAAGGTGAGAAATGCTCTTACATGGCTCAGAGACTGCTCTTCATTCTTTAAGATAAATAAAGGTTTATGAAGAAACATCAGGTTTATATGAAAAACTCTGGTTTTCCTTTAACTTCCGTCATGATTGTATTTGCAGTTCAACTTTGTATGAAGGCCCTGCATTACCATACCACAGCACATTACTCATCCTCCCACACATCTCATGTGCAGTCAAAAAGTGCCTTCTGCATTGCTCCTCCTCTTCCCCTTCTGCATTTTTTTCACTTGTTCTCCTCTGTGTGCTCACTCATCTCCCAGTTCTTGCCCCGTTCTTCATTGCCTTCCTCCTTCACATTGTGATCCTCTGCAATTGCCATACTTGGACACATATCCATTGCCTTCTGGCTGCCACTTAATCCCACCTGGAAACCTCTGTGATGTAGCAGCAATGGTGTCAGGATCCTTGGCTGCATCCAAGATGTATGAAGAGATACAGGTGTTAAAGACAAAGAAAGAGGAGAGGTTGCTCCTTCTGTTGAGCTTTCGGAGGCTGTAGGTGTGCATAGGTGTCCTCCCCTTCCTCCCTCCAGCTACTCTACCATCTCACCTATCTTCACCTGCCCTTTCTTGCTCAGCTGTAAGGACCATGTCTCCCATGCTGGCCTTCCACTGATCAGCATCTGTCTGGACTGCAATGGGGCAGTTAGATCCAGCAATTGGCTTTCCTGCTCAAAACAGAGGAGCCCCCAGAGGGTATAATTCCACTAGGATGACTTGAAGTCAGGCTCGGGGGTGCACCTGAAGAGACTGATCCATGGCCCACAGAGCAGGCAGCAAAAGCCATCAGATGGATCCTACCCACCACCTCTTTGTGTTTCAGAGACATGGCTGAGCTGGGAGGTCACATCGACACTGTCAGTCTGCTGATTCTTGCATTTTATTCCCCATCCCAGATTTTCCAAACATCCACACACTGGTTCATCTCAACTTTGTGCTGTCCTCTCCCCCTCAGGGATGTCTGTGCATATCCCTTCTGTACCACCACAGGGGCATGATCTCAGTCCCCGGTTACAGAAACAAAGCTCTGCAGGGCCTCACCATCCCTGAGGTGATGTGTAGGGAAAGATGGTCTAGCAGTTAGGAATCTAGCATGATACTCATCAGCCTGAGTGCATGTCTTCTCCACATCAAAAATATTTCCTGTAACTCTAGACAAAGAGATTCAAGCAAGAATCATTGAAGAACCTTCTCTTCTCCAGAGACCACAAAGGGGTGTGAGCAAATAGTTTGACCTAGCTGCTGAGTTGCTAAATGGGTAAAACGAGGTAAAAGGAACATAACCCTTGACATTACTGTGTCTCAGTTCCCCATTCCATGGAAACAAGTTTTGTAGCTCTGCTTTGGTGGAGCAGTGGAAGTCTAACTGTGAGGCATCCTGCTCCTGCACACAGCAGGCCAGACCAAGATAGATGATCCACGCTGAAATACATAACCATTAATTTTAAAAAGAAAAATATCACATATCCATTATTTTTCCTATCAGGTTTCTCTTCCAACACACATTCATAAATAGAAATGGAAGAACAGCTAATGTGCCTTTAGTTACTGTGTTTGTCTGTTTCCCAGTCATAATTCATGACCTGCTTCAACAAACAGGAGAACAAACATATTTGCTTTTGATAAATTAAAATGGTTTGGTGCATTTCTTTATTACATTCCTTTCTTCTTTTTTTTTTTTCTCTCCTGTAGTGTTTTCCTTACAGCGATTCTCTTTGCCTGCTCTACTCCATGGCCACCTGCTGAGTCTAATCCTGGTGTCTGTTACACCACAGTCACGTCACAGTAACTCCCCTGCAGTGGATTCAGACTGGCAAACCACCCACCAAGGGATCTGAGCAAGAACCCCATGTTGTGCAAAGCAAGTTGGGACAGAGGGGTATGGCAGGGTCCAGTGCCTCAGCTGAGTGATTCCTACTACGAGAATGCATTTGCAGGTGAGGAGCTGGGTCTCCAGGACTCAGAGGCTCTGTGTGTGAGAGGAGGAAGAGCCTGGTGTGATCAGTATTCAATGTGGAAAAAGCTTTTATTGGAGATTTTATGTTGGATAGAGACAAAGGAAACGATCTGCACTGCGGGCGCTCAGGAAGGGATTAATTTCTCCTAATTTAAACTGTGTATCAGGAAGACATCTACAGCTAAATAGTCTGTTGTCTGCCTTGAGATTCAAGGAGGGAAACAGGTATTTTTAGGATGTGAGCCAACTGTTTCAGATGCCTCCTTTAGGTTGAGCTCCAAAGCCCAAGGTCTGACCATATCTCCACTGGCCAGAGTGACTCCCTTGGAGACATCTGCACTTAGTGGGGCTAATGCCACCCTCAGGTCCCCATGCAAAAGCAGCTCACGGGACCTGTGAGGACTTCTAATCAAGTAGGTGGATCAACATTATTTCACCCTGGACTGTTATAGACAAACACAAGATGAAGCCTGGATTCAGAGTCTGTTGGAGCCCCATACAAAATGCTCCCCCAAGTCTAGAGCAGTGGTGTATAGAAAAACCACTAGCTTCAGAAGTGTAAGAGAGAACAGTGGACACCCTTCCCTGCTATAAATTTCTGTGTTAGACTGTTCTTTTTGCATCAGGAACTTATTTTTTATTAAGGAGGTGTCATTCCAGAACCATTTCCTCAGTAAGATTAATCTTGAAGAGCAAGATGAAACTACAGCCTTCACCTGTACCTGAAAAGCTGGAATTTGCATTGGCTGCAACTGATCACTGGTGACAAAAGTAAAGTGAATCATGCACAGGAGAGCAAGGAAGTACAGAAAGAAGACTTATGAAAACCATGGGGTCAGAGTGATTACTTTCCACCTGCTACTGGCAAAGTTCTGAGCCTGTCTTCCACAGTGCAGGTGGAAGGAACCAAGACTGAGGCTGAGCAGAGTCATATTGTAGGGGCAGTGACAACAGTGTTACCCAGAACTGTGAACCCAAGGTGCAGCAACTCCTGGACTAGTGGAGTTGGGTGCAGGTAGGCTGAACTTGTGGAGGAAGTGTGTTGATATCCCTCAGCTCTCTTAGAAATCAAAAGCTGACCAGATGCCTAGAGGAAGGGTACACAGACATCCCAAAAGTAAGTGTGGTCCAGATATATGTTTTTCTGATGTTTGTGAGCTCTTAAGAGGCAGCATCGAGGGCACTTTCCAAGATGGTCAAGAGAAAAACCCTATTTGAGGTAACATACCAAAAGTGATTCAGACCTGAGGAAACAGTGGCAGCTACATGTGGTACCTCAGCCAAAGGGCAGCATTAGGGCGGGTGCAGCATTTGCTCCCAGAGTCCTGGCAAACTCAGGAAAAGGCTGTGCTGTGCTAGGAAAGGAAACCTATGAGCCTCACCTTGGAGCAGAGCAATTTCAGGAGCTGCCTTTGGGAACAGCATAGATTGTAAATCAGTATGAAGCGCCTCAGAGAGAGGAAATTGCAAAGTGCACCCAAGTGGCTGCAGCACACATCACTGCAGCTCCAGCACCACGCTGCTGGTGGAAGTGCTGGCTGAAGACAGAAGAATGCTGCACTGTGTGCACACATGGAAGGATGCAAAGAGTACACTTACAGGCATGAGGAGGTTTTGCAGTCCACAGACTGTCAGACTGGCCTGTGGGAAGCACCTGAGCAGACTTGTCCACTGCCAGAGCAGGAACTACCTGGGCAAGTCAGCCCATGGCCCTGACTGACTGAGCAGCTGGGTCTGATGTGCAGGGTGTGAATATGCTGCCCTAAAATACATCTGTTTTTTTGCTGGAACATTCCTCCTCTGGATAATGTTCACTTCTTTTGTGGGTAGATCTGCTTTAGCAAAATTTGTCATTGTTTTCTCAGGTCTCAGATGGCACTTTTACACTGAGATGTTTGTGCTGTGCACATACTAAGGGCACAGTAGTTAGGACACTCACACAGATTAGAAAGGCTGCAAGGCCAAATCCTTGCTACAGCTTTGCTCACTGGCCTGGAACTCAGGAGAATTCACAGGTCTCTGAAGCAGAAACAAAACAACTCAGCCCAAAGTGGGACTCAGCATAAGATGCTGCTCCCTGATATCACAAACCAACAGGAGCCAGCCAGAAGGGAAAGTAAAGAGCCATTCTGGAATGTAAGTGACTGGATGTTATTCATTCCTGCCACTTCTGGGTTCATCTTTGCAGAGGACAAGTGGAAGATACAAACAAGGGACTGAGGGGTTGACCAGGTGAGATTCTGCTCACTGGGTTTGCTGTATGACAGAGGAGCCACCAGCAGTGCTGCACAGTTAGGAGAGCCCAGGAAGGATTTTGCATCAAGCAGGACCACTGGCCCTCAGGTCTCAGTGTACAAGGGAGTAGATGCAGGATTAATCACCATGCAGAGGAAAAACGTAAATAAGTGCCATGAGAGGGAGCAGCAAAGGTTTTTGGAAGAAGAGGAGACCCTGGGAAGTCTGTGTGTGCATGGTTGTCCTGTTAGCTACAGCTCTCACTACTACAGATCTCTGCTGGGGACAAGGCCAGGGGAAGATGTTCTCAGCAGAGTAAAGAGGAGCAGATGTTTTCCAGGAACCATCATAATCTCACGAAACACCACTGAGACTTCCCATACTGGTCATGAACTTAGGCAGGATGGAGAAAACTATTTTTTTTTTTTTTTTTTATGAAAAAGAGACAAATAAATCACAACAGCAACAAACACACTCCCATCTTTAAGATATAATTACATTTCAAATGTAATTACAAATGTTTCCAGAGCGTGCAGATGTATTTAGTCTCACAAAGCAGAGCTAATTTATTCATAAGCAGATCTGCAAGGCTGCCCAGGCAAAATCCACTCCATATTCAAGGGGATTATTAAATTGGTGGGTGTGAAGAGTTTCTTTGCAAAAGTCTCCGGTGCACAGACAGAGCAGGAAACCTAATGAGAGAAAGACAGGAACGACAGGCAAGACAGGCAGGCTAGAGGGGCCTATCTGCATGATGAAAAAATTGTCCCAGTGACAGCCCCAAACTGGCAGCATCGCAGGAGGGAGAATGGCTGCACAACACTGTGAGGCACACAGCTCTAGGAAGAGGGAAGCAGCCCTGCAGGGACTGCCACCTTGGCAGGGTACATCCATGCTCTCAGTTGGGCTGTGCACTCTCACTTGTGGGATGTCTGGAAGTGTTCCTCTTGGAGCCCCTCCGGTACATCTGGAAGCCACCCAGGAGAATAAAAGCAGAGGAGAAGCAGCATCTCCAGGCAAGTTGGTGCTGTCTCCCCTATGCTGCTTGGACTGCCTGCATAAAAGGGAGTTGAGAAGTGATAAGGAGCTTTTTTAACTACACCTCCACAGCTCCTGACCCTGTACATGTTCCTAATCTGCTGCAGTGATTTCAGGTGACTTGCCTGATTTGCATTGAGGCAGAATGATGGAAACATTGGAAGGTGCAGGGGAAATAAATGCAGAGTGGCTGATTGGCCCCTGCAGACTCTGTTTGGTCAGGGCCAACTGCAAGGTGCTGAGAAGATTCTCCTTTCTGTCTTCCAGCTCTCAGTTGCTTCTTCCCTGCTGAGCCCCCGTGACAGCCACACACTGACCTGGGTACAGCAGCAGCAAGAAGGGGTAGAGGCTACAGGACCTGGACGAGGCAAAATGTAGCCTCAGCAGTCTCAGATGGCTTGTTCAGAGGGTCTTCTTTCCCACCAAATTCAAACATCAAGCTGTGCCAGGGCAGGCGTCTTACCCTTTTTTGTTTTGTTTTTACAGGTAAATGCAAGAAAAATCAGTATTTTTTTTCTTTAACCTTTCCTTTCATTTTCCCCCTTTTTCCACTCACAGCTTCTTGAAACTTTCTCAACTTTGGAATAGTGACAGAGCTAAAAAAGAAAAGTGAATTTGTCACAGTGTGACTTTCATGAATTGGAAGCATCTGTAAAGTTAAAAAGTAGAAAAGGGGAAAAAAAGGGCAAAAATCACACTTCATATTCTTCATGAAAGAGTGGAAGAAAAAAAAAAAGAAAAAGTCCCAAACCAATGTGGCATGTGTTAAAAATATATCTCATCAAAACAAGTGGCAGAGAGGAAAAACTGATCTAGCCCAAATTTCTCAAGGGAGAAACAACTTCTCTGCTTTCTCATGAAACCATTTCTCCGTTTCCCAGGGCCCTTGGGTCAGGTCAGAGTGACAGTCCCTCTAGGTGTTGCCCATGCCCCCGAAGCAGGGAGAAGGAAGCAAAATTAGGATCTGCCTGTGACTGCAGAGTTCTGGGGAAACCAGGTAAATCTGCAGCTGAAATATGCGACTGTCTGACAGCCCAGGTGGACAGAGGAGGGACCATACTGCTGTCTGGTGGAGGGCAGATGGGAATCATTTGCATGGGATGGAAGAGGCATTATGGGAGTATCATCTTGTGATCAAATACCACTGAGAGCTGGTGCCTATGGGGGGAGCTTGCAGCCATGAGTGGTGAGAGGGCTGTGATGTGTGAGATGAAGAACCCTGAAGGCAGCAGAGATGGGCAAAGGGCCACCAAGCAAGGGAGAAAGGAAAGAGACATCATGCTAGGGGCTTTTTCTCTTGGCAGTAAATGCAAGTCAGTAGTTTGATGTTCCCCGAGTGCCTCTGCAAACATGGAGTGCTGCAGTGAGCAGCTGTGGGACAGTGGCAGCTCTGGGCTCAGCCCAGCATGACTGTGTGAAGCCACGCTGGGTTTGTGTGGAGAAGCCTGGACCCAGCCCTGCACGGCCTGATGACAGTGCTAAAGAGGGCTGTCCCTTTAGAAGTGACAAGCTGGAAAGCTCTTGGAAAGAGAACTTCTTTTAAGGAGCAGAAACAAACTCCCCCAAGCCCAGTATAGAGCTGGCAGAGCACAACCGGAATAGGAGGGCAGGGACCAGTCATCTTGGAATGCACACAGAGTGGGAGCAGGGTACCAGTGCAGCACAGTGTGATCCACAGCTGATTCATCAGGCATGCTGATATTTTAATGTTTCCTCCTTCTCTACACAAGTAAGTTCTCCTGCTTTAAATCCCCTTTACACCCTTGCTGGGGAGGGGAGAGTTCAATGGCCTTTATCACACGCCTTTGTAGTTTCTGTGGGACCTCAAATGACAGTGCTTTTTCATGCCAAGCAGCAGAAAGGGTAGAAGCCCCCACGAGAGCCTCTGGTGGGGCTGGCTGGGCTCGGATGGGAGGCTGTCCTGCTTCCCCTTAGCTCTCTGAGGAGCTCCTGGGGATGTGCTTGCTCAGCAGATCTGCCACAGAGACCTGAATTAGCCACACGTTTACTTTGTCAAGCAATTGAGCAAAAGTTCCTGGGGAAAACTCTGCTATCTCTGAAGTAATTATACTAATTAGAACAGTGATTATTTGCATTCTCTCCACTTTGGCTGAACACTGGAACTAAGTCTATGTCTTAATTTGCCCTCCTCAAGTGACACAGTAAGGCAGTCTGGAAATGTGCAGCTCCTTTCTGGCTGGCACAGTAGCTGCGTCATACTAAGACAGACACAGAGGGGTGTGTTTCATGGCATGTCAAGGGAGGTGATTCTCCCCCCCTATTCTGCTTTGGTGAGACCCCACCTGGAGTACTGTGTCCAGTTCTGGAGACCCCAGCATAAGAAGGACATGGAGCTACTGGAGAAAGTCCAAAGAAGGCCATGAGGATGATCAAAGGGTTGGAAACCTTTGGCTCTGGAGACAGGCTGAGAGAGTCGAGGTTTTTCAGCCTGAAGAAGAGAAGGCTTCCAGGAGACCTCATAGCAGCCTCTCAGTATTTGAAGGGACTACAGGAAAGCTGGGGAGGGACTTTGGACAAGGGCATGTAGAGAGAGGACAAGGGGGAATGGATTAAAAATTGAAGAGGCGAGATTTAGGTTAGACATAAGAAGAAAATTCTTCACTGTGAGGGTGGTGAGACACTGGGCCAGGTTGCCCAGGGAAGCTGTGGCTGCCCCATCCCTGGAAGTTTCCAAGGGCAGGTTGGATGGGGCTCTGAGCAACTTGGTCTAGTGGGATGTGTCCCTGCCAGTATAGGAGGGTTGAAACTAAATTATCTATAAGGTCTCTTCCAACCCAAACCATTCTATTATTCTAAGATGAAAGCTCCCCTTAGGCTGGGAGCTCTGGAAGCACAAAAGCTTTTCTGGTTCAAGTGGGCACTAAGTACAGTAAGTACCAGGCAGTCAGCAACACTCAAAGAACTGCATCTTCCAGGTAGGTCCTGGTGAGATTTCCTTCCTTGCAATGGAGAGCATGCCATCATGAGAATGAACCCCCCAAGATGGCCAGGAAGGCAGCACTGGGCAGAGAAGCAGCTGCACAAAGCTGGGGTGTGACAGTCCCAGGATGCTGTCACCCGGCACCCTAACGCTATGATTCCTGAGTGTCTGATATCTTCAGGCAAATACTGTGGAGTCTTCTGGGTCTCCTGTGCTGTTTGCTTTTCAAGAATGCTCAGATGAGCACCCAAGTGCACACAAAAGTGAATTTTCAAATCAGCTGCCTGAATATTCATGAGGCTGTATATTGAACTGCATCAAATGGAAGTGTCTGCTGGAAGTGCTTGTGCAGCCACCCGGTCAGGGAGAAAGCCACCACCAGCTTATCTAAGCAGCCACAGCTCAATGACATAGCTCAGAGTGGCAAGTGGTTTGGAGAACTGCTGGTGGCTGATAAATAGGAGTTAGAGGAGGTGATGAATTCATGGAATAATTTTCACTAGTGGACACATCTGAAGGATTTGCCACCTCTTTCCTTACATTCCAAGAGTAGAAAAGGCAGCTGTATTTTTCACATCTATTATTCACAGACTTATTCACTCAGCTTCATGCATTGAAATGGCTAAAGCCTGCTCTCCACTTTGGAAAAGCCATTTGGCTTTTTTGGCTCCAGTTTTCAGGAATGACTTCCAATTTCAGAAACTACTGCATTTACACAGGGAACATGCAAAACTGCCTGTTGTGTAGAGGTATGGGTTGGTCTCTGCCAAACACTGGTTCTCTCAAGGTATATCTAATTAAGGCCTGCAGCATGCAAGTCTCCAGTCACATCTGAAAATTTGTTTTTTTGTTTATTTTTGCATTGCTGTTTGGCATCAGATTTTACCTGGAATTTCAGTAGGGTAACTGCATAGTCCCATGTCCTGCACATGGTGCTTGTGGCCTGTAAAGGAGTCACCCAACTGCTTGCACACTAATGCAGAAAACATCTCTTTGGTCACTGAAATATCTTTTGTGCTGCTTTCTCATGATGCAAAAGTACAGGTGAGCACACCAGCCAAACATCAGCAACGTTCACTGGTGCTTACTGCACCCCTCTGCACTCTTACTGGCACCAGAGAAGCATTCAAAATGCTGCAGTTCTGCTTCCTGCAGTTCTGCAGGCTGTGTGCTCTGGGGGCCAATCCCAGCTGCAAAAATGTCTGTATCTTTTCAGCAAAGTGAGGAGAAAAATTAAGGAGTTGACTTCCAGCTCCCAGCTCTAAAGTAATTGTGTGTGACATGCAGACCCCACCTTGCACAGCCGTGACTCCCTGGAAGGAGAAGGCAATAATATAACTTTTCAATTTGATCTTGATGGCCATGAATTGGTTCCAGAGAATTGGTTCCTTCACTCTGCTTGAGCTGCTAACTAACCCAGTCAAGCTCTGGCTGCTGGTTACAGAAAACCTGGTGGGGATAATTATATACATATGACTGTCAGACTCTGAAGGAACATGGCACAACTTCAGAAATGTTAGAAAGCCTTCTTAATACCAGGCATTGAAGATCAAACTCAGAGCAAGTCCATGAGCTGGGACCAATTTTCTAGAAGTTTGCCACAATCTGTTGTAAGCAGAGCAAGTTATTGGGCTGGAGTGTAAGCTGTCCCTTGGTGATGAGCAAGGGAAGGCCAGGGAGAAAGAACAAGCATCCTCCCATCTGCTCTTCTCTTTGTGTTTGGGGATGCTCAGAGGCCTGGATTTCAAGCTTTCTCCATTTCACATGTATGGTGCATTATCCACAGGGAAAAAATGTGTGAGAAATGTAGGGCAGGAAAACACAACTGAAACTGCCACAGCCACAACTTCAGGGCTCCATGTAACAGACATCCTGGGAGCACACAATTTCCAACACCACGTAACACACCCAAGAAGAGACACTCAAAGATCACAAAGTGGTTGTGTCCAGTAGGAAAAGAAAGGGGAGGCCAAAGGTATTTCCAACCTCTTAATCTCAGATGCAGAAACCCAAATAAACAGACAAGAAAAAAATAACAAGGTTCCGCATCAGTCACAGAGGAAAATTATTTCCTGATCTGAGTTTTGATCACCAAAACCTTATGCATGTGATCCAGCCCCCTCACAGCCATCTGCAAGATTCCTCAGTCTCCTAGGAGCACAAGTAAACCATCACTGCATTTCCATCTCTTCTTTTTGCCCATTTCCAATGTCCCAGTTCTTGAAGTGGATATTTCCTATTTGTTAGAATAATGGGAGCTCTTACCCACTCCTTCATACCCCTCTCAGTGCCCTGGAAGCAAAGTGCAGCATCCTCAGCTCCGTTTCATGAGTGGGTAAAGTAAGACACATCAGATGGATGTGACCTGTCCAAGAGAAGTGGAAGGCTCAAGAATGGAGCCCATGTTTCTCATCTTCTAACTAACAGCTCAGTTTGAAGGACAAAAGCTCATCCTTTATTAGTGAGAGACAATCCCTGTCCCCAGAAATTTGTGAGAGTTTCTGCTCTCAAGAGGGAGGCTGGCTTTTACAAACCCATTGTCACCCCCAAAACAGACGTATCCACACTGCACTTGTAACACAAGCTCACACTGGTTCTAGCAGGGACCTGCAGTGGTTTCCACCACCTTGGCACATGTTTACACACCACATCTACATTACATGCTCCAGTCCAGTGTAAAACCTCTGAGCTCACACAGGTACCAGCAGCTGAGTGGTTCCTCAGAAGAGTGTATTAGGTTCTGTAGAGCTCCCTAACGTAGGACTGTGCTAAACATCTAAGGTATTTCTTGTTTAATCAAGGCTTTTAGCAATAAAGCTTGTGAAGGATTAGGACTAGAAAGCAATTAGGCTCTTGAGAGACCTAGCTACTAGTTTTCTTAACTTTCATGACATATGCATAAGAGTATTTGACACAGCAGAAAAAAGGGCAGGACCTCGGAAGCAAGAGAGAAATTCCTCATCTCTAAGAAAGGGCACACATTTCTGTTCATAGAATAAAAATAATTGACCTTGTAGTGATTTATCTGATATTTTGGAATAGAGGTACAGTGAGTAATAAAAAGGTTTTGGCATCACGTGTATCTGTAAGACAAAAGTGAAGCTTGCCAGTGTGCTGTGTGGTACTGGATGGACCATGCAATGGATCAGTAATTGGCTGGATGGCCCCAGCCAGAGAGTTGTGGTCAATGGTTCAGTGTCCCAGTGGAGGAGAGTGACGAGTGGTGTTCCTCAGGGATCAGTACTGGGACCAGTGCTGTTTAACATCTTTTGTTGGACAGTGGGACTGAGTATATGCTCAGCAAGTTTGCTGACAAGACCAAGCTGTGTGGAGTAGTTGACATCCTAGAGGGAAGGGATGGATCCAGAGGAACCTTGACAGGCTGGAGAGGTGGGCCAATGCCAACCTCATGAAGTTCAACAAAGCCAAGTACAAAGTTCTGCACCTGGGTCAGTGCAACCCCAGGCACAAATCCAGGGTGGGGGGAGAATGGCTGGAGAGCAGCCCTGAGGAAAAGGACTTGGGGGTGGGAGGAGACGAGAAGCTGGACATGAGCCCTCAGTGAGCACTGGAGCCCAGAGGGGCAGTTGTGTCCTGGGCTGCATCAAAAGAAGTGTGGCCAGCAGGGCCAGGGAGGGGATTCTACCCCTCTGCTCTGGTGAGACCCCACCTGGAGTGCTGTGTCCAGCTCTGGAGCCCTCAGCACAGGAGAGACATGGAGCTGTTGGAGAGGGTCCAGAGAAGGACCATGAAGATGATCAAAGGGCTGGAGCAGCTCTGCTATGAAGACAGGCTGAGGGAGTTGGGGTTGGAGAGAAGTCTCTGGGGAGACTAAGTAGTGGCCTTCCAGTACCTGAATGAGGCCTACAGGAAAGCTGGTGAAGGACAAAGGGTAATGTTTTTAAACTGCAAGAGGGGAGATTTAGGTTAGACATCAGGAAGAAATTCTTCACCATGAGGGTAGGAAGGTGCTGGAATAGGTTGCCCAGGGAGGTTGTTGATGACCCCTCCCTTCAGGTGTTCAAGGCCAGGTTGGATGAGGCTTTGTGCAGCTTGGTCTAGTGGGAAGTGTCCCTGGTTATAGCAGGGAGGGTGGAACATGATGGTCTTTAAGGTCCCTTCCAACCTTAACCATTCTATGATTCTATGAGATATATAAGCAGACAGGATGGCTTAGGCATAAAAACAACGTTTGAGAGACAGAAAAGAAGCTGTTTCCAGACAACAAGACTGCTGTTCTCTAAGATTTCAGTTTGAGCAAAAATTGAATTTGCTATGTTGTCTGTAATCTTGCAGAAGAGAATCACCAAGAAACCCCACATGGCTCATATCCAATAGCATTTTCCATAATCTTAAAAACTTCTAAGATATTTGACTGGCCTACTTACATGATGGTCCAAAATCTAGACTGCTTTTAGTCCCCAGCTGAGTCCATTTATAGCTAACTGATGTAGCTCCACTTCAAGCAGCAAACGTCCACCAGTCCTGCTGAGCTTCAAACAACAAGGGGCATTTTGATCAGCTTGCTGCACAGAGGGCACTTGCTGCCATCTGGGTCATGGCCACATGCCACCAGCATGAAGAGCTGCCCTCAGTCATCTTCCTGAAAACAGAAAATCCTGTGTCACTGCAGCATTACACCCCACACAGACTCCTGACTCCAGACTTATCCCTGTAATGATACTGCAGATGTCTGTGCACTGAATCTCCAGTCTAGTTTCCAGTGATGTGGGGAATCACCAGAGAAGCAAGGTGTCTCTTCAGAGCAGATGTTAGGGGATTGTTACCCTCTCTAGAAGAACAGAGGACTCAGCTTTCCCATGGCAGTTGGAGGGATCCAGGCTTCTTGGAGAATTCATATCTCTGAGACCTGCCAGGAGCTGTCAGACATCACAGATTGGTTTTGGGTAGGTACCTTTTAGGAGTCTTGAGCTCCTACCTGGGAATGCAATTCTGTCTAAAAAGTTAAATTAGCTCAGGTAACTGCCTGGAAGCTCAAGTGGGTTGGATTCTGCAATGGGATCTACACTCCAGGGGAGGAAAGCTATGTTGGGTTTCTACCTGGAAGAAGTTCTCAGCTGCTTTGCAGGAGGTGATCAAATCTCATGCAGACAGAAATCTACCTGAGGCTCCCTTTGGTAGTCATATCCCAGACAGCCCTT
This sequence comes from Hemiprocne comata, assembly GCA_020745705.1. NCBI lineage: Eukaryota > Metazoa > Chordata > Aves > Apodiformes > Apodidae > Hemiprocne > Hemiprocne comata. The sequence continues at coordinate 14,347,400 of CM036602.1, read as the reverse complement.
CAGAACCAGAGCTAAGTTTGTGCCAACCAAAACCAACTCAGGCAGTCAGCTCATAAGCAGCCTAGTCAGCTACCTGCAACCAGAGCCCCTGCAAAGAGCCTGCCAGCAGAAGCAAAAAACCTGGGCTCTGATTCTTCATTGGAGTCCACATCTCTACAGAGAGAAATCAGGCTGTGAACCCATAGAAGTAATTTGCAGCCACAGAGGGTGGGCACTCCATCCCTGAGGATGGAAGACAACTTGGGGAACTACCAAGTTGTATACTGGTATACTTACTGGTATACAGGTGGGACATCAGCTCTCTCCCAGATGAGGCAAATCAATTTGTACTGCTACCTTGGAGGAGTCCCAGACAGCCACCTGGTATGGGGGCTTCTTCCCACCAGAAGCAAACCTCTTTTGGGTTGTGCTTGGGGAAGTTCCCAGCTGGCTAATTGCAACTGGAGCTTCCTCCTGCAGAGGCAAGGTATCTGAGTTCTCTACAGAGAAAGACTCCAGGGCTGCTACCTTAGTTAGGTGATACTTCCAGCAGAGGGTCACCAATCACAGAAGGGACCTCCCACCCTGAAGAGGCAAATCATCTTGAGCATTCCACAGAAAAGAGAAAATGCATCTTTGCATAGCAGCATGCTAATGAGAAGCATTAATCTAAATTTAGAGGTCACCTGTAAGAAGATCTCACAGATAAGCACAAATGATGGAAACCTGGACAAAGGTCAGAAAGCAGGAGCAAGCAGAAGACAGTGGGTCAATCTGATAAACATCTTAGATGCTTTATATTTGTTCAAAAGGTGCAAGGAATAAACAGAAGGAATTTAGAGTCTGAAGTCATGCACAAAAATATGATTTAACTTTGGAAAGTAACTTTTTTTGCAAGTCACACAGATGGGAAAAAGAGTTAGTGCTGCCACATGGCTGTGTAGGAAGCCCAGAAGGTAGAAGAGTGCAGGAAGACAAGAAGTCTTCAGTCATGATAAATGCAAAAGCAATTGTGAGGCCTTCGTGGTGCCTCGCGTTGTACCCATATACTCCCCTGTCAGAAGGATTGGGGGTAGAAAGTTCTTTGCCCCTCCACACCACAGATACCACACAAAAACCCCCAAAGCACTGAAGCTGGTGATTTCAGGGTTCTTAAAATACTGTCCTGGGTAAAGCATGCAGCAGGGATACATTTTCCAGGGGTTCTTGAAATGTGAAGGAAATAACTACGTAGAGATGTAGAAAAAGCCACCAGAAGGACACTGTGATTAGTTTTTGATCCTCACTAATAAGGAAAGTGGGAAAGAATGTGGCTTGAAGTGTGATCAAGAAATTACAGTAGTCAATGATCCTTAGAAGAGCAAGGAAGGAAGAAAGCAAACTAAAGACTGTGTTTTAAGGAAACAGATTTCAAGAACTCGGTGTTCATCTGAAAATAATAGGAAGTTCAGGAGGACCAATGGCTTCTTAAGTCAACTGATGACAAGGGTGTAAGTTCAATTTACCCCTAGGAAGAAATGCCAGAGAGGAAGCAGAAATTACCAGTTTGGCTAAATCTGTAGCAGCAAAACAAACAAACAAAAATAAATGTGAAAAGTAGGTCACATTCTTGAGGATAGAACAGAACAGATTAGCAGAGACAAAAACAGAGAGCTCAAGACCCAGATGAAATCCTACTAGTGAGGGAGAAAAGGAGTCAGGAGGAGACATACTGGAAGCACTTCAGAAATAAGAGTCAGACCTTGGAAAGTCCCAGTTTACTCATCAGTAAGGGGGAAAAGCTTCTGTTAACAAAAGGATTGTGATCACACTAAAGTTCATTATCTAACAAAGACAATTAGACTGTCCATAAATGCTTTCAAATCATCATGCCCCAATGAAATTCCTTAGGATTCAGCCAGTTCTCAGAGGTTTGTAACCTCAACATAGTTTTGTGGTTTTCTTTGAAAATAAGATGGGGCAGCTTTCAGAGGGATGAAAAATGACAGGCACAGTAGATAAACAAGAAAGATGAATCAGAGAATTACAGACTCATCCAGTCCTAGAGAAATGCAGATCCAAATACAATAGTGTGCAATTTCTGAAAACTCAGAAGATGACAAGGAGATAACAACAGCCAACAGATTTGTAAGGAACAAATTATGTCAAAATAATGTGATTTCCAGCTATGACAGAGTAACAGGCTTTGCAGAGAAGGGAGAAGTGGTAAAGATCATATATCTTGATTTTAGGAAGACTTCTGTCACAGGCTCATGTGACATTCTCATCAGTAAGTTGAGCAACCACAGGCTAGATGAAAGCTCTGCTATGAAGTTTAAAAGCTGCAGTCAGGGAGCAGTTATCAACAGTTCACTATTAGTCTGGAGCAATGGTTCAGATGGGATTGTGTGGGCACCTGCCCTGGGTCTGATAGGAGTCAACACTTTTATCAGTAGCTTAAAACAGTGGAATGAAAAGTGTGATTATTATGTTTGCACATAAGATGAAAGGGGCTGGAAACATCTTGGTAGAAAGGATTAAAATTCAAAATGCTCTTGCCAAATTGGAGAAACAGGGGAAACCAGTGTGCATTCCAGGAAGGACATATGCACGCCTACAAAGGTAAGAAAAAAACATTAATTCCTAAAAAAACAGAGGAATGAGTTGCCATAGACAGACACAGAAGCAAAGAACCAGAAGACAAGGCCTGATGTTGTAACCTCACAACGAAGACAGGCACCCTATGGCACACCTGAGTTCTGCAGATGGACAAATGTAAGACACAGGCAATACATGCTGTGGTCCACCTGCTTCATACAAAACCTCAGCTGTAGAAGGAGACTCTGCTCTGGGCACTGCTGTTAGGAGCACTGCTCCAGGAACACATGGAGTTATGGGGGACAGTCCAGAAGCAAGAACAAGAAGGCTGGAGGTCTGGAAATATGACCTGTGTGGGAAGTGCCCTGGGCAACCTTACCTAAACTTGACATTTTTCCTTGATGTAGTGAAAGGCTGGAGGAACCAGGGTCCATTTAGCTTTGAGAACAGATAACTGAGAGCCAACATGATAGTTGCCTTCAGATGTACACAGGGCAGTTACAGAAAAGGAAAGGATGTTTTTGTCCTTGTTCAGTGTGGGCTGAAAGTGCAGCACAGAGTGGTGTGGTTAGATGCTGGGGAGAGCTCTCTAGCATGGAACTTAGTAAAGAAATAAAGGAGATTTTCCCAGGGAATGTCTGTATCCATCTCTCTGGAATTTTAACAGCAGGATTGCTAGTAACAATAGGAGTTACACAGGTCATTCCTGCCTTTGTCAGGGAGATGGTTTAAACGACCGCCCAAATCTCTTCTGTTCTGATTTTCAGTGGTTCTCCTGCTGCAGAGGAACACACAGCTGTGATTTTCTAGAGTCAAGTAAGCTCCAAATTCAGTTATAAAGGCACTGCCTTCCACTGAAACTGCTGATTTCCAGGTCACCCCAGTTTGTCTTCAGGATCAGTGGTGCTTCATTACCTTCAAGCTTCATTGGTTTCTTTATTAAAATGTTCCAGCTGTGAATTCACTTTCACATTCAGTATCTCATCCTCTGTCAATGCCTTGAGAAGGAAGCAGCAGACACCTACAGAAATGCTCTGTCTGGCAGCTGGACTCAGCCACCTATCTTGTCTGAGGTTTGGCCTAAGGGTGTCACAGCACCCAGGCCCATGGCAAAACACTGACATAGACATGTGGCCATGACAAGAGGCAAACACAGGCCCACATCCCTTCAGCCAGCACAGCATTGTTGTGACTCTGCTAATAGCAGCCACAATACCTCTTTTGGTTCATGTTTCAGCAAAACTTTTATACGGGTAAATATTCTCATCAATTCTCTAACAAGGCTTTCAGCTTTTTCCCCAGGTTTTGCATTTCCTGCCCTCAATCTGTAGCCCCACACATCTGGCTGAGCACCAGCCTTTTCAAGATCTGCTCCTGGTTCTTCTATCCTTATTTCTAGAAACCTACAGAGCTTCACCTGCTCACCAGTCATTCACTCTCTCACCTGTGGCTTGTTACCACTTCACATCCTAGCATAACATCAGCTCTTTCAGAAGAAAAGAGAAGAACAAGAATATATAGAATGTAACACTGCTACAAAAGGCATAAAAGAAAAGGAGGTATTCACAAGGGCTCATGAAGAGACTCAAAGGTCAGAGAGAAAATTTGAGGGTTTCACCTGAGTGGTGAAGGCTTCAGCAGACACATCTAAATCTGAGACAAAAACCCACATCAGTGCAGCTTGGGGACCAGTGTCTTCACTCTGACACCAGCACCTGTAAGGATGGATGAGGTGTTCCCTGCAGGTACTGAGCCCTTTTTGCTGGCTTTGAAAGGACTGCAGGGTAAGCTGCTCATAGTCAATCATCCTCACTGAAGTCACCTGGCATTTGGTTAGCTTAATGATACAGAGAGTCCTACAAGAAGATGTATAATGTTATGGCAGCTCACTCATGCTTCTGTCCTAGGGCTCAATACATTTCTTAGGAGAGAAATATATATGTATCTTGTCTTTCTCAGAGACAAGAGAAAAGTATAACCAGTGTCCTTGAGAATCTTCCCATAGAAAGGAGTATCTATCTCTTCTTTCTCCAAAACCTTGTCACAAATATTCTGTTGGTAGAGTCTTGCCTAAAGTAGGTGTGAAATCTAGTCTATATAGGAACACCCACCTCAAGGAACCAGACAAGTAAAGACAGTTCAGACTGGCCAGATAATACTTACAGCAATGCAGCTGAGACTTAAGACCAACTGGAAACAGACCAACAGGCCAGTTCTTTTGTTTTGTTTTGTTTTCATTAGAATTTGCAAATTTGTTGGAGTTAAAATATTTCCAGAAAAGAGTTCCAATTAGAAGAAACACCAATGGGACCCCCACAGGTTTCAAAGCCTCTCCTTGTTTCTCTTCTGCTTCTCAGTAGGCTTCTGGAATACCAAGGCATCCAAACTCCTTCTCTGTAGGCTGATGGAGGAATGGGTGCCTGGAAGTTATGGGAGAGCAGCCTCCCAGGCTCATCCAGGGTGCTGCTGTGGGCAGAAACCCCAAGGATTGTCCCTGGCAGCCTGCCACCCAGCCCACTGCAACATTATTCTCACCATTATGGCTTGGGGAAAAATTTAGTTCCTATTAGGTTTTTAATTTGGTTACTTTTTTGTGTGTGTTCTGAAATACAGCTAAGCCAGAATTTGAATCACTTTTCCCCACTTGTAATTTCCCCAAAACCAAAATAAACACTTCCAGGATATTCTTCCTTGAGTGGCTGTATCCATGATGGAGTTCTCCCATTAGATGGGACCAGATTTCTCTGAATATCCACAGGAGTGATGCTCCTTTCACCTTTTCATGTTAAAAACACCTTCTCCAGGGTTGCTGAAGGGGAAAAACATGGGTTTTAAGGGCCTGTGAGCTAAAAACAGGAATAAAATTACTTTTCTTTAGGATGTTTTCAAGATCCCGAGGCAGGGAAAGAGCTGGCCTCCTGCTGTGGCCTCTTGAAATTGCTCAGCTGTGCTACTAGTGAGGAAAAGCAGTAGTCTCTGCTCCACTTTCTTCTTTGTGATTAGAGTATCTTTAAAGACTTACAACAAATGATGCTGCCAGGAAATATTCTTCTGTTCAGCATCAGGACACTGCTGTTCTGTACAGGAGAACAGAGCTCCCTGTTAATGGTCTGGGGGAACAGCTGATTTTTCAGTTTGACAGTAAAATTGAAAAATCAAGTAGAAAAAAGGCTTTTCTTGGATCGTACTGGAATATTATTTTTCTTGCTAAGCCAAAAACGTTGTTCCACTCAGCATGAAATATTTCATACAATCCCAAATGAAATGTTTGATTTTGTATACTTGTCAGAAAAGCAAAGAAACTAAAAGGAGAGATTCACAAAGATTGTATCAAGCCCAAGGAATGCAGCCCTTACTGCTGGGAGATCCTGTTCTGCCTTAGAAATGTCTTACCTCCCATGAGGACAAAAACACAGTTGTACTTGAAATCCAGTGATGTTCATTACCCACTTCTGTAGTACAGAGGGTAAATGATGAACATCTGTGTATAAAGAAAACGGCCCCATTCCTCACTGGTTTCCATTTTTAAATGCCCTCAGGACATAGTTCCAGCTATTGGGATAAGCTAGCATATTAGCAAAGAGCTTACAATTAAAATGTATATGTATTTTAGAATTTTAATGTAAGCACATGAACATTAAAGAATTGATAAGGGAAAAGGGTATCATAATACTTCACTTTTTTTCCCCCAATTTCTTTATCCAACCGGAGGCTTCCATAATAAGCAGAGAGGCATCATCTTACCTAGTGAACTTCTGAACCTCTGTAAATGCAAAACGCCTCAAACTATTAGGAAAGAAGATAATATCCTGACTTCCAGTATAAACTTTACTCTTAGCTGGGAATTCCAAGGGCAAGAGGTGAGAGAAGTGTCTTTTCTTAATCCTGACTGACAAAGCCGTCAATTCATTTTCAAGACAGTTGAACAAAACCAAGGGCAAAGTTTTTTAAAGATAAGTAGATAGCCAAAGTATCTTAATATTACCCAAACTGTCCCAGAAGAAATAATGAATAAGGGAAAATAACAGCTGGGAATGTGAGTGGAAAGATACTGTAATGCAATCAAAAGAGAACAGAACAAATGAGAAGTCTTTAGGAGCACCCCAACAAATGTCAAGAGGGAAAGACCTGAACTATTTCTGTGACCAGAAGGTGTGGTCTCTGTACTGTAGGAAATGAGAAACTAGGGCTGTAACTACTATCCCGTTCCTAACTCACAACTTGAGAGTATTAGAGATGCCCTTAAAAAAAAAATCACAACATAGCAGCCACACAATCTCAATGGGATGAACCAGAGCAGTGTAGAGGAGTGCTGGAATGTTGAACAAGAATCACTTCTCTTTGCACAGGCAGATGGACAGCACCATTGTGACTGCTGGGACTCTGCAGGCATCATCACCCTTGAGGATTTTGTGTGTTTGCCCTACCCAGCACCACAAAGAGAGCTGCAAACCCTCCTCGGATTTGATGTCCTCACACAGGGGATGGCCATGGCCAGCCAGCAGTGCCAGGAATACAGCTCCAAGGGAAGAAGGGACAAGGTGGCCTCTAGAAGTCCTGGACATAGACTTAGAGACTGATACAAGCTGGAAGGTTCTCTGGAGGTCTCTGGTCCAACCTCTACTGAGGACAAAATGGACTTTGATAAAGTAGCAGTTGGAGTGAAAAGATAGTGTTTTCAGTTCTCAGGGAAGTAAGGAGGGGGGTCAGCAGAACTGCCCCCATGGACTTCCAGCGGACAGACTTTGGCCTTTTGAGGGTGTTGATCAACAAAATCACTTAGGAGGCAGCCCTGAAGAATAAAGGAGTCCAAAAAGGCTGGACATAATTAAAAAAAAAAGTCTTAAAGTCTCAGGAGCAGCTGTCCCCATGTGCCAAAAGGCAAGTTGGTGAGGAAGAAGACCAGCCTGGCTGAATAGAGAGCTTGGGCTGGAACTCAGGGATAAAAGAAGAAGTTATGGCCTTTGGAACAGGGGGCAGGCCTCTCATGAGGACTACAAAAATGCAGTGAGGCTATGTGGGGAAAAAATTAGGAGATGCAAAGCCCAACTAGAACTCAAGCTAGCTACATCTACTAAAGACAATAAAAAATGTTTCTATAAACAACAACAAAAGGAGGACTAGGGAAAATCTCCATTCTTTACTGGATGCGGGGAGAAACTTAGTGACAAAGGATGAGGAAAAGGCTGAGGTGCTTAATGCCTTCTCTGCCTCAGTCTTTACCAGAACTAGTTGTTTCCTGGACAGCCAGCCCCCTGAGCTGGAGGACAGGGAGAAGGAACAGAATCAAACCTTCTCAATCAAAGAGGAAATTGTCAGGGGCCTGTTGTAACACTTAAACACAAGTCTTTGGGGCCGGATGGGTTGCACCCAAGAGTACTGAAGGAGCTGGCTGATGTGCTCCCCAAGCCTCCTTCCCTCATTTACCAGAAGTCTTGGCAAACCGGGGAAGTCCCAGTGGACTAGAGGGTGGCAAATGTGACACCCATCTACAAGACAGGCCAGAATGAGGATCTGGGAAACTACAGACCTGCAGTCTGACCTTGCTGCTAAAAAAGGTCATGGAGCAAATCATCTTGAGTGTATTATGTATCACTCACAGAACACCCAGGTGATCAGGCCCAGTCAGCATGGGTTTATGAAAGGCAGGTCCTGCTTCACCAACCTGATCTCCTTCTATGACAAGATGACCCGCCTACTGGATGACGCCGTGGATGCTGTCTACCTGGACTTCTGTAAAGCCTTTGACACTGTCTCCCACTGCATTCTCATGAAACTACTGGCTGCTCATGGCTTGGATGGGCATGGTGTCTGTTGGACCAAACACTGGCTGGAAGGCCAGGCCCAGAGAGTGGTGGTGCCCTCAATCCAGCTGGCAGCTGGTTACAAGTGGAGTCCCTCAGGGCTCGGTGTTGGGACCACTTCTGTTTAACATCTTTATCAATGATCTAGATGAGGGGATCAAGGGCACCCTCAGTAAGTTTGCAGATGACACCAAGTTGGGTGGGGGTGTTGATCTGCTTGAGGGTAGGGAGGCTCTGCAGAGGGACTTGGACAGACTGGATCGATGGGCCGAGGCCAATTGTATGAGCCTCAACAAGGCCAAATGCCAGGTCCTGTGCTTGGGCCACAACGACCCCAGGCAACACTACAGGATGGGGACAGAGTGGCTGGAGAGCTGCCCAGCAGAAAGGAACCTGGGGCTGCTGATTGACAAGAGGCTGAATATGAGCCAGCAGTGTGCCCAGGTGGCCAAGAAGGTCAATGGCATCATGGCTTCTAACGGAAATAGTGTGACCAGCAGGTCTAGGGAAGTGATGCCCTGTACTGGACATTGGTGAGGCCCCACCTCGAGTCCTGTGTCCAGTTTTGGGCACCTCAGTACAAGAAAGACATCGAGGTGCAGAGAAGAGCAACTAGGCTGGTGAAGGGCCTAGAGAACAAGTCTTATGAGGAGCAGCTGGGGGAACTGGGGTTGTTCAGGCTGAAGAAAAGGAGGCTGAGGGGAGACCTCATCAGCCTCTACAACTGCCTGAAAGGACATTGTAGAGAGGTAGGTGCTGGTCTCTTCTCCCAAGTAAATAGTGACAGGACAAGAGGGAACAGCCTAAAGCTCCACCAGGGGAGGTTTAGGCTGGACATTAGGAAAAATCTTTTCTCTGAAAGGGTTGTCAGGCATTGGAACAGGCTGCCCAGGGAGGTGGTTGAGTCACCATCCCTGGATGTGTTTTAAAGTCGTATAGATGTGGTGCTTGGGGATGTGGTTTAGGGTGAACATGGTAGAGTAGGCTTAAAGGTTGGACTGGATGATCTTAAAGGTCTTCTCCAATGTAAATTATTCTATGATTCTATGATTCTATGAAAGGTGCTCAGGGACTTCTCTAGTGACACTTGAGTAGGAAAAGATCTCCTGCAGGAAATAATAATTTTTGGCTTCCGTCATCTCCTGGACTCTGTTCAGAAGAGCTAACCAGTTGGAGGAGCTGCTGGGAGCAGTCATCTGGCAGAAAATCTCAAAAAGAGTCTGCAAAGGTAGACAGCAGGGCATGGCTAATAGCAGAGAATGGGACTGCCCTGGAGGAAACTTAGAAGACTCTGCCTTTCCCACTTCAACCCAGAGCAGCAGTTATTCAAGAAGAGGTTGTTCCTGGAGCCCAGGAATGATGTCCCCCATGTAAGCAACACACATACAGTTTAAGGTGGGCAAAGAGCTCATTTGCAAAGTGTTTTTTGGCAGAGTCCACCCTGTGCAGACATAACAGGGCAGTGCAAATAGTGGACTGAAAAAATAGATCTGTTATTGAAGAGCTTGCAGGACCAAATTCCCATTGGCCTGGTAGAGACACAAGAACAACCAGGTGAGTAATTCAGTAAGGACCCATCACAGACATGGGCTGTTATATCAGTGTCTCTCACAATCAGACACATTCCCTATCTGCTCTCAGGTCAGGACTTGGCTCTAAGCCCAGGAGAACATACAGATATAAACAGGTCTGTGACACCTTCTAGTGAGGTTGTCAAGGACCTTTTCCACCTGCTGGTGAAAATAATTCTCCATACAAAGCTGCTTTTTAAGGGTAGAGTTTGAGGCCAGAAGCATAAAAGGAAAGCTTCTGCTTCACTGAGCTGGGACCAAAAAAATGAGCTGGTCACAGTATCAATGGAGGATGCTTCTTCTCTTGGGAAACTGCCCTGTGAGTGAGAATATATTGCAAGGGGATGAAAAAAACCCCTCATTTGTAAGGCAAAGAGCTTTTTCTCTCCTGACCAGCCGTGATGAAGTCTCAGAATCCAGTGAAATGCACAGGCTGAATGGCAATTTCAGACTAATACACTAACCATAAGGATAAGCCAACATATGGACCTTACATTCTGCCATGGTTTAGCAGAATTTAATTGGATCATCCATTTTTGCAATATTAACATATCAGGGCTGCTGCTAATCCCTTGGGAAGTTCTGTATGTTGCAGATTAAAGCACTTTTCACAATCTGCATGACACGGTTGGCTAAACAATATTAAGAAACTAAGTCTCCAAACACTTAACTGCTAATTTAATGCAATTTCACAAAGTTCGATGCTTTCTGTGGGTGCTGTTGAGATGCATGAACCCACAAGTACATTTGTCAAGATAATCTACCCAAAAGAATCTAAATGTTCCAGGGGATGCTTTACTTTAGTTTAAAATACTGCTTCTTTACTGCAGCTGGAAGTGCATTATTGAGATGGATTCTAACAAAAGAAAAGAAGTCTTTGAAGTATTGGTCCCTTTCTCAAAGAGTACACACAATCTTCACAACAGACTGCACTTCCAGGCTGCTTCTGGATTCTAAGCAATGACTATATTGTTCAGTTGCTTGGATCTACATCCTCAGCACAAGCAATTCTTTATTTAAAAATTGATGCTGGAATCCAGATTCTCCCAAATTCAGGTATGTGGATATGAATTATGTGGATTCAGATCCCTATCTGCTCATCGTCAGACAACAGCAAAAGTCCAGAACAGACTCCACTGCATGACAGACTGGACAAGTCATCAGACAGTGCTTAAAAGACAAAGCTTGATGAAAGTCACTTATACCATGTGAGCACTCAACCCATCTCTACAGTGTAGAAAATTAACACAAAATCTGTTCACTTCAAGCTCATGAAAAATGCTGGTGATCATGAATTGTTTAAATTTTCCCTGGATAATGAGTAAAAAGAGGCAAAAACCTTAACAAAAAAAATGCAGATTTTGAACTCCTAGTTGCAGTGGTTTAGGCCCATAAACACTCTTCAGTGTAGGGAGGTGATTAATTTTTCTATGTGAAATTAAAAAAAACAAAAAACAAACCTCACAAAAGAAAGTTAATAATTAGAAAACATTTAAAATTATACAAGGAGGAGATCAATGATCTGGCCACTGAGGGGAATCCAATACTCTCAGAATTTAATTTTAATTACTATAGATTTATGGCACTAACTAGTCATCTCAAAATGTATCTTTGCTACAGATAATTACACTGTGATAATTGTAAAGATTCCTCATATTATCAACTCATGTGGGTCCCTGCAGGGAAAACAGTAGGACAGGAAGCTAATATCATGGCCATAATGCTTTAAAGATGTAAAAAAGTAAGCCAGAAGATAATGCAGTTTAGCATCACGGATATCCAACAGCCTTGTGTTTGATTGCCCTTAGGTTTTAGACATATATCTTATAAATCATGATATGAATCTTTCTCAAGTCAACATGGCACTAATAAATAAATTGTTACAACACCCTTGCCTAATCATTGCCTGGCCCTGAGCAGAGCAGAGGAGCAGGACTCCCAGGGTAGGGCTTCTTCCTGGTGACAGTCACTGAAGAATGCTTCAGGAGAAGAATCCAGTGTGAGATGGATTAAAGATGGGGATTTTCCCCTGCTGATAATAATTTAAAAAAAAAAAAGAAATCCTGCTAAGAGATAGTCAGAAGTGAATGGAGAACAGTACAAAGAACAGCCTCATGGTACTGTGTAAATCCACGGTGCATCCACTTCTTGTATATTGTCTGATTTCCCCATCTCAGAAAGACTCTTATAAAACTGGTGAGCAAACACAGAAGAGGGCAACAGAGAAGATGAAAGGTATACAATGACATCTGTGTAAGAAAGAGATAAATAGGCCACAAATCTCCAGCTTGGAAAAGAGGTGACAGTTGTTTGTCATTTCTTACAGTAAGAGTCCTGGAACTCTCAGATAGCACACTCAAAACAAGCAGAAAGAAACAATGTCTTCATACAGTGTGTAAATTGTCCGTGGAATTCACCACAGGTTGTTTTTGGTGTTAGAAAATAACTTTTTTCAAAAGGGTTTGGGCAGATTAATGGCAGAAAAAGAAACAACAGGTGGACCGTCCAGGCAAAAGGAGCCCTGAAAACAGGACACACAGCCTCAGGTATAATGGAAAGGGAAAGACCTTTCCTGGGATGAGACAGTACTAAGTGGAGTTTGCTGGCATCCAGGAAACTTTACAGGTTTCTGGGGTGAGAACAAGCCTGAAAGAAATAAAATAGAGGGGAGAAAAGACATTTGTAAAAAATACTTTCACTTCTATTCTGTCTCACCCTGAAGGTCTCTGGTTTTAAGATGCTCACTGCTCCACTTTGAGGGTTTTTTAATTTGCTTAGTTTACAAGCCTTTTGGTGCTTGGGGCATGCTTGCTTGAAGGAGATAGTTCAGACAGATCCACCTGAAAGCTCTGGTTGACCTGGGCTCCTGTTACACACATCCACTACATTTTTCAACATGAAGCTTCTTACCTCTCTTCTACTGAACATCCCCAAGGAATGATCCAACCAACAAATCAAATCACAGTTTAGAATAGTATCTTTGGAGCTTTTAAAGCTACTTTCAGGAAAATCTGACAAGCCTGCCACTATTCATGGAAGTGTGCTGTACAACCATTGCATCCTGCAGAAGTACTTGTTTTTAGTAACATAGAGGTTACACCTGCTCGTTCCTTCCTTCTTTGCATCCTTCCAGACACCAGCAATAACTGAATTAGTCGATACCCACAGACAAATAAATCACAGGAGTAGCTTAGTGGAGCTGAGAAGACATACAAAAAGAAGGATGTTGAGAGTGTGGTGAATCACTGGATTTCTTTTCCATAAGCACTGAAATTTGGTTAGGAGTTCACAGCCGGACCCTCACCCTTCATCTCTTGCAGTCCATACTGCACTGCAGACTCCTTATATTTAAAGGCAATAAAAATGGCCATGCAGACAAGCACTTTATTTTAGAAGGGGAGAGTTGAGCTGGGATATATTATCAGCTGGAAACACTATCAGACCTGAAGAACAGCCCTAGGAGACAGAAAATATGAGAGTCTTCAATTTGGAAAGAGGTTTTGCTTTGGCTCCACCAGAAGCTGCCTCAAAAATGGAGGACACTCCCATTCTGTTAGAGAGCTGAGAGCATCCATCCCCTTGGACACATCCTTTCCCCCAGCCTGGTTTGGTGTAGGAGCCTGCTTTGCAGCTCCTTCCCTGTGCAGTCTCCTGACCCCCCAGCCCTCCTTCCTGACCCATCTGCCTGGACTTCTCCAGCCCTCCCTCCCCCAGACCTTGCCAGTAGAGAGAAACCACCCAAGGTGGTGGATCCTCCACACAAAGAGGTGGAAAATCTGTGTGAGGTGAGAGGGCTTTGGACAAGGCAGCAGTTGCTCATGTGCTCAGATGCAGGACATAGACATCCAAACCTCCCTGCTGGGCAGCAGCTGCAGGGCAGGGAGTCCCAGATCACAGGCCTCAACCCCAACATGGTTGCCACCCCTCGTGTTTGATTAAGGTCACGGGCAAAACACACTCAACTTGGGGAAAAATAATAATTGAATTTCACACTAATCCAATGCCCACAGAACACAGACACCACACAGAGCAGGGCTCACATACGTTACCCCTCCCCTCCCTTCTTCCCAGGCCCAAATAATTTTGTTCCCCATTTCTCTCCCTCCTCCCCCCCAGCGGCACAGGGGGATGGGGATGGGGTTTAGAGTCACTTCACAGCCTGGTGGTTCCTGCCGCTCCCTCCTCCTCAGGAAGAAGGATTCCTCACAGTGCTCCCCTGCTTCCCACGGGGTCCCTCCCATGGCAGAGAGTCCTCCACGAACCTCTCCTCCATGAGTCCTTCCCACCAGGTCCGGAGCAGCTGCTCCAGCGCGGGCTGCCCACAGAGTCAGGGGCTGCTTCGGGAACAGGCACCTCCCCTGGCCCGGGGGCTTCCACAGCTGCATCAGCCGAGTCCACTGGCAGCAAATCCAAGTTCACCCCTCCTGGCACCTTGAGGGAATGTTCCACCACGTTCCTCCATGAATGCAGGGGGACAGCTGCCATCTTGCCAGAGGTTGCAGGGAAACTTCTGCTTGGGCACCTTCTTCCCCTTTTCCTCCCCAACCACGGGCACCTTCTGCCTCTCCAGCTCGGCTCTTCCTCCTGCTTGCCCTGCTCAGCTCTTATCTCAGTTCTTTCGTATGTTAATGGCAGAGGCACATCTATTGTCCCTCTAATGGCTCCTTGGCTGGTTTTGGAGCAGGGGGAGCTTCTCAGCTTCTTACTGGAGCCACCCCTGGGGCCCTTCTCCCACTACCAAAAACCCCACCAAACCAAACCAGCACTTTTGGCCACAATGAAGCACGGGGGAAAGAAACCTCAGTGGGATCAGGTGTGTCAGAAGATCCAGAGTCAGGCCTTCAGCTGCGGTTCATCCTCCCTGCTCCGTGCTGTACATGCAAAACCTGCTGCCCTTTGCAGGACGGGCTGAAGGCAGCACAGAGCTCTGCTTCGGGGCAGGAGGGCAGGCAGCTCCCACCGCACCTCCCTGGTCCCTTCCCACAGCCATGATGGATCGTGTTCAGACAAGTGCCACTTCTCCTGAAAGGCCTTAATCCATCAGGAGCATCGATCTCCTGCAGACTTTTGATTTACTTGTTTAATCTAATTGAGCTGTTGGAGCCAGGGCCTTGGAGAGAATATGTGTCCACTCCAGCATTTCCCCTCCGGGCACGTGTCTTCCCAGCACCCGGTGGGCTGTGCACTGCTGAGACTGCAGAGTTGACCTTAAGTAATAAGAAGTTGCATTATTAATCGAACCTGCCAGGCAGAGAGACAAAGAGGTTTCCAATACAAAAAGTTGGAACCTCCTTGAAAATTCACTGTAACTTGTGAGGCTCAAGAAACCTGCTTTTCATTTTTACTAAGGTTGTTTTGTAATAATAACCCAGCCTTCCAACCAAACCCTCCTTCACCAGGCCCCTGGGAAACACTGCTAGGAAGAGAGCAGAACTGGAAATGGGTGAAAGAGGAGGTTTAGTCACGTATCAGTACTGGGCTGGGGTTTAAGTAATCTCAGAAACCAAAGCAAATTAGCCCAGTTAGTACTAGCAAATCAGAAGTGTCCAGAGTCCTTGTAGGAAGCTCCTGGTGGAGTGTTCTGTGACTCTGTAATGTCAGGTAAGATAAGGACAGATCTGTCTCTGTAAAAGAGACTGATTTGGCTTATAGATACACTGGAAATTGCAGATTCCTCTCTTCCAAGGAAGATAATCTTTTGTCTTCCAAACTCTCCTCAATAGATCCTAGGTGGTACATGTGATTTTATAGCATTTTAAAACAAGTTCTCCTAAAAAGCAGAAGCAGGAGAGTGCCAGGATCTTTGGGATCCTTTGGGAACCCCTTCACTATGCTGCACTCAGAGAACAGACATGCTGCAAAATGCTATCTCTGCTCATCCTGACCTCAACACGAGGCCACCAATAGTCCCACTTCCTCCTCTGAGGATGATGCCTGCTGTTCTTCACCAGCTCCTCCAGTCCTCATAGACTTTTACACCCATGTATGCTTTATTCTCCTCCCATTCAAAGGACATTGTCTCCCTGGAGTGGCTCTTTGCCATCATCATTCATGTACCCTGGATAAATCTTTCCCATTCTTCTGCTTCCTGAGAGGACTCAGCTACTGAGCAAACAGAAGAGGAGAGTGAATTCCCCTGTTTATCAACCAAAGGAATGTTCAGCTGCATCAGGCCAAACAAGACCAGGCAGCCTGGGACAAGTGTAATGGTGGTGCAATGCTGGTGCTTATGAAAACAGAAGGAAGCATTATAACCTTTCAGTTGAGTTCTCTACAAAGCACAAGCCAGAAACAGGCTCCCACTACCCCAGGAAAGTCCAACTTTCAATATTTTGCAAAACCGGCTTCTCCACTGAAGCCTGTGGTGCTGCCATGTTGAAGAAAGCTCTGTCCCATTCCTGAGGATCAAAACCTCTAACCAGCATATTCTGGGATGCAAAACTCTTTATCTGCAGTATTACATGTTCCTTCAGGCTGGATGCAAACCCTGTAATGCCCAAAAATCTTCCAGCCCCAAATTGTAGTTTCTTTTTGAACATGTTATGGCTTGTGAATCCTGAATCCAGGCCAAACTGCACTGATGATTTGAAGCCCAGGATGACATCTCTTGTTTTTGGGGCCTTGTCAACCCCATCCTGGGCTCCACAGGCAGTTATAACCTGAGGTATTCTCCTGTTTACTATTAAGCACAGCTACCTCTTTTGCATCCTTCAAATAGCCTGGGGGCTGCTCTGGTCTGCTACCTCAGCAGGGCAGTACTACACACCAGGGACCTTCCTTCCCCTGGGGAACTGATGCCCCAATGTCTTGGCCCATGACAGTGCTGTCCTCCAGCTGTCCTCTCACAGCCAACTCCAAAGCCTGCCTCCCACGGCAGCGTCAGGCAGTAAATCAGCCTTCTGGGCTGAAAGGAGCAAAAGCATCAAGCAAGTGAGCTGGAACAGTCTGGGGTGATTAAAGTTATTACTGGACCACTCAAAAGAGCATAGGGACTTATCAGCTGGCAAATGTTGGATTAGGAGGTCTCAGAGTTACCCGCTCCATGCCAAGAACCTCTCAGGCCATATGCTGAGAAGTCTTGGGCAGAGAAAGATTAATTGAAAGCAGGTTTGTGCAGTAAGTTAAAGTGAAAAATCACTCTCTAAATGAGGGAAGATCCCAGGGACTACACAGAGTGATTATAGGCACTAGTGCTTAGCCTTTAATTCAACAGACTCTGTCTTTTCTCTTTATTTATCAGGCTAAAGCTAGCCCTCCCCTCCTCCTGAGCACAGAGAGTAAATTTAAGCTGCCAGAACCCCTCAAAGCCTGGAGCAGCCCAGTTAAGCCTTCGGCATGCGAGGCAGAAGTTAGCTCATGGGCTCTGAGCAACCTGATCTACTTGAAGATGTCCCTGGTCATTGCAGGGAGGTTGAACTAGAAGACCTGTGAAGGTCCCTTCCAACCCAAACAGTTCTAAGATTCTAAGACATTCCAGCTGTCTGCAGTCTGAAGGAATGAGGAAAATCCAGGTATTTCTGTCATCTGGTTTGAAGGTGTCTGAGAATTTGCTGGGAGTAGGAAACTGGGCCAGAAATGGCACAAGCCCTGTCATGGGCAGGGGGTTGACTTTGCCACAGGTTAGATAGAAATATTAAAGAAAGGGGTAGAGGTGGAAGTAGGGAGATTTATGGTGTGGATTTCTGGGTCCCTGCAGTCTTACTCCCAAGCTGTGCACTGTTCTGTACTCCTAGGAATTACTTGTTTTGCTTCAAGTTGCTAAATAGGATATAATTGTCCAGTCTACAATTTTCCTGGGAACTTGTACACTTTTGCAGTTTTTGGGGATTTGGGGTGAACAGGGGGACAAGTCATGGAAGAATCCAGTGCCATTACAGCACTGCATGCCTCGAATTCAACCACTGCAGGGCATAACAGTGGTGCAGATGCATCACATGGCTGGCTGGAGTTAGACCCTGTCTTTAACTGGGCATCCACAGATTCCTAATTGTTGGGAATGCAGGTGTCATCTTGGTACTCCAAGTGCTCATGAAAGACTGGAAAGAAAGTCCTGATCCCTCTGAAATCACTACAGCCTGTTTCAGTGACCCAGGACTTGGGAGCTGAGTGGTGGAAAAGGAAAATAAAAAATCTGGTAGACTTTTTACAAGGGCATGTAGCGATAGGACAGGGGATAATGGCTTTAAGCTGGAAGAGGGGAGATTTAGGTCAGACATTAGGAGGAAATTCTTTGCTGTGAGGGTGGTGAGACACTGGCCCAAGTTGCCCAGAGAAGCTGTGGCTGCCCCATCCCTGGAAGTGTTCAAGGGCAGGTTGGATGAGGCTTGGAGCAACCTGGTCTAGTGGGAGGTGTCCCTGCCTATGGCAGGGGGTTGGATTAGATGATCTTTAAGGTCCCTTCCAATTCAAACCAGTCAGGGATGCTATGAGAAACCCAGCCCATGAGGAGTGTGAAGTAGGCTGCAGGGGGGTGTTATGGTCAAACCCTCCACCTCAGTAATTCTTTCTTTTTTGTTGTGCAGCCAACAAGTATCTAGAAGTCCTGCCTTGCTTCATCCTCTCTGGAAAATGAATGCCTGGTCTCAGCCAGGTCTCTACTTTTTCTGATTCCCTGTGCATGTAAAGGTGTCAGCAACTGAACAATTGTTGGGTTGTGCAGAGCAGTGTCTCTGGAGGGGGTGTGTAAAATAGGGTAGGTGGGATTAGGCTGTGGTTCCACCACCCTTCTTTTTGCTGGCTGCTAAACTTAGCAAGCCATGTCCTCTGCTAAACCCTTGATCAGGCTGCAAAAACCTTCTGTTCAAGGACTTTAACAAGCACCATATGGAAAGACTTTGCTTTATTAAACTAGAGATTTAGGTCGAAAAGAGTCAAATAACTAATTCTCAAAGCTTTCTATCCTCTTACTGGACTTCTGCTTTTAATGCCATTTGTCTCCCCCTTTCTGTTTCAGCTGACTGATCACAGGGTTTCTGATTACATGGGGATCTCTTCTAGGAGCCATCTTTTCAGACATCCCTGGGAAGAGTTTCTAGAACACAAAATGGAATAATGCCAATAATTTTTCAGTGATTGAAAAAACCAGAGGGATTTTGGGAATGTTTGGAAAGATTCTGTCTCTTCTCTCTGATGTAAACCAGAGAAACCTCCCTTAGAGGAAGATGATGTTTCTGTGCTCTGACAACTTAACTAGGAGAGGAGCTATGCCAGTACTGGACTTCAGGGTAACTCTTTAGGGGAGCTTCTGCCTTGAAGACCTGCCACATGACTTCTCAAAGCACTTTGTGGCTCCATCACTGGCTTCTTTGGACTTTGCCCTTCAGGTACAGCAGCCTGAAAGGCTGTGTTTGCCTACAGGCCTAGGTTGCTGAGGCCTTTGACATATTTAACCTTCTTGAGTGACATTTAAACCATATTACAGATGCTATCAAGTCACCTAGATGACTGTAAGGAGAAAGCAGAGTTGAACATGGCTGATCTTCATCTCAGCCCAAACCCTGGAACTCTATTCAGGTGCTGAGTGGGTTTAGTTGCATCAATAACTTTCCTGTGTCATTTCAGGTGGGGAAGAGGCAGCTCTGAGGTGTGTTTGTCAGGCAAGGAAATGAAGTGTCTTGGTGAATGGACAACTCATGGGAACTAAAATACACAGTGAAAGTTCAAGGCAATAAAAACAGACCAGGCCACTACAACCAAGGAACTACCATTAAAAACAAAACAAAACAAAAACAAACAAACAAACAAAAAACCAAAACCACAGAAACCCCACAAAAAACACTACAAACCAGCAAATTAAAAAAAAAAAACAAAACAAAACAAAAAACCTGCCTAAAAGTAACCTGAAGTGTAGACATGACCATAGCAGATAAGGTGCAAAGCCCCCTTCAAGGATGTGAGACAGGATTAATGAGGCAGAGGATCAGAGGATTCCTGGATGCAGGGGGGGCAGATGGGAGGTTATGCCCATGGCCCAACTTTGGCTCCTTCTACTCAGATATTGTTCTGCCCTGATATCGTTATCGCTTCGTGTTACACTAGCTTGCACTCCATGTGCAACATCTGTGGCAGACATTTGTTCCCAAAGAAGCTGGAGGTTTTTCCAGGGCTAGCCTCTCTTCGTTCTCCTCTTCATACTCACCACCACCAAACTCCAACCAAAATAACAACTCTATTAGGAAAAAAAAAAAAAAAAAAAAAACAAACTTTATCTTCTAATTCTGTTTCTCTCGTAATAGTTTGCAATGCTGTAAGTAATGTTACATTAGAAGTCTTGTCCATCTGATCTTATTTTTCTCTTTATTATAACATTGTCTGCTCATCTGGTTAATGCTGTTTCAAACAAGCCTGATCCCAGGAGCTAATTGGCATAGTGACAAGAAGTTTGTGGCTCAAGCTACAGAATGTATTATTTCAGTATTTGCAAGAATAACATAAATACTTGCACACATTTCATCCTAAAGGCTGCCAAATCTGCTTGCAATGTTCATATCTTGGTGGATTAGCGAGTTATCAGGGAGTGTCACTGTCATCTGAATGGAGATAAGGTGCAGCAAATCCTTCCCTTCTGCTCTCTGACACACAATATCAGCACCAAATGGGAAGCCTAGGACCAGAGATAAATCTGCAGTCCTCTGGGGACCCTAAGCTAAATATGAATGCATTAAAGAGATATTCAGCTCCTGCACAAAGGCAGAACAGCCATTCCTGTATTGCTCTTTGAGGTAGACATTGTACTGGGTATTAAGCTATTAGTTGTCAGAAAGGAGCATGTGTAATGCAATATATTAGCATCTTACAAGAGCTGCTGTCAAGAAAATCTAGAGCAGAACAGATCCAGCCTAGGCACCGTAGGCATCTTCCGCACCATGCACCAGGTTGCGTTGGAGACCGATGTTGGTCTTCAAAACAGAACATATTGGCACAGAAATGAGACAGCCCAGATGGCTGTTAACAGCCAGGAGAAGCCCCACTGCTTGTCAGTCCTGTGTGTTAAAGGTCTTTAAAGTATGCAAAGTGTATTAATAATGAATGCAGTAACTACTGGAGAAATGAAAACTGGCCTGCCCTGTGGAGAGAGGCTTCCAGGAGTGAAGTCTCTTCTTTTTCTAGCACTTCACTTGTGAAGTTCAGTGCCCAGTTATTACCATGGTCACATTTGGAAGCTGTTTATTTGCATTCCCTGAGGTTGCAGTCCAAGGCAAAGGGGCAGACAGCATCCCTATGGCAGGCAAATGGCTGCCTGGCAGCATTTGGGGCTAAAGGAAACTAGCAGCAGCTGCTACAAGGTAGGTGTTGAAGCCACGGGCTTGCTCTCCAGTTCTGCATGTGGCCAAGCCTTCAGTGCTGGGTCTCTGCTACACACCTATTCATTCTTCCTGCTCCACTCCCTGGAGTTATTAAAACACTTCTCCTCTGAAACTGAAAAAGTGCTCAGTACTTCCATATTTTCCCTTAAACACATCCTGGAGTTCCCAATGTTCTTCCTCAGCAGGCAGGACCTGGTCAGGTTCAGTTACACTGCATTTCAAGAAATGGACTTAAAACAATGCCACATTTTCCTACTTATATCCAGCTGTGTATTTCTTTTACTTCTAGTACTATGTGATCTATCATTTTCTTGATTACTGCTGCAGGATAAAGGTTTTGATAGCCAGTGAAAAGAGATGGCCCCTGAACTTTATATCATATCATATCATATCATATCATATCATATCATATCATATCATCAATGGTTTTAGACACTGCCTCAGTTAAAATTCTCAGTCAGAACTTAGACTTTAGGGTTATTACTATCAGCTTTACATCTGTATTCACTTCTCTCTATCCCCCAGAAATCAAGCTAAGTCTCTCTATGCATTATAACTTTTATAAGAAGTTTCTTTTTTTTAGCATTTGGATTTTCTGCTGAGCAATGGTGTGTACCCCCACAAATGTCCTCAGTGTTCTGCCTCAAACCATGGAGTTTCATCCTCTAAACTCTGTATCAAATGGCTCAAAGGCAGCACCTGCCACACTTCTTTTATTTATGTCTTGGGCATATGGGTCTTGAGCCAGAGCCATCCTTATATCATGCTTTTCTGATTATAAGTGTAAATACTACAGCTAAGGCACAAGATTCCACATGCCTGGTCTGTACTTTATGATTGCTATAACTCCAGAAGTGAAGTCTAATTTCACTTGTCAAGAGTGCAGATGTATTTGGTAACAAAAGCCTGTCTGAAAGTATTGAGTGCTTCTGGGTACCCACCTCTTGGGTGTTCATAGAGATGGAGTCTGCCACC
Source organism: Hemiprocne comata (assembly GCA_020745705.1). Classification (NCBI taxonomy): domain Eukaryota; kingdom Metazoa; phylum Chordata; class Aves; order Apodiformes; family Apodidae; genus Hemiprocne; species Hemiprocne comata. The sequence continues at coordinate 14,325,188 of CM036602.1, read as the reverse complement.
GATCTCCCACCTGCACACGAGCAGCATTTGGACAGTGGGAATTCACAGCAGTTTGCTTTTCCCTGAATCCTGCTCAGCTACTGCAAACAGCTCAGCACATTCCTGCAGACAGTGTTTGCAGCAACACTTCCCTGTCTGCCTGCTTTATGTGTCTCTGGTGCGACATTGCAAGGTAACACACCCTGCTCTGATGGGCCACCTCGTACTTCCCATCTCTCTCACTTCACCTGGGGCTCCCTCCAGCCACCCTGCTTGCTCAGTGATGGGGGGTCTGCAACCCCTCTGCATGGGCTGTAGCCGAGCTCTCTGGCACTGGATCTCTGTATGTCAATTGCATACATTTTTAAGAAGATAAAAACATCTACAGCAAAACCTGTCCCCAGACACCCTCACTCAAGAAGACTGAAAGAATGCTTTTAAATATGGACTATTAATTCAGTCCATAGACCTTCAGTAGTACCAGCAGCCAACGGTGAGGGCCAAAACTGTTCCAACATACAGACAAAAAGTAGAAGGATGGCTCCTAACCTGAAGAACAAGCAGAAAGTGTATGCAGAGGAACTAGGAGGAATGGAGTAATGCTAGAAGATTTGTGTAAGGCTTTTTGCATCGTGCTTTGTTAGATGGAGATATTCTCAGATTAGGTTTTCCTAGGTTACACCAAAATCCACTATCAAGTGAAGAAGAACAGAATATCTGGTCATAGATAAGTGGTTATAGACGAATAAACTCACAGCAAGAACCCATTGCTGGACAAAACCAGACTGATTTTTGGTAACCACAGAATAGAGAAGCTAGGCTGAATTCATACCTGATCTGCTTAGAGTGAGGACAACACATTTGGTATGTCCATTTATCCTTTCTGTAATGATGTGGGTCTGAATTAGTGATTAAGTGATAGGCCTTTAGCTGTTCCTCAGCATCATGTCCTGTACTCACCATTTCAGCTGATCTTTCCACCGCTCAAGCAGACAGTAGCACCTGGTGCTTCTAGCTTTTTCTTTTCTTTTTCTGAACAAGTCACCACAGTTTGTAGCTCACAAAACCAAGCCAGTTTATTAATGGGCTCTGAACTTCACTGTACCTTGCCCCAGTTCCCCCTGAATCTGGCTCAGTAATGGCAGCTCCTGTCTAAATACCCTCTTTCTGTGCTCCATCTTCTCCCATCTCAAAAGCAGCAGTCCCCAGGCTCAGAGTGATGTGCTGCTGTGGAGTGTATTTCATGCTAACTAGTTATTCTGAGTCCATTAGGATTATTCATAAAACTGCTCCCTAGCCTGCAGACAGGTTGCACAGTCCAGCCTATAATTTCATCCCACAGTCACTCTGCCTGTTTGCTGAAAACAATTGTGAGACCAAGAAAGTCAGCAACCTAGCTGCCTGAACATTTGCCATGCTGTGCACTCAGGGCTTGTATTCAAAACATTGTTTTCAATATGCCTTTTTTTTCTTTTCTTTACATACCTATTTGTTTTGATTTTCTAGTTTTGTTCTGTCCTTCCTATTCTACTCTATTCTGTTGCACTCCATTTCAATACGGACTATTCCATTAAACTGATTTCACACTACTTTGGATTCAGTGCAATCTGCTAGATTTTCAAGAAACCTTGAGATACCATGTGCAGGTAAAAATATTGACAGTCTGAAGTACAGTCATGGTCCACCCAGCTTAGTAGCCTACCTCTGATCACCCAGCAGGTAGATATGAAATAAAATGCCCCATTTGAAGATCTTAATCCTAATCCTAAGAGTTTAAAATGGATTTAAGCCTTGAAGCAAGCAGGTTTATATCCTATCCAAAATGCTCTTAACACCATCTGTGATAACTGTGGCTATTCTTGTTTTTCATATTTATTCCAGTCTCAGTTTTGAATGCAGTTTATCTTCTGCCTTCCATAACGTCTTGTGGAAATGAGTTCCACAGTTTAATATTCCAAGAAAAAACTCATCTGACTAGGCAGGTGTCTAATCTGTGCTGGCCTTCCTAGCTGGTCTTATTATCAGTGGAGATAGAGTTGATACAGTCAGCAGAGCGTGAGGTGTGAGTCCTCTCTTCTGCAAAAGGATATTTGTATTTGGTCAAACGAATTGCTCCCTGAAAGTACCTATTTCCTCTACTCTCTTAAAGTGAAGCCTGAAATAGCCAGTTCAGGAGCAGATGACTGTGGTTTAGATGTCTCTGCCTGGTGAGCTGAATCCCATCTCACTGTGGAAAAGAAAATGTCCTTTCATCAATTCTGGATTTGCCATCTCTCAGTTTGATTGAAAAATATACTCCTGCCTTTGTCATGAGGCAGAGAGGACTTATCTGTACCTGGCTGTTTTACAGACAGTTAAAATACCTTTTGTTATGCATCTGCTCTCCCTATGAGTAGTTCCTAATCTTTTCCAGCCAGAGTTTCTGCAGCCCTTGATCACCCTTGGTGCCCTCTGTAGCCCTGGACACATCCTCTTTTAAAAATCCTGTTACGCTGCTACAATGACCGCTACAAGACCAAAGCCCTTTCAAACATCTACCCCTTATTTGGGTCTCTAGATAGGAGCTGTGCTCTTGAAAGTGGACTCTGAACCTCTGTGTCTAATTCCCAGCACCCTCTCAGACTGTTGGTGCTTGTAAATTTGATGAGCTCCTTCAAATGTAGAGCACATGACTGATTCCTGGCTTTAATTGGAGCACTTTCTATTCCAGTGCTTTCTCTCCCCTCTTAGCTTTGCTGTGAAGCATCCTGCATGTAGGCAGTTGATCTCCCTGGGGATTAGCTCTGGATGTCCCTAAGGTGCACACCCAAGGAAGCAGACAAGCAAAGGGCCTTGCTGGCACCAGATCTCCATCCTGCACCTGCAGGGCTGCACGCCTGGCTCCAAACAAGAGGCACAAGTCACGCTGGAGCAGCACGCTCCTCTCCCCACTTTGTGCAGCCCACTGCTCTCCCACTCTTGTAGTGAATGTCAACAAGACTGTTTAAACAAACGAGGGCTTATTTTGCCATTAATACGTAAAAAGCCAGCTTTAACTTGTAGCAGCTGAAACAGCAACACTGTCAAGCCCTTTATTTACAGTCACCCTTGTCACAGCCAAGCTACTAAGGCTAGGAGAGAGCCTTTCTTTTATTTTAGTTTCTCCTGATTCCATTTGCCAAGCATTGATTTTCTTTTCCTTACTACCAGCAGAGCTTGAAATTAATAATTTCTATTTTATTTTGTCACTTGTGTATCATCAATACCAGCCAGGCTGGACAACTGCACAGGCAGAAACATTCAGGGAGATGAGAGTTGGGGCTTGGTGCAGGAAGCAGCAGCCTGGGATCAGTGAGCAGGGCATGGGGCAGATCACGGAGTGTTCCTGGTTGAAGGTTGGACATTCCTCACTTACTGGCTTCCAGGGAGGTGATTTACTGTCATCCCTTCTTCCTTGCAGTGTGTTGGGTCCCAATCCCAACACAGCAATGAGAACACTTGCAGGGAGAGTCTTCCTGTACGTTGATGATTTTAACAACTGTAAATACTCCATTTATGTCCCTAAACTGCACCTTCAGGAAAACATGCCAAGAAATGTGAACGAGTATTTCCATTGTGACCTCCAGCTGCTTTCTTTTCCTGGTCTACAGTGGTGTGTCAGGACCAAGGTGTTTGTAGGCTCCATTTGCTTTGAAATGATGTTGCAGAGAATACCAGCCTGTCTGTGGCACCAGCTTGTCCTGGTTTCCATGTAAAAGTCTTTTCAACCAGATCTTACAGATGCACATTCTGTCATGTATGAACAAAATTTAAAGCTTCACGGCTTATTCTGTAACAAAGAAGGAGCTAATCAACATTTCTACAACTACCTGAAAGTAGGAGTTACCTGAAGTTGTAACAAGGTGGGTGTTGGTCTCTTCTCAAGTAACAAGCAATAGAACAAGAAGAAATGGCCTCAGGGGAGGTTTAGTTTGGATATTTTGAACAATTTCTTCATGGAAAGGGTTGTCAGGCCCTGGCAAAGGTTGCCCAGGGCAGTGGTGGAGTCACCATCACTGGAGGGATTGAAAAGTTGCGTAGATGTGGTTCTGAGGGGCATGGGTTAGTAGTGGCCTTGGCAGTGCTGGGTTAATGGCTGGACTTGGTGATCTCAAAGGTCTTTTCCAACCAAAACAATTCTATGATTCTATGAAAGAGAGATGACTGGCAAGCTGTAAGGAAGAGAGGCTGAGCAGAATGAGAGCCTGGGAGAGCTGGAAGTTGAAGGGGCATTTTTGATTCTGCCCAGCATCTGCTCCCCACTGACACCATGAACATCAGTTCTCCATTTGCATCTTAAGGACAGAGAGATTATGGATAATCCTTCAGTCCCTGGAAGAGCGTGTAGGTGCCACTGCCACATCTCTGGTGTGCTGGTTTGGTTTGGTGGGGTTTTTGGTAGTGGGGAAGGGGGCCCAGAGGTGGCTCCAGTAAGAAGTTGAGAAGCTCCCCCTGCTCCAAAACCAGCCAAGGAGCCATTAGAGGGACAATAGATGTGCCTCTGCCATTAACATACGAAAGAACTGAGATGAGGGTTGAGCAGGGGAGCTTTTCTATCTCTTACAGCTTCTCAGAGAGGAGGCATTTTGTACACAGCCTGCTTGGCCAAACCCAGAATAAGGACAGGGCCTGCTTTGCCTGTAACAGCCCTTTTCTGGCTGAACACACGTGTGGCACAGCAGAGCCTGCACAGCTGGTGCAAGGGTGAGAGCAGTGATGGGTGGGAGATCTCTGACAAGGGACATTACATGGGAGAAACAGGCTGAACTTCTCTCTTCCCGAGTGTGTCTTTATCAGAGGGAAGTGCAGTTGGACACCACTTAACCCATAGATGTATGAGGTGTGTGTGAGATGGGTCAAATGTAGCCTGAGAACCAGTACCAATGCAGAACTGGGACCAGTGCAGGACCAGATCTCAGGGTTGGCATGTTTGACTCAGAAGGGAGCACAGCTTTCCACCCTTCTGGATGGAGTGGCTCTTGGACTGAGCTCCATTGTTGTCATGTTGAGATCTGCACACTGTTACTCTGTCATCACTGACTTATTTCTTATTGACTTTTTCATGAGCACAAGAGTACCCTTAATTTACCAAGGCCACAGTTCCATGATTGTTAATAGTGGATTTGAGCACAGATGTTCACCTGGCAGAGCAGACTTCAGACAGCTCAGCGACGAGACCACATTTTTGAAGGGAGAATGCTAAATTAGCTTGAGCAGAGAGAAGGGACTGGCTGCTGAGCCCTGCATCCCCCCAGCAGCCCTGGCAGAGAAGCTCTATTGCACTGATGCTTCTCCCCATGACTTTGATGGCCCCAGTAGTGATGACTATAACTTGTTCACAAATGAGGGTCAAGATTTAGGGACAATTAAGCACAACACTCATATGCCCCTGCCATCCCTGGTCCAGTGCTGGGCAACCCCAAGACTGGCTCCCAGAAGCATTGACTGATCAGATCTCTCCCAGCTTGAGACTCAGAAGATACAAATTATTTCATTGATTGCCTTGAAATTATTTTCTGTCCACATGAGGACTGATGTAATAAAATCAGATGCATTCTAAATATGGAGCCATTGCTCCATCTGCTATTCTCTGTGCCTGACTCACAGGAGTATCAGTGTCAAAAACAGCCTTCTGTGCATGCCTCTACCCCTCTCTGTCCTAGCATACTCATGATCACGGAGCACAGGTAGGATGAGCCAACAGTTAATTCAGGAAAAGCATCCCTCTGGGGCCCATTTGTGTCAGAAATTAAAGAGCTGCATATGACTGGGCAGAAGAGCAGTAAAGGTGCCAGAATTCGTTGCCCTGAACACAGCAGCTTCTGTCAGAGCACTGCAGGTGGCAATAAACCACTTAACTGGCCATTAGAGTGCAGAGGGCAGACAAAAACTGGCATTGTAGCATTTGGCCCTTTGACTTGATGCATTTATATTCAGCAGCCAACAATATTGGAGCAAAGAGGAACCAGAATCAAGGGACTCCTTTCATCACAAACATCCCTGATCCTCTACGCTGTCCTGCTTCGGACCCTATGAAAGTTGTTTTTTTGGTGAACAATAACACACAGCTGAATTAGTGCCTCATTTTCCCTGTTCCCATGAGCTTGGCAATCCCAGCTCCCCACACCCATGGCTGCCCAGCTCTCCTGCCTTAGCACCCATATGAAAGCACTGCTGGGCTCTGAGCTCAGTAGGAATTGCAGCTATGTGGCAGCCTGCCTTGCAGACATAGTCACAGACAAAGGGGAAGCCCTTTGGACACAGAGGATGCTGCTGCTGCCAAAAAGAAGTATCATTTTCTGCCCTGATAAAGCAAATGGTGTCTTGCTCTGTACTGAATGAGAGGCATAGTGTGAGTGGTGTCAGAAACGTCAGTGAGAAAGAGATACTGTGAAGAACTACTCTAAATCATTATCAGATAAAGCAGCATGACCAGCAGGGTGAGGGAGGGGATTCTCCCCCTCTGTTCCACTCTGGTGAGATCCTGCTGCAGTGCAGGGGCCAGTTCTGGGGTCACCAACACAAGAAGGACAGAGAGCTGTTGGAGTGAGTCCAGAGGAAGCCACAGAGATGCTCCAAGACCTGGAGCAGCTCTGCTCTGGAGACAGGCTGGGAGAGTTGGGGGTGTTCAGCCTGGAGAAGAGAAGGCTCCAGGGAGACCTTAGAGCACCTTCCAGTGCCTGAAGGGGCTCCAGGAAAGCTGGGGAGGGACTTTGGACAAGAGCAGGGAGAGATGGGATGAGGAGGAATGGCTTTCAACTGGAAGAGGGGAGGTTTAGGTCAGACATTAGGAGGAAATTCTTTGCTGTGAGGGTGGTGAGACACTGGCCCAGGTTGCCCAGAGAAGCTGTGGCTGCCCCATCCCTGGAAGTGTTCAAGGGCAGGTTGGATGGGGCTTGGAGCAACCTGATCTGGTGGGAGGTGTCCCTGCCCATGGCAGAGGGTTGGACTGGATGATCTTTAAGGTCCCTGCCCACCCAAGCCAGTCTGGGATTCAATGATTCCACGATATACTGCTGTCAAATCATTTAATGGGCTGTGGGTAAACAGAGAAAATCCAAAATCTTTAGGCTGACCATTCTGATCTTGCATGCTAGCAAGCCTGAGGATCCTCAGTCAGGTGTGTTTTGAAGCCTCATGGGGTCCTGTGCTGGCCAGAGCCAGCTGCACCTTGTGTAGTGAGACCTGACCCCAACACCTCATCCTGCTCCCAGCACAGCTTGTCTGGACAATTCACAGAGGCAGCTCTGACAGCAGAAAACACACTGTGCCGTGCCTGCCGAAGCACTGCACTGCTGGGAGCAGAGGGTAAAGCCAGAGTGAAGTGCCAGAGCAGATAAATAAGCCAGAAGCAGAAATCCCCCAGTCACTGCCATCAGCACTGGTGATGGCAGCACAAGTCTACCATGAGCTGTCAGGGACCCAGAGCAAAATATGCCAGCCTGTGTTCCTGCTTCTGTGGGCTACTGCCAGTGCTGTGATGGACACTGTCTGTCCCCAGGCCTTGGACAGCCTTTCCCACCACCCCTCTCTCTATAGTCCTTTGGTGTCACTGTCAGACACCTAATAAGAATTGTTTGTCTGTCCCTACGTCGCGGTCCCATGATGACAGACAGGATTGCTGGAGAGCATCCTAAAACAGCCTTCCCATGCTCAGCTTTCTCAAGGAAAGGAAGGTGAGAAGAAGAAAGGATAAGTGTCATTAGAGCTGTTCTATCACAGCCAGAGTCACCACTGCTAACTCACCATTGTCACCATGACAGCCATCAACACTATCCCAGTTATGATGGCCCATTCCATCCATCCCTAGATTAATTCTCCTCACCCATCTGTGAGGATAAAGACGATCTAAGGGCAAAGGACCCAGCTGTGCCCTCCAGCATATCTGGGCAGCTCTGTTTAACCTCCACATGAAGGAGCAGCTGCTGCCTGTCCCTGATATATCACTCTGCTAGTGCCATAACACAGCCAGGCATGCAGAGGACAGGAGCAATGCAGTGGCTTCCTTCCACCTGTCACTTGCCTTTGTTACCCCCTTTTACAACCTTTTTCTTTCAGCCAAAACAACAGTCACATCTGCCTACTAGTTTATAGATGTACTAGTTTATAGATGAATCACCTGCCTTCCCCCTCCCCACCCGTACCTTTTTCTGTGGAGGGTGTTTAATGTATAGGGCCCATTTACATTAAAGATTTGCTGGTTCTTGAAGCTTTGTTTTTCCTTTTTATGACTTCAGTTTTATTTTCAAACAGTTACAGACTGTGCTGTGCAAGTCCATGTCACCCAGGAGATGCTCCAGACATACCTGCACAGGAAGAGGAGGCTGGATTAAAAGGAGACCTTTGAGGACTGAATGTGTTAAAAAACACTGTTGAAGCTTCAAATGTCTGTGTTTAGTCTCTGAGGCATTTCTTTATGTTAAAATTGCAACATCTAGAAAGAAAGAGGTATGTTTCCAGGAGTGCAGATCCAGCGATTATTGTTGATGTACAGGATCACTTTATCCTCTGGTGTTTTTTGTTTTTACATGTAATAGAGATAGCCAAGAATAACAGTCAGAATTCCCTGTGCTCCTTCCTGCAGACTCGGGCGATGTAGCAGGTAAAACTGGTCGAGCTGGAGCTTGATGGCACAGACAAGAAAGGCACACATTCGGGTCGAAGCCATGTGAGTGTCCCAGAGGATCAGTGTCTAATCCAGGTGTGAGACATGTGGCAGAAATCTAGGTCTGAACTTCTGTCACTTTCCATGAGTGAGTCCAGCTCTAACCTCCAGGCTGCTCTTCTGTCCACTTCACAGATGTTCACCCTCCACATCCATGAAGAGTTAAACCTGCTTTCTTTTCCAGAGGAACAGCTGGCTTCAGTGGCAAAAGTGTCTCTCATGAGCAGGGATGCAGCCCACAGGAAGGGATTTCCTGTGACTGGGGCACTTGGCTGGGTTTGCTGCTCCTCCTTCAAGCCCTTCTGCAAATGGACGTAATTTTTAACACCCAGAAACTTCCAGCAAGCATTGCCATGTTATAGAATTAGCCTTGATAAATCTCTGCCTGCAACACACTGTTACAGTATTCAGAGATTAATATAAAAGTGCAAGCTGAACATGGTGCTGTTTAACAAAAGCAAACACATCTTTTAAAGAGGCAGACAAAGACCTGTGTTTCCTCATTAGCCAGCACAGTCCAAGACAAACCAAGTGGTGATCTCACTGAGGCACCTGGGCCTCCAGAGCTGCTGAGCACAGATGGATCGTTAAGAAAACATGTCCCAAAACACAGGACCATATTCTCAGGCCACATGGCCCAGCAACAGGGTCTGCTCCCTTTGCCTTTTTTTCAGCTGCTGGTTCAAACTTCAACATCCCCCTGCTCAGCACCTTCTCCACTACCAAGCCATCAGGCCTAATTGCTGCCACTCCCAGAGCTGTGGTTGATGGCATGCCTAGGAGCTGCAGATGGGAAGGGTGGACAAATCTCTCCTGAGGACACATGAGAGGGTATAACCCAAATGGGGGCACCAGAGACAGAAAAGTAATTATCAGATTAACTGAAGGAACTTCAGAAGGTCTCTGGTCCAAACCACTTTGAAGATCATGTCCAACCAGAGCCAGTTAATCAGGCTTTGTGTAGCTGTTTCAGCGTCTCCAGAGATATGATTGTGCAGTGTCTTTTGGTCTCTGTTCTAGCATTTACCCACCCTTACTTTGGGAAATTTTCTTCCTACATTTCCTTGGAATTTCCCATGCTCCCACTTGTGTCTGATGGCTTTTGTCCTGTCCCTGTGCACTCATGAGAAGAGTCTCTAAAGCCTCCAATTTAAGAAGTCAGGTAGCAATAAAATCTCCTATCACCTTCATTTCTTCAGGTGGAGCAGGTGCAGTCCCCTGAGCATCTGATTGCATCTCCCACCCTACAGCCCCCAGACCACATTGATACCTGGACTGGCTCCCATGTGGCTGTGTGATTCTTTCCCTGGGGGGCCCCAAGCTGGATGCAGCACAGTGGATGGGATATCACCAGAGCCAGGGGCAACCAGACAGTATCATCCCCACACACATACATGTACATGCACACACATGTGCACACACACCCACCAAACTTGATTCAGTGGGTACCAGCACACGTAGAAGTGGTGTCCATCACATTATGAGATCTGTTCCATGGGTATCTGTCCCATGTTCACAGATCATGTCTCACTGGAAAGCATTGTCTCAGCTCACAGCTGAATGCTTCCCTCCCAGAGACCCCTAAATCTGTACATTGACCCTAATATCAATGAAAATGTTAGGGATCCTTATAAGCAGTAGAACATGACATTATCCTTCTAACTAATAGAGAATACCAGGGCATAAATGAGCTGACCAGAGGAGAGATGGCAGAGAAAAACCCCTCTCCACCCCAGCACCCATGTCCCAGAAAAAGACCCTAGGAAAAGAAGTGGGTCTCAGGTACCCAATGGTGTCTTGGCAGGGGTAGGAGGGTGCAGAGGGTGAACCACAACCAAGGCATGAGCAGAGGAGAACATGTGTGTGAGAGGCAGGAGGGTCTGGGATGGAGGACTGGGACAAATGCTGGGTGGAGTGGAGCAAGACTGAGTAGGTCTGGGAACTGCACAGCATGAGGGGGAGTTTGGGGGTGGAAGGCTATGAGCCAGGGAACACATGGAGCAAAGCAGCTGATCTCCTAAAGCACATTTTCTAAATCCAAAAGAAGAAAAATGTTCTTTTTTTGGTTATTGTATAAATTTACAAGCACACTGACACAGGGCAGAGCAAACAGCAGCAGTGTCAGCCTCTAATAGAGATGAATGACAAACATATTTAATGAATTAAAAGATGATGAAGTATTACTGACAAAGCAAACACCCACACATTGCTCGCGCTGTCACTGATCTGTGTGACACAACAACCCTCTGGCACAAAGTCAGTCACAGCACTGCCATGGGCAGGCAGCCCTGGGGGGCTGCAGGGTGATGGGCAGTGGACGGGGCAGAGGGGTGAGCTTGGGACTTTGTGGACACTGCTGGTGATGGGAGCTGAGATAATATGGGCCTGCTCAATGCAGAAGACTATTCAGGCTCCTCCATCTCAGGCACTGTGCTTTTTATGATGGGATATTCAAATTTTTCATAGAATCATAGGATCATAGAATGGTTTGGGTTGGAAGGGATCTTAAAGATTATCTAGATCCAACCCCCCCCCTGCATTGACAGGGACACTTCCCACTAGACCAGGTTGCTCAGAGCGCCATCCAACCTGCCCTTCAACACTTCCAGGGATGGGGCAGCCATAACTTCCCTGGGCAACCTGGGCCAGCATCTCACCACCCTCACACTAAAGACTTTCCTCCTAATGTCTAATTTTTATTGTTTTCATGATGGAGAGTCAAAGGTTAGCCAAGCTAGACATTCAGAGAGGGGAAGAATAGATTTTCTGATCCATCCTTGGTTTTGAGTGTTCAGCTGGAGCTCAGTGCTGAGCAGTGTTCTGTTGAGACCCAGGAGTAAACAGCTTGGCTAGATGTCAGCATTTAGGACTCAGTATTGTCCTGGGCTTCAAGGTTAAAGACAAACCATGTTTGTTGCTCATATTGGGTAGATGTAGGCTCAACAGCTCAAAATGAGGCTCAGAGGTTGAAGCCTATGTACTATGGCTTGGTGCAAGGGCTGAAAATCATGCTTCAAATCTAGGACACACTTAGGCTTACAGTCTGATATTTTGGGCACGTAGATATTTGGTGACAGGGTTGGGTCATGTTGAAATTAAAGATTCAACCTAGACCATGATAGTCTTATGGGACAGTCCACATGCTTGTTAATATTGGGTGCACAGGACTTGTTTGGGTTTAGGTGGTAGCAGCTGCAGCATCCTCAGAGTCACGGCTGAAGGCTGGGTTCTGCCTGGGTCTGTACGTGTTTTGGGGCTCTGCTGCAGAGCTGAGTTGCCAGGAGTGAGTTCTGGTGACTACACCGGGGTTTCAGGTGCCAGATTGGGCAGGTAAAGGCTTGATGTGCATGAAAACTTGCTGTGATTGCATATGACCCTGGTTTGGGAGCATATATTGCCTTAAGGACCATCTAGTCCCTTGCTATCCCAGTTCCTCCTCTGAGCACTCCAGTGCCGCAGCACAGTGTCAGTGGCCCCCCAGAGAGGCAGCAGGACTGTTTTCATTCCACCTCACTGTCTTTTCAGGGTGTTTCTTTCATGTCTTAGATCTCGTTCACAGCCTGACCCAGAGGCAATTGAAGGATAATTAGGCATTTGGAGAATGGAGCGGGGGAGGTGGTGGGAAAGGAGAGGCTGGCTAGCATTTAGGATCAAAGCATTTGGGATCAAAAGCTGTTGCTGTCATTGCTGCCACAGTCTGTGCATCTTGAAACCTAGTCCAGATTTCAGGCACAGAACCTGTCATTTTAACCCTCCTACCCTGGATGGAGGGATCATTCTGGAGTCTTTCTCATCCTCATTTGAAATGGTTGCACATGCAGTTCGAGAGAGCACAGGTAAGAGCTGCCCTGCACGTGGCTCATTGACAGCAATCACCTGTGTCAGCTCTTCCTCTGCTCTCATGCCAACACAGGCTTTCAAGTCTGTCTGTGCAAGCCAGCTGGAAACTTGCCTGCCCCCTACAGAGACCTGGAATTCCAACATAAGCAAACCTCCTGGAGCAGGAAGGTGTGCCCCAGCCAAAACCAGCCTTGCTTTTCTTTAGGTCTCCTTCCCTGCCCACCACCACGGGGTGGTGATCACTTTCTCCACTACTGCTCCCACCAAGGACTCACAGACCCCTTCCAGTGTCAACACAAACAGCAGGGCTGCACTTTGCTGGGGGAGCAGAACTCTGCCAACAGGAAAGAGGAAGCCAACCCACACCTGAGTCCCTCTCCCTCCCCATTGCTGAAGCAGAGAAGCTGAGAAACCACCTCGTTTCTCACCAGGGTAGCAGAAGGGGTTGGAGCCATAGCAGCAGCCCCCATATGTGGGTGCAGAGCAGTGCAGAGGGTGGCACAAAGCTTGTCCTGCAGTCACCCTGGTGCTGCTCTGCCTGGTCACTCTGGTTTTACTGCATGTGTAGACCTACTGGTGGCATACCAGTATAGCCTGCCGTGAGTCTGACCTCTTACTGGACCAGAGCTCCTGTATCAATTTCATAGCTGCTCGTTGAGGATATGTGGAGCTTTCAGAGAGGCATATCCACCCTCCACTTCTGTGTTACTCAAACATACCCTCTTAGATCTGTTATCATATCCTTTGGTATTGTTGATGCCTCCAGAGCCTGCTCCTGAGGGGTTAGGTAACACCAGACCTGGGAGATTTGTAGATACTGCTCTTGCTAAAGTCCGAGGGAACTGCAGGAGGCCCCTGACCCATACAGAGGGTACAGATCCCGAACCTGTCCTCCCAGGGTCAGATGCTCCTGCTGAAAAGTTATGCCTACTCTGCTCCTGCTCTTATGTTTCCTCCAGCTCCTGATGTCCATCTGACCAGAACAGAACAGTTTTTACAGAGCAGATGGCACTGCAGCTGTGGCAGCCTTGCTTGCTACAGGTAATGTGGCACCACTGGGCAATACAGATCATTGCAGAGGAGCTGGGGAATGGGGGGGAGCAAAATAATTTGCCACAATGAAATTTCTGTGGGACAGGCCCTCATACCCATCTGCCCATTCCCCATGAAGCTGATGACACTCCCTGTGCCACCAGACAGTCATTGTGGCAATTGCAAGATGTGAGATGCTCAGCAGATGCTCCTCATCCCATTGATGTGGATGTGACTCCTCCCACATCCAGCTCTTAGGAGACAGATTGTTTCACAACGCCCGTGATTTATTAAGCTGCCTCTTCAAATGAGGTGCTGGATGGATTTCCTGGGGCTGCCTGCACATCTGCTCAGGGAGAGCACTCAATAAAACCTGCCTATAAATACAAAGACCAGAGAGGAACTTGCCCTGACAATGAAACTAAACACAAAGGGGGAGGCTGTGGGTACAGGAGACAAACAAGAAGAAGCAGCACTTGGAAACAAGACTCACAGAGGGGTCCCTGCAGGTGTGCTATCAGGCTGGGCACTGCAAGGGGACCCTGCAGGGGTCACATTCTGCTCAGTGGTTTTGCTAATGGGATGGATGATGGACTGGAGATGTGCTTCAAAACTAGACCTTAGCTGAGGGTAGGTAGATCTTAGCTGGAAGGAGCAAGCACTTCTGAAAGCAGAGCTGGAATTAAAAACTAACCTAAATAAATAGGGAAAATGTTGCAAAATGAGGAAGAGGAAATCCAGGAAAGAGAAATGTCAAGTGATGAGCTCAGGAAAAACAGACGTGAAAAAAGAAAAGGAGAATACCTAAGGGGGTGGTGATACAGGGGAGGGGTTACTGCAGGCATGAGCCAGCACCTGGTGTACACTGCAGAATTCCTACAAGAAAACCTTCTTTCCCTTTAGAGGTCAGGACCCACTAGTTCACCATAGATTCATGGAGCAAGAGGCCAGCTCTACCTTGGATAGCCTTGCCTACAGAAACAGCAATTCCTTCAAGTTCACAAGATGTGAAAATGGCAAACTGGTGCCAGTGTCCCAGTCTTCAGTTCCACACTCATCCTCCCCATCTCTGCTCTCCAGGGTCAAGGCTTGCAAGTTGAAAACACCATTTCCTTGCCAGTGGTCTGCCTGGGGAGCAGCTCAGGCTATGATAACCCATCAAGTCTTCAGAAGCATTCCCTACTATGTATTTTCATATCTAGATGGGCTTGGCATACAAGGGGTTAAATTAAGAACACACACCCACACACACACCCCCCCCACACACACACACACCCACACACACACACACACACCCCCCTACACCTGCTTCCTTCCACCTGTTGAGCCAGTAACAGATGCAGCAGGAAGGGGCTGGGGGTGGAAATGGTGAGACACTGGGCCCAGGTTGCCCAGAGAGGTGGTGGAGGCCCCATCCCTGGAGACATTCAAGGTCAGGCTTGATGGGGCTCTGAGCAACCTGGTCTAGTTAAAGATGTCCCTGCACACTGCAGGAGGTTGGGCTAGATGACCTTTAAAGGTCCCTTCCAACCCAACGCATTCTGTGATTCTATGATTCTATGAAATAACAAGGGCCATGTGTGCTGGAAAAGTGTTGTGTCCCTGCTGCATTTTTCTAGGTGCTCTGAATGAGGAGCAGCTCAGTCATCCCATTTGCCCCCAGTGCCACCCTAGGATGCCTTTGAGAAGAGAGCAGGACTCTGTCCCTGGTCACCGCGCAGCTGGTGCATGGCACTCCATGAGGCTGCTGTAAACACCACAAACTGCTCTCCCCAGAGCTCATTAGTCAGGAGAGACTGAGGAAATGGGTCTTGATACACTTGCTGATCACAGGATGAATACGTCATGCATGTAACCATTACTTAAATGCAGCCCCAACATTAATTAGGAGAGTATTTCCAGCAGAGAAAGTGTAGCCTCTCTCCCTCCTTCTGCCTCTCACTGGGCTCTCTCTGGTCACTCATTTCAAGGAGGGCTACAGTTACAGCAAATACCTCTTGCATGATGAGCAGTGAAGAAACAATGTGTTATATGATGAGGAACACAGGAAGTTTGGGGTGCTTTTTTTTCTATTTTTTCTTTAATCTAGCCAGGCCAGGAGGGTTATCACTGTCTGTAAATTCACCGGAGGAAACTCCAAGGAAGAAAAGAGCCATTTAAGCTAAAAGCAATATTATCACAAGAATTTGTGGCTGTAAATTGACCAGACATAAATTTAGGCTGGAAATTGGAAGAAGTCTTGTAACAGCTGGAGTAATGAAGCTCTGGTGCAGCTTCACAGACGGTGGTAAATAGAAAAATAAAAGAGGGAGAGGAGAGGAGAGGAGAGGAGAGGAGAGGAGAGGAGAGGAGAGGAGAGGAGAGGAGAGGAGAGGAGAGGAGAGGAGAGGAGAGGAGAGGAGAGGAGAGGAGAGGAGAGGAGAGGAGAGGAGAGGAGAGGAGAGGAGAGGAGAGGAGAGGAGAGGAGAGGAGAGGAGAGGAGAGGAGAGGAGAGGAGAGGAGAGGAGAGGAGAGGAGAGGAGAGGAGAGGAGAGGAGAGGAGAGGAGAGGAGAGGAGAGGAGAGGAGAGGAGAGGAGAGGGAAATCCTAGCCAGCTTTGGGGTGGACCTTACTCATGAAGGGGATATTATAACTGGAGGAAATTAGATAATTCAGTGCCTGAGATATCTAGGGGCTGAAGGTGGTTACACTGAAGGTCCTTTCAGAGCAGAAAGGATTTCTGGCTTAGAGCAAAGATCTTTAAATCCTGGGTCCATTCTTCAGTCATTGTTCAGTAGCAAGTGCAGAGGTAAAACACATAAGAAGTGTGGTGGCTGCAGAGCACTCTGGCTTGTGCTAAATCCCACCAGTCTCTGGCAACTCATAGCTCAGGACATCCAAAACCTGCCCTTTCTGGGTGGCTTCATTTGCAGCTCTGATGGATCTTTCCTTATGGAGCTAACTAATCCCTCATGGGACTTCATTCCTACTCCTGGTCTCGAGTGTCTCCTTTTGGTACTCACCTTCTCTCTGTGCCCTGTGTGGGACAGACAAATGTTTACTTTGGTTTGTTCTAGAATTACCTTCTATTCATTTAATTCAGTGTCACCAGAGGTTGTGTTAGGAGAGAAAATTCCTTCAGACCCTTTAACCCCATGGTAATTTTTCAGCCTCTTCTGTGTTTCCTGTTATTTCTTTTCCAGGCTTTTTCCTGCCCTCTTTTTAAGTGTGTTCTGTTCCTGAACAGCAATGTGCATGACCACAGTCCCAACACTTCAGCTCAGCAGATGTCCTCCTGAAGCCTTACACTATCCACAAAGGACCAGTCTTTGAAGAAAAAAGGCAGAGTCCTCTCAGCAGCTAAGTAGGTTTCAGACCACCTAGAGAAAAGCAGCTGATCTCTAGATGCCAAAAACTCAGCCTCACAGAATCACAGAGTCAACCTGGTTAGAAAAGACCTCGAAGATTGTCAAGCCTCAATCCACCCACCATAACCTTTATCTACCCATTCAGTGCTTAAATCATGTCCCTAAGCACCACATCTGTATTTCTTTTAAACACTTCCAGGGATGGTGATTCCACCACCTCCCTGGGCAGCCTGTTCCACTGCCCAACCACTCTTTCAGTAAATAAATTCTTTCTAATATCCAGCCTAAACCTCCCCTGGTGCAACTTCAGGCCATTTCCTCTGGTTCTGTCATTATTCACTGGAGAGAGAGACCAACTCCCACCTCCCTACACCCTCCTTTCAGGTAGTTGTAGAGAGCAATGAGGTCACCCGTCAGCCTCCTCTTCTTCAAACTAAACAACCCCAGTTCCTTCAGCCTCTCCTCGTAGGACTTGTCCTCCAGGCCTTTCACCAGCTTGGTAGTTCTTCTCAAAACAAAAAAAAACTTCTTCTCACACAAAATCCTACGCATAAAACTATAATTCCCAGATGCCATATTCAGTCCCTCTACTTCAGCAACACTGCGATCAATTACAGATAGCTGTGTGGCCATAAAAGAGTGAGATAGGAGCTGAGGCTCCTCAGATCGAGGTAGGTGATAAGTAGGTGCCACTAAAGAGCAGTTTAGTGTTGTGTACTCATCTCTTGATCACGGGTTAGGAAAATCAAGCTACGGGTTTCTCTTCTAAAAAGTACTTGTCTTGTGTACTAGCCACGATCTGCCAAGGTCCCAGATCACAACCAGTCCTAAACCCAAGGCAGAACCAGGTCTGAAGAAGAGCAGAGGAACTGAACAAGCAACAGTCCAATTGGGGTGAAAGGGATGCATAGAGGTACATCCTACAGTGAATGGACAGGTCAGAGAGATGAATAGATTGTCCATGCAAGGTGGGCACCACTGAACATGACAGCAGCACTAATGCATGCCAGGAATGGGCCAGTGACATCTTCCTGCTAGTTGTCCTGGAAGGCTTTCCAGGATACTTGGGCTTAGATGAAACCATTTGTCCACAACATATCTGACCTTCCTGGAGCAGAGACAAGCAAACTCTTCATGCCTTTGCTTTCAGACAGACAAGTACTTTCAGACTCAGCTAGATGACTAGTAAGGAACACAGCACTGCTGATGCAACATGACATGCCTGAAGAGCAGTATCATGTGGCCACTAAATCATCCCTGTCTTAAATGCCAACTTCAGTAGTCAGCACAACACTTGATGCAAGAAAAGGTCCTCAACCCACATGCATCTGATTTGGCCACAAGTAGGTGTCATTGCCCAGTCACCTATCACAGAAAAGGCCCAGTTTCTCCTATCTCAGTCTTTCCCTGCACTTGCTAAATCCTTGATTTCTGCAGCTCTCCTTCTTCCTGTAATCTCATACAAAGAGCTCATCTCTGAGAGGGCTGATCAAGGGCTTCCCGGTTTCTCCTTAAAAGTCCAGAACACAAACAAAAAGCTCATTTGCTGTCTTGTTTAGAGACATTTCCTGAGCAAGTGCCCCATATGGAGTGCAAAGTGGGGATGCAGGATGAAAGCTGCAGAGCAATAGAAGTGCCTAATGACACAAAAGTCATGGGAAGCTTGTGGAGAAGCCATGCAAGTTCAGAGGAAAGGTGCACTCTGATCCCATGGCCCAAGTCCAAAAGTACAAGCTGTTGCAGGGAGCCTGAGGTGGCCATGGCACCAACGTATGAAGGTCTACCAGGAGTTCTTGCTATGAGTTAGGAAGAAAGGATCTAGATACATAGTAATGCACTTTGGAGGTATCACTGCAGCCCAACATTCCCACAGAACCCTTGGAGTGCAAGCTACGACAGCAGTCCCCTCACCATGGGACAGCAAGCAGGGTGTCCTGCAGGGTCAGTGGGTTCTCATCAGCCCTGATGATGAGAACGTCCCAAGCCAGGGAGGAAACTGCTATCCTGAGGCAATAAGGTTCTTGTAGCCTTACAGGTGAGTTGACCCAGGAGCCCTTGGATGTTTTGAGCTCCTTTGACACAGGGTCGAGGGGCTGGAATGTTCACAGAGCCAGGGGAGACTGAGCCACAGCCACCAGCTCTGCATCTCCCTGCTGGCGCCAGTGCATCTATTGTTGACATGGCAACAGGTAAATACCTGCTTAACACAGATGCATGAGCATGGCTAGATATTGGCCTCCTGTTTTTAAACTGCACAGTAATATCCATTACCCACCCATCTTGTAGTCAACCCTTCCAAGAACAACATCTCCATCAAGTTGGGCTTTATAGTGCACAACCAGTTTTCATTTTTTCTATTTGCTACCTCTGTCACAGAGTACAGCTAATCTATGAAGTCAACTACCCTTGAGTGGTGTTACTAATGCTCATAAATGACTTCAATAGACAATGGAAGAACTTGCAGAAATATGCTTTGAAACGACAGGTTTAGTGTCACTTAAATGTATTTGAGATCTGTATCTGTGTGCTGCTGCTTTCTCATTTTTTTCTCCATATACAGAAAGCAAAACCCACACCCTCCACTTGTATTTTTTCTTCCCAGTAAAAAAGCCTCAAAACAATGAGAAGGAGGACTAAGAGGGCTGAGGATTGAATAGAGAGGATGAGAGCACCGTGTTTTATGTCCTCTGCAAGGAGCAGAATCCACTACAAGAAGAAAAGGGCTGTAGGCTCAGCAGGCAAGCAAAGAGATGGAAGTGTAGACACTGGAAAAAGGAAAGGCACTGCAGTTTCAGATGGTGTGATGATACAGAAAAGGCTGGTGAAAAATTCTATCTCCGATGTGTTTTGAAGGGAACTTGGGGATTGGTCTAAACCAGTTTTTTGTGTGCGTGAAGTGTGTGTCTGCTCCATGGCAACGTGATGCTATCGCTGAGCTCCCCGCAGCTGCAGCACTGATGTGGTGGTGCCCCCAGTGCTGCAGCAGCTTCTTCATGTCCCTGTGCCCTGCTGGGGTCACAGCTACTCCTGCCACCCTGGGCCTGTGCTGTAGCTGGTGACCGTGGGAATGCCGTGATGGATCGTGGCTCCTCTCCACATGGGACACTAAAACTGCCGTGGTCACGAGACCGACAGCCTGAAGGACACTCCAACAATGGCATTTCAGAGGAAGAAGGCAAGGCACTGGCCAAAAGAATTCTTTAGATTTTCATCAAAAACTTGCTCTTGAATTTGTCAGGTGATTTTTTTTTTTTTCTTTTTGTCATTATTTTCTACTGGAAGAGGCTTATTTTCTAACTGTTCAACTAATAAACTTTACATCTCCCACACCACATCTTGTCAGGGCTGTTTGACCACACATGAATTATTGATTTTGAGTCTGGCAAAGCCTCTTACAGCACAGGCTATGTACAATGAACACCCAGATAGATCTTGGCAGCTCACGGGAATGACAGACATCTAATGTACTTCCAGAGCAAGTTCAGCTTTAGAGGTCAGAATTTCAGTTCCTCAGATATATGATAGACATACTCAACTAAACTGGTGAGATGATAACACGTCTTTCAAGACAGTTGAAGCAGCCATCACTGCTGTACATTCACCTCCCCTGATGCTCTGCCTGAAAGATGGCTTCTTAATGTATTTTTCTATAATAAACTTAACGTCTTCAGGTTTTATTTTCCACTTGAGATCTGAATCATCTTTGCCATAAATGTAAAACAAGTAAGCCAATTGTTTGGTAGTGCAGGTTTACAATATATCATTACAATATAATTTAGAGAACTGAGAAGTTTTCTTCGCTATAAATTTGCTCAGCTCGTTACTGAGACTAGTTTGAAAAATAAGTAGATTCCCACTGGAAAATGGGAGCAAGTGTAAGTCCACCTGAGAGCCACGGGATGCCAACAGGTCTCATGTGCTGAAGGAATGGGCAATGCTCCAATAATGGTGAACACAGCAGGGGGGAGCAGAACTTCTCTTCAAAAACCAGCTGCCACCAGAGCCCACCAACCATCTCCCAACAGTCCCCCATAGATTACACATACAGTGTAAG
Source organism: Hemiprocne comata (assembly GCA_020745705.1). Classification (NCBI taxonomy): domain Eukaryota; kingdom Metazoa; phylum Chordata; class Aves; order Apodiformes; family Apodidae; genus Hemiprocne; species Hemiprocne comata. The sequence continues at coordinate 14,304,253 of CM036602.1, read as the reverse complement.
AAAGCAAATCCACCTCTGTCAGACTTCTCTGCAGAGAACATGCCATTACCAGTCCCCTGGATTCTGGACATTGCAGGGAATTAATATAGATTAATTTCTAAGAAGTACTATTAAGAAATGGACCTTTTAGTGCTATAGAATTAAAACAAAACCCCAAAGAGTTCAATTTTCTGTTGGAGAAGCTCTAATCCCAGAGATGAGGATCACTGCAATCTCAGTGCAGAAGGCTTGTGTACTGCAGCAAACCACACGTGTGCCCTGCTCAGAAGCCAGACTTTGCGGCCAGCACTGGCAGTGATGCAGAGGTTAAAACAGGACCAGAAGATAAGTTGTGAACCAAGGGGTGGACAAGGCTTCCTAGACCATGCAAATGACGAGCAGAAACCTGAAATTTAGGATTAATGTGATATAAATATAGCCCAGGCAAATTCACTTAGCACGCAGTGATCAAATCTCCATCGGCTGGAATAGCAATAAATCACATGCCCAAGGCCTTTAACTTCCAGTCCCAGAATTATTTCCACTCTATCAAACAACAGCTTTCATCAACAGCTCCATCTTCATATAATTTATGTTCCCTCCTTCCTGTCTCCCCCTCCTCATCTCCATATAGACAAATGGATTTTGGAAAATGTTTGAGATTTTCACTCTTTGGATACTTAGAAATCTTCTAATTTCCAGTCTTGCTGTACTCATGACTGATTTATATCTATTTGATCTATTTCCATGGTATTCCTTAATAGCTCTTCCACATTTTACATTATGCCCCAGATGTATTGATATAAAAAAATCATCACCTAAACCCTCAAAGTAATTTTGCTATATTGACAAAGCAAAGCTTTCAAAGTGTGTTTTCCTAAGAAAGGTACATCACTCCCCCAACCTGGGACATTCAACACTTTTCCATATGCAATTTAAAACTAATTATTTTTACCAAACCCATGCACAATAATTCAAGGCAATTCTTGCTCTTGCTTTGTATGTAGTACTAATACTTCTTTAGTTCTGCCCACAGCACTTCCCCAGAATTATGGGGGCTATTGTTACAGCTTCATCACATTACCAAGCCGTAGTGGTGCTGGTGTTAACCAACGTATCCTGATGCTGACCTCTTCCCTCCTTCATTATTTCTAATTAGTGAATCCTCAGTTCATAGAAAAAAACTACTCCTTTTATCCCAAAGGGCAGGACTTCACCCTTTGAGCTATTGAATCTGATCTTTTTTCTGTTGTTCCCATGGGCTAGATAATCTGATTCTTCATGTGTGATGATGTGCTCATTGTCTGGACAAGTAACACCTCCTACTCTCCAGTAATCCATACAGCCACAAGCACGTTTGTATCCCTGCAGTATTTATTGCTGTCAAGACTTGCTTGGTTTCTTGAAGACAGCATCTGGTGGGTGGCCCTCACACACTCATCATGATTTGCAGCCTTTGTACAGGAGTGCAGGTCCAGCCATGCACTTTGAGTGCTGTTGGCTGCCCTGGTGGTGCCATGGATGAGTGAAGAAAGGGTGGGAAGGAAGAGAAACAGCAGGATCTAGATAAAACCTCTGGAAAGAGGAGAAAGAGTCTAGTGTCTGCATATTACCCACTGCCCAGTGTATGCAGGGTACTCCTTGCTGTGGGAGGATTCTCCAGGTCTTGAAGCCTCCAAGGGCTGCTGAGTTCTGCTGCACTACTTGCCCACAGAAGTAGAGCTGGTGGTGCCCAAAGGTAGAGGAGGAGAAGGCTCTAACTGTGTGATGGGCAGTAGGAGTTAAGATACTGCCCTGTGGGAAGGTGGATGTGAATGCCACGATCCAATAATCAGATATGTGGAGATTCTTTGTGACCCCACCAGGGCAAAATGAAGATAATACAATATCAGGTGCACAAATAGGCTTTCATTTAGGTACAGATCAGCTGGTAAGAGTTGCAACTGTATATTTGTCACAAGCTTATAGCAGATGTGAGAACTAACCCTAAACTACAAAAGAGAAAGATCAGGAAAGGAAAGAAAGAGTTAAAGGGAAGTCACCACCCAGAGCTCCAGAGAAGTCCCCATTGGTCTCCTAGTAGAGGGGGGGTGGTGGTCTGGTCCTAGGAGGCATCTTGAGACTGATGCTCTTCTCCTTTATGCAGTTAGTTCCTGGGATATGCCATGGTGGTTCCCAATCACTGTTCCACGTGTGTAGTGACAATTCTTCCTCACCTCCTCCATTCCTTTGGTGCAGTTATCTGTACAGACCTCAACTCTTTTCTGCCAAGCTGGTGATTGCCATGAAAACACTCTCTGAGCCTCTTGATTAATTGAAGGCCTGGTTATTGCTGGATGTCCTTGCTCAGGGCTGGCTGTGGCACCAATTGTTTGCCTCTTTGGCTACAATCTCAGCACATCCCACACCAAACTCCTGTGGCATTTGCTGCATTTCAGACACATGGGGGGGGCTTGCTGTTATCAGTTGAGTAAAACCAGTTTGGTGGGTTGCCAAGAGGGCTCTTTGTTAAACACCGCTTATCTCTTGGATGTCTCAAGACAAACACCAGACACCCTGAGTGTCTGAATTCTCTTAGATTCTTGGAGACAAGTACCATATATCCCAATGTCACAGTGAGGAGGAAGGTAAAACACTTTCTGGGAAGGGCTTCACTCCTTGCACTATCTTAACTGTCATGTTCTAACCCCCCAGATAAGCTGTCCCACTGGTCCATACACAGCTGATGCCTTTCTCCTCTTCGCCCAGGGGCTGTGGTGTGAGCTGTGGCAGGGTGGACATGGGCACTCAGAGGTCCTGCATGCCTTTGGCTGCCCTTCCATGGCCTCTGTGCTCCAAGAGATTGTGAGGGACACTGCCAGAACTGCAGCAGAGCTGGACATCATTTGCTCCACCACACCCTGAGGCCTGAGAGCTGAGTTTTCAGTGCAGAGACAAGGAGGCACATCTCTGTCCAGACACTTAGGGAATGATCCACAGACCTCCTTCAGATGAACCTCAGCTTTGACCAGATAAACTCAGTCTGTCATGTTATTCCAGGTAGTCCCCAGCTGCAGTGGTATTCCCTTTGGGAATGTATTACCTTTTCCTCTCCAGTATAAAAATAGGGATGTTGCACTCCTGCTCAGCATCAGAACATTTGTAGTGCCCAGGTCCCTGGCTGCCAGCAGCCTCAGGCTGTGCAGCCCATTGCTTTTCCTGTAGCTTCCCTGCAAAGTGTAGAGAGGTTTAAGTAGAAAGAAGTTAGTTGAATTTATTTTTTTTTTATAATGAAGAAAATTTTAATCTGGAAAGAAAGATCCTGAGCTGAGTTTCAAGCTGCCAAATCACAACCTCTGTCTTACCATTGTCAATTCATAAGCAAAGTTACAGAGATGTTCCTAAGAGCCCTATCTAGAAACTTTGGAGATGATCCTGTTCCCAACTGCAAACACTCCATGCTGAAAGCCAAATGATTTGTGGGAGAGAGTTCAGCTCTTGTCTCTGAAGTAAAGCTGAACAAAACCAAAATATTTTTGTCTTCTCAGAAGGGAATATTTTGTTTTCTTTTTCCAAAATAGTTTTGCATAATTTATTTTGTTTTAAATTATCTATTAAAAAAAACCAAACCAAAACAAAACACTAAAATTGGAATTGAAATGCTCTCCTGTTATCAAAACAGAATAGTCTGGTTGATACAATCCTTTTTTTTTTTTCCCAATGTGCAGAATTAAAGAAAATTCATTTCCATTCCACTTTGTGGAATCACGTATGTGTGGATTAAATGAAAAATGAGTTCTCAGCCACCCGTGCCTTTTAAACAGAAGTGTTTTGGTTCCCTGGTGAAGTGGAAGACATTACACGCAAAGGAAAGCTGAGTTCCTGGAGGAAGGAGGACAGATGTCCACAGCACAGCTCACATTGACTGGACCCCATCACGGTGGTGGGATGGGAGTCAGACCAGCAGGGGCTTGCTGACTGTGGTTGGGAGATGAGACAGACATTTCCCAGGCAGAAGCTCTTGTTTACAAAAGTAGTGTGACAGATTTTTACAGCAAACTCAGTCTTTGCCAAAACATGACTCAATTACTCATACTGGGTTTCTATTACCTTGCAAGATTCTTACTCTGTTTCCCAGGAAGTCATTATTCTTCCTCATTCCCAGTGCTCTCTGGAGAAGTGCAGGTGGAGAGCAGTTGGATCTGGGTCCCTATGCTCCTGCCTTCACAGTCTCCATAACCCCTCTGCACACTCCTTCCATGGTTGGTTTTTTTTTAGGTACCTGTTGCAGCTGTACCCACAGCCCCTCTGTGCAAGCACACAGTCCCCAGGACTGTCCCCCACAGCAGTGGTGACCAGAGTCCCTGCCCCCAGGGTCTGGGTCCCAGCACTGCTCCAGGCGTGGAGACACACTCTCCAGAAGAAGAAAGCTTTGGCCATGGGGTCTGCACCAACCTGCTCCTCTGAGCTGTGGTCACACACCCACTGCCAGCCAGGGTGGGGACATGGGCTTATGGAGAGCTGGGGTCAGCAGAGAGGAGAACATCTCTGTCCTGGCTCAGCACTGCCTGGGCACTGCTTCAGCCTTGGGGATGTGACCACAGTGCTTTGGACAAGCATCCTGGCAAGCTGTAGAAATTACCCTGGAAAACTTTTTCTTCTTTTTAATCCTGATGGGGTTCCCAAGTCTCTTGCACATTTTCTCAGGTCTCTGTTAACCAGCCTGATTTAAGGATTACCCCAGTAGTAGTCACTCCCCTACAAAACCCACCAAGAGATCAAGGGAGGTTGCCTCGTCTGCTCTCAGGGTCAGGACTGGGAAAAAGAGAAGGGACAGGCTCCTGTCTGGCCACTTGTCACTTCTGTCACTGTGCAGGATGAGGCTGGGCTGATGAGCAAGGACCATGCGTCTTAGGTCATCTTGCAAGGTCTGGATGTGCATCAGTCCTGGACCTTGGTAGAGTCACAGGAAGTAGCAAAACACCTGGGCCTGCCACATGAAAACAGGCCAAGGAGCAGTGGGTGGGGTGAGCCTTTAATTAAATCCTCATGGGATGATCATAGGATAGGTATGGTACAAATCTGCATCAGCAACATGAGAAGAGTTCTGAGACTGCTACTAAAGATGATGTCTACATAGTCCCACCAAGCAGCATCATTGGCCATAGCCCAGCCAAAGCCATTCAGGAGACCAGCAGCAAAGTCAAGGGACAAGTCTTCCCCTTCTGCTTTGAACTCTACATCCTTGGGCAAAGGGCATCGATTTAAACCCATAGAGTTCAGACACTTCTGCTGTCCCACCCTGGGTGTAAGACCCCAGCTGATTGCTCACTTTGCTGCCACTGTTGCAGGGACGTGTTTCCAAGTTGCAATTGAGAGCGGCCCCCAAACCCAGTGCATTCAGAGTCATGATACCTGCCTAAAACCTGCAAAAATTATGCATGATCACAGAAATCTCTATAACTTTACCTAAAAACCTTGCTAGCTTAGCTCCTGTAGCTAGAAGATTATTTTGCTCCGAGACAGCAGTTGTTTTTGTTTCCTTGTTGCTCACCTGAACTAGCTGCCCAGTGTCAGCCTGGGGTGTCATGTGGACAATCCAGACACTAATTACTCTCAGTCCATTTACAAATTGTTCTTCTCCTACCACATCTGTTCAGAGAAATCCCTGGATACCCAGCAACACTCTTGCCATTATTTAGGGGACATCCCAGGTGCTTTCTTCCCTGTTCCCATGCAAATTTGTACAGATGAAACATTAGCTGTTTATGTGTAAAATAAATTTCCAGCCCACGTAACCAGCTTGCTCACACTAATTCCTTCATGTGCAGCAAGAAGTCTGCTGGAGATTTCTGCAAGGGGAAGTATCAGCCATCTCCACAGCATCAGAGGAGGGAGGCAGAATAACTTCATGGAATGGTCCAGTCCTCCTCAAAGGGCCTGGACAGGCTGATCCTGATGATGAGTATCTTGTGCTGTGTTCAGTTTGGCTGTGATGTTGCAGGTGATGGAATAACCTGCTCCTCTCTCAGAAATTAGTCCTAAAGCCTGAGGCACCATGCTCCTGGGAGGCTCATTCTGGTGTTTGTTTTCCTCCTTCCAAGTGAAATGGTGAACAAACAGACCTCCAGCCACAGCCATACATCACAGGGACACAGTTCTGTTAATTAATTTGTTCTTAGTTAAGAAGTGCATTTTTTTTTCCTTTTGTCTGTGTCCTGGAAGCATCAGTGTATGAGCACACAGCACCCTTTTCTTTTGGGGATGGATTTCTCCCCCTTTCTGCCCAGCCTGCTCTGCACTCTGAGGCAAGCACATCCATTTCTTTCTCTCACTGCTCCCCATTTCTCTACCACTGGTGCTGCTCTTCCATGAATCCTCTCCTCTTTGCCCATGTCCTTCTGCTAAGAAGATGTCCAGCTCAGAAGAGGGCTTTCCAGCTGGAGCCTGGCCAGAGCCCTGCTGCCTCCCAGCTGGTCCTGCCGTGCCTCTTGCATGAAGCTCAGGATGATCTGAGCTCTCCCTGTTGCCATCTACAGTTTCACCTTTAGATTTAAAGATCCTCAAGCTGTTCCCTTGCCGTGCTTGGCTGGTTATTCAGCAAACACCCCCATTCACATGGTACAAGATAAATGTCTTTGCATTTTCTCCCCCGGTTTCTGTACTTCCCTCTTCCAGCCTATTTATCTTTCTCTTTGGGGGTATTTTCATCTTCTTCCAACTTCCAATTTAAAATTAATTCATGCACCACTCTTACCAGTGGAGAGCTATTGAGGCACATGTTAACTAAATCCTTAGCTAGATGAGTAATTTTGCTGCCACTATACGCCATAGTCAAAGAGAAAAGAGTCAACGTGAAGCTTTAATGCAGAGTCACTCAGGATGCCCCATTCTCCATTATTCCAGTGGAGAAAAAGAAGAGCTTTTGGACTGTGATTCATCAGATCAAATGCAGACAATCATTTTAATTGAAAATTAATTGAGTCTGCCTGTATCGACTCTACAAGGAGCTTCAATTGACCAGCTCAGAGAGACACATTGATGTTCAACCAGAATGAACCCAGGGTGCCCTAAGCCAGATACCCCTGGGCTGGGCTTTGTGCTGCAACAAAGACCACAAATGAAGCTGAAGGCCAAGCCAGCAGATACCTCACCCAGAGCAAGAGACAAAGAAACTTGAAAAAGGAGGGAACAATAAACTCCTGCCATTAGGAAGGCACAGTGTTCCCTGATGGGTGAGTCAAAGCAACATGAGGGTCTTTAATATACTGTTATCTCCCTTAGTTTCCACATCTGCTCAAGAAAAACTTCATGGAAACACTCTGGGGAGTTTTTCCCTTGAAAATGCAACTTTGTTCTCCCCAGTGCAGTTGTATTTTGGGCTCCTTATCACAAAAGGAGGCAGGCTGTGCACACTGTTGGCCCTGTGCTGACTGGCAAAAGGAGGCAAGATAAAGACTCCCGGGCTAGACATGCAAGAGTCAACTTTTGGCAGCAGTGAAGTGTGTTTTTGGAGAAGGAGAGGGTCAGTGAGGGTTGGGGCAGGAGGTTTAGGAGAGCTAAGGAGGTGTCCCCCACTTCCCACCATGGCTTCTTCTTGCAGCCCTTCTGGTGCTTCCTCAATCAGGGCCAAGATTCACAGGTCTTTCAACTGTAGGGCAGAGGAAGGACCATGAGAGTGAGGTCTGAGCTACAGAGCAGATCTGAAAGATGGGTCTCCTTCCCCTACTGATGCAGGCATTTCTTCTGCACAAGTCTGCATGCAAGAGCTGTCCCTTCTCTTTCTCTTGGACTGCAGCTGTAGCAGTGATGGGCTCTGGACACAGGTGAAGAGATCTGGGATCGGATGTCTTGTACCCACCTCCCTAGGCAGTACCAAGGTGGCTGGTTGAAGCTTACTTGAATCGTGCCTTGGTCACTTTGAAGTCTGGGGGTCCCACAAAGATCGTGGAGATGGCCCTGGAAGCTGCAGGAACTGCATTGCAGACAAGCAGTGTGTAAAGTGAGTCACCAAGGGCTGGGCAAATCAGCTGGTGTTTTTCTTTTTTATCCCTTTTTTCCCATCTCCTCCTCTTCAATGCCTGAAAATAAAAAAACTGGTCATGGGTAACTTGAGTGAAATGCTTTAGAGTCAGCAATACCCTCAGGATATTCCACATGCTCTTCCCTTCATGTCCTCTAGGTTCCCTCCAGGAGCAAGCTCCACCCTAGAGTCCTGCTGCTACGAGATCTTGTTACGGCTTTAGGCACCCTACTACAAAAGTCAGGACAACATTTGTCCCGCTGAACTACTTCTGAAGCCCTGCTGCTGACCTCAGTCCTATGGGCTGGGTGCCTTGTTGATGTCTGGTGGGTCTTCCAGTGGCACTCATGGTTTCTTCTACCCAGTTCTTCACTAGGAGAGAAAGCGTTTTCCCAAGTTACTATGGAGATGAGTGCTGTGCAGTCAGCAGAGCCTTGTTGCACAAGCACAAGGGAAGGAAAAAACTCTTCAGAGCAGATGGATGCATACCAAGTGAGATCCTGTTAGCTCTCTCTAGCTGGGAGAACAAAGGAAAGTTTAAAGACATTCAAGGTTGGAACTGAGCAAGAGAAAGTATTTGTAGGAGCATTCTTGTAATAGGTGTGAGCTGCAGGGTGTCAGTGCAAGGAGAGCTGGCCTGGTTGGCTGCAGTGACCACAGGATGGTGGAGTTTGGGATGCTGCTGAGCACCATGAAGGTTGATTCCAGGGCAAAGGTTTTAGATTTTAGAAGAGCAAACTTCAGCTCACTCAGGGCTCAGTTGGAAGGGATCCCATGGAGAGCTTCCATGGAGGGTAGAGGAGCTAGTGAGTGCTGGGAGTTTTTCAAGAGCACTCTCCTAGATAAGCAAAACCAGTTCATCCCCTCTAAAGACCAGGGAAGTAGGCAGAGCAAGAGACCCCCTTGACTTAATTATGTGCTTCTGGGTCTGCTCAGAACCAGAAGGGAAATGTACCAGAGGTGGAAAAGTGGAACATTACCTGTTGATAACTACTAGGATATTACCAGGGTATGCAGAGATGCAGTTAGGAAAGCTAAAACTTGGCTTGAGCTGAAATTGGTCAGGGATGTCAAAGGCTTCAAGAAAGGGTTCTTCAGATACATGAGCAACAAGCAGAAACAGAGGAATAATATTGGCCCACTATTAAACAGGAGAGGTGAACTAGTCACCAACAATGCAGAAAAGGCAGAGGTCCTCAACACCTTCTTCACCTCTGTCTTTACCAGTGCTGTTGGGTCCCAGGCCATAGGGACAAAAATCCAGGTTGATGCAGACACTGCCATACCATCAGTGAAGGAAGAGTTGGTGTATCAACTATGACAGGAGCTTGACCCATACAAACTGATGGGCCCAGATGCCATCCACCCAAGGGTGCTGAGAGAACTGCTGACATCATTGCAAAGCTGCTCTCCATAATCTTTGAGAAGTCGTGGAGATCGGGAGACATCCCTGAGGACTGGAGCAAGGCTAATGTCACCCCCATCTATAAGGAGGGTTCAAAGGAGGACCCAGGTAATTGTAGACCCATTAGTTCCTGGGAAAGTCATGGAGAAAATCTTCCTGGGGACAGTCACAAGTCAATTGAAGCACGTAATTGGGAAAAGCCAACATGGATTTACCAGGGGCAAATGGTGCTTGACAAACCTGATGGCCTTTTCTAGTAAAGTAAGGCTGGTGTGTGTGTGAGAAGAAACTGCAGTTGTTTCTGTAAAGCAGAATCTGCAAAGCTGCCCATCAGAAAGGCACTGTGATAATTCAGGTGGCCAGGGATGGGTTAAAATATGATCAATTACAAGAAAGGGATGAATACCTGTCCAAGGAGCTGTGCAGTGTTACTGCTCCTCATGTTCCATCACCACCTACCTCTCTCCTAATCTCAAACTGCCCAAGGAGGCACCATGGAGCATGGACTGTATCTGACTATGGATTTATGCAGTGACCAGTGCAATAAGGCCCCAAGCTTGTCTAAACCTGCCAAAGAGAGAGCAATTAATGTCACAGCCAACCCTGATATTCAGGTTTTACATTATGCAGTGTTTCTGCAGTAGCATCACGGGTCTGTTAATGCTCTTTGCTTTGGTTGGCTGCAAAATAGTGTGTTTTACCCTCTTTTGGGGGAATATTTTAAGAGCTAATGATGTACAGTGCTGCTTATTATTATCACCAGTGTAACACATATTAAATCAGTGTCATAATCTAGTGATCTTAACAATGAGAAAATCACTAGAGTTGTTAGGAGGCAGGAAAGTAGGAAATTACTTATTACTGAAAGAGTAGTGTGTGAAGTACTGGTGCCTTCCTCACATCTGTATTCATTACAACAAATATGAACCACTAAGACAATCCCAGTACCACAGAGCGAAGCCCCGAAGGTTTCAGGCCCGCATCCTTAACTGAGATACAAAGTTAGGAATCCAGGAGTCATTAATGATCATTATGTTTTAATAATATTTAATACCAAAGGTGCCAGGGAGATTGTTCTGACAGATAATTAGTTTTACTGGAAACTGCAAGTTGCAGCCATGGTACCAAACGCCTGAGAAAAGGAACTCAAGGACCTGCTGTCTCTGGGTAGCTTCAGGTTACATTTAGGAAAGTGTATTTTGAAAAGGTGTGATACAGGCAGAGCTGGTGAGGAGTAAATCATGTCAGGCAAATACGATTACTTTCTAATGAAATAACTATCAGTCTGGATAGAGGGGGACCAATAAATTCCACAAACCTGGGTTTTTTTCATATGGCTTGTCTTGATGCAGTTTCCTGTGATGAATTCTCACCCAGCCTTTTAATCCTGGCTTGTAATTGAGGTTTGCTGAGTTTATTGCTGCCTTGCAGAGCTTGTGCCAGGGTGGAGGTCAGGGGATGAGAACCCCAAGAGATGCCAGACCTACATCGCGTTTTGTGCATCTTGTGCTTGACCTCTCCATCTCCCCAGGTCCTGCTCCCCACCAGCACCACACTCCCTCCAGGACAGTGTCTTTTGACACACTGACAGGTGTCACAGGCACTGTGACAGTTTTCATTTTTGGTGAGAGCCATCTGGAGGAATTTATTCAGTGAGATTCAGTTCTTCTGGAGTTGAATTGGCGACTTGCCACTTCATGGCTCTGCTGCTATGATGGCGCTGTCACTCGCAGCCTTCAGAGGACACAATGAGCAGAGACTAAAATTCTGCCATCAGGACTTTGTGTAAAGCCAGTGTGTGCATACACTTGTGACTGAAGTCATCCTCAAGGTGAAGCAGGGTAAACCCTGACAGGAAGGGGTCTGGTTATAACAGTCAACCTGAAAATGTTCTGCTGAATGCTTTGGCACGGCCTCCTAAATGAAGGGCAGAGAGATGTTGATGTTCTTTCAGGACAACTATTATTCACATTGAGTGATACTGTGTTCCTGGGGCATGTAGCATCATTTAGAAGTCAGCCCTCATCAAGGAGCTTTGGACCAGACTCTCCTGAACCTCAGGATGTACAACAGGTTTGCTCTCCCAATATGAAGAAAGATCTCATTAAAATGAGAATGGGACAGCCCAAAGCTCTGAAGTTAATGAGAGAAATGAAAGGGCTTGTAGGGAAGGATAAAAGAGATGTTATTACATGCTGGAGGGAGAGGAACTGAACCTGAATGATCACACCAAAGACCACTTTGTGATTTTTCAGACTGACTCATCCCAATGGCCAGAAGATACCTTCCTCCTGGAAAAAAAGGAGAAGGTGTTTCAATCAGTTCTCAGTGCTTTTGAAAATAAAATAAAACCAGATTAAATTGTACAGTATGTAAAATACTTTATTCAGTTATTCTGTAAGACACTGACAGCCACACATATTATCCCACTCTATTACTGCTCTGTGAAGGGATCATATAAACTAATAATATTAAAATGAAGACCATATAAAGTGACATAAAAGTGAGATGCAATTCACATTGTGAAGTGTGGAATTTCAAGACAATTTTAGACTTCTGAAAATCAAACGTGTTTCCAAAAAAATACTTTATCTGGGGAAGAAAGAGGTAGAGAAGTGAAAATTGTTGCTTCACTGCCACCCACAGAAAGCTGGCAGATTTTTTTTACTAAAGAACATTCACAAGCTGCTTGTAGGGTCTCTGCAAGAAGGAAGGAATCCCAAATAACTTCTTCTGCTGTGGTCTGTGCTTATTCTCTCCTTCGTATGCCACTTGTGTTGTTCACATGCTTCCAATCCCTGCACAGGTCGGCCCTTGGAAATATGCATTCAAAAAAGTGTCAGCGAAATGGAGACACCAAACTTGTGTTTATCAGAGTGTCTTTCATCTTCAGAAGAAATAGCAACCTTATTCATTAGTGTCTGCAGAGTGTGAGACAGAAAATGCAGATGTTCTGCCTGACTCTGGACCTGGTGTTGTTGCAGCCTGCCTGCAGAACTGTGTCCCAGCTACGGACAGGAGCCAGGAGATCCATGCCTGGTGTGTCATCCAGCTACAGAGCAGTCAATAAGCAACAAGCTCTGCCCATGGCTCTTTTCCCTTGTTCAGAGGGCCTGGCATTGACACACAGGGATGCTCTGAAATGAGCTCCATTAGCACACAGGAGCTGTTCCAATACTCTGCAATTAGGGGGTTATAATTGCAGCCAGGGTGGAGAGGAGTTTGTGCTAAGAGCTGTCATTTCACATTGTTGCTTACCATTCAGTACCTCCAAACATTACAGACTTGTTTTCCAACATTTCCTCTCCCAGGGCTGTGTGGGCTCTGCATGGTCCCTTGGGTATGAGAGTCTGTTCTTCCTAGCTTGAGATAAGAGAGTTTCTCTGGAAACACTTTTTACTTGTTTAATTTGCATCTTGTCACTGTATAACTCACTTTCCTCTACGCTTCTGTTATTTGTTGGGGTTTTTTTGATGGATGCATGAATTATGCAGTCCAAGAGGCACCTTCAGTTGGCCTCTAGGGTCTTTGAATGCAATCTGGGTCAGACGAGACGTGAGCCAGCACACAGTCACATCCTGAGGTTTTTTTCATCTAGTCCCTAAATCTTCCAGCATTCTCATCTCATCTCATTTAAACATTCCTCCCAGTTTGAACGCTTTGAGATTAGCATAAAGAGCAAAAGGGAAAATGTAAAATCAAGAGGAAGACATCTAAGGAGGTACCTGAAGCCAGTGGGGACTGGGCAGTGACAAGGTCCTTCGAGCTACCGGTACCATTGGGCACAGCCCACAGCAGGAGTGTCCCTCTTTGCTGGTGGTCACTCTGCACTTACTGACATGGTCATGGTTTCACCTCCCTCATCCCACACCAGCCATGGCACTGGTGGCAGCCTCTGTGTCCAGAGGTGAGCTGGGGGAAAAGGCAAGGACAGCTCTCTGCTGAATTGGGCTGCCTTGCCATACAAGCCAGCTTTGAACTCACTGAAGGCATCTCTGTCATTCCTGACAGTGCAATGGATACTCAGAAGTCCTTTGTCAGCTCCCAGAGAGTTTCTGCCAGCTTTGGCAATCCATGTGGGCACTGGCCCAGAAATGTCACTTCAAACAACACTTTCTCAGTGACTTTACTGGGCTGTAAAACAAGTGAAGAAAGAAAACCTTAAGAATTGATCTTTATGCATTTGCAAGTGAGGATGTCTTGGCTTCTTTTAAGTGAGGCAGCCATGCTGGGTTGGGACATGGAGGGGCTGAAGCATGAATAGCCAGAATAAACAGGCTGATGGAAAGGTAGTCCTGCAGTGCTCCTGACTATGCAGCATCTGGATGACATCTTGGTTGCTGCCTTTTGGCTGAAAAAATGGGGATAGGCATTTTGGCAACTGAAATTCAATTATGACAAAACTGTTTTGTGCTTTTTGCTGGACAAATCCCTGTCCCTTCCACGGGCACCCTGCTCAGCCTTATGAGGTTTTGATGAGCTTCACACACATTCCTGCTGAAGCTCTGGATAGTCTCATCCTTACGCTTCTCTTTTGTTTTTTGGTTTTGGTTTTTGTTTTTTATAAACTTTAGCATTAGGGCCTAGATGAGGAATTTCTTCCCAGAGTCTCAAGTAAAAAAGTCATCCTGGAACAGCTTTCCTGGAAAGGACCATGAGTGATGTAACTGGTGAGAAAAAGAGAAGCCCAAAGACAGGAGTTCTGGGGTTAAAGCTGTATTCAAAGTTCTCTGGGGTGGCTGGAGAGTTTTCAGGCAGTGTTTGCAAACCCCTGGGGCTCAGCCTCTGATGTGTTATTTGCAAATATTTATGTCAGCACGTTTCTGTTTGCTTAGATATTTTGGGAGTGGCTGTTTGTTTTTATTCAGTCATGAATTGGGTCGTGTGTGCCCGACCAAATATTTGCTTTTCATTATCCATTATTTGCAATTCATATGTTTCTGTTGGTAGTTTCTGTCCTCTATTCTCCTCTTTGATAAGTTCCACTCTGTACCCTCAGAAATTGAAGACAATCCTCAGGGATAGGTATTAGACTTGGTATCAAACAGCTGCAAACAAAGGGAATTTGTTAGAGACAGCTCAGAAATGGCTATGAAATTATAAGCACTCCTAGGAGGAGACAGGGGAAGGATCATGAAATAGGAAAGTGCTCTTAAAGTAAATTTGATAAGTAAGTTTTGTGGTAAAAAATAACCTAAGGAAAAAAAGCACTGAAGAGGACTTGTACCACAATTCACCACAAGTGAATTTTATTGTGTATTAGGTCAAACCATCCCAATGCAGAGAAGTTGCTCAGTGACAAGCAGAGAGAATAGAAACTGGGTCAACTTGGGAAGAAAAAAAAGTGAAACAGTAACAGGAACATTTACAGGTGTAGAAAGAAAGGGCAGGGCAGAAAAAGAGAAACAATCAGCAGGGGACATGAGGAATGCTGAGAAGCCGTTCAGTATGCACCTAAGAGGAAGACAAGGGAAAAATTGGTCTGCTACTCAGTGGTCAGGGAAAGCTCCCAAGGGAGGATACAAAGCAAAATGTTTAATGCCTTTCCTCTGTCTTTACAAAAAGCTGGACAGCTCAGGCAGCTGACAAGTCTGGCAAAGCCATTGGAATTGGGCTAAAATAGGGAAAAGTAATGAAGGGTTACGTAAATTTGTCATTCCCACATTATCTGAACCTGATAAAATTCAGCCCAGACTGTTTCAGGCAGGTCTGAACAATCTCAGAGCTGCTGATTCCTGTCTCCAAGAGCACCTGGAGAAGGACTAGATTTCTGGAGCCCTGGAAAAGACTAAGGGAATGGCCTTGGAAAGAAGGATAACCATAGGGTCATAGGACAATTTTGGCTGGAAGGGACCTCAGGAGGTTCCTAGTCCTACCCTCTACTCAAAGCAGGGTGAGCCACAACGTCAGAACAGTTTGGTCAGGGCTTTATTCAGTTTGGTCTTGAAAAACCTCCAAAAATGAAGCCTTCACAGCCCTCTGCTCCAGTGAAGCAACCAGAGCCACAGGGGTCAGTTGTAATGATGCTGAGAAGTCTCATTTGTTGTCTGGCACCTTTGGGGGTTCATGACCGCAACCTGTATTTCTGTGGTAATTTGCAAGTGATTAGCTTTGGGTCGAGAATTTGTGGTTTGTGGTTTGGGTTTTTTTATAGAGCCCATTCATGGATTGTGATTACATGAAAAGAGAAACCTTTTCAAGGGAAGTTTGCAGGTTGCAGCCTCCATCCCTCAGAGATGGGCAGTCTGGAGATGTTCAAATGTGCATTAATCAGAGCAGACACCTGTTTGATATCAAATCACAAAAACAAGTGCTGCATCCATCAGCTTTCTATCAGAAATAGATTAAAACACAGCAAGAAAAACTGCAGCTTTCTCACCATCCAAAACAGCAGTCAAGTTGGGGTGTTTTTTCTTTTATTTTGCAAACTTTATAAAGAGGTACAAGGTCCATCTTGACCACAGCGTGTTGTGCTGGAGACAGACCTGGAGACAGTCAGCATAGGAAAGCCTTTCCTAAGTGATAATTTACTGCAGGAATCACTGTTCATGTCTTAGATGTTTAGTTTCCCCAAGTATCAGAAGTAGCTTGCCTTGCTTTCCTTTTAATGACAGTTTGTTTCACAACAGTGATAGGAAAGCAGGGAAGGTCCTCCGTCTGCATCCTGCTGGGACTGCCTCCAGATGCTCCCTTCAGCAGCAGGAGCTGGCCACCTTCCAGCCTGCCAGGATTCTGTCTGTAGTGAATGAGCTTGTAAAAAAATACAAGCATCTGGTGCAGATTATCAAATTTCTATCCCTCTTTCATTTAGCAGCCAGGATCTCGGTCGGCAGGACCTCCTGCCTTAGGAATTGTAGGAGCTTTGAACCCCTTTAATAACCATTTGGGCTGTGATCTGTATGCTCTTGGTTTCTGCCCAGCTCAGTCTGGTTTATGAATGAAGGAATTGCCCAAAGCTGGTCCATATTCAAGGATCACCTCCTCCATGCCCAGGAGCAATGTGTTCCAGCAAGGAGGAAGGCAGACAGGAGTGCCAGGAGGCCTCTGTGGATGAGCAAGGTGCTCCTGGACACAGTTAAATGCAAAACCAGGGTATAAAGAGTGGAAGCAGGGCCAGGTGTCCTGGGGGAGTACAGACAAGCTGTCAGAGAGGCAAGGGATCAGGTAAGGAAGGCCAAAGCACAGACAGAATTGGATCTGGCCAGAGATGTTAAGGATAACAAGAAAACTGGAACGGTACAGATTCAATGGATGGACTACTCGTTGGGTAAGGAACTGGCTGGATGGTTGCACTCAAAGAGTGGTGCTCAATGGCTCAATGTCCAGATGGAGACCTGTGACAAGTGGAGCTCCCCAGGGGTCAGTACTCAGACCAGTGCTGTTTAACATCTTTGTCAGTGACATGGACAGTGGCACTGAGTGCACCCTCAGCATGTTTGCTGGTAACACCAAACTGTGTGATGAGGTTGACATGCTAGAAGGGAGGGATGCCATCCAGAGGGACCTTGACTGGCTTGAGAAGCAGGCTCGTGCAAACTGCATGAAGGTCAACAAGACCAAGTGCAAGGTTCTGGACCTGGGTCAGGGCAATCCCAGGAAAAAATACAGCCTGGGAAGAGAATAGATGAAAAACAGCCCAAAGGAGAAGGACTTGGGGATGATGGCAGATGAGAAATTCAACATCAGCCTGCAATGTGCACTTGCAGCCCAGAAGGGCAAACATGTCCTGGGCTGCGTCAAAAGAAGCGTGGCCAGCAGGTCAAGGGAGGAGATTCTCCCCCTTTACTTGGCTCTCATGACACCCCACTTGGAGTTCTGTGTCCAGTTCTGGAGCCTCCAACATAAGAAAGACATGGAGAAAGTCCAGAGGAGGCCACGAAGATGATTCAAAGGCTGCAGCAGCTCTCCTATGAAGACAGGCTGAGAGAATTGGGGTTGTTCAGCCTGGAGAAGAGAAGTCTCTGAGGAGACCTCACAGAGGCCTTCCAGTACCTGAAGGAGCTCCAGAAAAGCTGGGGAGGGACTTTTTACCAGGGTGTGTAGTGAGAGGACAAGGGGTAATGGTTTTAAACTGGAAGAAGGGAAATTTAGGTTAGACATGAGGAAGAAATTCATTAATGTGAGGGTGGTGAGACACTAGAACAGGTTGCCCTGGGAAGTTGTGGCTGCCCCATCCCTGGAAGTGTCCAAGGTCAGGTTGGATGGGGCTTGGAGCAACTTGGTCTAGTGGGAGGTGTCACTGTCAATGCAGGGGGGTTGGAACTAGATGATCTTTAAGGTCCCTTCCAACTCAAACCATTCTATGATTCTCTGATGATTCTCTGAATACAAGAGGAATATCCAGGCCCTTTGCACAGAACGTGCTTATACCAGTTTGCAGGGGCTGCAGCCCCACTGCTGCCTGCAGCAGATGCAGTTCCTCCTCCTGCCCTGTTCCAACCACCAGCCCTGCCTCTGCTTTGCCACCTCATCTCCACGTGGCCTTTCCTTCACAGACTCCATCGCTCCCCATCAGCCTATTCTGAGCTCTCGCTCTTCTCTTTTAAGGAGCAGAGCCACACACCAGTTTTTTTATGTTCATTTTCCCTGCTTACCTCTTTAAGGAACATTTCTGAGGAACAGGGAAATGCAAAATCTTCTGAGCATAGGAGCAGTTAAGCCCCCACGCACTGTGTTTTATAGCTTGATGCTGGCATGGGCCCATTCAAACATATTTTGACATACAACATGTTATTCTTTCCAAGGCACTTGGTCTCTTTATTTATTTAGTTAGAATGAAGGATTCATTCTCCCACTGACTAACAGGAGACCAAGGATTCCCACATGCAGCTGAGCCCCTGCACTTCATTCTCTGCTGCTGAAATTGTTTTCATCCATTCTGGCGCTATTGCACTTCATTCCTCACCAATATATTTTTATTTGTATATAAAATAAAAATGTGACAGCACATAGAAAGTTAAGAAGTAGATAAATTCATAAATTACTTTGATACCCAAAGCTGCTATGGCTGTATTCCTCTGGACTTAGCTGGTGCCCAACCAAATAGATGTTAAAGATTAGCTTTAGAAACACACCACACCCTTCCAGAAGGGGTGTGCAAAGCAGGTCTTCTCTTTCCTAAAAGACAGGGATCACATATCTGTTAGCCATGGATGTTTTTAGAGCACCACTGTTGCCCTCAGAGCTCTGTTGGGTTTGGGGAGCATGTTGATGAGACCCCCATCTCACACTTCCTCAGCACAGAGAAAGCCATCAACCCTCCTGCTCATCCATGTCTCATTGGCAGAGGTGGAAATCACCTAGACATGTTTCTGAACAGCAGGACAATCATCCTGCTGTAGAACTGGAGCCTCAACAAATGGTGGTGGGACTGGTGAGACTGGAAACCCTTTCTGTGCCCAGGCTGTGGAAGGGACAGGGAGGAGAGGGATGAAGGTCAACCAAGCACTGATGGCAAGGAGCAACTGGAAGCCTCCAGGAAAGGGCTCTCTGTGTTTCTCCCATGAGAAGAAACAGTTCTTGCCACCTACACCGAAGGAGGCAGGGAGAAAGGGGAAGGAAAGGACACGAAGAGGCTTTTGGGGTTTTGTTTTTGAGGTTTTTTTCCCTCTTGTTTGCCTGTAACTAAAATCCCTACTAAACTAAAACACACTCCAATAAATACTTTGATGTCCCCCATGAAAGGTGCAGAGCAATGCAAATTAACCCCATTGTGGTAGTGGTAGTTGTATTTATATCTGTGTTTGCACTGTCCCATTGGCCTGCAGCTGGAGCCTGCTGAGCCAGTACCATGGGCAGGAGATGGACAGCAAATTAAGAGTAGACCCTGGTTCTCTTCTTGCTCACTCTCTGCACATCAGCAGCCCAGTGGACAATACACATTTTTCAGCTTTATCCTTTCCCAGCAGTGAAAGCAACAAGGGAGAGGAGCTTCCCCCAGCAGAGCAGCCAGAAGCAGGTAGAAGAGAGGGATTGAATTTTGCGTTGCTGTTAAGGAGGTGAAGGTCAGAAGAGCCCTTTGTAAGGGTTGGGTGAGGTTCCCACCAGCTGCAGAGAGTCAACTCTATAGAAAAAGTTAAAGCACTTGCTCAAGAGTGTGGGGGTCTCCCACAGCAACTGCAACCATGGTTCTAGGATCTGGGTATGCAAAAATATTTACTCTTCATAAGGAATGTAGAAAGTAGCAAAGTTTTCATGACAACAAGTCCCAGGAGCCCTCATGCTACAAGTCAAATACTGAGCCCTGGCTACTCCTTTGAACTCTTGGCAAAGAAGTTGGCACCTTGGGTTAATGTCTTCTGCACCTTGGGACAAAGTGAGCAAAGCAAAATCATCCCAGGCCAGGAGCACACGTGCAGGGTGCCTGCAGAGTTTGCAAGTGCTTTTTTTCAACACAAATGGTCCAGTGTATTTTGCTAAATAAGGATTTTCTCCAGCTCGCCAGCATTCCCAAGAAAACTGAAACCCAACATTTAGGAGGAAAAGAGAGAGGAGAGTTTCCCATTGCATCAATTTTTACAAAACAGACAACTTTTTCCACAAGAAAAGCATAAAAAGGGATTTATAAGTGATCAGCATTTAACCTAGCTTCTGACTAGGGTGCAGCAAACTGTGCCTCCCTGGGCAGAGCTGTCGCTGGGAGAAGTATTGCACCCCTCCTGCTTGTTCTGATTGTATGGTTCTCAAAAATAAAGTCCTCACATCTATCTGGCATGACTCCACTAGAGACCATCTCCCACAGCCAAGGAAAGAAGCAGGACCTCATCCTGTCATTCAGAACTGTGCAGGAGAGGATGTCAACATTTCACTGCATTTTTTTCCCCAATAAGAATGGAGGAGGGTGAAACATCTACTTTCAATTTTTAGATGTATTTAAGCAGCAACTAAATACATTCTGGTTCTTAGGCAAAGTATTTGGGTTTTCTGTCTTCTTTTTTTTTTTTCCCCCTTTGGAAAGCTGAGTCTTTTAATGAGAAATTAAATTGTGCTGAAGGCCCAACAAAGGCAAATTTTGAGAAGAAAAATACAGCCTGGAACTTGCTGACATTCAGAAAATCTCCAGGTTCCAGCATCATGACCAGGCCCAGTGGCAAATGCCACCATGATGTGAATAGGGGCATGGTGGGAGGGCCAGAACATTACCTGGAGTGTTTCCTGTAGGGTGAGCATCCTGGCCAGAAGGGCACAAGTCTTCTAGGTTCCCTCACAGTTATTTCATCCACACTTGGGAACCCCAGAGAAGAAAGCTTTGGGTTAGACAGGGTTCCTCTAGTTCCCCTCTATCCTAGTGTTTCCAACATCTTGGGGTGCCACTGTGGGCAATGCCCAGCCTTCAGCTCTTTAGCACAACACAGGGATGAGTGGAAACAGGGACCACCTTCTTAATCCCAGGATGCTGCTATACTGCAAGAGTCACCCCTGTCCCAGCAACACGAGCTGGGTTAGGCTTGTCCTTCATCACTCAAGTGTCCTAGAGACCTCCCTTCTTGAGGTTCTGATTATTTGTAGGGTGGAAGAATTAGAGAGGTGGTCAACTCTGATTTAGTCCTGTCCAGGCTGGCTCCATTCCCTCTGTCCATGAGGAGCCCCATTTGACAAGCCTGCTGGAACATGGAGGACCCATGGTCCCTTCTCAATTTACCTTCTAACTGGCTCAGAGAAGCTGCCAAACCAAACAAGACTGAAGTTCATGCAACGCAGAATTGCTGGGATGTCTCTGTTCTGCTCTCCTTTCCCTTTCTTCTAGGAGAGAGCTGCAGGGACACACATTACAGGAACATCTGGATCCAGATGAGCCTATCTTTCTGAAGTCCCATACTGTGCTCCACTGTTTTCTGGTTCACACAGTTTCTGCAGATAGCATTGGTGCAAGTGCTTTGGGGGCAGTCACAGACGCTGCATCCTGAGCTGCTTTGCACCTGTGCACAGGATGAGTAGTCCAACAGGAATGCTTGAGAGTTCCCTTTACTCAATGACTGTCACCATACAGGTCACTGGAAGCATCTGTTGAGGAATTGTGGGGTTTTTTCCTACTGCCCTGTAATTTCCCAAACACACTTTTTTCCGTGGTTTGTGGAGTATATTCTAGTGCTGAATGCTAAACAAAAGGCAGTGTGAATCAAGCTCCCCAGAGAGGTTGTGGAGTCTCCTTCTCTGGAGACTTTCAAGACCTGTCTGGATGCCTTTCTGAGTGATTTGTCCTAGGTTTTGGTCCTGCTCTGGCAGGGGGGTTGGACTCGATGATCTTCAGAGGTAACTTCCAACCCTGAACATTCTGTGATTCTGTGATTTCCACCAAGGGTTCTTCTGTGCTGCAGAAGCAGTAAGCTTGCAGATGGGCAGCAGCTCTTCCTCCCTGTGAATGCTGTTGCCATGCCAGGATCTGGCAGTCAGAGGAGGAGAATGAGGATGAGCAAAAAAGGGGGAAAAGTGCTGTCTCTGTGGTGCCTGGTAACGTTGTGCTCCTCATACTGAGCAGCGAAGAGGGTTGCACAGAAAAGGAGTGTGCCTGATTCAAAACCCAGCAAAGACACCAGGAATCCATCCCAGCAAGGCAGAAGACTGTCAGCAAGACAAGTTCATAACCCTGGAGCAGAGGAAAGAGCCCATTAGTTCTCTCTGAAACTGATGAGGCCACAGCTGACCCAAGGGGATCCTTGAGAAATCAATAGCACTTTGGTAGATGTTTCTGCAGCTCTGTGCACCTCCCTGGCCCAGAAGGACTCCAGAATCTTTCATCAGTTTTTCCTCCATAACTCATGCACACATGTCTGAGTGGCAAAGGTCAGACATAAATATTATAGATGAGGAAATAAAAAGATCCATAACTGAGATGAGGAAGCAGGATTCCTGAGGGACACAGGGCTTGCAAGAGGTTTCTACAGCATGTCTGCAGCCAGCTCCAGGTGTGATGCTGTGTCAGGGTGGGCACTGGGGACACCCATGGTAGCCTCTGTGCTGTGGGGCTGCAGCCAGACCCTGCAGGGCTGGGGCAGTTCTGTCTGGGAACCCCACAGGAGCAGAGGGTTGCTGATCCTCCCAGCTGTGTTCATGTGAATACCCCTCACCCCTTCCACAGCCCATGCAAAGGGGGATATGGGACACGGAGAGATCAGGCACCTGTGTCCTGCTCTCCACAAACACATTCAGGTTGATCCTGACAACCAAGACCCTCCACAGTTTAGACGTGTTGTAAAGCCAGAGAAAAGACTTTTTAAAGGTGCGGTTTCCATTTATTTTCCCAGACTTCCAAAATTGGAAGATGTAAGGAGAGGATGATCAATGGTCCCGAGCCAAGGATTTCACAGCAACCAAAGCCTTGGTGAGGGACACCATAGTTAGCAGACAGGGATGCTGCTGAGTTCAGGCATTTAGTCCAACAGCTCCTGCTACAGATTGCACAATATGACCATGAAAACTACTACAAGTTAATGTCCAAGGTCTACAAAGCAGGTGGGACTCACAAAGAGCATCATCTGTTCCCAGTCGACTAATGCATTAATTCTACATTCAGATTCCCAGAGCACCCCTCAACGGAGCAGCCACCAGTGTTGCTGCCTCTAGTTAATCACACCCTGGATTAATGAGGAATCATGAAAAGCCGGTGGCTCTGCAAGGGCTCTGAACCTCTCTGTTTAATGTTGTACTCTTACAGTTTATGTACAGGAGCCCTGAGCAAACAGCCATCTTTAATTACCACATCATCATCATGAAGTCATTAAGAGGGGATGGGACACAGAGGGATCTCAGATATGAATAACAAAAGGATGTACAATATGTGTTCTTTCGTTATCATGAGTAGCAGGTGCCAAGGCTGGTGTTGCCCACAGCTCCTGGTTGCCTCCAGGACATTCAGCCTGCAAAGCACTGTAGGGTCGTTGGTTCTATCACAACCAGGCTGCTGACATCCTTTGGGGAATGTTTGTCATGTGGGGTGACAGATGAGAAAGCAGAAATACAGGCTCAAATGGCAGGCCAACACATGGCCTTAAAACTGAATGGTCATTTTAGAACTAATTGATGTAATGGGCCTATCAAAGTGCCATCATTTAATAGTCTGGGATTGATCGTGCCTGTTCTCTATTATTCCATCCCCTACCCTGCCAGGAACAAAAGCATAACTTTTAGACCTGTAGCAAATGGCACTTTTTATCCTCTTTCCTGGTAGTACTGCAGGGAAAGCAAGAGCTGCTCTGGACAGCAGCAGCACTGATCTGACAAGTACCCTTAATCTCTTCCAGCAGAGTCAGGAAGGTGGGGATGAGCTCCAAAGATGGCCACGTACATGACAGCCTGTCTGGAAGCACAAGCAGCTCCAGCCCAGCTTATGACAGAGTGCAACACAGAGGAACTGATAAATAATTGACTTAAGTGGTGATTAATAGAAGTTGGGCAGAGCACAGAAACCTTGTGCAGAGCTGAATCCCAAGGTCTCTGTGGGGATGGAAAAGCACCACATCCCCCGTAAGCCCATAAACTCCTGGAGCCAAGAGACAGTCAGTAGGGGTTGAGGAGTCCTCATCTGCCCCACACATCACATTCATGCCCTGCCATCACCTGCATGTGGAAAAGTTGCATTGGTTTAACTTTGGTTTTAGACTCAAGCCAAGCCTGTGGAGGACCCTTCTCATTTAGTGTAAAATAAATTAGTGTGTCTTTAGGCCATGCCTGTTATCATTTTTTGTCAAAATAAGGGCATTTATCTTGAGGTTGGCAGAATTTTAGCTAGGTTGGGTTTATTTGCTGTTCACAACAGTTTACCCTTCACATGCACATCTTTACACAGACCGAGGCACAAAAGTAGAACAAAGTATGATGTGGATGAAACCTGCCCAAGGCAACGCTGAAGAAATGTGCTGTCTCAGCAGCAGGAAGGTCAGGACCATGGGGAAAGGGGTTTTGCTCAGTTTGTATCCCATGGGAGATGGAGTTCTGGGTACAGTTCCAGTTTGGAGCTGAGAGGCAGGTAAAGCAATGAGATGAGACACCCAGGAAAAATAAAGTATTGCTGCGGTCTCAGCTTCCACTTGGACCATGTCTCCTTTTCCTTGAATCCATTGCCCCTGTGAGTTTACAAGGCACTGGGAGCCAAGGGTGGGCCCTGCTTAGACATGGTGCCAGTTCCTCTGGAGGCTGCTCTGATGTCCTCAAGCTGGACCTCCCAGTGTGCCACGTGCTGCTGGGCAGCAGCCTGAGAGCAGCGTGTCTCTGCCACCCAGCACTGCACACAGCTTGGAGCTGGGTCTTGCTTTGTACAGGCTGGGGCTCTCTTGCAATCCTGGGCTTTGCAAGAAGCCCTGCCACAGAGGTGACATCAGTCAGATTGCTAAGGGCAGATAAAAAAGAGAAGAAGTAGGGAAGGAATCAAAACAATGAAGGCACAAAAGGAAATACAACCAGTGAGGGACATAAAGACTAAGGAGCAAACTTTATATAATGATATAACAATGGGAAAAAGATAAAAGCAACTCTTCCCTGGCCCACTGCTACTCCAAGGGGTTGATGAAGTCTTGACTGATGATGCCCCAGATAAAGGAATTTATCCTGCTGTTGTTTCAACCTTCAGTAAAGCAGTTGGTGACAATGATACAGGCAACAAAAAGGAGACAAAGGGGCAAGAATTTACTCCGCAACAGAGAAAGGATGGGTGAGAGAGCACTTAGGTACATTAGAGCATCTCAAATTGCCTGGGCCTGCCAGGATTCACTGTGTGGTGCTTAAAGGAGGTTGA
This sequence comes from Hemiprocne comata, assembly GCA_020745705.1. Classification (NCBI taxonomy): domain Eukaryota; kingdom Metazoa; phylum Chordata; class Aves; order Apodiformes; family Apodidae; genus Hemiprocne; species Hemiprocne comata. Next base: position 14,279,137 of record CM036602.1, on the reverse strand, counting down.
ATCAATCACAGAGCAGTTGGCTTTTATCTTTGAAAGTGTGTGGAGAGAGGATAGAATTTTGGAAGTCTGGAAAAATAAATGCAAAGCCCACCTTTAAAAAAGGAAGGGTGAAATGGGGACCTATCGACCAGCCAGCTGCCTGAAATACCAGGAAAAGAATGGGAACATATCATCAGGAAAACCACTTGTGAGCACCTGAGAGATAACAAGACAGGGAATTACAGCCAAGTTTGATTTGTCAACAACAGATAATATAAAATCCATTTAATATCCTTCATGGCAGCAAAACAGGCCTTATGCTCAGGTGAGCAGTGATGGATGTCATGTATCATGATTGCAACTAAGAGGAAAAATCAACTACCCAGGGAGAGAGTAGGGAACACCCAGCACCCCCAGAAACCATTGAAGGGTCGCAGGTGGTCAGGAGCTCTGCAGAGGAGTCCATAATGTCACATTGTGGTGGGGAAATCCACGTTTCAGATGTGGGACACAAGTGTGGTCTCCAACACTGGTGACTGCTCCACTCAGCACATCTGAGGCTTTGCCTGGAAACCTGAGTCTCGATGTGGTTGTTTCAGTTCAAGAAGGAGGTGGATGAGTTTGGAGATGGCTTCTGTTTGGAGACGAAGAAGGGGGAGTGATCATCCATCTGGAAAGTATGAGCTTTGAAGAAAACAAGAACTGTCATCACTGAAAGCAAGATGACAGAGGGGAGACATGATACCAGCTGTAATAGTACTAAAGGTAACTGCAGAGGTGAAAAAGTGTCTTGTAATTTATGTTTAGAAAAAGAAATGGGTGGAGTTGTGGCAATGGATGTCTTTAGGGTAGATATGGGGGAAAACTTTTTTTAAATGAAAGAGAGTGGAGCATTTTGTCTTGGGAAGTGATGAGATCTCTTTCGCTGGATGTTTTGATGCAAAGGTTTGAGCTGACCATGACAGGGTTATCTTGGCTTGTGGCAGGGGATGAGCTAAATGCCACCAGGCAGTTCCTTCCAGCCCTTGTGGTTTTCCTGTGATTCTGTGACTCCTGTCATACAGGCTGCCCAGAGAGGTCATGGAGTCTCCTTCTCTGGAGACTTTCAAGACCTGTCTGGTTGCCTTTCTGAGTGATCTGCCCTAGTTTTTGGTCTTGCTCTGCCAGGGGGGTTGGACTCAATGATCTTTGTAGGTCCCTTCCAACCCTGAACATTCTGTGACTCTGTGACTCCTGTCATACCACAGAAGCAGCCCATGAGGATCTGCCCCTGCCACAGATTACAACTGAGCACAGAAAAACCTGGTAGGCTCATGTCTCTGAGACAGCACCGCCTGCCCATCAGGATCTTGGAAGTCTGCAAATGGGATTTTCTTCTGCACCACCCTGCTGGGGGCTTCACTTCTAGGTTTGGTGCCTTTCCATTTGTTGCTGAGAGCTGTCCCTGTTTGGTATGTTACACCCAGGCCAGGGGCACTGCCTGGGGGCCAGTACCAGCTTTGCCACCTGCCTCACATGTGTGCCCAGGTGTCAGTGCTCCAGCCAAAATAACCTTGATTTTTAGGAAATTGTTCTATAGAATGAGAGATTTTGAAAGCTATTGGAGAAGTCCAATACTTGCAAATTTGCACAGGGAAATAATTCAGCTTTGTTTAGCTGTTTTGCTGGATTCAATATGGCTTCATTGGAGGCTGAAGGTGATCACTGGGTCTGTACAAACAGTTCTGTGTGAGGGAACCACAGAAGGTGTCACAGAGGCATATGTGAATGTCACAGCCATGTACTGCACCTGTCTCTTACCTGCCCAGTGACTCTCCTGCTGTCCAGCCATGCTTGTGCACACTGGTTGATACTTGGCTCATGGACCAGCGCCCATGACAGGAGTTGTTTCTGCAGCATGGCTAAGAAAGGAGTTTTGTCTTAAATCACCAAAAGAGAAAGCAAGAATAACAAGAAGAAATAGAACCATGGTACAGGAGCATGCCATGAGTGCATGGAGATGGATGAGCCACTAGGTCTGACTTGCTGCTGTGTGACAACAATGGGATGCTGTTTCAGCTCCAAAGATGTCAGCGCCGTGAAGTCAGAATAATGCAGAGCTGAGCTCAGGTGTCCCCTGCCATGGGACAGGAAAGGGAAAGGGAATGAGAGTGGGATGATTTTGCAATAAACACAGCATTTGGTGAGGTGCCATCTCGCTCAATTGTAAATAGCAAAGCGATCAGGAAGCACAGAAATCAAACAGTGCAGATCAGACGTCACTGGAGACACTGCTGGTGAATGAAATTGGTGTGGAATTGGCTTTGTTTTTTCTGTGAGTTAGAGAAGTGATGCAGGGCATGTGAGGTCACAGTGTGTCCCCCCAGATCTGCAAATGGTACTATTTAAGGCACTCACTGCTCTGGGCTTTCATAGAATCATAGAATCATTAAGGTTGGAAGGGACCTCAAAGATCATCAAGTTCCAACCCCCCTGCCATGAGCAGGAACCCCTACCACTAGACCAAGTTGCACAAAACCTCATCCAACCTGGCCTTAAAAACGTCCAGGGATGAAGCATCAACAACGTCCCTGGGCAACCCATTCCAGTTCCTCACCACCCTTAGAGTGAAGAATTTCTTCCTAATATCTAACCTAAATCTCCCCTCTCTCAGTTTAAAACCATGACCCCTTGGCCTATCACTATCTTCTATGATGAAAAGCCCCTCCCCAGCTTTCCTGTAGCTCCCTTTCAAGTACTGGAAGGCTGCTATAAGATCTCCTCGGAGCCTTCTCTTCTCCAGGCTGAACAGCCCCAATTCTGTCAGCCTGTCCTCATAGACGAGGTGATCCAGGCCTTTGATCATCTTGGTGGCCCTTCTCTGGACCCTCTCCAACAGGTCCATATCTTTCTTGTGCTGAGGGCACCAGAGCTGTATGCAGTACTGCAGGTGGGGTCTCACCAGAGCAGAGCAGAGGGGCAGAATCCCCTCCCTGGCCCTGCTGGCCACGCTTCTTTTGATGCAGCCCAGGATGTGGTTGGCTCTCTGGGCTCCACTGCTCACTGAGGGCTCATGTCCAGCTTCTCATCTACTACCACCCCCAAGTCCTTCTCCCCGGGGCTGCTCTCTAGCCATTCTCCCTCCAGCCTGGATTTGTGCCTGAGGTTGTGCCGATCCAGGTGCAGAACTTTGCACTTGGCCTTGTTGAACTTCATGAGGTTGGCACTGGCCCACCTCTCCAGCCTGTCAAGGTCCCTCTGGATGGCATCCAGAATAAAGAATTCAGAGTAGGTAGGTGGGACAAAAATTAAATTATGATTTTGTTGTCTATGTTCATCAAAACATACATGCATGCCCTGAAAATACTGCAGTGTCTTTGGTTGAAAAGATCTAGCACCTTGCAGGCCCAAACATGGTCCCAGCTCACTTTCTAAGAAGCCACAGAAATGGAAGAGGAGGGTGATGGTGATGCCTCTGCCTACCGAGAGAGAGGGAGGCAGTGATGTGCCCGAGGCTGTCCCCAGCCTCACTCCTTTCCTAATGCCCTGCACGTTGGGCTGCACAACTCTGCCTTCTCTTCCTGCCCTTCTTTAGGCTGTCATTCCCCATTTATGGCCCAGTGAAATGAGTGTGTAGTCAGGCTGAGCACCAGCAAGGGGTTAGAATCCAGACTGCATTTTTTTGAGGGAAGGCTCTGATTTGTTCTTCACCCTGTGTTGCAATTTGCTTTAGTAGCTAGAAGGTTAATTATGTGCTACATAGAGCTTTGAGCTCTCTGATTGAAGGTGCTGTTGAGAGCTAAATGTTGCAGTAGCTCTGATTTGGTCCTACTTTCCAGGGAAATTATGGGAAGATATAAGAGAAGACTGTTGAAGTTTGCGGGTTGGTGAACTTGTGCTTGCCCCCCTGCAGAGAATGTTCAGAGCTTCCCTGGTGCTGCACCTCCCACATTGTGTCAGTGTTTCTTTGCAAGTCTCCTTGTCATCCTCTGGGGTTTGTGCTGTGAGTGAACATCTCATTCCTTCAGATCTGATCCCCAGATTTTACCTGTGCCAGTGGTAATAGCTCTGCACTGGGCAGGTTACTTCAGAAATGAATACATGATAAAATGCCTCCACCACAGACCTGTCTGCCTAGAAGAACTTGAACACCTGGTTGAGGTTGGCAGTCAGCTCTGGAGGTCATCTTGTCCAATCCCCCCCTGCTCAGGCAAAACCAGTTGCCCAGGATCATGATAGCAAGGAGGTGCTTGACTGACATGACCACCATTGTCTCAGGCTTTTCAATATTCTGGACCAAAACCAAAATCCGAGACACCACCAACAAAAGGGATTAAACAACCAAGGGTCCCTCTTCTGCTGTTAGTTCATCCTGGGCAGAAAAGCCTCTAGACAGAGGGGCAGCTTGAGCTGAAAAGTTGGGATGCTGCCCAAGTAAGTAGAGCAAAGACCAGCAGACTCCTTGTATCTGTCCTCCCTGACACTGGAGCATATCCAGAAGATGGACTTCAACTTGGCAGTAGCCTACAGATTAATTTCTTATCGTGCCAAAGGATGGGAGGAGAGCATTAGTCTCACTGCTACCCAGGATTTGTTTAATGATTATGCAGGAGACAAATGTCCGACTGCTACTAATGAGCACAAATCACCCTGGGGACACTGTGGCACTGTGAACTTGCCCCAAACCAAGAGCCCTCCTCAGCTGGAGTCCTCAGTTTTCTGATGTCTTCTCTCCTCTCCCCATTCTTCACATCCAGCCCTTATGCTTGCAGATATTCCTGGCTGTTGTTTGGTGGATGGTGTCTGAGACTGCAAGACCCTGAGTCAATTCTGTGACATGACAGAGAGATGACAACCAGCTTCATACCATCCTCACTGAAGGCCACAGCTCAGACCAACCACCCTCTCCTCAGAGACACCATGCTGGGGCATGGGAAGGACTCCTGTGTGTTACCTGCCTGAGTAACACAGGATTAGGAGAAGCGGCCAGGATGGCTTGGGATGATTGAGAGGGACAGAATAAAGTGTGAAGAGGTGTTAGAAAGCAGCAGACAGTGGGATTAGCCCTGGGGAGTTAGTTCCCTTTCAAGAGTCTGCAGCACTGGACCTCCATGGCCTACCTGCTTGTAGCCATGTAAGGCTGAACGGGGTTGTCTCAGCCAGGACAGAAAGATGATGGGTCTTGTGCATAGCAAGGGGGCACATGGACAGTGGGATGGGTTTTTTTACAGAGTGTAATGATTTTGACAAAACTATTAAAAGCATTCACTGCTGCAGAATTGTCAGAGTTGAAAGGGACCTCTAGAGATCACCCAGTCCAACTCCCCTGCTAAAGCAGGATCCCCTGGAGCACGTTCCACAGGACTGCATCCAGGTGGGTTTAGAATTTCTCCAGAGAAGGGGACTCCACAACCCCCCTGGGCAGCCTATCCCAGGGCTCTGTCACCCTCATAGAAAAGAAGTTTTTCCTCATATTTAAATGGAACTTCCCATGTTCCAGCTTCTGTCCATTGCCCCTCGTCCTGTCCCTGGGAACCACTGAACAGAGTCTGGCTCCATTCTCCCTGCACCCACCCTTTAGATTCTTATAGACATTAGCCTTCTCTTCTCCAGACTACACAGTCCCAGCTCTCTCAGCCTTCCTTCAGAAGGGACATGCTCCAATCCCCCAGTGATCTTTGTTGCCCTCCCCTGGACTCTCTCCAGCAGTTCCCTGTCTCTCTTGAACTGGGGAGCCCAGAACTGGATGCAGGATTCCAGATGTGGCCTCACTAGGGCAGAACAGAGATGGAGGATGACCTTTCTGGACCTACTGGCCACACCAGAATTCCATTGGCCTTCTTGGCAACAAGCGCACATCGCTGACTCCCCTTACCCATGTATTCCAAGAAATGAAATTTGAAACTGACTAATAAAACCCCCAAGTAATTTATTGACAAACTGATCATTCGGGGTTACTACGTTTTCTTTACAGTATCACCACACATAGATCCAGTATCCATGTTGAACATGGTTTCTGGTGCCTGGGTGATTGCTCCGAGGGATGCACTGGAAGGAGGGAGCTGGGTTGGGCACTTCTGGATGACAGCCAGCTCCATCCGTCCCTCTCGCTGGGATCCCCGTGCTGATATGGAGAGCAGCAGCTCCATCCAAAGGCTGGTTTTGTGTTATTGCACTGTCCACGTTCCATGTCACATGTGCTGGAAACGAGGCTGAGGTGCCGTGATTGCAGCCAGAGCCTCTGGGTGCAGTCTGGGCCATCCGATATTGGTTTTCCATCTTCATTTTCTGCTGGTCCTGTACAGCTCAGCGCTGTGCTCGCCACAGAAAGGATAACACCATCCTCTCCAAAATGCAATTACAGTCCCTGCTGGGAGTGAGGTGGTGGGGTGGCTGCAGCAGTGACTGCTCTGAGCCTTGTCCCCACAGGGCTCAGTTGCCATCCTTGCACAGCCACTGCCCTGCCTCCCTCGCTGCCTGCCAGAGGCTGATGCCTGGTGTCCCCAGTGTCCCCACTGAAAGGGACGCCCCCAAGTCCTTCCCTGAGCATGGAGCAGGAGGGGGAGATGCAGAGCCAGGCCAGGGGCAGGAGGCACTCAGCAGCTCTGCCCAAGGCAATTTTCAAACCCAGACTTCTGTTCTTTTTTCAGTTTAGAGATATTCCTGTGGCTCAGGAGGAGTGAGGGATCCTGGTCTGCTCAAGTCTGCTTAGAGCCAAAATTAAGTAGAGAAAGTGGAAAGCTGTAGTTAAGAGTAACTCCTTTGATGTAAACAAAAAGGAGCAGAGGTGAGGCTAGTGTGAGAAAGGGAGTAGTGCCATTACGTGGGTGGAAACTCATGTTTCAGGGTGAATCCTCACATCTGTTCCTCAAAGATGCTGAGAGGATGATGTCTGAGGCCAGACACTGGATGCTCAAAGTCTGGTGACAGGATGAGTCTCCCCAGAAGCATGGACACATCCCAAGGACCATACCAGGACCCAGGGTGAGCAGCTCCCCTGAAGGTACTTGCTTTGTAGCCCTCAGGCCATAGGGGAGTGGGAATCCCTCCTCCATCCCTGCCAGGCAGGAGGGCATGAGGCAGCATGACCCGTGCTCATTTTTTCCCTGCAAATGCAATTTTCCTCATACCCACTGTTCCCCAGGGAGCAGCAGCCTTTTTGTCTACAACCAACACAGCTAAGCCAGGCACAGAAGAATTGCTTTTTTGCTGGAAAGTCATCCTTCCCAATTTTCTAGCCTTATCTGCTCACCAGAGCTGGCAGAGAAGGGGGGCTACCTCCCAGCCAGGGGCACCCTGTGCACATCGTGGCTGAGGGCAGGATGCTGCCATGGGCTCTAACCCCTGCTCCACCCTTGGCTTGTCATCTCAGCTTGTTAAAACTGTTTCCCCTTGCTGTGCACAGAATGGCCATGATTTAAGGCTCTCTGCGAAGCCACCTGTGCTGCCATAATTACACAGGCATTACAAATAGCAGCAACAGCAGAATTCCTACAGTGTTCTTTAGAGACTCCCAGCATCACTGGGAAAAGGCTTAAAAATGTTTCGTTGGGAGGAAGCTAAGCCTGGGGAAGAGGAGTGGGGCCAGGCAGCCAAGCAACCAAATCAGCAAGACCCTCCCCAAGTGTAACCATGGATCTCATTTACTCACTGACTTTCCCAGTAACAGTGCCTGGGAGCATCCATGTTCTCCTCTCCCTCGTTTGGATCTGAAAACTCTCCAGCATCTTCTTAAGCCCTGCTTAGCACATAGAGAAACCATCTGGATACAAAAAAGCCACTTGATAAAAGCCTTCCTCTTTAGTATGGAGCAGATCTATGTAGGAAAAATGTGTTCTGAATTGCTTGGAGATATATAGAAAAGTCCTTTATCAGCTACCACTTTCTGTGGAAAGCCCGGAGAGAAAAATCACCGCTGCATGCCTTCCTGGAAAGGTATTTTTTATTTAAGATACAAAACATTATTGTGTTTGTGTGCTGCCCTTCATCTGCATTACTCCACTTAAAATCCCATTTAAGAAATATGAAATAATTCTGTTTTCTTTAAAGACATATAAGCCTTGTTCCCAGAGGGATAAAAGAGCAACATAAAAAAAGGGACAGGTTTAGTAAAACAGCACTGCCAGGGGGCATAATAAATGCATAAATTACTCACAACCAGCAAGGCATACTCACAAACTGCAGAACAAGCTCTTGGAGTACAAGGAAATATATTCTCACACCCAAGGAAACCTGAACAGTAATGCACTGCCCTGCTGCCTGGAGCTGCAGCCCCTCCACTGGTCGTGGGCAGTGTTCTCTAGAAGAAGGAGGACTCATAGCAGTGTTTATGCTCCTAGGCTAGCACTTACCTGTGGGTCTCTCATCCCCAAAGATCCAAACCTCTGGCCCAAAAGAACCTGTAATGCTTCTGGAGCACATCATCTAGAACCCAACAAGCTCCCATCCAAACAGAATGGCTCACATCACTTGCCATTCTTCAGGACATGAGCAGAGGGTGAGTCAGCAGCACCCCAGGTCCATATGAAAATGGTTTTGTAGAGCAGCAGGTGCTCAGGCAAGCCTCAGGAAGGCCAAATGCCTCATACAGTTCACCCAGCTGTGTGCTGCTGGACCTGAGGACCACAGGCTGTCAACACCCATGTCAACATTTAATCCTTTTTGTTGCGTCTCCCTTTCTTCCTGCCATTCTTTTACACCTGTTGTTTCCTTTTGCCATTACTCCTCCTGCTCATTATTGTGTTCTGCTCCTTCTCTGAGACAGACATCTCAGTGCTCATCCTCAAGAGAGCCAACAGAGATACTGTTCTTGCTGGTCAGACTGTGCCAACACTGGGGCAGGGAAGGATGAAAGGAAGGAGACTTGTTGCTCACGGCATTTCCTAATATCAACACCCAGAGGTGGGAGGACCTGGGAGGCTGGGGAATACATGTCCACTAGCTGTTTAGGTATCTCACTCAGAGGCATGGAGCAGAGACTGCTGAAATTCAGATGGGACTAACCAGCAGCTCCTCGAACGCATTCACACAGTGAGGACCTGTCCCAGGTCTCAGCTGGTGGGTCACTCACAGCCCAAGGGCCACCTAGACTTGTGGTAGACTTTGTGTAATGAAAATGATCATGGCAAAAGCTTTAGGCCTTGGGGCAAGACCACCAGCCTTCCTCAGCCAATGTCCCCAGCAACATCTCTAGGAAAACTGGCTTCTTTATAAATATCTGACTCTGGTGAGTGGATTTCATCTATTTCAAATCAGAGGGAAGTGGGAAAGAAAAGGAAGGAGCTGTGGTGGACTCTCTAGGGTCCCACAATCCCCCAGGTTCTGTCTTCCATTGCACATACAGCCAGTAACAGAGTTGGCATGTATATTATGTGATGTATTTCTGCCTAATCATTCTTACATATTCTAACCTTCTAACTTTGCACAAGTGGTTGTAATAAAAATTATCCCGTATGTTGGAGGCTGGGGCCCACTACCTGCTAGAGTTCCAGAAACTCAAAATGAAAATGTGTCTGGACATGGCTACAGGCAGACTATCTGTGCCTTTGATAGAACAAATCCATAAATTTTGTTTTGAAAGAAGGAAGCCAAGACATACCATCCTCACAAAGGGTTAAGAGCTTTCCTACCCTATTGACTGTATTGGTGACAATTGTTCCTTGCTGTATCATCAGGGTCCACCAACAAGAGTTTGGCTTCATCATGTCTGTAACTCTCCTTCAAGTAGCTGTACACAGCCATTAGATTATACACCTGAACCTCCCCTTCATTATATGAAATAATTCCAACTCCTCAGTGTCTCCTTGCACTGTATGTGCTTCAAACCCCAGGCCACCTTCTTAGGTCTCCAGTGGATCCTTTACAGTTTCCCAGCATCTCTCTTGAACTGGGGGAGCTCAAAACTGGCCACAGTATTGCAGGAGTACTTTTCCCCCGTGATGAGTAAAGGGTCATAGCACTTCCCCTCAGCATGCCAGTCTCTCTGTTCCCAAACATAGCCCAGGGTGCAGTTTCTTTTAATTGCAATAAAAAACACACTGTTGGTTCACACTCACTCTGGCATGCCTTATAAACCCCAGGCCCTTTTCAGCAGGACCAGTGTATCAGTAAGCAAGCAGTGCATGGTGTGGTCCAGCTTCCCAGCAGTCTAAATCCAATGAAACTGAGCTAAGGTTTCTCATTAGAGATACTGAATTGGTCCCTTATATACTAAATTATGCATTCATCAGGGCTATTATCGTCCATCAGGAGTTGTTATGCTCTTTTTAATTGGTTAATGATTTTAGCCATACACTGAACATGCACTAACGGTGTAGTTATTGTCAGCACAGTTCATCCCACATACTTTTAGAAGCTGTATTTAGATGTTTTCTCTCCTATATCTTTCCCCATGCAATACCTCAGGTGCCTTTTGCATCTCTTCATTGTCCTTTGAAGGATTACCATCATCACTCCTGCTGATTATTACCTGTACTTTTCGGCTGAACTCCTGAATTCTCCCTTAATTCAGTTGCAGTTACAATAATCAAGCATTTTTTCAGGCAGCTAGGGCACTTCTTTAGCCTGCTGTATTCACTGCTGGAAGTATTGGCTTTGTCAGATTTGTCTTGTGCATTTGCAGAAAGGAACTGGAGATGGGTTATACCACCACACTACACTGATTATGAAAAATAAAACACAGAGGAAGGGCACTAAGAAATACCCACGTGGGTCAGCAGTGTTAGGAAAATGAATATGGAGATGGCAGAGCAGATGTGGGACACTGATGTCTCTGAAGTGCCCACAGAGAATCCAGAGGAAGGGTGTGTGATGCACTAGAGGACTAGATCAGGACAGCTGGTGGCTTCCATTCTGTTTTCCTTTGCCCCAGTGGTCACCCTGGATTAACTGACTGACTTCAGGCAGGTTTATTTATCTCAGATAGGTACCACAGGGGACTCTATCCAGTGTCTGACAAGTGTCTGACAAGGGACAGCGCTGTGGTAGTAGCAAAGTTGGTGAACAAGCTGGAAAATTAACTCTCCACCCTATGGGGCTTAGGGGCTTTCTCTGTCTTTGGTTCCTTGTCACTTCTCTTGTGTCCTTATTTATGGCTAAGCACCAGGTCTCCTCGTGTGAGGTGGTGTAGCATCCACCATAGTGGGACCTCAGCTGCTCTTGCAGGATTGTCAGCATCACAGCATCCCTGGCAGTGAGGAGAGAGGTGGGCTTTCCTCTGCATCAATGACACACCACACCAGGAGAAAAGTAACAGCAAGGAGAATATCTTCTTCCACCTCTGGGACACTGGGCAGGACAGCACATATGGGCTGGCTGAGCAAGCCACAAGGATGGAAAAGGTTTGGGGAACAGGAGAGTTAGTACCTGTCTGAGTCCTAACCTCTCATCTTTTCTCAGCTGCTTCCACTCTCTGCTCTCTCCAGAGAAGTTCAGGATTTCCTCTTAGCGTATTTGTTGGAGCTTGTTCTGACATTTTCAAAGGGGCATTTTGATTGGATTACTATATTATATCTTTAATGCACCAAGGACAAATTGAAGAGTCAGCAATTTCAAATGTTACCTTTCAAACTGCATGCTTTATTATTATAAATTCCTAACTGCCTTCATTCATTTTTCTTTGCTGTCATCTCAATTGTTCACTTCTCTTTCCATCCCTCTATTTAAGGTGTTTTCTTTTTAGCAGATCCATTTTTCTGGGCTTTTGCACCCTGCTGCAGCTGTAGCTGTGCATCATCACACAGCTGGTCTGATCTGTGGATGACCAAGACAGACAAGATCTTGAAAACAACAGCAGCAGCAGAGGGAAAGTCCTCCATAAAAGGTCTACAGAAAGGAAAGAATCTCAGGTTCAAAGGCTTGATGGACCAGTCTTCCGTCATATGTCAACTGCTGAACCAGATCAGGTCTTCTTTTGGAGCTTGGTGTTGTGGTGATAGTCTCCAGGAACTGCTTTGTAAACTGTGCAAAGTCTTCCTTAGAAGGTACTTGAGGGTTATCTATTCTAACAGAAGACTCCAAACAGAGTCTTTAAAAAGCAGATGTTGCAAGTGACTGTCAGATACCTGAGCAAAGTAAAAATCCTTATTTATCGATACAATCCCTGCATGGTCCATTTTGGTCACCCTCTGCACAGTGTGCAGTGCACAAGAAGTCCAGAGGTCTCCAGGGTGTATTTCTCCAGCATCCCCCATGGCATGTCACACACATTAGTGTCTTGACTGTTGTCTGGAGGAGCAATACTGACCTCAAGCCTCAGAGCATCCCTCCAAACTTGAAAGGACTGAAAGTGCAAAGATCTCCCCACAGCCTGGGAGGACGTGGAGAAAGGATTAATTGAATTGGATCAAGGGCTCCCCAGGTGTTTAGATCCAGAAGAACTCGTAGCAGCCTTCTAGTATCTGAAGGGGGCCTACTTTTTACAAGGGCTCTTAGCAAGAGAACAATGGGTAATGAATTAAACTGGAAAGAGGGGAGGTTTAAGTTATACATTAGGAAGAAATTCATTAGTGTAAGGGTGGTGAGACACTGGAACAGGTTGCCCTGAGAAGCTGTGGCTGCCCCATCCCTGGAAGTGTTCAAGGGCAGGTTGGATGGGGCTCTGAGCAACCTGATTTGGTGGGAGGTGTCCCTGCCCATGGCCGGGGGGATTGGATCTAGATGAGCTTTAAGGTCCCTTGCAACCCAACCCAGTCTGGGATTCTATGATTCTATGAGATCTGATGGCATAAGGTGCCTGCACTGGACCTGGGGCAGAGTCAGGGACTGTTGTACATGGAATAGGACATCTGGACCACATCTTCTTATGAAAAAAGGGGGCAATTGGATTTAAATATGAAATAGTAGGAAAATGAAACTGACAGGTGATTCCCAGAATAATCCAGTGCTGCTAAAGGGCAGTTCAATGTCTCCTTTACCAAGGCACAGTTCTACTTGGCTCCAAAAGGCTTCACCACGTGCTGTTACAGGAGCCCGTGGTGAGCCAGTCATGCAGGTTTGAACACAGGGGTTGTTGCAATTCAGCTGTTTCTGTCAAGGAAACTTCTGTTATGATCTATAGTTGTAGAAGATTTGGTGGTTTTTTAGCATTAGTAAGCAGTTCCTAGAAAGCAAATGAAACAGTCAAATTACTTTTGGCTTCTCCCAGGTTGTCTCTGAGATAGTAAAGTTAATTAATAAAAGAAGGCAGTGAACAAGCTAACACAAGAGGATTATTCTACCATCCTTAACTCTGACATTACAGATGTGTTTGCTCATCCTGACTCTCCTGACATTGAGACTGGGCAGCAGATGCCAAAGGAGGGAGACCCAAGTAGTAGAAGCATAACAACACTTGAAGTGGAGAAGGTGGAAGCGCAGGGCAAGAGGAGCGTCCTCATCCAAAACACTGAACACTCCCTCCCGTCCTTGGCCGCCATGCTGCAAGCTCACCAGGTGGTGCAAATGTTGCATGAGAAAGACAGATACAGGCTGCTCCCCTGTCCTCAGCCGTGCTCAGCAGTGCCACGGGTGCTGGGTGGTGTATCTGGGAAGTCACATCTGGTCCTTACACTTTCTGTTGCAGCTGGAGCTTCCTATTGCCTCCGGCAGTGCTGAGCCTTTGCCCTGTCCTCCCTCTGGTGTTGGTGAACTACACAATGCAGCACCACAAAGGTGTCACAGGTTCTCTCACAGCCTGGCTATGCTATTCTGACAGACACTGATCACAGGGTGGTTCAAGCCCTGAACCCTGAGGTTTAGAACCTGGGGTCCTGAACCTCTGGTTTGGCTGCAGCAAAGTTGCCCGGAACAGATGTTTTGCTGGAGCCTGGCACAGCAGGTCTGGCCCTGCATTTTGATGCCTGCAGTAGGATGCACTCTGCTCATCAGCTGCAAAGGGCAGGGAGGATTGGAAGAGACCTCGGTGTTGTCTTAGAATAAATAAACCCCTCAGCTGGATCTATTTATCAGAGGCTGTAACTTGAGCTGGAATGCAAGCAGGAAGGCTATAGAACACTATGATAAACTGGCAGGAACCCTCCCCAGAATCAGGCAGAGTTCACACACGAGTCCTAAGGGAGCTCAAGGACAAAATAGCTGTTACAGGCAACCTGGGGTTTTAAACCATCACAGGATTAGAGAATTCATTTCAGGTTTTCTGGTTTAGCTAGCAACAAGTCTAAAAGACTGGAGCCTTCAGGCGTTTGTGTGGAAGTGGCTAAAGAAAATGTATTGGGAAAGAATCATAGAATCATATAACATGCTGAGTTGGAAGGGACCCATCAAGATCATTGAGTCCAACTCCTGTCCCTGTGTAGGGCACCCCAAGAACCACCCCATGTGCCTGAGAGCATCATCCAAACACTTCCTGAACTCAAGCAGGCTTGGTGCTGTGACCACTTCCCTGGGGAGCTTGTTCCAGTGCTCAACCACCCTTGGGTGAAAAACCTTTTCCTGATATCCAACCTAGACCTCCCCTTTTAGAGAAATCACATTGCCATAGGGAGAAAGGGGAAAGTCCCCATCTAGATGAATAGATGGTTGAAAGAAAGGAAAGGGTTTGGGGTAAATGAGCAGCATCACAGTGGGGGAAGGCCAGCAGGGAACTGCCTGGGTTCCTGTGCCAGGGTCTGTGCTGCTCAGCTTTCTCATAAATGATCTGGAGAAAAGCACGAGTGCTCAGGGAGCAGTTTGCTGATGAGGCACCATTGCTCAGGGGACCAAGGAGAAAGAATTATAGAAGCACAATGTGATAAAATGGAAGGTGAATTTTAATGTAAATAAATACAAAGTCAAGTGCATGGGGGGAAATACTAATTATGTGTCTCCAGCAATGGGCTCCGAGTTGATCATATCATTGGAAGTGAGATTATAACAGCTAATTCCATGTATATATCAGCTCTGTACACACAACAAAAGCAAATAAAACTATAGAATTAATAGGGAAAAAAGAGGACAGATACATAAAAATATATACGTGATACCAGTAATTCCATGACAGACCTCTACCCAAATACTGTGGGCAATTCTGGTCCCTCCCATCTGAGAACTGAAAAAGGTAGAGAAAAGCACAACAGGGTGAACAAGCTCCTGGAAAGATTTCTGTATGAAATATGAAATATGAAATATGAAACTATCTCCTGATAGTTTAGGAGATTTCAGAAAGAAACAGAGGTGACTATAAGAAACATGAAAAAACAGGGAAAAGGTGTGAAGGTGACATGCTCAGAGACAGACAAGAGGAACACTAGAGATAGACAGCTTGGTAGGGAAGCTGTCTTAGAAAGTATCAAGGGAGCTTGTGGACATGCTCCAGAGCACCTTGCTTGGAGGCA
Source organism: Hemiprocne comata (assembly GCA_020745705.1). Classification (NCBI taxonomy): domain Eukaryota; kingdom Metazoa; phylum Chordata; class Aves; order Apodiformes; family Apodidae; genus Hemiprocne; species Hemiprocne comata. Next base: position 14,263,868 of record CM036602.1, on the reverse strand, counting down.
TGTACAAACACAGTCACTGCAAGCCTTCTCATTTATTCTAGTCATGTAAGATCTAGCTAAATGCAGACAGTCTCATAATTTAGAGAGACCTCAAATGGGGAAGGGACAAAGCCTGAAACTGCAAGTGAAGGAGGTTGGGGTAGGGTAGGAAAAAGGAGTTGGACCTTGAAGGAAACAGAGGAGATAGCTGCCTTACCAATGAGATAAACGGGGTCAGGTTCTTCTCCCATTATGTTTCATAAGAGATGCAAGAAAGAGGGGGGAAAAAAAAAAAAAAAAAGCATTTGCTGTTTTTTCTCAAACCAGCTCACGGGAGACTGCAGAGGCAGGACCAGCAGCAGGACATGGCTCTCCTCTCAGGCTGGGTGGTTGCTGTTGGGAGGCAGATGGATTTCATTTGACTTTGTACAGGTCATTTGCTCTATGCTCTTCTCCCTTTCCCTCTTGGTTCAGCAATGAGGCTCTCAGTGATCGATGGGGAGCTGAGAGTGTCCAGCAAACACAAACCTGCCAACACTGACAGCCCTTCCTTAGAGAAGTCAGTTACCATCAGTGTGTACACTCACTCTACTGTATAAAATGAAGCTCTCTTGCATGTGCTGAAAAACTGCAGGGCTGCATGACTAGAGATCTGATCCCAAGCTTTTCTGGCCAGAGTTTTGTAGTGATGCAGCTCTGGTGTCAACTGATGTCCTGTTTGTGCACCAAAATGCATCTGTAGCTTTACACATGTGGAGAGGGTGGCAGGCTTGGATGAGCTGAGCTCTACAAATCACACAATGGCCCCTAGAGCAAAGAAATGTACTGAGTGTGGGGTCTACTTGGTGATGGAAGGTATTGTGCAACTGGGCTGGGAGATCTCTCAGTTGCAATCCCTGTCTATACAGTTGGGACAATTGGGCAACAGGACAGAAGAAAACTTTGCCTCCTTAGGGTCTTGAGCAACACAGTGGTCCTGGGGTTGAGTTGTTAGGAGCTCCTGCCACAATTGTAACATGGAATTGATCAAAACAAGATGTTTTCTCTGTTTTGACATTAATGGTTTTCAGCAATGACAGATGTAATCCCTGGGCTTTGACCCTTGGTAAAAAAGGCCTGAGAGACACTAATGAAGATGGGCACTGTCTGTTGTCCACGTTCAAATCCTACTAGAAGATGACAGTCACTAAAGGAGGGACCACATCTTTAGACCACATACAATCCAGGCAGGCTGGCAGCCTTCCAGGGAGAAACAATGATTAAATAGTAAACCAAAGCAGTTTTATACATTTGTTTCTCTTGCAACAGCAGTCAGGGTCCTGTGCTGTCAGAGGGATGTCTCAGGAAGAGGACAAACAGCAGCTGAGCTAGCCATCCAGACAGAAAGTGAAATATCATTATCTTTGAACAGCCTCTAATGTTCCTGGCTGCTCTGAGCCACTGACCTTTTCATCGTGTTCCTCTCTGCCCTGACAGTGGGTGAGTGGACCCCTGTCACCACATGCACATCTTTGCTGCTCCCCTGGCTTAACAACCTCTGCCGTTTCCCTGGGTGATGTGTCCCCTTCCCCTATGGCTGCAGGCTCCTCTTTGCCCCATTGTCTGATATTTGCTCTCATCTTCCATCTAGGGAGAGCTCATGGCTCTTCTCAGATCCTACCTCAGAGCAGGAGGTAGGATCTGAGCTCAGAAGAGACATCTGTGAGTCTCTGGTTCAACCTCTGGTCAAAGCACGGTCAACATCAGGTTGCTAAGGGCTTTGTCCTGTTGTTGGCTGAACATGTCTAAGGATGAAGATGCCAAAGCCCCTCTGTGTGCCTGTCCCAGTGTTTGAGGACCCTCATCACTCATCACCATTTATTTCCCTTACAGCCCCTTCCATCCACCAAGTGTGGAGTTGCCCCTCCTCCTCCTACTGTGCACACTGGAAAGTTTCACATACTCTCCATCTGCACGTGCTTCTCACTGGCCTGACCAGCCCATGCAGAGATGGTGTCATTGGCCATCAGCTCCCCAAGCTGTGATGTTTGCTGGATGTCCATGTCCATCACTCTGCAGAACTGCCCTTCCTGGTGCTTGCAGCCTGGACTGCTTTCAATAGTAGGAGCAAAATCCTCTCCTGGCAATGACAAGGATGTGATCTCAACTATTTCATTTGGAATGAAACCCAAAGCTAATGCCTTGTTTTCTGTACAAATTAGCTTTCTTGCCCTGAAAGAAAGTGCTGGTCAAATTCCAGTGAAGGTAATTAAACTGAGCTCACCTAAATTCCTCCAAAGCCTGAACTGAAGACATTATTAAGGAATAATTATTTCTTAATTTGCTTCCCACAACATAGTTTTGTACAGTGTTAAATAGTTGTGCTCCAAAGGTGGCTGACTTTGAGCCATGGTCACAATGCAGCTGATGACTCTGTGGTATTTCCTGGCTGTTGCCATGATGTAGCTCTTATACAACAGATTTGGAGCTAAAATTTAATCCATTATGGCTCTAAACAGCACACTCCAATGTGAAGCAGGTGTAACCTATGCTGTCTGCTGAAAACATAAAGTAATAACTCTGAGAAAATAGTGAAAACTTAACGGTCTGTCTAGCTATTTGTCAGTGTGTACTGTCCCCTGCATCCCCCTATTACTGGGGGCTGGGATTCATCTGGCTACACGTGTGTCCTTCTGCAGGCACTGGAGCTCTCATCAATATAAGCAGCAGAGCCCAACCCACCATTAATCTTGTCCTAAAGTCTAAAATAGGTCAACGAACAGCACCTGAAAGTGCCACTTTCTCTCCAGATACTGTAAAGGAAGGCCACAGAGATGTGATCAGACAGAGGCATTAAAAATAGGAGGGTTAATATCTTACTGTGTATCTGAGCATTCTCATTGATCCCTGCATAATTTTACTCCAAAAACTGATGAAAGAAGACACAGACACTGTTAATTCAGTCCCTGCAGCTGTTCATCTCTTTCATGCCATGTTCTGGCATGTTCACACATGACTTGTGTGTCCATTCAAGTCAGCTATGACCTGACACAGTGACACCACCAGCAGGTAAGGCCAGGAAAAGGTGTTCATTCACCTTTTTCCCATCTGCACTCCTGGACATAATTCACTTAGTCTATACTTCTAGCTCAGGGGAACTGGAGGTCCTCTTGAGTCATCACCTTGTATTCATTTGGGCATGATGAGTCCTGGCAAGGGGGAAAATGTGGTCCAGGTAATCCTGTGTGGGGAGAAACTGAAAGGCAAAGTTTGCAGTGTCTGAATCCAGAGTGTGGAAGCAAGTCATTTTTATCCAAGGGAAAGGTGGTGAGCAAGGAAGTGCCATCCCCACAGATATTCCCAGGCCTGAAGACCCTTCCTTGAAACCCTGGGGCAGTCATTTGCTATCCCAGGTGATTCCACTGCCTATTTGTGACCAGAAAGGGCTGCAGAGCTATTTTTTTCTCTGTTTACCTCCTTCTGCTGTAATGGATCAAGAGAGTCATTTTCTTGCAGGAACTTTTCTACCCTGGAACATATTACATTCAGCATAAAAGCAATTTTACACAAGGAACGAACTGCAGCATTTATTTCTTCTCACACCCTAATCTCTCTGAGAACAGAAGCAGGCAGCAGCTCAGATGGCCAGGCTGGACAGGGAGGAGTTCAATTTATTGCCTGGAACACAACCCAGCATAAACAGATCTGTGATGGAAACGTGGAATCTATCCCAGCGAGGCAAGGGAAAGGTTGTTAGGAAAATGAGTTGGACCTTTCTGATAAGCTGCTACATTTATTACCTGTTGACCATAATTCACAGCCCCTCCATGAACCTAAACACATTTGCTTTCCCTTCCATATCTTCCTTCTGTGCTGTCCAGGGTTTCTGGGCCATCTGTGAACCATTGCTGCTGTCCCCAAACTGGCCAACACAAGCATCCAGAGGGTACCCAATTCTAGATTTATGGATAGGGCTGCAGGAGAAAAGTGCAGGGAAAGCAACCAAGTTGAGTAGAAAGCTGGTGAGCAGGGGAGGAGCTGGGCAGTGTGGTTTGAAGAACAACGTATGGAGCAACAAGTGCTCTGGAGAGGTGACATGGGCTATCAGAGTCATCCCCTCTTCTACCACAAGTGAGTCTCACATTGGGGTGAGTTGTGGGACAAAACAGCTCTTGGAATCATCCTTTTCAGTAGGAATCAGACAATAAGAAATTAATCTGAAAACACTTCAGAGGTCATTGGCTTTTGTATTTCAGCTCTAGTCCTGACAGCAGGAAGCCACTTTCTCTCCTGGTGTTTTCTCACTGTGCTCGACAGAGACATTGGTCAGGCTGGGCTCACGAGTTGGATACCAGACTGAGTAGGTGATTCCCCTGATGGAGATGGGTGTCTAAGGGTATGACTCCAACATGGGTTGGCTGGTTCAACCAGCTTTGACTCAGGGTCATCTTTCTGATCCATCAGTGACCAGTAAGACAGATTTCATGACAAGCTGGCTGCCCAGACAAGTACCCAGCTTGCCTAGCAACCCCATATTCAGACTCTTTTTATTTATTACCACCCACAGTACTTAGTGAGGGGTCAAGCTGGGCTGCTGCAGCCATGCCTCTCTCCTACTGCTTTTCTTTGCTAGAACCTGTCAAATTTTCTTCTTTCAAATTTTCTGGGGCTGGAAATGAGTCCAGGTAACACCACATGTTTTGGTGCTCCTGAAAGCAGGAGCCAAAAGGAGTCGGGGTGGCAAGAAGGCTGCAGACCTGTGGCTGTGCTGGACTGTCACTGAGGACAGCCCTTTTGCACCCAGGTGGCTGGGTCACCTATGGACCACTCCAGCTATGTCCATGTGCTGGCTGGGAAGAAGTCAGCACTGAAACCATGTCTCTTATCAGTACTCCAAACAGTGCCTGCCCCAGCTGGAAGAAAGGGGAGCAGAACACATCTCCACTGGAGCCAGTCTTCCTGACAGGAACCACCAAGTGACAGCCAGAGTTATGCTGGTTTCTTGTCCCTTATTTTAAAGGCAGATCAATGATGGTTTTGATTTGTTCCTTGAGGTGATTGTTATTCCTTCTTATAAGAGATTACCCTTATTTCATTTGTTACATGAGTTATAGGAAGGCCTTATCAATCAGTCAAAGCCTGGAGAGTAACCAGTCCCACCACTGATTAAACCTTGCTCTCGGTGGGGAATTCACCCTGGAGGAACTGTGTCTTTTAACAGAAACTAATCATAAAGTTAGGGGGGAAAGGAGGTTCTCCTTTTGTGTTGCTGAAGGCAGTGTTCCTTGTGCACTAAAAAATCAGAGATATGGTGTTGTGCTTGAGACTTTGCCCATCAAATGTTATTAGCCTCAGACTTTGTGTCTGCACTTGTCAATCAAGCAAGGGAAAGGTGAACAAGGAGAGTCTCTCAGGCAGATCCATGGAGACAAACCAGCAAATATTCAGCCAGCCTGGACACACTGACATTTATTGCAAGGATTTAGCAAAGCTAATGGGCAGGACAGGGCTTTGAGACATTGTGCAAGGTCATCTCTCTCTGATGGGACCTGAATGTTAGAGCCTGGTGCTCCAAAAATCTCCATCCCTGGTTGGTGGGAAGGGCACCAGAGCCAGACTACAGTTATCCTCCTTGAAAACCACCTCATTTCCCAAAACTTTGGGATCAAGTTCAGAATACTTCATCTCAAATACCAAGAAGCCACATCTACACAGCATTCTGAGAACCAAGGGGCTGCTATGCTACTCAGAGGGCAGTTTCCAGAAATAATCCCATTTCCACTGACGTATAATGGGATGTTTTAAATGCATGTTTAGATAGTCCACAGATGAGACAATGCCATGTAGCTGATCTTTACTCAATGTAAGCATTTTTTAATCCATGAATATGTCATACTGAAGTACTTGCTGGCCAAGGCAGGTCTCTGTGATCTGTTGACTCGTGTACTCAGGGCTGGAGGGCAGGGAGGGAGGCCAAGGGCAGTGACTCAGGCACAGTGTGATTTCTGTGTCACTCCAGTGACCACAGCAAGTCAAAATATGGCCCTGAAAAAACAGAACCTTTCTGTTTTCCCAACTGAGAAGCTCTCCCATGGATCACTAAATATAACAGCAATCTCCATAAGTCTTACTGGAGTTTATAGAGAAGTAGGTTCTCAATTGCTTGAGGTGGGTAATCAGATATAAGTCCATATGCAAATGGAGTGAGAGCAAATGCTGAAGTTACAGCATTATAATTTGATAGAATGGGATTATAAATTATTTTTAGATATATTTTTATATAATTACCATGGAACTTGTAAGACAACTGTTGAAAGTTTTGCGTGAGGAAAATGACAATATAGAAAATGACAAAGTAATTGCTGAAGAAACAGAAACATATCACAGTGTTATCAGTGATCATTCAGATAGATTTTGTGACTGGGGTAACAAACACTGGTTTGTCAGGCTTCCCTCACCAGTAAAATGCTGAGTCTTGGTAGTGCAAAAGAGATGTATTTACTGCCAACAACATCTTAGCTCCCCTTCCTCTGAGAAAAATCATTAACTAAAGCTGGACATGGTTTTCTTTGCTGTTGAGGCTTTGTGCTGTGGAAATAAAATCCCTTGTTATGTATTACACCTGTGTTATCATCTGGTTGATTGTTTTCAAGATAAGAAAGATGATGCCATTCTTATTTCAGAATATTAAAAAATCAAACATTTTGAGCTTTTGACTACCATAAGTCGCAGATTTTATGCTTGTAGTAATTTTGTTAGATACCACTGCAAATTAACAGGAAATGGGAATGTGTGTGTGCCCTCCCGTAACTACCAGCTGCTGTACAGCACAAAATAACAGAGTATGCCATAGATATATAATAATTTTATCTTCTGAATCATCAATAAATAATTTCAATCACTCTTCTTAATTTATGAAAGGTGTTCCAGCAGTACAGAGAGCTTTCATTTTGGCAACCTTGAGCACATAGAAATGTTGACGTAAACCCCCAGCAGCCTCTTTTTTTTTTTTCTCTCTATACTGTGCAGCTAAAAGGATCATGAAATATTTTCCAGTGATTAGAGGTTACTTCTGCACATGGAGGAAGTACTTTGCACACTGCATCTTTTATGTTATTAAACAGTAATAAAGCTGGTGATGCAGAGACCCTGTTTCTGACATAGCAAAATGTACATATTTATTTGTTTGTTTATTTATTTATTTTCCAAGACACTAAAAGCTTTTCTTCTTATGCCACAGCTAATTAAAACAGTCTAATCTCCTGCTCTGTTTATGAGGTAATGCAGACATTGACATCTGGGAAAGGGAAGGGAGGGGAAGGGAAAGGGGAAGGGGAAGGGAAAGGGGAAGGGGAAGGGAAAGGGAAAGGGAAAGGGAAAGGGAAAGGGAAAGGGAAAGGGAAAGGGAAAGGGAAAGGGAAAGGGAAAGGGAAAGGGAAAGGGAAAGGGAAAGGGAAAGGGAAAGGGAAAGGGAAAGGGAAAGGGAAAGGGAAAGGGAGGGGAAGGGGAAGATGGAGGAGAAGATGAAGGGGAAGGGGAAGGGGAAGGGGAAGGGGAAGGGGAAGGGGAAGGGAAGGGAAAACAGACACTGGCAAAGTAAGAAAGAAACAAAGAAGTTTCATCCCATGACATCTTGGGATGAGGAGAAGGGGTTTTTTATCAAGAGGTGTTTGAGAGGCTTTTATTTCGCTGCTTGTATGAGAACTCTTGTGTGCAGGAAGTCTTAGTTCAGTATGTGTGGGCCAACATGTGGAAATGTCTGAACTTCAAATAGTTCAAATTCATACAACACCTGGAACACGTGTACTCCAAATATAATGGGAAAAAATTAATTCTTTGAATAACTAAATATGAATAGGCTGCAGACATCTATTAAATATTGATTCTAATAAGGCTGGCTTGCGAATTAAAGTTAATCCTATTCATACATGTAAAGAGTGTTTTACAAATTCATTAAAAATAACCTAGGAGCTCCAGAATGCACTAAAGGTGATGAATATGTACCATTTAAAGTAATATACAACAATTTACAAAATCTTTATTATTGTTGAGAGCAGCAGTAACATCTAGTGGAAAGAAAAATAACTGAATACGGTGATCAGTGTTTTTCTAAGTATCACTTAACATACAACATTGTTTCCTCATTTCCACTTGGTTTGTCCCCATCTTAACAGAACCACAGAACTGCTGAATTTGAAGGCATCTCTGGAGGTCAACTGGCCCAACCACTTGGAGCAGTCTGTGCAGGACTGTATTCAGCAGGGTTTTGAATATCTCCAAGGATGGACACTTCACAGCATCTCTGGACACCCTATTCCAGTGCTCAACAACCCATAAAATAAAAAGCTTTTTCTTTGGTGTAAGTGGAATTTCTGCTATTTCAGTTTTTGGTCATTACCTCTGGTCTTGTCTCCAGCCACCATTGAGAAGAGCCTGGCTCCAACTTCTTTTCACCCTGCCACCAGTTATTTATACACATTGATAAGATCCCCCTGAGCTGCCTCTTCTCCAGTCCTAGCTCTTGCAGCCTCTCTTTGTATGAAAGATGCTGCCACCCTGCAATCATCCCTTTGGCCCTCTCCTGGACTCCTGCTCCCCTGCCAGTCAGCAGATGTGCAGGAGGAGCTGCAACCATGGCAGGAGAGACAGAGGAGGCTGTGGCACTGAACACCTCCTGAGCCAGGGCAGATTTACTCCTGGCAAGAGGCTGAAATCCAGTTTGGGGCCTTGAGGCATCAACTAAAAGCTCAACAGGATGAAATAACAAGCAAGAGCTCCCCTCTGCTGTCCCACGGCCATCCCCAACCCAGTTAGGCTTGTTTGACCACTCAGCTACCTGAGCCACATGGTGATTCCTTGTCCTGCCCATGATGAAGCAGCCACTCCAGCTAGAAGGAAATGGAAACAGGACCTTCCATCATGCCCTGGGGACACACTGAGACAAGCTCAGCTGACTGCTGTCAGTTGTTCTTTCCAGCTGTTTCATGAGACAGGTTTCTCATTTTGGTTAAAGCCCACGAAGCATCAAGCAGGGACAGGGTTAAAGGAGGTCAAAGGTGGAGGCAGGAACTGCAGTCTGCAGCCAGGATGCTTTATCTCCTCCTGAGACCCAGCCACCAGCTCTACCATTGCCAAGTGAGGAATTTGTTCTGGCTCCTCACTAGACACCTTGCACAGCAGAAGCACTGGGAGAGAGATTACATCCAGATCTGGTGCAGGTTGTTTTAGCACAAACTGGCCACCACCAGTAACTTAACAGTACCAAGCAATGCTGTGCGTGGTGGTGGAATTGGAGAAGATGGGAATGGACTGGTGAGGTTGTGCATCTGTCTCTGACTGGGCAGCTCAGGCAGGTTCCTTTCTTCTGAGTGTGAAGATGGTGGGACAGCAGGTGAGAGCCTTCAGTGATGTCCCTGTAGAAAAGTCATCCTGAGGTCAGTGGGACTCACTGGACCATGCCCATGCAGGCTAGCTTCCTGAGCAGAGAGGCGAGAGGCATGAATCCAACCCTCCTGTGGGGTGCAGGGGGCTGCAGGACTCATCTGTGGATTAAGCACTGGAGACAGAGATTGGCCAAGATTCATAGACCTGTCCTGGCCTGGTCTCTGTCTCTCACCCTGTTCTCCCTCCTCCAGATCAGCATTAGGTGACAGAAAGGGGACTGAGGCATAGTCATCTTCTGTATTTCATGTACTGTACATCCAAAAGGGGAGACCATAGTGTGGAGGACACTCAAACCATCTACCACCACCACAGAAGGTGACCACAAGCTCCCATGCAATTTCGTGGTCCAGATCACCTTGTCACAAAACACCCAGAGGACAGCAGACAACCTCCAACAATGACCAGGCCGTGTCTCCTCTGGACCCTCTGTGCTCTTTTTATCTTCTCAAGAGAAAGAAGAAAGAAATAAGCAGAGTTCTCCACTGCTGCTGTCCTCCAGTGGTCTGTAGCAAAACCCACAACCTGGGTAATGACATGACATAGTTGTAAGAAAAGCAGACCTTCACCTCCTGGCCAGACAAATGTTTAGCATCATGAAAGCTGTGAAACAAATGCCTGGATATTTCCACCACTGATGGAACACAGAGAAACAGCAAAATGAGGAATGCCTGAAATGTGCAAAAAGGGGATTTCTTTCCAGCAGAGCTGTTTGTTTGGAAATGTGCCATTGATGAAGTTGTTTTTCTGTTCAGTTTCTTATTATGACACAGCATTACAGTCATTAGCACTTCACATTTAGTGACAATCTCCTTCCTTTGGAGACCATTATTGTATGAGATTCTGATGCAGGAATGATGTGAGTCCTTCTCTAAGGGACCTTCCTGCCTTATCCAAAGAAACTGATCATAATCATAGAATCATAGAATCATAGAATCATAGAATCATAGAATGGTTTGGGTGGGAAGGCACATTAAAGACCATCTAGTCCCGACCACCTCCATTGGCAGGATCACCTCCCACTAGATCAGGTTGCTCAGACTCCCATCCAACCTGCCCTTGAACACTTCCAGGGATGGGGCTTCCACAACTTCCCTGGGAAACCTGGGCCAGTGTCTCACCACCCTCACACTCTAAATACTTTCTTCCTAATGTCTAACCTAAATCTCCCTTCTTCCAGTTAAAAGCCATGCCCTCTTGTACTATCACTCCCTGCCCATGCCAAAAGTCTCTTCCCAGCTTTCCTCTAGCCCCTTCAGGTACTGGAAGGTGTTCTAAGGTCTCCCCAGAAAAGATATTTAGAAATAGCATATTGTTATTCTCAGTTCAGCCTCATTTCTGTCGCGGATTTTCTGACCAGAAATACCTGCACACTCGTCCCAGGTTAGGCTCAGGAAGCCAGATGTTGTGGGAAGGGTGTCACTTCAAAAAGTCTGAATTCACAAATGGTGCATCCAGTGTTTCTAGAAGGTGTGAGACCTCCAGCTTACATGCTCCAGAATTGGTCTGGATATGTGGAATGGATTCAGATGGGATTTCTGCATCTGAACCATCCAGTTAGTGCTGGTTCAGTAACTGGGCTGCTCGTAACCAGGGGAAACTTGGTTTGTATGCAATTACTGTGTGGAACAGGGGGTGTTTCCCAGGAAAAGCAGCTAGATAGCCTTAGGCTGGCAGAACTTTCACGATTGACAGTTTGGAGAGCTTGTCTTTAGGGGAGGAGGAATCAAGCCCCATGGTAGAGGATAAGCCACCCGGCTGGATAAATTGTCAGGACCACGTGTGTGAAATGGGGGTTCCCCACAGTCCAGCCTGCAGGAGAGCAGAACAAGGCAGAAGAGAGTAGGGAAAGCTGCTCCTGGGAGGGACAGCTGAAGTGCATCACTGAGGCCACCTCTTACCAAAACGAAGCTCTCCGTGTCCCAGAATGTTAGTGAGCAACCAGGCAGCTGCACCTTGAAAAGGGAGAGTGGGGGTTGTTCCTACTCCCTCACTTTGCATCTGTTGTTCAGAGGAGATGTTGTTTTCCAAGGCTGCCAGTCTATCACCTTTCATCAGCACAAAGTGTGTCCCAATAAAGAAATGAAAGACTCAAGCTGAGGATAATTGCAGGTTGTAGATGGTGATAATAGCTGTGATTTGGATTGTGGAAGCAATAAACCCAGGCTCAATCACTGCCTGCTTTATTGGGGAAAGCGCCCAAGCTGCAAACATTGAAAATGAAATTTATGAAAAATATGTATTTCAAGAAGATTAATTAGCATATGTCTGTTACTGTGGTTGCAGAGGACTGAGTGCTTCCAACTTTCTGCAGGCTAAGCCAAGATGTTTGTTTTAAGACAGGCAGACTGGGAGGAGCCAGTTCCTCACAGGCTGCCATGGGCAACCAGCAAAGGTGAGATGAATCCTCTCCAGGGGTGTGAATCTTTCATTATCAATGATTAGTTTCATAGCTCGGACACTGAATTTTTAGGCAGCTAAAGGTAGGTGGGATAAATTTTCCTGTCAAGTGATTGACAGGGGGTCATCAAAGAGGCACTGTAAAATAAAAACCATACCCAGTGAGGTTGCCATGCTGGTGCCTGTGGACTGTAAAACATTTCTAATTGTGCTTGCTGCTGATGGCTGGCTCATTTCATACTGCTCCAGTTTCTGACATGTGCTCAGCAGGTCACACGATGAGAGGAGGATAAGGGAAATCTCAGGTTTTTTATTCTGTCTTCCTTTTTTTCTTTTTCTTTGGCAGACTGGCGCTTTCTATCAGCTTCTCTGCACCAGCGGCCTGCTCAGCTACATCTGGGCTTGTTTTAAGCATCTCAGGTAAAACAAGACCCAAAAAAGATGCAATTAATAAGCAAACTGTCCTCCGCCTGCAGAAAAAAAAAAAAAAAAAAAAAAAAAAAAAAAAAAAGAGATTCAGAGGGAGTAAGTCTCTATTTTATTGTTGACCAAATTCAGTTAGTGTTCTGGACATAAAGAAATGGAGGAAATTGAAAATGCACAAGTGTTCCATCTAGACCCTTTCATAGGAAAAATTCTGTGCTACAGAAATGCAAGAAGAGTTAAATTTTTTCATTCCATTACATTTTCTCAGTGTGAAAGTGGCCAGCATCAAAAGAGCAAGACTGACATAAACCAGGCAAATAGCCCCAAACTAAACAAGGGTATTTATCTGCCCCTCAGTGGAAATGCTCCAGACTGGCCCAATGCAGCATAATGAAATGCCAGCCCCTCCAGCTGGTCAGTGACCTTCACTGGAGGCCCAGCTGAAATGCCTCAGTGCAAATGTACACAGCATGAGGAATAAACTGGAGCAGTTAAGAGATGTGGGCATGCCTGCAGGGATATGATCTTACTGGCAGCATGGACACCTGGTGGGATGGCTCCTACAACTGGAGCAGTGGGTTATAGACTCTTAACGAAGGACAGGCAGAAGAGAGGAGGTGAGGGTGTTGCCCTCTATGCCAAAGACCAGCTGGAGTACATGGAGCTCTCCATGGAGACAGATGAGGAGCCAGCTGAGAGCTTATGGGTTAAGATTAAAGGGAAGGCAGGGACAGGGGGTATTGCAGTGGGGTCTGCTACAGGCTGCTTGACCAGGAGGACAGTGTAGACAAGGCACTCTACAGATAGATAGGATCAGCTTCACATTCACAAGCCATTGGCATTCATGGGGGACTTCAACTATGGTGTCATGGGATAACATCCTGGAGAGAAGAGGTGCCCATGAAACCTGGTTGGTGATTAAGGATCACCTTCTCCAAGCCCAAGAGTGATGCATCCCAACTAAGAGAAAGTCAGGTAAAAACTCCAGGAGGCTTGTGTGGATGAGCAAGCAGCTCCTAGAAAAACCTCAAACTTAATAAGGAAGTATACAGAGAGTGGAAGATTGGGCAGGTACCCTGGGAGGATCACAGAGAGGTTGTCTGAGCAGCTAGGGACCAGGTAAGGAGACCCAAAGCCCAGACAGGATTAAATCTCGCCAGGGATGTAAAGAACCAAAAAAAAAGCTTCTATAGATATGTTGGGGATAAAAGGACAACCAAAGAAAATGTAGGCCCTCTCCTTAAGGAAATGGGAGACCTAGCTGCACAGGATATTGAGAAGCCTGAGGTTCTCAATCACTTCTCTGCATCAGTCTTCTCTAATAAGTGCTCCAGCCTCATCACAAAGGCCACAGCAGGTGAAAGCAGGGACTGGGAGAATGTAGCACCCCCCACTGCAGGAGAAGAACAGGCTCGTGACCATCTAAAGAACCTGAAGGTACACAAGTCTACAGGACCTGATGGGCCCATCCATGAGTCCTGAGGGAGCTGGTGGATGCAGTTGCTGAGCCTCTGTCCATCATATTTGAGAGGTCATGGTGGTCTGGTGAGGTTCCTGCCAATTGGAAAAAAGGTGACATAGCCCCTATTTTTAAAAAGGGGACAAAGGAAGACCTGGGGAACTACAGATCCTTCAGTCTCACCTCTGTGTCTAACAAGATCATGGAGCAGATCCTCCTGAACAATCTGCTGAGGCACATGGAAAATAAGGAGGTGACTGGTGATAGCCAACATGGCTTCACTAAGGGCAAATCATGCCTGACCAATTTGGTGGCCTTCTAGGCCAAGGCTACAGAGATAGTGGATAGTGGCAGAGCAACTGATGTCATCTACCTGGATTTGTGCAAGGCATTTGACACTGTCCCACACAACATCCTGATCTGCAAACTGACAAGACATGGATTTGACAGATGGACCACTCAGTGGACCAGTAATTGGCTGGATGGCCCCACCCAGGGAGTTGTGGTCAGTGGTTCAGTGTCCCAGTGGAGGCAAATGATGAGTGGTGTTCCTCAGGGATCAGTATTGGGACCAGTGCTGTTCAACAGGTGTGTTGGAGACATGGACAGTGGGACTGAGTGTATCCTCAGTAAGTTCGCTGACAAGACCAAGCTGTGTGGAGTAGTTGACATCCTAGAGGGAAGGGATGGATCCAGAAGGGACCTTGACAGGCTGGAGAGGTGGGCCAGTGCCAACCTCATGAAGTTCAACAAGGCCAACTACAAGGTCCTGCCCCTGGGTCAGTGCAACCCCAGGCACAAATCCAGGCTGAGGGGAGAATGGCTGGAGAGCAGTCCCGAGGAAAAGGACTTGGAGGGGGGGAGGAGATGAGAAGCTGGACGTGAGCCCCCAGTGAGCACTGGAGCCCAGAGGGGCAGTTGTGTCCTGGGCTGCATCAAAAGAAGTGTGGCCAGCAGGGCCAGGGAGGGGATTCTGCCCCTCTGCTCTGGTGAGACACCACCTGGAGTGCTGTGTCCAGCTCTGGAGCCCATGTCCTGTGTCCAGCACAGGAGAGCCATGGAGCTGTTGGAGAGGGTCCAGAGAAGGGCCATATGATCCAAGGGCTGGAGCATCTCTGCTATGAAGACAGACTGAGAGAGTTGGGGGTGTTCAGCCTGGAGAAGAGAAGGCTCCAGGGAGACCTTAGAGCACCTTCCAGTGCCTGAAGGGGCTCCAGGAAAGCTGGGGAGGGGCTTTTCACCAGAGAGGGCAGTGACAGAAGAAGGGGTAATAGTTTTAAACTGCAAAAGGGGAGATTTAGGTTAGACATCAGGAAGAAATTCTTCACCATGAGGGTAGGAAGGTGCTGGAATAGGTTGCCCAGGGAGGTTGTGGATGCCCCATCGCTGAAGATGTTTAAGGCCAGGTTGGATGAGGTTTTGTGCAGCCTGGTCTAGTGGGAGGTGTTACTGCTCAAAGCAGGGAGGTTGGATCCTGATGATCTTTAAGGTCCCTTCCAACCTTAACCATGCTACAATTCTACATTGTGGGGTTTTGTTCTGTTGGGTTTTTTTTCAAATCCTGTACTTTCAACAACGACAAGAATTCTTTCCAAAACAAACTTTATGGGATTTTTAAGCTTGGTCACTGGTATGAAAACTCTATTATTTTCCCAGATCATATCTGAAGAACTGAAGTTTCAATCGGCTCCTTCCCAGATCTTCTTCCCATGTAAAATTGATCTCCAGGGAGAGTTCCCCTGACACTCAGCTTAACCATCCTTTCTCTCCTTTTCATCCCATTAGTCCTAGAAAATGATTTTGTTATGGTTATTGTGATGAGCGATGGGTATTCATAAGACCCTTCTCACTCTGATCTGTGTATTATGGGATGGGATTGTGGTTGGGAAACCTCTTACTGCTGATGAATTGGTAGTTGTTTTACCTTTAAGTAATGTCTTCAGCAAAATATCTCAGGTCTGTCCATTTTTTGTGGACATGGGACTGCACCCTCATGAAATGGAAAGTGCACAATTAATGGCCCATGTAGCTCCTTCTGGAGGTGGGAGGGCTGTCAAGGCACAAAAGAAAAAGAAGAGAAATTTTAACTAACATGAGTTCCTATAGAATCCGAGGTAAGGCCTTTGACATCGTCTCCCACAGCACTCTTCTGGAGAAGCTGGCAAATCATGGCACAGACAAGTGTTCTCTTCACTGGGTACAAAACTGGCTGGATGGCCAGGCCCAGAGAGTTGTGGTAAATGGGGTCAAATCCAGTTGGGGTTTGTCACCAGTGGTGTCCCTCAGGGCTCAGTTTTAGGGCCAGTCTTCTTCAATATCTTTATCAATGATCTGGATGAGGGGATTGAGTGCACCCTCAGTAAGTTTACAGACAGCACCAAATTGGGTGGGAGTGTTAATCTGCTCAAGGGTAGGAAGGCTCTGCAGAGGGACCTGGACAGGCTGGATCCATGGGCTGAGGCCAATTGTATGAGGTTCAATAAGGTCAAGTGCTGGGTCCTGCGTATTGGTCACAACAACCCCAGGTAGTGCTACGTGCTCGGGGAAGAGTGGCTGGAGAGCTGCCCAGTGGAAAAGGACCTGGGGGTGCTGGTTGACAGCCAGATGAGCATGAGCCAGCAGTGTGCCCAGGTGGCCAAGAAGGAAAATAGCATCCTGACCTGCATCAGGAACAACGTGGCCAGCAGGTCTAGGGAAGTGATGGTGCCCTTGTACTCGGCTCTGGTGAGGCTGCACCTCGAGCACTGTGTTCAGTTCTGGGTCCCTCACTATAAGAAGGACATTGAGGTGCTGAAGCATGTCCAGAGGAGAGCTACCAAGCTGGTGAAAAGTCTAGAAAAGAAGTCATACAAGGAGCAGCTGAGGGAACAGGGGATGTTTAGTTTGGAAAAGAAGAGGCTGAAGGGAGACCTCATTGCGCTCTACAACTGCCTGAAAGGAGGTTGTAGGGAGGTGGGTGTTGGCCTCTTCTTCCAAGTAAGTAACATCAGGACCAGAGGAAATGGCCTGAAGTTGCAGCAGGGAAGGTTCAAATTGGATATTAGGAAGAATTTCTTTACTGAAAGAGTGGTCAGGCCCTGGAACAGCTGCCCAGGGAGGTAGTTGAGTCACCATCCCTGGAGGTATTCAAGAAACGGGTAGATGTGGCACTTCAGGGCATGCTCTAGTGGCCGAGGTTGTGGGGTTTTTTGTGGGTGTTTTTGGTGGAGTGTGTGTGGTTGGTTGTGTTTGTTTGGGTTTTTAGTGCTGATGGTTGGACTCAGTGATCTCAGAGGTCCTTGCCAACCATGACAATTCTGTAATTCTGTTAGAGCAGACCCAGCTGCAGCTTCACTCTCTGGACACAAAAAGGCATGCTGGAAGACTAGTTGCAGCATCAGAACATTGTGCTATGGCCAAACAGCTGATGACCTCTTGGAGGATGCTTCTGCTCCCCCAGAAGGTGACCTCTCATGTCTCTAGAGCAGCAGGCACACGCTGTGCAGAGGAGGTGTCCAGAGCATGGGCTTGCAGGGAAATTCGAGAGACCTTGTGCTGCTCCACTGCAGGTTTTTTAGCTGCAGGAGCATTCAGGAAACTTCTGCCTCTCATGTGCTCTGCACAAGTATCAGCAGAAGATGTTCCTGCTCTCAGGCATTCATTCATTCATGGCAGCAGTGAACAGTCCACTCCTGTCTCTTTCTGATACAGAAGGTCATAATTTTTCCACCATGTCTGGCCATCACTTTGGCTGTCCAACATCAACCACAGGCACCAATACTACTTAAGATAAAAGCTGAAAAAAAATCTTATTTTGGTTCTTACAAATCCCTTTTCCCAGCTGTTTAAGGGTTCCCATCACCAGCTTCTCTCCCATATCTGGACCACCACTTGCATCAGATCATTTTTCCTTGTTCCTTGAAGGACAGGGAGTGGGAAGGTCCCCCAGGGCTGAGTGTGGCCCTGGCTCTGCAAGAATGCTGTGCACTGGGTGAGATACTGATGCCAAAGCCTGCCAAGTAAAGACACCCAGCACTGGAAGACTTTTGATCCAAGGAAGGCAAATGGTGACATCCTGAGACAGAAATCACAGGGTTCAGCAAGAAAGGAGGAGTAAAGGCTGAGGTCTCTAAGGTAGTTGTGGTGCACCTAAGAAACTCCAGCATGGTGTGTAATCCTTGACTTTCCATAAAGTCTGCACAAAGGGACATCTGCCCACATGGGTTTAGCACTTAGGAGGTGCTATAATGAGCTAATAAATACTTGTCCTTGCATGTCGGTAAGACACGATGTCCTTGGCTTCAGCATACCAGCAGGTTGCCATGGTCTTTGGGCCCTCCAACTCACACAGC
This sequence comes from Hemiprocne comata, assembly GCA_020745705.1. Taxonomy (NCBI): domain Eukaryota; kingdom Metazoa; phylum Chordata; class Aves; order Apodiformes; family Apodidae; genus Hemiprocne; species Hemiprocne comata. Next base: position 14,245,853 of record CM036602.1, on the reverse strand, counting down.
TTTAAGCTACCCTCCTCTTAAACACTGACCATTTTTCAGCATTTCAGCCAAGAGGCTTCCAACTCCTTCTGACACCAGCAAGCGTGTGTGCTCTTCATAAGCCCTGTCCAGCTGAGATCATTGCTTCCCTGAGGACACAAGAAGACGTACGATCTGGTGGGTCTGACTGACGTTGGTTGAGTTGCCACTGATCACTTCCTTGGGTTTTATTGCAGATATACTCAGAGAACGCTGCAGGGAGCAACACAAACACAATTTGTGACTGACTCAGTGGAAGGGATGAGTGCTTTGGCAGCGATCAGAGAGCTGCTGTTGTCAAAATATAACAGGCTATTTCTGTTGTTTTCACCTTACTAATTCCACAAAACCATCCATGTCTGGAGCACCTCAGAGGGTGTCATTTGGCTCTAAGCCACCCCATTCTCAACCCAGGCTAAGTACCCTTCACTCAGCAACGCAGATGCTCGGCAGAAGAAGAGCTGTCGTGCAAAAGTGGATGCTCAGCCCCAAACTGTGCTGGTCTAAGGGTGCCGAGCTGAGAGATGCAGATTTTAGCTCAGTAATCACAAGATTTCTATTCACATTCATTTTCTGGCTATGGACTCCCAGTCTGAATACAATTTTATAGGTAAATCTGACAAGGGGACTTAAAAGAGGAGCTAGTTAGATTTAGAAGCTCTTGTCTTAAACTGTGGTTTTCTTCAACATCCTTTTTCAACTTCTGTCTAACCCTGGAAGTGCTGCTCCAGTTTCAATGTTCAGTCCCACCAGTGTGGCTTCCAGGTTGGGTATTTTGGACCCTGGTTGACTGGGGCACCTCACAGATGAGAATTACATCTCTAGACCTTGGTCATGTGCTAACACCAAAACTAGCTGTTCCTTCTCATGTCTCCCAGATCTTCATAAAACACAGCAGTCACATCTTCTTTTCAAATACAGCTGAAGAAGATGGGCCTTCATGAGGACAAGTCAGGGTTACATGCCTGCTTTCAAAAAACCTGGCAGTCTGGGGCCAAGGAGTTGCAAGGAAGAAGCCCCAGTCAGGAAGGTCTCCCATTAGACCTCTGTAGGTGGTCTGACCACAAAGTCATTGTGCAGCCCTATAATCTACAACACTGAGAGTGCAGAGCTCTTTTCCCGTTCTTCAGATCTGGAGAAGCACAGCTGGCAGGAGGTCAGATGCCCCCGGGGGGAAAGTATTTTTGGTGTCTGTTGGAGAGAACAGAAGGAGTCATGCAGAGTGGCCCACATCCCCTGTGCATGTCAGCTAGGAGACACCTTACATTGGAGACAGCTTGACATTTCTATTCCCTTTGGATATATTTGAGTTTGATGCCCTCAGCACAAGGGAGAGCTGGACCTCTGCTGGAGCAAGCCTGGGGAACAGCAGCCAGGAAAAACTAGGCAAGAAAATGACACCCAGGAGCAGGTTTTCTTCAGTGATAAAGACATTGGTATGGTCTTACATGCTAGGAATGCCAGTCTGGAGGATGAAACACTAGAGGGTTAAGTTGGGCAGCAAGAGGTGCTGTTCCTGTGGTCAGGAGCTGGCTGTTCTGTTAACACCACCAAAAATGGAAACCACAGAGAGAAGGTGACTGCCACAGCAAGCCAAGAGCAGGCACAGAAGTTTAGTTGTTGTTTAGTGCTTTTTGCTTTGTTTAAACTCTTCAGATTTTCTGTCTGGATTCATGATTCAAATGAGTGTTTGTACTAGTAGGTTGATCTAGTTGCTGGAGTTTCTAGATAGGAAAGCCCAGTCTTTTTATTATCCTGCAGCCCCTGACGAAATACCAAGGGCCAAACAACCTCATTCTATCCAGAGAAAACACTGGGACATGATGACTGATTTCTCCCTTCCAATCTGAATGATCCCTGAGGAGGGATGCAGCCTCTGGCCGTGTGAGACAGCTGCCTTGGAGAGAGCTGCCCCACCTGGCTGGTTCTTCCCCTGTGTTTTGGTGTTCCCCATCCTGCCTCACTCATGCAGCAGAAGCACAACCACATTCCTGCAGCCACCAGGGGACCAAGCACCCCCTCTTTCTCTGCACTGACTGCTGTGACACTGCCCCCACAGCACAAACACAACACGCACCAGCATGTATGCTTGTTCCAGCTCTGCCCTCACACGGAGCTCTGTATGGTGCTGTCCTCCACCATCTGCACTGGGAAGGTCTGCTGTTGTTACACACAGCTTGAGAGGAGAGCAGTCCCTGGCAGTGCTCCAGAGGAAGCCCCATTGGTAGCTCTGGAGGAAAGTTGTCCTGAGGTTTACCTGCAGCCTGAAATTTAAATTCCTACAGCCACAAGCACACCCTCAGCCTATTCCAGCAGTAAATAGAGGTTTTTCCTGCCCACTCTAATGTTCAAGCTCTCAGACAGGGGCTACTTTTCAGAGTTGTTGACAAAACAGTTGTCACCCACAGAAGAAACTGATGTGGCACCAGTTTGTCACCCCATGCAGATGCCAAATTTACTCTTGATACTAGGACCTGGTGCTAATGCAGAGCATCGTTGTCATTCATGCACTGTGCTGGTACAGACACACCCAGAGCACCAAACAGAGGAAGCATGAGAAGCTAGCACACAGGCAAACACAAAAAAGCAGCAAAAGAAGTCTCTCTCTTCCTTAAAAGCTGCATTTCTTCTTCTCCTTCCCCTGAAAAACAGAGTGGAAGAAGCAGGATGATGAAAGAGAGAACAAGAGTTAATCAACAGAGAAGCTCCAGCAAGAAACCAAGTCACCTTTGGAGCTTCTTGTGTTGAACAGGAAGCCATCGATGATAAGGTACAACCGTAAATGATTTTCACAATGGACTGGCCCAAACATTGAAGCTGTTCTGCAGGCAACAGCTCTTCACAGGCTAATTGGGCTTGTTCAGTCTTGAATGCCAAGGATACACCAGGGGCTGGTTTCATTTATTGGGTTTAGAAGAAGTATTTACAAATCTAAAACTATAAATCTGAGGCTTTGTAGCCTTAGCTAAAGAGCAGAAATGGAGTTAAGACTGATGTCAGCCAGGACTTTGCCTTCATCCTTGGGATTAACCAATTGATTGAGTTACATGTAGATCATTAAAAAACATCTATTAAAAGAAAACCCCCGACTTCTGAGGAGATCAGCCCTGGATGCTTTAACCACCAGAACTCAGCAATAAAAATAAGATAGAAACCTGCAGCAGCATAGCAGCCAAACAGGTAGAAATCATTCAAATCAGAAACCAAACATCCCAGTCTTCCTCTCCTCTTTTCATGTTGGGCAGGTGCCCTTTGCTTGTGTGAACTCAACATCACCACTCCTGGACCTCAGTGGACCAAGATGGTGACAGGTTCAATCATACACACAGTGGATGTTGAAGAAGGCTGATGTTCAGATCAACAGCACTTACAGGTCACAATGAACATCCTGCTTTCAGGGCTGCTGGGCTTCCCCCAGACAAGGGACTAGCCAGAGTGGGGCAAACATTGATTATTTAGTCAAGGGGCCTATGGGAAATCTGGGGAGGAACTTTTGACAAGAGCATGGAGTGATAGGGCAAGGGCTTTAAACTGGAAAAGGGGAGATTTAAGTCAAACAATAGGAAGAAATTCTTCACTATGAGGGTGTTGAGACACTGGCCCAGGTTGCCCAGAGAAGCTGTGGCTGCCCCATCCCTGGAAGTGTCCAAGGGCAGGTTGGATGGGGCTTGGAGCAACCTGGTCTAGTGGGAGGTGTCCCTGCCCATGGCAGGGGGTTGGATCTAGATGATCTTTAAGGTCTCTTCCAACCCAAACCATTCTAAGGTTCTATGATTCTTTGATTCTATGAGCTCTCCCAAAGACATGCTCTCAGAGGGAGCAGGGTAAGTCATGAATGTCAGTGAAATTTGACATATGATTCCAGCTGAAAAAAAAAATCCAGAAACTTTCTGAAATCTGAAAAAAAGATTATAAAATAATTCAGATTGGAAAGGACCTCAGGAAGTTTCTAGCCCAATTTCTTGCTCAAAGTATGGTCAACTGTGAGATGAAATTACTCAGACCTTTGTCCATGTTTGTCTTAAAAATCTGCAACTATGGAGACTCCATATGATTCATGGGTAACCTCTTCCAATCCTTGGCTGTCCTGATGGTGAAAAAAATGCATTTGGGCTTTTCATTTTCTACTAGTCCTCTTCAAAAGAGCAGGAGAGAGGGAGAAAGAAAGAGAAAGTGGACAAGCAAAGGAAAATAAAACAAACTTTTGTGACATAGTGGGTCCAGTAGAAGGAACAGAGCTCATTTCATCAGTTATTTTACATCTCCATTCTTAGCTGGTCATTCCAAATTCTTCATTGCCACCTGAGAACTGACACCAGATATTATTCAATCCATCCTAAAGGAAATATCTAATATGGCTTAGACCACCGCCTCTCAGGACCTTTCTCTCTGTTGCTTGTGACAAGACCATAGGCTAAGTACACAGAAGACATCACCTCCACTGGGATGTATAAAGCTGGGGCTGATGCTTCCTGCCCTGCCTGCTTCTTTCACACCATCCCCAAACACATTCTTCCTGTTCCCCCCTCACCTGCCCTAAAATCTGCAGACTTGCTGTCTGAGAGAAAGATGGGCCCACAATACCTGCTCAACCTCCAACCAAAATGTTTGGCATCTTCCTTACAGATGCAAAAGCCAAGGCATTAACACTGAGGAAGATGCGCTTCTAGAACAGCTTAGAGGAGTGGATTTGCCCCTCAGTTGGGAGCAAAAAAAGCAACTCTGGCCTCTCATAGAGGGGATGATCCATATGCTTTGTGCTTGGTTTCCATTGTCCTCTGGTTTTCTCCTTTAGAGGCAGCCCAGGTCCAGCTGGTTGGCTTGCATTTTCCTCCAGGATCCCTGCAAGCTCTGAGCTTGGAAAGCCAACACATTTCCTTGCACATGCAAGATACTGATGGAATCCAAATCAGAGCTGCACAAGGTGGTCTGGTTGCTCAGAGTGCCACATCCAATGTCCTTGTAAATTGACCCAAGCATGTACAAGAGCTGATTCACAGTGAGCTTGGTATGGACAATAAAACACAATTTGTCACCTCATTACTGCAGACCGTAGTGGCTTGTATACTTTAAAAGGCTCATTAATTTAAACTAGCCTTTTACGTAGCTGTGACTGATATGCAGCCTCTCTCATCTCTCAGTCTGTGTCACCTGAAGCTGCACATCCAGCTCATGGGTGCCAGGGTGCCAGGCAGCAGCACCCTTTCCAGCTCACATGGACCAGTGACCAAGGCAGCAACTGGAGAACACGACGGAACATCGGTTGCAAATATGACTCCATCATTTCAGGTCCTGCAACGATGCATCAATCCAGGTAGCTTTGGGAGTGGTAAACCTGGTTTGCAAATGCAACTGCTCTGATAACACCCTCTCTTCGTTGTGCACACAAATGATCAAAATTGTAAGAACCTGAAACACAACAATCATTTGATGCAGTCCTCTTTATTTTTCCACTCATCTGTAGGAGGGATTGTTTGGGCACAGAGCAGTGGAGAAATTAGCATTGTTAATTTGATGCAAGCCAGGGTAGCTATATGTGTTCAAGAAATGCAACACAATTAATTAGCCTCTAAAAAAACCATTTGAAGTGTTTATTGCAGGATCAAGCTCCTGGTTTTATAAGCAGATGGGGAAATAAAGTGCTAGGAATGACATGGAGAAAACAGCTGCACTGGGACCAGAAGCCTAATTCATAATTCAACAGACTAATCAGTGAACATCTTCTGCAGTTCCTCAGCTGTAATGGAAGAACGTGAGGAGGCAAATGATTAGGCTGCTTTATTTCTTAAAGAGGCTGCTACCAATTAGCTTTCTCTCTCTATTGCCCATGTACAAATCTAATGATGTGGCCTGTGTTATTAAAGAGACAGAGAAAAGTAGGTCAGCCTAAAATAATTGTCTTAATGATAAACACTCTGAGGCACAATTTCAATACAGTTTGCTGAGAATTAATTAAAAGAGTAAAGACCTGTTCACGCTCACTTTACTGATCTTTCCCATTCTCCTGCAGGAAGAGAAAGGATGTGTTGTTGTTGTTGCTGCTGTTTGCTCTGAAATTGTCTTTCAGTAATGACTGTGGAGTCAGCCATGGCTGGTGGTTCATCTCCATGCAGATCCAACCACTCAGGGTGTAACCTCCTCCTGCCCTAGCTTTGCATTCTACATGTCCAGTGCCCGTTGCAGGCAGCCAGGAAGGTTCACTTCTTCATTAAAGGGGACAGCTTTGAGGGCCTTGCCTCTCCACAGAGACAGAAGGGGAACCAACTGAGACCAGCCCAGATTACAACAGCAATTAGACACCTATGGTTAGATTAATAGATGCCGTAGGGAGCTGACTGCCTTCAAGGAACAGGGAATTCTAACTCAGACCTGTCCCTGAGTCCAACAGGAAAGCTTGTTCTGAGGAAAGCACCTCATGAGGGTCAGTGCCTACAATGTTTGACCTGCTGGGGATAAGGGCTTTGCCTTGGCATAGTCTTTGCTCTTCCTCAAGAGCTTAGCTTGGAGTACACCTGACATGGTCTGTGACCTAAACTGAAATTTTATGCTTTAGTTTAAAACCATTTAGGTTTTTTTTTGTGTTAAAAACCATTTTGGAGCTAGAATCCATTGGGATGACCCTGGCATCTGCATTTCAACTTCTTTCCTTCTTTTGCTTTTTCTTTCTGGTCTAGCCTGGAGATCATTTCACTAGTAGTCTTGTTACCCACTGGCTTTCCCTGGGCTGACGTCAGGGCCTTGAATATTGACTGTTTTTCTGCACCATGGGAGAGTGACAGCCTGGCCCTGGTTGCCTCCAAGCATCTCTGTGCAGGTCTGTGCATCTGGAGAAGCCCAAGGCCCAAGATAAGCTCCTTGGTCTTGGAGTCCCTGTGCTGGCAGTAATTTCAGTTGGAGTGTGATTTTTCATTTTCGTCCTGTCATTTCATCCAATGACAGGACTGGGGGAAATGGCAAGAAGCTGAATCAGGGCAGGTTTAGGTTGGATATCAGGAAAAGGTTTTTCATCCAGAGGGTGGTGGAGCACTGGAACAAGCTCCCCAGGGAAGTGGTCACAGCACCAAGCCTGCCTGAGCTCAAGAAGTGTTTGGATGATGCTCTCAGGCACATGGGGTGATTCTTGGGAATCCCTCCTACACAGGGTCAGGAGTTGGACTCAATGATCCTGATGGGTCCCTTCCAACTCCCCCAGCTAAAATCTTCAAGTGTAATTGGTGGAGTCAACTGTGCTGGTTTGCTCTGACAGGCTTTTTGGTAGCGGGGGAGAGGCCCTAGGGGTGGCTCCTGTAAGAAGCTACTAAAAGCTTCCCCAGCTCAAGTGGCCAAGGCCAAACCATTATAGAGACAATACACTTCTGCGATTAATACATAAAAGAACTGATATAAGCCCTGAGCAGAGAGCAAGCAGAAAAAGCTGTGCTGGAGAGGTGAAAGCAGTGCCAGGGAGAAGATTCTGAGGTTGGTGAGGAAGAAGGGAAGAAGGTGCCCAAGCAGAAGTTTCCCTGCAACCTCTGGCAAGATGGCAGCTGTCCCCCTGCATTCATGGAGGAACGTGGTGGAACATTCCCTGAAGGTGCCAGGAGGGGTGAACTTGGATTTGCTGCCAGTGGACTCGGCTGATGCAGCTGTGGAAGCCCCCGGGCCAGGGGAGGTGCCTGTTCCCGAAGCAGCCCCTGACTCTGTGGGCAGCCCGCGCTGGAGCAGCTGCTCCGGACCTGGTGGGAAGGACTCATGGAGGAGAGGTTCGTGGAGGACTCTCTGCCATGGGAGGGACCCCGTGGGAAGCAGGGGAGGGCTGTGAGGAATCCTTCTTCCTGAGGAGGAGGGAGCGGCAGGAACCACCAGGCTGTGAAGTGACTCTAAACCCCATCCCCATCCCCCTGTGCCGCTGGGGGGAAGGAGGGAGAGAAATGGGGAACAAAGTGATTTGGGCCTGGGAAGAAGGGAGGGGAGGGGTAACGTATGTGAGCCCTGCTCTGTGTGTGTCTGTGTCCTGTGGGCATTGGATTAGTGTGAAATTCAATTATTATTTTTCCCCAAGCTGAGTCTGTTTTGCCCGTGACCTGAATCAGTGAAGAACCCTCCTTGTCCTTTGTCTCAACCATGAGCTTTTTTCTAGTTGGGTTTGCCCTCCCCATCCCACAGTGTGGGGGGTGGGGGGGAAGTTGAGTGAGTGGCCACGGGGCTGGTTCTTTGTTGTCGTGTTGGGCCCAAACCACAACACCAACAGACTGTGTATCCCTCTGCTGTTCATCCCATGGTTTGGTCCAGGTACCACACAAATGCAGCGTGAGGGCATCGGTCCAGCAGGTCTGGATGAAATGTGCTTCTCTTGGTGTAGCTGCAAGTCCTCTGAGGAGAGAGGAGCTTGGAAGCTTGTGTCTTTCTGCTTGCCTGCTGAAACTTTTTGCAAAACCAGACCAAACTGCAAAGATTTCTTTAGCTGAGTTTTTAATCAACTTTGAAAAGTGGAACATTTGCCAACAAAATGTTTTATTTACTCCTTTCAACACAGTAACTTGTCAGCTTTTGCATTTTCTAATAACAAGTGCACAAAATTCAGTGGGGCATCTTGTCAGTTCTTCCTTTTTACACCAAACCCCAAAACGTTTTAGAGTACTTCCAGAATTATTTTTAAAGGTGGTTTGTTGTTTTTTTTTTTATTTAATTTGATGCAAAAATCCCATCTTTTTTCTAAATCTAACTGGGATAGAAATGGATGTTCAGAGCCCATTGATGTCACCAGGCTGCACCTGGCTGCTCTGACATTTGTCTAGAGAGGAGCCAGAGCTGCAACCACGGATCAGAGTCACTGCCTGAAGAACAAATGGCTGAATCCTCCCTGCCAGGCTCTTTGAAAGCACCAGACTTGGTGCTTGGATCTCTCAGCCTTGCCAGCTTGTCCCTCAAGACCAGCTCTTGTGACCGAGCTGAGCTACCCTGTCTCTCCTGAAGCTGCAGTTTCTCATCTCCTGCATCTCCAGAGCAGTTTGGGGCTCTGAATGTCTTGTCTAGATGGGAGCTGCAAAGCTCCTGCAGGACAGACTTGCATACAAAACATATGCCTTCTTCTGTGGAGGCAAAACCAGCCCTTCTAAAGGCATTGCTTTCTAAAAATCCCTCACAGAACCCAAGGCCCTGATTAAAAGGAAAGAAAGTCATTTTCCATGTCTCCATTCAAGAACTGTATTACTGAGCTTTTCAATAATTACTGAGCTAATCTGACATTCATGATCCTCTCTAACAGATGGACTTGATTTCAGTCATTCATTCCATGCCATATAGAATCTGATTAATAAGATGTTACTTAGTGGAACAGAGTTTCTCTTCTTCCCCAAGGACATTATAATTTTAGAAATAATTTAAATATTACAAAGGATAGCAGGTAAATTGGCAGGAGCACTCAATATGCTGCTCTGTCATTCATGGACTTCCTCACCACTAAAAGAGGTCTTTCTCAAAAGATCACTCAGCTGGGAGGGAGCAGCTGGGAAGGAGATGGAATTCCTCCATGGATTTCCAGTTGCTTCCCTTTGAGCAAACAGCCTGTGCAGGATCACATCCTTTTAACAACCTGTTCCTCCTGGGGTCTACTGACCCCATGGGTGCTGTTGTGGGACAGCACATGTCCACCCTCACCTGTCCACTCTGGTCCAAATCTATGCATTTCTCAAGATGTTATGTACAATTTGAAGTGCCAAGCAAATCTGACAAATAAAATAACAGCACCACTAATTGCACGGGGGTTTGTAGTGCCCAATCCTAGTGAAGAGCAGATGATACAAGATGGATGAAAATGTTGACAAGACCAGTCTACCTCTTTGTTATTACTGTGACAGGGGCTGCCTGTCTTTGTGAAGCTCAGCCCTGTGTCTCAGTGCTGACAGCCTGGCAGTGTGTTCCTCCTAAGCCTCAAGCCCCTGCTGTCTTTTACAAAGAGAATATTAATGATCCTTCTGCCACTCCAGGGCTGTAGACCTCATGCCGCTCATTATAATTCTCCCAATAGATCTAAAATTCATTTGATACCTGCGTGTCTGCTTTTTCTCATGGATATTATTGGGTTAATTAATATCTGATTGACTTTCACTGAGCCCTGGGGGCCATACCTTTGAATATAAGCATTACAGGACAAAAGTCATCACATAAAAAATGCCCATTAAAGGTACCACATATCACCCTACTTCTAAAAGCAGTTAAGGCTCCTCACACAGCCTGTGCAGAGCTCTTTGCCCAGCCTCACTCCTGCCTCCACACTAAGTCCCAACTTTTCATCTCATTTCTAACATGCATCTATCAGAAACAGACTGAAACTCTGGTGGCTGTGCACAGCTTGGCTAGACTAGCTTGTCTGACTGCTCTTTGGGACACAAACTGAAATGTCTGGACATTTGCAAAGCAAAGGAATACAGAACAGGCCTTGCGTGAGCTTCTCTGTGAAGTGCCTGGCACTTCTCTGTCAGACCAATGACCTTACCCATAACTCACCTTCCTGCCATGTTTTGTGAGCATCACTGATGGCTCTGAAGATTAGGAGAGTATTAACTGTCAGGGCTTGGAGGGGTTGGTATCTGTGCAGGATTCTCCCACAGCTTCCCCTCAAATGAAATGGTGCTTCACCTCCCAACTCCCATAAAAAGGTGGATGCGGCAGCGAAGCTGGCCCAGAGCTGCTCCTTCCCAATCCCTCTGGCATTTCAAATCCCCTGGGTGAGCCCAAACAAATATGTAGAGATCTGGGGTACAAAGTGGGGTACAAAGTAGTAACAAAAGTCTATTTTAAAGGCAATTCACCTCAAACAGCAACAGGGAGATCTGCTGAGGATCCTGTGGAATGACAGCATCACCCTAAATCACCCACAGTATCACAGTGTTATTCTGGTTGGAAAAGACCTTCAAGATCATCAAGTCCAACCACTACCCTGGCTCTGCCATGTCCACCACTAAACCCTGTCCCCTGGCACCACATCTGTCTTTTTAGATGTCTCCAGGGATGGTGGCTCAAACACCTCCTTGGACAGCCTGGATTCCCAAGTCCAACTCCCGCCCCAGAACAGGACAACCCCAAGGTTCACACCATGTCCCTGAGGGCCTTGTCCAAATGTTTCTTGAATATTGTCAGGCTCGATGCCACCCCAGGCTTGAGCCATCTAAACCCTGAATGTGCTGGTACTTGGCTGGAGCTCAGGCAGAGGCTCTGGGTGTTTGCGTTCATCTCGAAGCCCACGGTGTCTTTCAGGAAAGGGATGGTGTTGACCTCCACAGTCCTCCCACCCCCTCAGCAGCCTCCTCCTGCCTTCCTGAACTCTTCCAAGCAGGCTCTTCTTGCCTGCAACGTCTCATCCTAATCCCCACGTGGCCCAAAATAATGCCTTCTCCTACCAGAAGAAGGAGGGGGCATTCATTAAAGAAATTAAATCAAACCTTCAGAGATTTTTTGCTTTTAGAACCTGAGAAATTTTGTTACACAAAACAACAAAAAAGTGAAGAAAAAGCAAGTGAAACTAAGCTAATGAAAATCTAAATAATTTAACTGAGAAAAGAATTTTCAATAAGTGCTGGGTTGTTTTTCCTTTTCCTCTCAAATGTCAGGCCTTTTTTCTTCTAAGCTCTCACCCAGAGCTTTTGTTCCCCTTACCACCCATTCCCAAAGCCTGACTCTGCTCTTTGGATCCATTCCTGTACATTGCTTGGTTTAGTCCTCAGCTTATAAAGCCTGTTACATATTTTTTGATGTCACTAATGTCACTTGTCCCCTCAGTCCCCCTCCTTAAATATGATTTCCAGACATGGGCAAGCAGAATAAGCTGTTCCAGACTCACAGGTCAACGACTGTCCTTATTGTTTCCTTGGGCTCTAAAATCTTTTATTTTTTTTTCCTATTGCCAGTGCAACAGTGAGCCCCTGCTGCCCACAATAACCTCCTCAGTGACATGTGGCAGAGCTGGAGTGGGAGAAGTGGAATCAGTGACGTGGAAGAAGGGTTATTGTCACATCTTTCCTTTACTAGTGGAACTGAATTAGAGTGGATAGGAAAAAACAATTCACCCCATACCAGAGCCATCACAGGCCATCACAGCTTTACAGGAGGATGAATTGCTTGGTTTCCCTCTGAATGAGCACAAGGGTTCTGTACTTCCATAGGTTGTTTGGAACATCTGCAGCTTGGAGGTTACCAATTCTTGCCATTTCAACACAATAAGAGATACTTCTCTTTTTTTTTTTTTTTTTTTTTTTGTTTGATGTGGTTTTTGGTTTGGTTTGTTTTTTTAATACAACACATCACAGCCATTTCTCAATTTCAGGTGGATTTTTTCAGTTAACTCTTATTCTTCTGATTATCAAGGAGGATTAGGAAACATGGGCTTCAAAGCCATAAGGCAAATGCACAGAGGCCATGATCAAATTTAACTGGACCTCACAGAATTAGGTTAATGGTTGGACTCCATGATCTTAAAGGTCCTTTTTGACCAGAATTATTCTGTGATTCTGTGTGATTCACTGAAATCTCCCACGTATTCAACCAGTCCTGGCACTTAGGTGGGACTCATCTGCTAGTCTGTGAACATACAGGATTGGCAATAGTCCTGCAATGCCTGGAGGGTCCCACATCCCTACTGGTGCAGCCTTTGTGCCTAACAAGGACAAATCAGAGCAAGTTTTTGCAAGGATCCCCAAACCAAGCAGTCCTCCAAATGGAACAGTCAGAAAGCAGGAGCCACATGAGCCCTTCTTTACTGTCACAGATCATGACAGCACTCCCAGAACAACCACGTGGATTTTAGAAATACTGTGCAGGCCTTGGTTTGTGCATTTAGTCTAACTGGTGCCCACTCCTGCAGCATCCCATGGCACAATCCTGTCCACAGAAGTTGACCTTTACTGGTCTAAGGTACCCACTGCAGTGTATCACTTAGGACATTGATTTTTCTCTGTGTGCTGATGCTTTCCAGTCTAACAACACATATCAGAGACCAGGCCTGATGATGCTTCAGAAAGACATCACCCCCCATCATCATTAGCATCCATGCTCATGGTCTGTCACGGCATCCTGCTTCCTCCATCTCTACATTAACCAGTTCTTTGCTGGCTGCAACAGTTCCTTTGGAAAATGGAGCCATTTCACACAAATACCAATTCCATATGCTTTTCAGCTCCTTTAAAGGAGGGTCTTGAGGTGTGATTCCTTCTACAACCAACGGAAAGCACTTCCTAGAGAGGAAACACACTGCTATGAAAAACTTGTCTGTGATTCCCTCCTGCTTCACCTCCAGTGTGGCAGCACCAAGGCTTTTGGTGAGGCTTTCCCAGTCTGACTTTCAGAAATGACAAAAGCAGCAGAAGGACAAGGATTTTGATGCTCTGCCTGCTTTGATCTGAATAGCAAATGTCACTGCAACTTGTGTGGGACACTGTCCCCAGTAGCCTTATGCACAGTCCAATGGTGGGGACACTGGCTAGACAAGATTGGGGTGCCCTGCTGCATATGTATGGATCCTGTGTGGAAGGAACAGAATACCCAGTAGGACCAGAACCCTGGACTTCCACAGGGCAAACTTTGGCCTCCTCAACCAACTGTTAAGGGAAATCCCATGGGACAGGGTGCTAGAAGATAAAGGGGCTCAAGATAGCTGGTCAACATTCAAGGACCACTTCTTGCAAGCACAAGATCAGAGCGTCCCAATGGTTAGGAAATCTAGTAAGGGAGCTAGGAGACCAGCATGGTTAAAAAAGGAACTGCTGGGCAAACTTAAGTGGAAAAGGAAAATCTACAGATCATGGAAGGAGGGGCTGGTCACTTGGGAGGAATATAGGACTGTTGTCAGAGGATGTAGGGAGGCAATTAGGAAAGCTAAGGCTTCCTTGGAACTTAACCTTGCAAGTCAGGTTAAGGATAATAGAAAGGGCTTTTTCAAATACATAGCTAACAAAGCTAACACTAGAGGCAATATTGGCCCACTGAGGAATGAGGGGGGAGCCCTGGTGACAGAGGATATAAAGAAGGCAGAGGTGCTGAATGCCTTCTTTGCCTCTGTCTTTACTCCTGCAGGATTTCCCCATGAGCTCCAGACTCATATAGCCCCAGAAGTAGTCAAGATAGATGAGGAGTTTGACATAGTAGATGAGGATTGGGTTAGGGATCAGTTGAGTAATCTGGACATCCATAAATCGATGGGTCCAGATGGAATGCATCCAAGGGTGCTGAGGGAGCTGGCGGAGGTCATTGCTAGGCCACTCTCCATCATCTTCGGTAAGTCATGGGTAACAGGAGAGGTGCCTGAGGACTGGAGGACAGCAAATGTCACACCAGTCTACAAGAAGGGCAAGAAGGAGGACCCGGGTAACTATAGACCGGTCAGCCTCACCTCCATCCCTGGAAAGGTGATGGAACAACTTGTTCTTGTCTCTATCTCTAGGCATATCAAGGACATGGGGGTCATCAAGAGCAGTCAGCATGGTTTTATCAAGGGTAAATCATGTTTGACTAACCTCATAGCCTTCTATGAGGAAATTACTAGGTGGATAGATGATGGTAGAGCGGTAGATGTGGTTTATCTGGATTTCAGTAAGGCATTTGACACCGTCTCCCACAGCATCCTGGTAGATAAGTTGATCAGGTATGGGTTTGGTGATCAGGTAGTGAGGTGGATCAGGAACTGGTTGATGGGAAGGAGTCAGAGAGTTGTAGTCAATGGGGCAGAATCTGGTGGAAGTGTGTGACTAGTGGAGTCCCTCAGGGGTCAGTACTGGGACCGATGTTGTTCAACATCTTCATCAACGACCTGGATGAGGGTATAGAATGTACCCTCAGCAAGTTTGCTGATGACACTAAGCTGGGAGGAGTGGCTGACACACCAGAAGGCTGTGCTGCCATTCAGAGAGACTTAGACAGGCTGGAGAGTTGGGCGGGGAGAAACATGATGAAATTCAACAAGGGGAAGTGTAGAGTTTTGCATTTGGGGAAGAACAACACGATGTCCCAGTATAGGTTGGGGGCTGACCTGCTGGAGAGTAGTGTAGGTGAAAGAGACCTGGGGGTCCTGGTAGACAGGAGGATGACCATGAGCCAGCAATGTGCCCTTGTGGCCAAGAAGGCCAATGGCATCCTGGGGTGCATTAGAAAGGGTGTGGTTAGTAGGTCAAGAGAGGTTCTCCTCCCCCTCTATTCTGCATTGGTGAGGCCGCATCTGGAGTATTGTGTCCAGTTCTGGGCCCCTCAGTTCAAGAAGGACAGGGATCTGCTTGAAAGAGTCCAGCGCAGAGCCACAAAGATGATTAAGGGAGTGGAACATCTCCCTTCTGAGGAAAGGCTGAGGGAGCTGGGTCTCTTTAGCTTGGAAAAAAGGAGGCTGAGGGGTGACCTCATCAATGTTTACAAATATGTAAGGGGTGAGTGTCAGGGAGATGGAGTTAGGCTCTTCTCAGTGATGTCCAGTGATAGGACAAGGGGTAATGGGTGTAAATTGGAGCATAGGAGGTTCAAGGTGAATATCAGAAAAAACTTTTTTACTGTGAGAGTGACAGAGCACTGGAACAGGCTGCCCAGGGAGGTTGTGGAGTCTCCTTCACTGGAGACATTCAAAACCCGCCTGGATGCGTTCCTATGTGACGTGCTCTAGGTGACCCTGCCTGGCAGGGGGGGTTGGACTAGATGATCTTTCGAGGTCCCTTCCAACCCCTAGGATTCTATGATTCTATGATTCTATGATAATTATGGAGAGCTGGACCACTACTGAACTCAGGTGGTGTTTGTCTGCTTGTGCTCCAAAGAGTTCCCATTATCATTATTTTTGTATGGCCCAGCTGATGTTATAGCATTTGGGCTTGCCAACAACCACTATAGATCTTGTTTGGTAGCTAAGACACCTCTGACATCTGCAGATATGTTTCTCTGCCCCACTGAGAATTCTTTTCCATGGTGCCAATGACTGCCCAGCTCAACATTATTTTTCACTAGAATAGCAGGTGTTTTGCAGAAATTACAGATGCTCAGAGTCTGGCAGGGGCTGTAAGAGGGATGCTCCTACCCTTGCCTAGCTACAGAACAAATATTTAAGGACCTGAACCAAAAAGGGAAGAAAGATATTGAAATACTGACAAGCCACCTGGTATTATAATGAGAAGTAGGGAAAGCTATCATTATTGAGGGACATAAGCAACATGTTAAATAATGTAACAGATACTGACAGCCTTGGCATACTGGAGGTGGTACCTGTTTCCCTCCTCACTAAGAAACATCCAACATAAGATGCTGTTGGCTCAACAGTTAATTAATATCACCAACAGCATGCCAGAGTAAGGGACCCATCCCCACCCTTAGCTCTCTGTATCTTTTGACTCTAAATAAAGGCACAGTTTCAATAAAATAAAAAGGGGAAGGCTCATTTCACAGAATCACAGAATATTTCAGGATGGAAAGGAAAGGACCCCTGGAGATCATTAATCCTCCTTCTCAAGCAGAGTCTGTAGTGCAGGTAGTCCAAGGCTGTGTCCAGTTGGGTTTTGAATGTCTCAGTATTTCCTATCAGTCGTGCCATGCCCAGTTGTTCCAAGTCAGCCAGTTGTGCTGGAAGTAGCAAAGCAGATCCAAAATGATCAAAAGTAATTAGAGATTCCTGGGAATGATCTCACTGGAAGCTGCAACAAACTTTAAATAATTATGTTGTTACAGTTTATTGTGTATGTATTAGTTTAAAACTAATTATTAAACCCCACAGACGATACTTGAAATAATTATTCTCATTTGGAGAGACATGCTTGAAATAACGACTCTGATTTGCAGAATCACAGCAGCTACTATGCAAAGGGGAGCTAAGGCATAAATATTGCTGTTACTGGAGCAGCATTGTGGAGTCTGAACCCCAAAATCACAACAAGCAGTCCCCAGGGAAGGTCAGTGTCCTAGGTTGAGCCAGGTTTAAGCTAATTTTCCTTTTACTGGAGGACTGGGGTCCCAGCCTGAGTCTCATCCTTAGACCTGTGCTGCAGAGCCAGCACACCCAGCCAGAGCAGACTGATGTTGGGTGGCAGACTCTTCCCCACACACCCAGCAATCCCTCTCTGGAGTTTTTCTGTGCATATGTAGAACCATTATTCAACATGCACGTGGGAAAACAAACAGACTTCTGACCTGAATTTCAATTCAGGGAAGAATCTTTTCTACGAGAAACAGCAGAGCATGAGAACAGAGATTCCAGTGAAACATTTCCCTCTGGTGCTTATTTATCTTCTTTTCACACATGCAAATAAAAACCCTGTACTCAGCCTTCTCTACAGTACTGGGTGCAGGCAGAATGGGAAGGAGGTCACAGTGACTGCACCAAATTGTTTTATGTATCTTGTTAAATCAGATTACAGGCGCCAGACAGGAGATTTAAAATAAATTGAATATCAAAAATTTAAATACATTTTATGAATCTTCCAACTTCTATAAGAGCACAGCATTCAAAATAATGAAGGGATGTTAAATATGCATCCAGGGATGTTTCTGCTGGCTATAACCTTTTACAGCATTCCTCTGGTTGTAGAGAAGCTGCACTCGTGCATATTCACTGAGCAGATTCTTGTTATTTGAGAAGCTGCTTGAGCCTCACCTGCAAGTGCTGCTGATTCATGTTCAGCCAAGTGCCCCATTTCCTCATGCCCAGGAAACTGTCCGATGAGACTCATCAACTCTTGTGTGCCTTCAAGCTTTTTCTGAGAGGCAAAACCCCTAAAACAATGATTAGGCTCCAGCAAGTCCCAAGAGTTACCTGCCAGTCGTTGCATTTACAACATAAAAGCTCTGAGGTCTGTGGTTTTACAGTTCATCTTTTTATGCTTAATAAAACTAGGGGAAATATTTTGATAAATCTCTCAAAAATACACGAGGGAGCCAACATAGGGGAGGACTTTGCTCTGTTTTTTGAAATTTAACTACTAAAAAGGGAGATGATACACAAAAGGAATGATTTCACTTGCCTGAAGAGATCTCTCAACACCTGCCTGGCAAGGCGTCAGCAGCTGCAGTGCTGGAGAAGAAATGGGGAAAATTATGCAAGAAAAAGAGTTTCTTGTTAATGGCACTGAGTGACAGGAGGGCCCTGCAGCTTTGTCAGGGGTTAGAGGAGATCTCTGATGTGAGACCCAGGATGATACCCTGTTGTGGCAGCCCTCCCGTGCCACCATGAGCAGTAGGGTGCAGGGGCAGGAGACCACCTCAGACCACCTCAGACCACACGACCACCAATGGCAGGGTCCATTAATTCTGTCAGGACACTGCACTTCTGAGCATCAGATCCTGGTCATTGGCCATAAGGAAAGGCAGGGTGAACATTTCACCTGCAGATATCTATGCTGAAGAAAGACAAATTTGGTGAGCTGACCCATCAGTATGCTTCAGGCTTGACAACATTGTCCAACATTTTGATATGAACACTATCAATAAGCAAAATTAATGGTGCCCCTACAGCTTTGGGGAGATTTTAAAATAAGTAATTCTTGTGGAGATTTGCCATGTGTTGGAGATGTTTTTAACAGGTCCCACCACAAGTTATTCTCAGCCTGAGGTAAAATGGAATTCATTACTACATATTGTTGACAAGTGGCCAATGAGATGGTATTTGTTGTGATGGTGAATGACTGTCATGAGTAAATTCACTATAAAACCTGACTTCCTGGTTTCAGGATTCAGATGTTTTAAACCTACTAAAAATAAATAGAAAATGATGTGACCAGAACTAAGATGGCACAATGGATGGAACTGTGTGTTGGAGGATGGTGACCCAAGAATATCAGAGGGATGGTGGAAACCAAAGCACTGTGAGCTGCCAGCACACAGTTCAGTGGCAAAGAGTAAAATGGAGATCAAAGTTAAACAGATGTAGTAAGATACAGTGTTTCCTCTGGCATGACAATAATGAAACTGTCACTGGCTCATAAATCTGTTCTAAGTCCCAGGCTTTCAAAGGAAGTTGACCCACTGGAAAGAGTTCAGCAAACCATCACAGAAAAAACTAACAGTTTGAAAATCTCTTCATAAGGATCTCTGAACAGTCAGTGGTTCTCTGGTGGATACAAGCTCCCAAGTGACCTCACTGGTTTGAGACAGTGGGCACCTACTGGAGGAAGAAGGAGGCTGGAGAAGGAGGATGGTCAGATTAGCCCACATGGGAGGCAGATGCCCAAACTCATTGGGACATCCTGCCAAAAGCACTTAGACATATCATGATGCTTCCATCTCAGTGTAACTCCCAAAGCTGTTCTGAACATGAAAAGGAAAGTCTGGCAGTCACAGGAGAAAGGAAAACATCTGGACTAAAAGCCAAGTCTCAAGAGAGTCAGTGACAGTTTTGGCTGAACAGTATGACAGAGGTATCTGAGACATATTCCTAAACAAGGCTTCCCTGGATCTTAATTTGAGAATTAAGCAACTCAGGGGAAGAGAAATACAGATATTTCTTATTTCTTGCTTTATAAGTCTTTCTTTTCACTATAATGCTTTGATCTTTCTGCTAAAGATTTTAGGTCTTCAGCTCCATATTCCTGAAAAGCATAAGTACAACTGCTCAGACTGAGTCAGATGCTTGTGATGTCATCAATGGGCAGTAAGAAGATGTTGCAGCCTAATGCCCACTCCAAAACTGGGGAAGACATTCCGTACCAGTCCAAGAAAAATTGAGTCACATGGCTTGGGAGAGCTCAGGGTTTGGGGCAGTAGAGGAGTAAGTGATGTAAGAACAGCATAATCCTGGTTAGAATGGCCTGAAGGAACACAAATTAATATATGAAGGGGAAAGAGGGACTGGAAATTAATAATTAATTTACCTACAGGGAAGATTTCAGGTGGGGAAGTGCTGAATCCAGCCTGCAAGGACAGATCAGGAACCAGTGGTGGAAATGAGGCTAATCCCAGGCTAAAACTGCAATGGTGGAGCCAGGGATGGTAGCTGACTTGCCTCTTGAAGTGTCCAGTAAGTCCAATGTCTTTCTAAAATATACACCATAGCTCATCCACAAACAGACAATTCCCTGAGGAATTTATGACCTTTGTTTTGTAGGATGTGGCAGACTGGGAGATGACATGGATTCCTTCTGGCCATGAGACAAACCTCTTGTGCTTTTATATACAGACCCAGATGTATCAATTTGACTTGCTGGAAAGTAATATATGAAAACTAAATACATAAAAAATGAGCTAAACATTGAAGAGATGTATTTTGGTGGAAAGAGGCAAACCATCAGTCCTGGTAGGACTCCTTCTCTCTTATCTGAGATAAGAAGTTCTTCACCTTTTCCTTGGTGATGCCATGATGTTAAGAACAAGATTAGGGGAGAGGGTCCTAGAAGTGGTCAGCATGTCCCCCTTCACATGTGTCCAGCCAGCACAACCCAGCATCAAGCAATGGGGACACCAGTGGTGGCCACAGCTGGCTGCAGGTTGGAGACCACTGTCTGTTAATATGTCTTCTTGCTGTTGCCAAAGGAAAGGGCTCAACATCTTGGCCAGTAGCTGCCTTCCCACAATGATATGTAAAATTTAAGACCCAGACTCCTACTGCTCTGCTCAAGGGCAAGATGCTCCCTGGCTGGAAGAAGATGTGGGTTGACTTCAGGGGGTGGTCCTCAAAGCCATCCTGCCAGAGCAGGCTCTATCCCCACAGCACATCTCCCTCCTGGCCTTCAGGAGCCCTTCTATGCACCATTTGGATTCGGGGTGGTGGAGCAGTTTGTGTGACTGGAGAAGGGGGGTAGTGCCTCTCTGCTCAGGTACCACGATGCTGTGCAGCCGAGTATGTAAATGGGACTGTCTGTGTAATTAGCCATTAGCCCAACAGCTAATGTTCACAGCAGCCTGAGAAAGGCTGTTTCTAATGATATTGACATTATTCCATCCACATTTCAGCTTCCATGTTTTCTATTAAGATTATGTATATGGCCCTTAAAGAAAGGCCTCACAGCCTCAATTTGCCATTCCAGGACAGTTGCATTAACTTTATCTAATGGGACACTTCAGCTATTAACCATGGAACAATTCCAGTCGAGAAAGTTAGACATTAATTACAGCAACAAGTTTAAGAGAATTAAAGGCAATTAATTAATGGGCTGCATCATTGTTTGCCAGCAGTGATTTCTTCTGATAGGAAATGAAGAAATCATGGATCTGAAAATATATCTCCTTCCAGAAAACCTGGCAATAATTCCTGCTCGAAATGAAAGCTTATCAGAAAGGCACCTCGGAGCCATGCTGAGCTCTCATCCCAATATCTAATTCTAATTCTTACTTTTCATTAAGCTATTAAACTTGTCTGATTTGGAAAGCAGACTCTTATCGGGTTTTGTTTCATTCTACTTTATTATAACCTGCATTCACAATATTCCTAACACGTAAGAGGAAATTCTTCCCATGAGGTTTCTCTTCTTGGCTTTCATCTGTCACTTCCAACGTTTTCTTCTTGGTTCCTGTTCTTCAGAGATGAATCCTGGGTGCCATGTCAGGCAGCCAGGTATGCCATTAGATAAGACTTCAAAAAAATGATGTTCCATTTTTGATCCCAGAATATTTGCTATTTTGAAACGCTGCTTTTTAATTTTGAAATTTGGGTGTTTCCGATAGAAAATATGTTCAGAGGAGAGGAATTCAATAGAAAAGGCATGGAAAAACATGTTTTTAAAAGCGGAGGAAATCTGTGTGGTGCTTGTACCTAGGTAGTTCTGGCCTCAAAGCAAGAAAGGAGGTCCAAGGTTCGAGGAGAAAGAGCAAGAGCGAATCGACTCTTCCCTTTGATCCCACAGAGTCTCTTTTTCCTACCTTGCCATAAATATCCCTTCCATCCCTCCACCAGCATCTAACTCATCACTGGCCAATCCTGTGTGACAGTGAGTATGATACACAGCCCAATTCCAGAGTCCATATTTCAGAAAGCATCAAAACTGAAGAATTCAGAAAAGACCTCCAGAAGGTGTTTGAGGATCAGAAAATGTGCCTTTTAGCAAAAGACAAACATGTGGTTTTAAGCTCCTGAAGACAGGGGAGAGTCACTGAACTGCCATGAACATTATTGCTCTGTCCAGGCAAGAGAGATGGACATAGTCAAGAAGCTTACATCTGCTCCAGGAGGTTTTGCACCTTTACCAGCTAAAAAAAAAACAGGTCTACAAATCAAAAACCATAGAATCACAGAATGGTTTGGGTTGGAAGAGAGCTTAAAGACCATCTAGTTCCAATCCCACTGCATGGGCAGGGACACCCACCACTAGACCAGGTTTTCCAAAATGACCAGATTGCTCAAAGAGACCAGGTTGCTTAAAAAATGACTGACATGTGAAATGATGACATGACTGCAGCTCCTGGGGATTTACCAGGAAAGACATTTCAGACCACTGCCAGACTTCTCGTTGCATCTAGCAGGCAAAGGCACCAATGAGATAGAAGCTGCAGGTAGACACATCTGGGCTGGATCCACAATGCTGTAGTTAAGAAGGGATTAGCCACTGGGGATCCATCACTAGGAATGAGCAGAATTCCAGCACTTTTCCTACAAGGTGCACTCCAGCACAGAAGCGATGGGCTCTGTGCAGAACTCACCAGGTGGGACTGTCTGGCCTGACCTGTGTGAAAAGGCCAGTGCAGCCAGTCTTGTGGCTCTCACCTGCCTTCAAAGCCAGAACCTCAGGGGATGTGAGAATGGATAGTGTTGAACAAATACTCAGGAACCCAATGACATCAGCAGAACTGAGTAACATGAGTTCTCCGCCACATGGGCAGGAGTGCGGACTACCATGGTATCCACATCCAAGGGTGGACCATGGCACCAGTGAATGAAGAAATGAGCAGGGCAAGTACTGAAGGGCCCTGTTGACATCCTGGCAAAGCAGAAAGGATTCAGTGATCCAAGTCCTCTCCTGGACAGGGACACAGCACATGCAAGAGGGGCCCAGACTGAGGCTGGTGGTGGTTGTACAACCATGCTGTGGCTGATGGATGGCTGCGTGCTGCAGACGTGAGCAGCTATGGAGCCATGGGTTACACAGAGATTATTCTAATCCTTTCATTAGCTTAAATCCTGCTTTTCTCCAGCATAGTTGATAGTGTTACAAGGAGAAAGGAGTCAGCAGTGCAGGAGCACGCTCACCCTTTTCTGCCAAGGAGAAGGAGCTGCAAATAATCCTCTTTGTGGAACCTGGATGAATGGTGTGTGATTGGCACCACTGGTCCCTCTGCTAATCATACTGGAGTTGCTCTGTGCACACAGAATCTTGGGAAAGGAGAAGCAAAAGCCTCAGAAGACATTTCTTCATTAGGAAGATTTCATTTCTGCAGATTAACATATTTATTGTACTCATTAATCAACCCTTCCTCTGTCCTGCCAGAGAACAGCTCAGCAGGACCAGGGGGCACCATCTGCCCTTGCCAAGGTGGGACAGGAGCACCTCCCCAAGGGGCCAGTGTCTTCCAGGAGAGCCTCCCAGCAGAGAGCATCCTTCTGCTTTGGTGTCACCAGGAGTGAGCTAGGAATGTCCTTGTCAGAGTGATACCTGTTGTCACCACTGCCACAGGAGACTCCCACCCTCTCTGGACAGGATGAACTGAGAAAGGGAGGTGTGATCACTTCTCTTGATAGGTCCTGGCTGTGAATCCCCCAGGAGGTGCAGACCAGTCTCTGTAATCAGTACGAAATCTGGCTCCTGTGTTCACAGTTTCCAAGGGAGTCCAGGGATTCCCTTGCTGGCCACAGATCCCACTTGGCTACCAGTCCCTCCAGAGTCATCTGGCTGATGTCCAGCTTCTGGACGGGCTGGGAAATCCACCTCTCACTAATAGTGCTGTGATCCAGGAGCCAGAGATCAGCCTTGTGTTACAGCAGGAGACTTCCAGGCACCAAAGTCAGGGAATTTGGGCTGGTTGGGTTTTTAATTCCAGCACTAAGTGACTCCTATGGAATCAGGTGAGGACTCTGTCCCACGCCAAGGTCCAAACCCACAGGCTCCTGTCCTATTCCATTGCCCTGTCTATAGGATGATCCTACTCTGCTAGGGTGAGGAATCTCAGCATACACTGCAGACTCAGCAGAAACAGACGTACCTTCACAGGGGGTGGAGATTGATCCAGGCCCGATTTCTGGGTCATTGCCACCTCCACCAAGCACCATATCCCTACCCAACAGGGCAAGACAAGTTCACCAAGTATCTCCCTCACCAAACCCTTCAATTCACTATCAGACCAGGAGGCTGCACTTGGCTGCCTCCAGCTTGTTAGATACCAGGGCACGTTAGATACCCAGCCTTTGTTTATAATTTTGAACATATTCCACCCCAAATCCAAAATGCAAATTAACTTTAAGGGATCACTTTTTACCCCTGAGGTTTCTCCTGTACCAGATGGGGTGGGGCCCTTCTCCTCTGCAGTGACCCTTTTTCTGGGGCTTAACGTGGGAGGAAATCTGTTGGGACCCTGGGTGGAGGGGGCTGTGTGCTGGCCATGGCAGTGTGCCTGCTTACCCTGGCCATGCCTGCCAGCCCGTGCAGGGGGGTCTATGCTCTCTACCCTTCATTCATGACTATTTCATCTTTGAATGCACCCCTCCAGGAGGTCTGAAGTCCACAGTGACCATAATGCTTTCAAATACAAGGAACCTAATTATTGTCCTACTGTATTTTTCCTGCTAAACTCCATCTGCCCAGCTGCTGGAAGAGAAGCAGAAAGATGGCATTGGCTCTGCTCCCCAGAGCTCTGTGCACACTCATCAGCTTTCCTGTTTCCAACTCATCCATCTCTCACTCACTTTCTGAGTCTGGGAAAGGGGAGGAATTGCTGTGTGCTACAGCTCCCAGCCTCCAAGGCTGTTTTGGAGGGGCCTGGCAGCAGAGTGAAGAATTGGGGGGGGGGGTTTAGAGAGATGTTTCCTCAGGGCAAGGAAGGAGTGGGCGATGGCTGGATTTGCAGTGACGTGCAGCACAGAGCCTGCCATCCATCACTTTGATGTCTCTAAGAGGGTTCCCCTAATTACACATCCTGCTGCAGAGCTTCATGCCCATCCACTCTCTGACACAGTACAAGCATGGTCCTCCCTCTCTTTGACTCCAACCAAACACCTGATTTTTCTTCATTTACTGCTAACATCTAGATGTTCTTATTAGCAATTGTTGGCCAGCAGCCAGAATGGCACCAGAAGTGGCTGCACGTCAGTGGCTCATGAGATCAGATGTTTGCAAAGGATCTAAGGCCCATGTAGGATGGCACATGGCACTGGCTCCCCCCAGTGCATCCCAGTATCTCCCAGTTCAGCAGAACTGAGCTGAATTCACTCTAAGGACTCCCCAGCAATGAGTCCAACCTGCAGCCCCAGCACTAGCCAGCTGCAGATGGCTATCACACAACCACCATTCATCTGTACCACAGACATGTGCCAAAGCCAGTGATGCTGCTGGCTGCTCTTGTCCTGTCCCACCCCTAGGGTCAATGGGCAGCTGACCTTTCTCTGAGCAGATGTTCTTCGTTGCAATGCCTTTGCCCCCAGAGCTATTACCTGATATCAATCTGTGTTGCATCAGACTTCCATCCAATAAATCAGCCAATTACAGGATTGAATTATTTCATGAGTTTTAGGAATATTACACCATGACCTAACTGGAGTTAGTAGCCAAAAACCCTGAACAAATCAGGTGGGAAGGCAAATGCTTCTCAAGAGGCCAGGCTGGCTCCTGACTCACTGCCCAGCATTGGAGGTGGCATCAGCCATGGTGGTGTGTTCAGCTGCCACGGTGGATGCTCTTGCCCTGTGCTACAGAGAAGGATGGAAAAGTGGCCACAGCTGCGGGGATGGAATCAGTGTGGCAGAGTTTCAAAGCCTGAATCGGTCCCTTTAGATGCATCTCTGATCCCTCTTACTGCTGGGGCCATGTGTGACTTAGAAGCCCACAGATAGAAAGGGCTTCTTCAAATACGTTGCAGGTAAGACTAACACTAGAGGCAATATGGGCCCACTGCTGAATGAGGTGGGTGCCCTGGTGACAGAGGATATGAAGAAGGCAGAGGGACTGAAGGCCTTCTTTGCCTCTGTCTTTAATCCTGCAGACTCTCCCCAGGAGCCCCAGATCCCTAATGCCCCAGAAGGAGTCAGGATAAAGGAGGAGTTTGCCAAGGTAGATGAGGATTGGGTTAGGGATCAGTTAAGCAATCTGGACATCCATAAATCGATGGGTCCAGATGGAATGCACCCACGGGTGCTGAGGGAGCTAGTGGAGGTCATTGCTAGGCCACTCTCCATCATCTTTGGTAAGTCGTGGGCAACAGGAGAGGTGCCTGAGGACTGGAGGATAGCAAATGTCATGTCAGTCTACAAAAAGGGTAAGAAGGAGGACCTGGGTAACTATAGACCAGTCAGCCTCACCTCCATCCCTGGAAAGGTGATGGAACAACTTATTCTTGGCACTGTCTCTAGGCATATCAAGGATGAGGGGGTCATTAAGAGCAGTCAACATAGTTTTACCAAGGGGAAGTCATGTTTGACCAACCTTATAGTCTTCTATGAGGAAGTAACTAAGTGGATAGATGATGGTAGAGCAGTAGATGTGGTTTATCTTGATTTCAGTAAAGCATTTGACACTGTCTCCCACAGCATCCTGGTAGATAAGCTAAGGAAGTGTGGTCTTGATGATCAGATAGTGAGATGGATCATGAACTGGTTCTGAGCCCCACAGTTCAAGAAGGACAGGGAACTGCTGGAAAGAGTCCAGTGCAGAGCCACCAAGATGATTAGAGGAGTGGAACATCTCCCTTCTGAGGAAAGGCTGAGGGAGCTGGGCCTCTTTAGCTTGGAGAAGAGGAGACTGAGGGGCGACCTCATCAAAGTTTACAAATATGTGAAGGGCGAGTGTCAGGATGATGGAGCCAGGCTCTTTTCAATGAGGTGCAGTGATAGGACAAGGGGCAATGGGCACAAGCTGAAGCATAGGAGGTTCCATGTAAATATCAGGAAAAACTTCTTTCCTGTGAGAGTGACAGAGCCCTGGAACAGGCTGCCCAGAGAGGTTGTGGAGTCTCCTTCACTGGAGACATTCCAAACCCGCCTGGCCAAGTTCCTGTGTGATGTGCTCTAGGTGACCCTGCCTGGCAGGGGAGTTGGACTAGGTGATCTTTCGAGGTCCCTTCCAACCCCTAGAATTCTGTGATTATGTGAATTTTCCCTGAGTGCCAAGTGTCTCATGACTCATTTTCCCCAGAAATTCATGCCCCCCACTCCCAATGGCAAGCAAGACAAGGAGGTGGATACCCAAGATGAAAGAGCAGCTGTTTCACATGGCTCACATTTAAGCCCTGGGTGGCACCTTCCCTCACCATGGGGATGCAGCCTCCCACAATCAGCACCAGCTGTTCAGTTTTATTGCCCACACAGAAGCTGAGCTTGAGCCCTCCTTTCTTTTCCCTGACAGCAGAACCTCCAAGGGTCCTTCATGAGAAGCTTGCAGCGTTGATCCTGCTCCAGAGCCACTTTGCCAAACAGATTTACCCACAGGTTTTGTCAGTACCTGCCTTTTGTTGTGGCTGCAGAGACCCAGATCAAGGAGGGCAGAGGAAGGAGGACCATTTGGCAGCCTGAACTTGCCCAGTTTGGAGGGGCTTTCAGAGAAGAGGATCTGGGGAGCATGGCAGGCAGTTCTGGTCAAGGACAAGAGTGTGAATGATTTACCCTGCTAAACTGTCCACCAGGTGCTGAGATATGGGAGCCATTCATCAAATATAATTCCCCTTTTCCCATCAGGCTCCAAAGTCTGCAGTGATAAAATTAATTAACAACTGCAATTAAACCAAAACCTGCCCTGTTTGTCAAGATGAATTATCAGGAGCTGGGTTTTATAGTGGTTCCACTATCCAGGAAAGAGCGAGAGAGGGCTGGGGTTGAAGTGTTCACAGGTTGTGATCCCTTGAGCTCTAAGCCAGCTTGCTTTCCTTGGGAAAAAATATGAGAGGCATCTTGGATCAGCCTCTGGGCAGGCAGGGAGACAAACTGCCTGTATATGCAGGAAGATGTCCTGGTGGACAGGAGAGCTAGAAGATGTGCTCCAGCTCTGAGATTGCTGGGAGCCTGGGTTCACAACAGGCCAGAGGATGAGAAAGGTCCTGTGTGAAGACCTGGCCTTGTCTCTATAGCAGGAACTACTTTCAGGATCCCTCCCAGGCCACAAACAGGTGGCAACAGTCATCAGGCTGTGTGAGGTCATGGGTACATCCTACACCTCTGAGGCAACATGTGGTGCTTCAGAGACCTACCCCAGCCTGGAAAGATAATGCACCCAATCTCACAGTGTGCTGGACACCAAGGTGTGTGGCACAGAAGGGATTCATGTCCCAGGCCAGCATCATCTGATTGTGACAGCCACAGGGGATGGTGTTCCCTGTCCTGGAGGGGTGACTGAGTCTGTTCATGCCCTGTGGTGGTACCAACAGCCTGTGGAAGTCCCCGGATGAGAGTCAACTGGACATTCTGTGATCGTGCAAGTGATCTATCACTCTCCTGACCGAGACATGCTGACCACAGACCTCAGCAAGACCTTCAGCTTCTGATGTGCCCCGAAACACCTGGCTGAGCATCATTGCCAGAAACCCCCTGTAACCTGCACACCACTGCAGCCTGACCAGAGCTGCTTTCTGCAAGATGGGTGATGGGAGATTGACCTTTGCACCCAAAGCTGGGGTGAATAAGGGGAGCAAAGGTATTTTGGGATGAGCACCAGCAATGCTTCTGTACCCTCAACAGGAAAACAACATGGATGGCTTGGTGCACTGCATCAAGGCCCTGGGCAAGGACCAACTGGGTGGTGTCTGTTCTGGAGTTTCAGTGTCTTTCCCCTGGCAGTAAAAGAGGGTGTAGAGGAAAAAGTTCAAGAAGAAGTGCTGACACTGCTGATGCTCAGATTTTCAGTGGTATGAGTCCTAATCTTACTTCTGAGAGCAGTAATCCCATCTAGTCTGTGCTCTTAATTAAATCAATTATATTAAGTCATTAATTTGAATTAAGAGGCATTTATACAAAGCCTGAGTATTTCAGGTCTTTTTGGAGCCTGTAAGAGAACAAACCTTTTAAGCAGGACCTGACTATACCCAGGGATATACAAACCTTACAAGTACCAGAGAGAAAAGCCCCAGCAAAAACCTGCTGCATGGAGCTGAGAGTGGATTTTGGCTCTGCATTGAGACATCAACACCAAGGTGTCCCTCTGCAGGGCAGAGTTCTGTGCAGTCTCTTACCTTTCAAGACCAGATTGCATAAAAACCCTGAGCAACCTTGTCTGACCTTGAGCTGCTCAGGCCCAGAGCAGGAAGTTGGTCTAGAGGACCCCTCCAACCTGAATGTTGCTGCTATCTCATTAGTTGTTAATGTCACCTTGGCCAACCCTGTCTCTTCCATGGCTGCTAATGATTGATTTTGCAAAAACATAAAGTATCTGTTGGGTGGCTCTGGTTAGGCTAACAGCAAATCTCTCCAGGCTTTTTTTCCTGTTTTTAAAGGAGTTTGGAATTCAGGGCCCTGTGCTGCCAAAACAGCACCCCCTGTAGCCATAAGTAGCAACACCTTCATTACAGGCTCTCTGCAACCTTTCAGAATAAATAAAGAAGCACTTCAGGGGGTTGGTATGTTTAGTTTTTAAATAAACCTAGCAATATGTGCCTTGAACGACAAGTATACCTTCATTACAGAAATAAAGAAAAGATTAGCACTTGGAGGGAAAATTTTCAGTTTGCCTACAGGTAGCATTTAAAATCTCTTCATTGGGCCTTTCCCTTCCTCATTCTCTGGAACAGGTTGCTTGCCCACCTTGCTGAGATAATGAAGTACTGTCAGTGCAGGAATAATAAAAATA
Organism: Hemiprocne comata; assembly: GCA_020745705.1. Classification (NCBI taxonomy): domain Eukaryota; kingdom Metazoa; phylum Chordata; class Aves; order Apodiformes; family Apodidae; genus Hemiprocne; species Hemiprocne comata. The sequence goes on along the minus strand of CM036602.1, from coordinate 14,215,992 downwards.
GCAGAATTAATCATATTTAACTCATCTGTGTTTTACAGGAATTAAGCAAAAGGGCTGGGTTCCTATAGACACAGTGTCTGGCATGGAGCCTGAAGCTCTCTCCTTCTCTTTCAAGTATCTATAGACACACCAGGGAAAGACAGAAGCCCTTCTATTTAAAAAATTTACACTTGATTTCACTCCGCAGAGACATCCCTGGCACACCATGGCCAGAGGAGGGAACCAGATCTCATTGTGGATTTCCAAGGGCTGAGTTTTACAACAAACTGATTACGGTTTAGTAACAGGGACTTAATAGAAATGCTGAACGTTTGCCTCACGCAAAAAGGGGATCAAAATGAGCCAGAATACTTGAGAATGGAAAAAATCTTTCCGACAGTCTGTCTCCAGCAAGAGGTTGAGAGATTAATACTGGCTTGATCCTGTGGGATTATCCCTGCTTGTGTATTTTTAATTTACTCACTGTTATGGATAGGTGCTTTGAACATCTAAATAAATAATTGATTCAATTGCATAAATTCTCCATCAGATTTAATTTTCACATATTAAAGAATTATCTTGTAATGCCATTTTTGCCTGTGTCTTATTAAATAGACCTGCTGAATGTTCTAGGGTTTTTTCCAGTTTTACAGTGAAGATACTTGTTAGTAACACAAAATGACAAATCAAGTACTAATGAGAAGGAAAATCTCATGGGAATCAAATCTCACAAACACAGTTGGGTACAAATGCTTGGGATGAGCCTTTGCCTCTGACAGGGATGTGTCTTAGTGGTCTCCCTCCCAGTGTGAAGGCAGAGCCTCTCTGCCAGCACAGACAGACCTAATGCCTGTGTCCTACTTGGTTTTCTGCACCACCTAATGGTTTCTCACTGTTTCACAGATTAGGAAAAAGAAATAAGTCCTTCCCAATGTTGTCTGGCAGTATCAAAAGCAGAGAATTGCCTTAAATCAGCCTCGACTCCTGAGGCAGAGCAATGGTCCATGTGTCTGATGGCTGCAGACAAACCCATCTGACTGCCTCTGCCTACCCTCTGGGTCAGACTAATGCTTCCTTTCCTGGCTACACTGGAAAGAGAACACACATCTAATAAGACGATAAATACAATAATAACAAGTTTTCAGACTGCGCATGAGATCATTCATTATAGAAGAAACCTCCTTACAGATCAGTCAGGATTTATTGGGCAATGTGGTTATGAAGCTGGTCTACACAAACGAGCGTTATGGCTGCACAAACATGGCCAGGAAGATGGTTGGATTTTAAGATCAATTGGCAAGTCTTTAGGGAAAAAATCATGTTCAGGAATGAGAGCACAGAAAGAGCAAGTACACTGTGGAGACCCTGTGGCCTACAGAGACCCTAGTCCAAATGGGTCACATCTGAGGAGCACTGTGGTTTCACACACCACGCCAGGCTGCAGCCATGCACAGGTGATGGATGCTCATGAAGGAGGGGGGGATCTGGACCTGGGACATGCTTCACGCATGGTGTCCCTTGACATCAAGTCCTGGGACAGTAACAAAGTCTTGTTTTACTCCTAAAGAAGCCAGAGAGAAAGGAAGAACAGATGGGGCCAAGCAGGGCATCTGTGTGGGGGTGACAGTGGGATAGCCTGAGCAGAGGCTGGACTGTGGGACACCACAGCTGAGGGCCCTCACATGGGACAGGACCCAGGGGCTGGGATCTGGAGGGTGGAGAACCCCAGAGCATCTGTGTACCCTTGGAGGGTGGCACTGGCCACAACCCTCATCCCTGAGCCAGTTCCCCAGCACCTTGGTGTGCTGAAGGGCACTCAGCAACGCAGGGATGAGCATGGTGTTCCCATCCCAGACTTCCACAGCAGCTTGCATGATAGACTGATGTATTTGATTCACAGATTATGTAATATACACATATTTTATTTCATATTTTGGGTTTACATCCTCAGGTCTTGCTTTTCTCCACTGGCAGGAAAAGGGGACGTTGCCATTTCTCCCTTTCCCAGAAAAGAGTTGCTGAGCTCCCTCTGACATCACTCCCACCAGACATGTGAGATCACTGCTAAGACTGCTCCACATTTGGGCCTGTTTTAAATTAATCCACTAAGGATTCAGAGTGTTGTACCAATTCTATGGAGACATCATTTGGACCATCTACCCTCCTCTCTGTGAAAAAGCAACTAATCCTGGGTGAAATAATGGGATACAGGGATAATTGTCAGTAGGAGAAAGCCCTTTTCAGTCCTGCCTTGGTCATCAGAAATCAGGTAATAGGGTTAGGATAAGGTTGGACTTGATGATCTTAAAGGTCTTTTCCAACCTGAACAATTCTATGATTCTATGATCTACCCACTAAGCTGAATGGGGTCTGCAGGGTGTAGAGGACCATCACCAGTGTGACCTGCCTGACCCAGGCATGCTGCTCAACACCATGCCCAGACAAAACCTTTCCATTTCTGGGGTGTGCAGCCTGCACAGCAAAGCATGCTCAGAGTCCTCCTGTGCCTGTGCCAGCTCCAGGCAGGACCTCACGAGCCCTGCCAGAGCCTTAGTGTGGTGGGAATGGGAGGAGGGGGATACACACAAGGATTTGTCTTTGACTCAGAGAAATCATTAGGGTTTTGCTAACTGGATAACAAGGCAATTACAGCCCTTGGATGGGTAATTTGCTGGCTTGGAGTGTGCTTAGACCATACGATGCAGTTGGCTTGGTGCTGGTGGTGAGGTCTGGGTGAGCCCACGGCAAGGATCTGCTCAGACATGAGAGCTTTTGCTCAGACACAGGTGCAGACTCTCAACTCTGACAGTCCTGGGCATGACCCAAGGCTTGTCCCATCCTGATCCAGCCCTGGTTCTTGCAGCTTACACTGCACAGGCTGTGGGGCTGCCTCTTCCCTGACCCCCACCAGGCCCTTGAGACATTCACCCCCACCCCAAACATCGACATTATTTGTGACCTGCTGTGCCAGCCCATGCACAGAGCTCACAGCACTGCATACCCAGGGTCACTCACTGTCCTCCTTTCTCCTGGACAAGTGCAAAGGAACCTGAAGGGGAAGGGCCATGCTCCCCCTTTCCAGAGCAAAGCACCCCAAACTTGCATTGTCACTCCAACTGAACACCTTGCCAACATGTTTGTTTACTTGCTGTCTGTTTGCTCCCTTGTGCCAGCAGGCAAATGACTTTCAGATCCCTCCTCCTGCCCCATCCTGCAGTTCCACCAGAGGCACAGCTCCAGGAGGGCACCAGGCAGCACATCTGCATGTGGAGCTCTGGCAGCACCCACACACAGCCAGGCTGGAAGTGCCAGAGGCTCCCACCAAGCACCTCCTCACTAGTGCATTTTTCACTTTCTCATTAAGGACACTCCCCTCCCTCTGCACTTAAATTATCTCCATATTTAGCCCACAGAACTGTCTGCTTATACCACCATGTGATGCACCTCAAGGTGTCCATGCAGTGGGTGTAAAGAGAGTTCCTGCAGTTACAGGTTGCTCCTGGACCCCATGGACTCTATCAATGGTACAGGATGCTTCAGCCTTTGCCTCAATTTTGGAAAGGGATTTAAGTAAAGTTTTGTAGCTCACTTTAAAACTTCAGCCCAGTGCTTGAGCTCTTTTCCTTTGGCAATTTGGGCTCAGGCCTGGTAACTCCTCTTTTGGGATCCTCTCTGCAGATCTCCCTTGTCAATTCTTTGGGTTTCCTAGCAGGGTCCTGGGTCACTTGTGAATCTCCAGGTAAAGCAGGAATTTATGCCTTTAGTGACACGATGGATTGGCCTTACCCCCAGAGACACCTCTATGCATGCATTAAATTTTATATGCTATTCGTTTTTTTACTGAAGGTTTTTTAAAAGAATTTCAGAGTTAGCTGTAATGTCTTAAAGAATTTTCTCTAACCACATTCAGAAATCTGTTCTGTGCCTCCAGCTTTGGTTTTCTCCTTTGTTTTGCACTGGAACCAGCACTGCTGTCACTGCTGCATGGTTATGGCATGAAACTCCGAATCTAGAATTTTGATGTCCCTGTTGTAAAACAACTTTGTGTTGTGTTTGCATTTTCAATTTGCTGGTGGAACAATAATATTTCATTTGGGTCAGAATGAGGGTCTTAATGCTACAGTAAAATTTTATGCTTAATAAGAATAATTTTGTTTGTTATGTGGGCACGGCAAGATTTATGATGCCTCTAACCATTCACTTTGTTGCTTTTAAGTGGCCAGGTGTTCTGGATGCTGTGATAAGTCAGTATATTTTTGTCAGTTAGCCAGCATAATTGGCTTTTGAAACAAAGACTTCTGGCTTTTGGGATATTTACAAACAAGTTGTGGTATTTTCAACAGATCAGGCAAAGCTGCTGACTCAAAAAAGCTTATTTTGGTGACTATCAGCAACATGACCTCCCTGGCTTGAAAAGAAAAGGAAGTGATTGTTCTGCTTAGAGCTGACAATGAGGTTTCACCTTCTTTTTCACATTCACAGCATATTTCTAATACAATTCAGGAACAGAAACTGCATTTGGAGGGATATATTTCAGCTCTGCACATGCATTCAAACTCAGGTCAGGAAAAGTTTTGGCTTAGGAAATGTGTTATTATGATTAGCTGCTGAGTGCAGAAATACAGGCAGCACTAAAATTCCCACCCCTTCTTACCATCAGAAGATTTTTGAGGAGGGGTACACCTCTCATCCACTGCCACATTTGCAAATGTGAATGCTGTGTTGTAACACACACAGTTACTGGCTGCAATAATCACTCATAGTATCATAGTATCATCATTCTGGTTGGAAAAGACCTTCAAGATCATCAAGTCCAACCACTACCCCAGCTCTGCCACATCCACCACCAAACCCTGTCCCCTGGCACCACATCTGTCTTTTTAGATGTCTCCAGGGATGGTGGCTCAAACACCTCCTCGGACAGCCTGGATCCCCAAGTCCAACTCCCACCCCAGAACAGGACAACCCCAAGGTTCATACCGTGTTCATGAGGGCCTTGTCCAAATGTTTCTTGAATACTGTCAGGCTTGGTGCCATTACTGCTTCCCACTCATATTGCATTGAATGCTAAAAAAGTTGTATTTCTGCTCACCTTCCTGGCAGCTGATGCAGAGCCTGCAACTGGAGATAACCTCCTGACATGACTGTGAGTCTTTTATGTGTACATGTCTGGAGTATCTTTGTGAGCTGCCACATGACACCACCATTTCTGGACATGAAACCCTTGATATATTTTATTTCCCTTCCTGCGACTCCGTTCTGTATCACTGTCAAAGTTGTGACAGGCACTACAAAAATAGTGGCATATTCTCATCTGAGCTTTACACCTCCAGCTCTTCAGGAGTCTAAAATAAGGACCAAAGTTCAGACAGCTAAAAAAAACTAGCCTGAATTTAAGTTCCAAGATGGAAATGACCTGATGTTGGCAAACCGATATTCTAGGAGGTAACCATAGAAACGTTCCCAGCGGCGTATGTGGAAGATTAAAAGTTGCAAGAAGGCAGAAACATGCCCTGGATTAGTTTTCATTTGTGCGAGGGCATCACCCTGGTGGGGGATTATTAATTACACGTTTTAGTTCTGCACTTCTAGGGAGCTGCCTCCATGTAACTGCAGCTGCTTCCTTGCCAGATGGAGAGCCCCCTTCCCCGAGGGAAAAGCAGATCGTGCAGGTACACACACATGCACATGCTGCAGCTCCTGCAGTGGCATCACTAAATGCCCACACAGGTGATGTGGTGCCCACTGCAGGCAGCTGGACTATGGCAGAGGAGAGCTGATGTTTCACTTGGAGTCATCAAGCTGAAGTCAAGGTTGATGTTGGGAAAAGGCTTCTGCTTTTAGAGACAGGAAGAGTCAAACCTTGGGAGAGGGATGGCTGTTGGAAATCACAGAATACCAGACTGGTTTGGGTTGGAAGGGACCTTAAAGATCATGCAGTCCCAACCCCCTGCCATGGGCAGGGACACCTCCCACTAGATCAGGTTGCTCCAAGCCCCATCCAACCTGCTCTTGAACACTTCCAGGGATGGAGCAGCCACAGATTCCCTGGACAACCTCTTCCAGTGTCTCACCACCCTCAAAGCAAAGAATTTCTCTCCTAACATTTAATCTCAATCTCACCTCTTCCAGTTTGAAAGCATTCCCCCAACTTGTCTTGTCACTCCATGCCCTTGTAAGAAGTCCCTCCCCAACCATCCTGTAGCAAGAGGAGGAGAAAGACTCCACGAAGGAAGGGATGCTGAGCTGTTACCAGAGGTTGCACTTAGTCCACTGAAGGTCTGGACTAGTTTGCCTGACCCCATAGGACTCTGTAGAAGAAATGTGGATGGACGCGGTTGAGGTTTGGATGGTGGGTTTGTCACCCTCAGGTGTCAGTCAAGTGCAGAAACTATCAGAGCAAGAAGTGACTCAACAAAAGGGTCACAGCTGTTGTGGACACAGCACTGGTCTGAAGGTAGACATCTGCCATCACCCCACAACCCCACAAGCATGCACAGCAAATCAGACCTCCCTGTAAATCCAGACCTGGCAAAAAGCCCACATTCCCAAAGTGTGTATCTACACCAGTCTCTGTAGGTTTCAGTAATTCGTTCTGCTTTGTATCTCTTTGCTTTTAGGATCCTCAGACCCAAGCCTCTGTCTTCCCAGAAAAACTGTGTCATTTCTGAAAGGTGCAAAAACACCTGAGGACAGTATTATTTTTTCATCGACTTCGCAGAGGTGCAAGAAAAGGTACAAAAGATTTGGGGCATCCACGGGCACATCGCCGTGACACCTACTTACAAGTCTCTCTGTTGAGCCACTTGTAGGTTCATGCTCAAACCGAATCAAAGCCATCAAAATCTATTTATTTTACTGCACTCACCACACTTGTTTTGATAATAACTAATGAATCATGAGGTGTGAATCGGAAAAGCAATCAGGGTGTAATTTGTTTCACAATACTCCTGTAAGATTCCATGTATAGTTGAATTACATTGAAAACCACGAATCATTCACATAAACTTACTATTAAAAAAAAAAAAAAAAAAAAAAAAAGAAGACCATACTCACAAGTAGTCCCCCAGACATCCTCATCAATAAAGTGATCTTCTGGTGCAGTTTTCAAAATGCTACAGGCTTGGAGAAGAGTGGCTGGAAAGCTGCCTGGCAGAAAAGGACCTTGGTGTATGGATTGACAGTCGGCTGAATAGGAGCCAGCAGTGTGCCCAGGTGGCCAAGAAGGCCAATGGCATCCTGGCTTGTATCAGAAATGGTGTGTCTAGCAGGACTAGGGAAGTGATCCTGCCTCTGTACTGGGCACTGGTGAGGCCCCACCTCGAGTATTGTGTTCAGTTTTGGGCACCTCAATACAAAAAGGACATTGAGGTGATGGAGCAGGTCCAAAGAAGGGCAACAAAGCTAGTGAGGGGTTTGGAAAACACCCCCTATGAGGAACGACTGAGGGAGCTGGGGCTGTTTAGTCTGGGGAAGAGGAGGCTGAGGGAGACCTTCTCACTCTTTACAAATACCTGAAAGGAGGCTATAGTGAGAGTGGGGTTGGTCTCTTCTCTCTGATGATTGATGACAGGACAAGAGGAAATGGGCTCAAGTTGCATCAGGGGAGATTTAGGTTGGATATCAGAACAAACTTCTTTACAGAAAGGGTTGTTGGGCACTGGAACAGGGTCCCCAGGGAGGTGGTTGAATCACCATCCCTGAATGTGTTTCAAAGTCGTCTGGGTGTGGTGCTTGGGGACATGGTTTAGCAGTGGGTCATCAGAAACAGGGTAATAGGGTGAGGATAAGGTTGGACTCGATGATCTTAAAGGTCTTTTCCAACCTGAACAATTCTATGATTCTATGATTCTAAAGTGTTTATACTTGACTAGAGACTGATCCTGCAGGTAAAACTGGGGAAGAGTTATGAAGCTGTTTCACCAGTGCCAGGGTAATGGTGACTTGTCTGTGCACATGGAGCAGATTGAGTCTCCTCCAGAGCTGCAGATGGGCCAGAAAATCTCCACACCTCATCTACCATACCTACCAGTGGACCTATGGAGTAAGGCGTGTGCCAGCTTGTAGGGATCTGGACCAGGAAATCAACTCTGTGCAAGGACACCATCATTGCATATGGCCATGACTTAGCCATATCCATGCCTCCAACACAGATGGGCAGGGCACCTGGTTAGGGGTGACATTCCAGGTATGTCCCAGGCATGTCTTTGTGTCCTGAATCCTCAGGAGCCTGAGCAGTGCTCAGAGCTCTTTGCTTATGCTGTCACATGGATAAGAACATGAGGGGAGCAGGAAGGCAGATGTGCAGGGAGCATTGGCTTTTGCCAATGTTGGACACAAATCTCTTGCTCCATTGCCCACGGAAAATACTGTTAATCTATGGGTTGATTCCTCCCAAAGGCAGGTTTAGCTGTTGATGCTGGTGTACAGCCACATGTCTTTGCAGTAGGGGTGAACATGAAGACAGTGTGTCCATAGAAGGGCAACAGAAGGTTTGGAGCACAAGTCTGACCAGGAGCAGCTGAGGGAGCTGGGGGTGTTCAGCCTGGAGCAAAGGAGGCTGAGGGGAGACCTTCTGGCTCTGCAACTGCCTGAGAGGAGGTTGGAGTGAGGGGGGGTCATCTCTTCTCCCAAAGGACAAGTGATAGAAAATGAGAGGAAATGGCCTCAAGTTGTGCCAGGGGAGGTTTAGATTGGATATTAGCAACACTTACTTCCCTAAAAAGGTTGTCAGGCCCTGGAACTGGCTGCCCAGGCCAGTGGAGGAGTCCCCATCCCTGGAGGGACTTCAAAGCCACATAGGTGTGGTGCTGAGGGACATGGTTTAGTCATGGCCTTGGCAGTGCTGAGCTAATAGTTGGGTTTGATTATCTTAAAGGTCTTTTCCAACCAAAACAATTCTCTGATTCTATGATTCACAGGCTCCAGCTGCTAATCCTGTGTCTTACTTTGATTTAAGCTTCTCTGAGCAGAGGAAGCAGACTCCAGAGCTCTGCAGTGTGTTGTGGGGACACAGCATCCTCACCAGACCTTAGTTCTCATACGTGGCAATGTCAAAGTGAGGCTTTGATGCAGTTACATCTGTGCTTCTATGAGACCATATGGGTGCAAAGCCCAGGCAGAAGAGCAGAGGAAGTGATGCTCAGGAAGTTTCCAGAAGAAACAATGGTGGGTCCAAGGCCTGAACATTGTTCCTCATGAACTTCCCTCCATGGGAAGATTTTCCACCATACAGTATGTCTTCAATACAAAAATATCACTGCATACCACCAAACTTCTCCAAAAAAAGCAACTTTGACAAACAATATATAGGAATAAGGCTGTCCTGGCAAGATCCTATCCCCCTGGGCATTTTTGTGTGTTTGCTTGCTTTTAATTCTATTTTTAACTTAATTCTTCCTTTTAATTCAATGCACCTGCCTCTTGTATGCACCCTGTTTGTTGGACATCTGTGAGGACCCCTATTGGGTGAATCACACGTGACCCCACTCACTGAAGATGGCCTGGCTCATTGCTGCAGGTTACAAACCCAACTGTCACCAGGAAAAAAATCAGCTGAGAAAAGAAACCTCATCCTTCTGAAACAAGAATAATATCTGGCTAATGGCACAACATGCAGCAAGGTGTGGATGAGCCACGTCTCAGTTATCTGTCTTTTCTTTTTCTTGTGTCAAAGACTAAAAGAAATACCAGGTAGAATCAAAAGCCCAATGAATCACACCCTCTTCTCCTCTTGCAACATATGTTACTGCTAATGAATTTTTGCTGATGATCCATTTGTGGCATTCATGCTCCTGGCCTTTCTTTGTAGTATTTGGACAGCTTCTATATAAAATTAAGAACAAGGATTAAATCCCTCGTGAGCTTCAGGCAATATCTGATCCTTTTCCCTGTCAAGGACAAAGCACAGCTCCAGGTGGGTTTAACAGGGCTCTGCTCACCAGAGTAGCGTGGAAGGGAGGAATTGGTTTTTAGCACCAAGATTTGTAGAGATTTTGAAATATAATCCCAATAGGAATGAGAAACCAAACATTTCTATATTCTTCATGGATAATTCTTGATGGGAAATCGCAAGCAGCCAATGGAAGCATTTAATTTTGGCACAATGTAGTGTAATTTTGATTCTTAAATTGTAAAATCAATTACAATATATTATATTATAAATCGTGTTACATTCTCTGCAATCTAGAAGCCAACCCTTTAAAAATGAAATATCTTGCAGAAATAAAAAACAATACCACCCTGAAGGACTGGAGGCCTGTGAGAGCAGGAGGCAGAGGTGCATCTCAGAGGATTTCACTGTGAGTGTCTCCAGCAGAGCAGGATCTGCGTGTGGACTGGAGGCAGGCATGGGTGACCACCATGGTGGAAGGAGCTCTGGCCAACTGAAACGTGCTGGATCTTATGCAGCCGTGGAAGGTCCCTCCAAAAAGTAGGTGTTGGCACACAGCTGAGGGACTGGGCAGCTCTTCAGTCATGCTCAAAGCCAATGCACCCAAATCATCTCCTTCATCTAGGATCTCTGCTCACCTGTGCCACTGAGTTCTGGTGTAGGGCATTAGCAGAGAAGTCAAACATACTGTATCAACCCAAAGGTCCATCTACCCATTACCTGTCTCTGAATGTGTCCCATAAAATACACCTGAGAACAGGGTGTAATAAAGGAAAGGACACATTTATTGCTTTACTTGGCACATGTCCCAGCTACTACATCTTAGAGCTCACATGCTGGAGGGCTTTTGGTGCACCTTTCTGCTTAATAACTCTTCCTGGACTTCCTCCATGAACTTCTTTAACCACAGATTGAATTTATGAACACTTTCAGCTGCCAAGTACCTGGTGGCAGCAAGTTATGCAATTTAGTCATACTTTGAAGGAAAGAAAAGCACATTTAAGTCTGGTTTTAATATCCACTGTCACATCGTGCTGCTTGCTAGCTGCCCATTTTCAGATTGGGAGAGATGGTGACTAGATGGTTGCAATTCCTATTCCCACACCATTCTTGCATTGATATGCCTTTAATAGATGCTCAGGTATCTCTGTTCCAGGCTGGATGGGTACAGCCACCCCTTTCTAACACAGAGAACATTCCAGGTCAGGGTCACTTGTTGCTTTTCTCTGCATCTTTCTGGCACAGGGCTCGGGACTGTGCATGTACTCGAGGTGCAGGCACACACTGGATTATAGAACTGCAGGAACAGGTTTTATGTCCTCTTCATCACTTCATCTGAACACCACCTGAAGACTCTGTGACATGAATGAGCACTGAGCTGGCATTTGCAGAGGAGGCCCTGGAGTCCCTCCAAGATCCCTTTCCTGAGCTAGCTCAGTGTACACCTTTGTAATTTTTGACACTGCATTTCACCCTCCCCTGTCTGACCCAGCTCCTGAGGATCATGAGATCCTCCAGCACCTCTTTGCAGTCAGCAGTTATTTCTCCCTGCCCAGGTGGAAATGTCAGAGGCTGACAAAGACAGAAACATCCCATTTTGCTGAGTGGGTTAGATTACACCTTATGACTGAGCTAAAGACCAAAGGTGAGGTTGAAAAAGATTACTCATCCTAGGTAAAATAAACACATCCTAGGTAAAATAAACACATACCTCATCCTAGGTAAAATAAAGTTCCAGAAAACGAATTTCCTAATTAACTTCAAGATCCCAAGCAGTGAAACCAGTGTATTTATTAATCTTCTGATTCAGATATGCATTTTTCTGTCTGTGGGTCATCTGTCTGGTTCTTTAATTGCTGCTTCCATTGTTCTGTTGTCCATCTTCAAAAATGTTAGCTAAAAAGTGTAGATATACAAAAGAATGTAGGCATGGAACCTACTCCATTTAGAGAAGCTACTCGATTTTACTGTTTTCTCTAAGTTTTTGGAACACCAAAGAATTAAATGAGCTTCTTCTCACAAGGAGGATAAGAACATTGAGCTCACTTAAACATGCTGTATAATAACCTGGAATATTAAAATGAATTTCTTAATTGAAATGAATAGGATGAATTAGTACAGCAATATAACCTCTGAATGAGAGAATATATAAAAAGGCTCCGATAAGAAAACGATCAAAGAAAGTTTTTGTGTGCTGATGCCATCTCCTGGATGTTGATGGAAGGTTGTTCTGGAAATAGAGCAGAGAAATACAGCAGCCCAGGAAGGATAAAGCAGCAGATCCTCCAGCAGATTCAGGACCTCGCTGTGGGGCAACTGCACTTGCAAATGCCTTAGATTTGGTAGAGACCCTGGGAGCAGCTTCTTCCCTGCTTGAATGCCATCAATGAAGGGGAAGAAAACTCCCTATTCACTATCTGTATCTTCTTTTATATTTATTACTGCAGAAAACTGGAAGGCTCCTTGCATGCTCTAGATATATAATTCTATATATCTATATAATTCTAACTTCCACTACCAAGTCATGTTTGTGCATCTCTGTGATATGTCCTAAATTAGAATACATACTGAATGTTTATGAGTTATAAAATGTACCTGAACTGAAAAATGCTTTTGAGGGAAAAGTGGAACTGGAAGGGCATAATGTTACATTTATTGAGCTAAAGGTCCCAATAAAAAGACTTTTGCATATTCTGTCTTATCCTAATATGGGCTATAAGTTATGTAAACTATTTCATCTACTTTGTTCTGGTCTCAGCTTTCCCTGGCACCTAAGCAATCTCAGAGCACTCAGCCTCTTTCCCACAGACACAAAGGACTCAGGCACCAGCCCCTTTCCCAGTTGTCTTTACAAGGGCTCACCAGTCTCCTCTGTATTCCCCACTGACAATCTGATTTCATTAATGAGAAATGAAACAAAACGTTAGAGCTCACAGTCATAGAAGTCACCCTTGCCCAAGGTATGGGTCCCATCCAAGGTGACACTTGAGAGGCCAGAAGGGATCCTGCTTTCCTCTCAATAACTAAATATGAACCCAACACAAGTAGCTGACAGACCAGTTTTCAGCAGCAATATTTCAGTGCTGTCACTTTCTCAGCAATAGTGAAGAAACGTGTAGATTACTGAATTAATCACATGGGCAAGCTCAAATGTTTGTTGCAACATGCTGTCTTGGAGTGTTCCCAGGGCTCCTCCAGGGAGCAGGATGTGATGGGTCTCATCTATCAGTAGCTCTTGCAAATCTGCATTCTGTCAGCACACATGCTCTGGGGGGTTCTTGTCTCTTGCCACTCCAGCTCTCACCCACCAGCTCTGCTCTCTCTGTCACCCACCCATGAGACTGTCCTTCAATATGAAGTACATTCATTATTTAATATGTTTGCTTACTCCATCTCGTAGTCACTAAATACTCTGCAGATACTTGATGGTAATAAATGTGCAGACAAGAGAACTATAAAGTATTTTAATGCCTAATTTTCTGGCTGAAATTTTGAGTTGTTTGAACTTTTGGCTTTCATTTCACATTTCTGTGCTGCACTCTTGAAAGAGCATTATTCTCATCTCTGAACTCTTCTACTATCTGTCCTCTTTGTCTGTAGTGGACTACAGGACATACTTTGCTTGTAGGAAAATGATCTTTAGTTTGAGAGGTTTGGTTTGATGTCCTGAAGCAGTGCACTCTTGTGGCCTCCCAGGCAACATTAGCACAGAATTTAGCCCACTCTCTTATGTTTGGAGAGGAAGAGCAAGGTTAAATCACCCTTACTGAAGCAGCCTGAAAGACTTCCAAATTTCTTCATTATGCTGCTGTCCAAACCATACAGTCTGATGAAAATCAGCTTCAACTTGCAGTCCTGAAATTATTTATTCTTCTCTTATGGGAGCATTTGTTCAGAGTCATTGTTGCAGGAACCAGACACTGACCTGGACTTTACAGCAGCATGACATGCACCTGACAACAAAGCAGAAGTGGGTGCCAGATACTGGTCCTCCAGTTCCTCAGTGAGAGGGTTGATTATTCAGTCCCATGGTATTGGGAAGGGGAGACTTCATAGCAACCTTCCAGTACCTGAAGGTACTGACAGATCCTTCCATGACTTCAGTGGAGGGTCTAGGGGCTTAGGATTTTTTTTTGTCAGCTTATTTTTTGCTGTTCCTCTCCACATACTAATCCTGAGAATCAGGGACTATTCAGCCACCTGGTTTTGTTGCCCTGGGGCAGGGGGAAAGTTTGATAACAGTTTTTCTCGCTGTTTCATGAATGTCTCTGCATTCAAAACAGTTTATTCCACTAATTTTTGTGCTGTTCCTGGGAGGTTTCCTTTTCTGGTTGGAAGCAAGGAAAGAATTTGTCCCTCTTTGGGAGAGGGACATGAGGGCAGGCAGCATGGCCCCAGATGCCACATGCCTGGAAGGCTGTGGGTTGGTGGCTGCCCTGCCAGGTGGCAAACACAGACCAGGGCACATCAGCTGGGTGGTGGGAATCACCCAGAGCTCATCTGTGGCTAAGCCCAAGCAAGAGCCATGGATATGAGTGCAACCCTTCTGGGTGACCTTTCAGAGGAAAAAGTAATTTTCACACAGAATTATCTTTATTTTAGGGAGAGCAGACCTGGGTCTCAGTAGTTTCAGGCCAAGTGTTTGGACCAGGCTAATACAACAGACTAGACAGGAAAGGCCAGAAGCCCTGGGTCTCCCTGTGTCCCAGCTCACGCCAGATGCAGGAACATGAAATAACCCAGGGAGGAGAAGTTAATGCTCAAAAAAAGCACCTGAAACACCAAAGGCTGCAAAATTCAAATGCACCATGGTCCTCTGCACCCTGCTGTACGTTTACGGCTGCTGAACATAGTCCTCCCACCTAGACTGTCGTGTTGGAGCTGTGATCTCATAGACAGGAGTCACCACCCAACTTCTGTAGACTGGAAGGCAAAGCTCTACCCAAAGAGAAGACAGATTCAGGGATTGGCAGCTCCAGCAGTGCAGTCCCTCAATACATGCCTGGCCTGAGCAGGGTGAGTCAAAAACCACAGATAGATTCAATGAAGGGACTAGCCAGAATGTCCAGATGATGGCTGGAGACAACCTCTAGTTCAGAAAGACCTTAAACCCAGGAGACATGGAAGCTGAGAGGGATATGGGAAGCCCACTGTTTGCAAAAGGGGGTTGTCAGCAGAGCAGTGCCTTGACCCAGCTCCCCATGGGGTCACACGAGGCTGGTGGCAGCCCAAGGGCAGGCCACTGCAGACATAGCCAAGTCCAGCTGCACTGCAGTGAGCTGCAGAGCCCAGGCCTGTCCCTCTGCTCTGCTCCTTTGGAGAGAGTCATAGAGTCATCAGGGTTGGAAGGGACCTCTGAAGATCATCTAGTCCAACCCCCTGCTAGAGCAGGATCAGCTACAGTAGGTCACAAAGGAACGCATCCAGATGGGTTTGGAATGTCTCCAGATAAGAAGACTACAAAACTTTTCTGGGCAGCCTGTCCCAGGGCTCTGTTACCCTGAAAAATTATTGTTCTGGTTTGAGCCAGGATTAAGCCAATTTTCCTTTTACTGAGTTTTTCCTTCAGTAAGCTCGCTTTTAACTAGCAGCAAGTATTCCAGACTGATAAGACTGGAATGTTCGTGTTACTGCTGAGATTCCAAGGTCACATCTTCGCCCTGCTGCCTCAGACACTACTGGGACAGGAGAGCCATATATATGACCCCCCACTCCATGGGGAGCTGGACTAGACAGACAGCAGAACTGACCAAAGGTATTCCATTCCATAGATCTACGTAAGCTCAGAGGAAGGTCAGAGATCACAGAAGACAACTTCCTTCCTGCTTCTTCTCCCCTTCTCTCCCATCCATGGCCGGCATCTGGGGAGGACTCCACCTGTCCATCCCCATTGATCCCCAGGCTCGTGCACTCCTGCCCCTCATCACTCTGCCCTCAGCCCCTGTCTGCTCTGCCTTATCTCCTGCCTGTGGGCTGAGACATTTCAGGACTGCTCACAGCTCAGGAGATGCCAGGGGAGTTGCTGGGGTGGGGGAGGCAAGAGGCTTTTGCACATTCCTGAACATACTTGTATAGAATTGTACATATCATTACAGCTGTCTAGGTTAGTTTTCAATCCAGCAAAGTCTCTCTCCTAATTCTCTCTCTCCTTCCCTACTTGGGGGAGGGGGGGGAGGGGATCAAGAGCATTGTTGTCTCTGGTTCATTGCCAATCCTGAGTCAAACCCTGACACTTATGTTTTCTTCTTCCTGTTTAACTTGAACCCCATGTGCTCCAGTTTGTGCTCATTGCCCCTGGTCCTGTCATTGGTTGGTCCATGGAAGCAACCTGGCACTCCCAGGCCACTGTAAAAGGAACCCACTGCAGCTCCACTTGTTGTTACTCTAGAGGGTCTCCATGTCTTCAGGAAAATCTCGTGGTGGCTGATGAGCCTGCAGTACTCGTGGTAGCCAGACACTGTGAGGCCACGGGTCTGCTTTGGGGTTATTGCCCCGGGCTTAATTGATGCAGGCATAGAGGTCTTTTTATCTGTTTCCTGTGGTTTTTGGCACATCCTTTTTGTGAGAATCCTGCCTCAAGAAACAGGAAT
This sequence comes from Hemiprocne comata, assembly GCA_020745705.1. Taxonomy (NCBI): domain Eukaryota; kingdom Metazoa; phylum Chordata; class Aves; order Apodiformes; family Apodidae; genus Hemiprocne; species Hemiprocne comata. The sequence goes on along the minus strand of CM036602.1, from coordinate 14,199,531 downwards.
ACCTCGGGGATGTAGCAGACTTCCAACACACAACCATGTATTTTGATGTCTCTGCAAATAGCCTGCTCATTTCAAACATAAAGGGCAGAGCCAACCTGCCTGGGTGGGACCTTCTGTCTTCCACAGGCACATCTAGATGATGAACATAAAGGTCCACCCAGCCTTGGACCTCTGTGTGGTGATGGAAAAATGGACCCAGTGAACTGCAATGGAGACAAGACTGAGCTTTGTAATTTTTTTCTGCTTTCCCAGTGCAGGCCTGCATCTGTAGGACACTTGAAATCCCTGGAGAACATCCTGATGATGATGATGATCCAGAGACTGGAGTGTAGCAATGCACTTGGGCCTCCCAGTTTGCCCCCAGCAGTGTCTCAGAAGAAGCATTGTCTCAGAAGGCATCTGCCAAAAAAATAAAGAGAAAGCCTGAGATCTTTTGCCTGTTGTCCCTGGGTGACTCCAAGTGTAACTTAATGCTTCTGGAGGGGAAGCACCAGGCTGGGAAAAGCCTGAAGTTAATTAACTGCTGCATGTGGGTGATAGGCAGCTTGGCCATTCAGCTCCTCAACTGTTTGCAGGGGTTTGGGTTGATTGCAAAAGGCTTAACGTGGCCTTCCTGATTATCCTCTGGTAAGAAGTTGTTAAAAAGGGGAGATGGTGGGTGGTTTTCACCACCCAGAGGGCATCAAGGTAATTCGTGCCTCCATCCTCTCCCCATCCATCCCCAGTGTCTCATGTCCTCAGGTGGGAAGTGCCTCCTCTGCTTCTCTCATCTCAGGAACATTCTTGGCTGAAGCCTGGATGAAGCATTGCACCCCTAGAAACATCTGCTCTTAATCATCAGATCCCTTTATGGGCCACATAGTGACTTTCATCAGGCCTGAATCCCACAGCAGTGAGTTTAATTGGTCAACACCTCCTTGAAATGTCCTGCCCACCAGCCCCTGCTCGGCCTCAAAACAATAGATCTGACCATGAATTTACTCCAGTTTCACTATGACCAGATCACACCGACTTCAGCAGTTGAGTCCTACTTCATTTCCAAATAATTAATCCCAGAATAGAACTTTGGTGTTTTTTCCATTCAAATCCATGGCACAGCAGATTTCCTTTAGGACAGCAAAATAACTCATTTCCCTGCCTTTTGGAATAGAAGTTTTGGGTCATTATGTTTTCTCTTGGTCCACTGGGAGTACACAGCACAGACTCTGAAGTCCAGAGTTTCATAACAAAGATGCAAGGAAATGTGTAATTGTTGTCTAGAGAATTACATGATTATACTACAAAATGGAGATCTCCTTGTCATTAGCAAATCTCTCCATAGGCACTTTTTTACTGGGAAGCTTTGAACCTATTAGCATAATAAAGTTCCTCAAATCCTGATTGCTAATTAAAGCCATATATTCTTGTCAGCTCCCCCATTGGTATGTGAGCTCGGTTTTACCTCATTATAGTGTAATAAATGCTTCTTTTTTCCTAGTCTTTTTTTTCTGTTTCCTTTTTTTCCTTCCTTTTTTCTTGATAAAACAAACTGGGAGAAAAGTTACCACTACATAAACTTGGACTATTTCTTTCCCTCCCTTCTGGAGAACCGTACAGTCTATTCTGCATATTTTTCATGTCTTTTCCACAAAAAAAGAGAGCCCAATTGCTGTCTTGACTGCTCCCAAAGATAACACCCAGGTTTGGAGCTAATTAAAAGTCAGTCTCTGTGCAATTGCCATGGAATAGGGTAAGCACAACCGACATAAACAGCAAAAGACTCGAACATTTTCCTTTGAAACTCAACCCCAGAGCTACTTTGTGCAAATACCAAATGAGGAAGTTTGTTCAAAAAAGGTATGAAAATGATGGTTGCTCTCCTCAGCACAGAGGCTATTGAAATAACTGGAGAGTCCCAGAAGGGTTACATGACCCAAAATTACAGCAACAAAAGAAGAGATAAGCTGTTAGACTGCTACACAACTGGGACAGGCTGAGCCAGTGGAGCTGAGGAGCATCTCCCTGCAGTGCCAGCACAGCCCAGGAAACATCACTGGAAGCAATTGTGAGACACCAGAAGAATGAGAAAAGACAACAAGAAGCCATGAAGTAAATGCAGACTGGACAGATGGGAATTATTCTCCATCCCCTAAAGCTGTATGCCTGCCCTATGGATATATTCCAGCACATGCTCCCCTGGTGGCTACAGGTTGTCTTTAAACAACAGCCCCAAGCTTCCTGGAGAGGGAATCACCCCTTTACAGCTGCAAGTTTAAGAAAAAGGTAAAACCTTGCAAAAGAAGCTGAGCCTCCTGTGAGACAGGTGAGTTACAGATGGGTAATCACAAAGTAGAGAATTGGCTCCTCTGGGCCTAACAGCAAAGCTCTGCTCATGTATTGGGTGCCCACACACTCACCTGTGTCATGGCCTTCTCCTACATCTGCTGGGTGAGCTAGAGAGCGTCTTCAGGCTGTCGTAGGAGTCCCAAGGGAAACTGCACCCACACCACAGTAAGTATGAGGAATATTGGTACCATTCATGTAGTGCTTTAGTGGTAGCCTTGGCAGCGCTGGCTTAATGTTTGGACTTGATGATCTTCAAGGTCTTTTGAAGCCAAAACAATTCTATGATTCTGTAATTTATTCCCATTCTTGATGAGCTCTGTCTTCTTTGTTGGGGACCCATCCCTCAGAGATCATTGCAGCTTGTGACTTGGAAGTATTTTCTGAAAAAGAGTGAGAAATCTTAAGGACATCCCTGATTCTGATTTGCAGGAGTTCTTTTGGTGGTGTTTTCAACTGGGGAGAGGTGAAACTGGGAATCACCTGCAAGGCCATTCAGGAAGGAGAAAGCTCTTCTCTTGTACTACGCCTGTTGGAGACCCCAAAACATAAGCAGATGGAAAACTGTGCCATTTTCAGAAAATGACACAATGTAACTCCAGAACAATCCTACACCTATTGAAATTTGTCATCTCAGACATGCTGATTTTTGTGTTCGAACACAGACATTTTATGTGTTACTGTATTAAATAACTTTGTCTGGAGGAGCAAAATAAAAAGCTCGTTAGGATCCTTTCCCAAAAACAGAGACTGGAAACCCCCTCCCAGGGGTGATGCCTCTTGGAGGAAGGAGAATTGCCTCTTGTAACTTGCAAATCCAGTACAAAATACACCCTTGAAAAAAATAAAACTCGCATCAGATTTTAACTCCTTTTTGAAATCCCAGGTGAATGTTAATTTGAAAATAAAAAATTGACATGTTCCATTTTATGCAGAAGGGAATGGCTGTGCTTCTGGAGGGGACTGGGAGGGCTGTGCATAAAGGAGAGAATGAAAATTAATTGAAATGGTTTCCAACCTGGGGGCCCACTCAGAAAGGCCCCATTCATCAGTGAAGCAATAGAGACTCTTTGAAGTAATCCCTAAAGCTTAAATGCTTAAGAGGAAGAATATAGTTGCTATAATGAACATTTATTTTACTTGAGCAAAGGAAATTTCACAGGAGAGGGTTGGTCATCAAAGAAGGCTTAGCCAGGGCCAAGCCAGCTGTCACATCTGGAGGTTTAAATACCTGAATATTACAGATGAGTTCAGTCCTCATGAGAGGCCACAGTCCCACTACCCTACCACTGGGACCCCTCAGTCAGTAACTCCTGCTGAGTGAGGGTGAGCAACAGGCTCAGACCCAGGTTTTCCCAGCTTCCAGGATCTGACAAAAAGCAGCATGGTTTCCATAGAGAGGAACATCCCAGCCAAAACCAAAGATCTGGGAGTCTCTCTTTTTGGACATTTGGAATGACTCTACCATGGCCAAGTAAGAATGAGTGATAGATCTTTACTAACCTGAGCCTAACAGCTCGTCCCATTCTCAGCAGTGCTCCTCAGGCATTAATGTCAGCTTTTCTAAAAGTTGTGATCTCACTTCAGTGCTTGATAGAAGCTCCTTGGTCAATGGCCCATGAGGTTTTCAGGCCATGAATCCCACTCCTCCGGCCAGTCTGAATGTGGTGCACCCATGGGGGACATCCAAGACAAACCTCCATCTCAGGGTCTCCTGTTGGGCAGATCAGGACAGTTCCCACCCAGGGCATCTTCTCTCCCATCCCCAGTTCGAGGTACCAGTATCCATGCAGGAACCTGGCAGCTGCACAATAACAATTCCTTTCCAGTGGGCAAAACCAAGGGTTGCTCAGCTCCATAACCATGCTGTGCTATCCCAGAATAAGCTAGGGACAGCCTCTCATGGGGACTATGAGGTTACTTTGCAGTTCTGGGACATGCCCAGCAGTGTGGAGACAAAAACCTGAGGTGTGCCCATACCCTAAAACCGAAGCACAAAAGTCCCTCTGACTCAGAAATGCCAACAATGCAATGTGTTTGTGTTTCGCTTCCTCACCTCACCAAATTAAATTAATTTAAAAAGCATTAACTGGAGTTATAAATCTTTGAGTAATTAATATCTCAATAATAATGAATTGATGAATGGCTGCATTAAGAATTCTAATAACAATTATTAAAATTTATACCGTCCAGTTATGACTAATACTTATTAAATGTCTGCTAATAGGTGGACTAGAATCATCAAGCCTTCCCTTTGAAGAGTCAAGAAAGTGATATAAAAGACAAAGTTTTGGGAGCCATGGGACTGACTCCTGATGGGTGCTCTTCACTCCAAGTCTCCTTTGACCTTGTTGCTTTTCCTGCCAAGGATGGTGAGGAGTCCACTCAGAGGGCCAAGATATATGTGACCCAAGAGAGCAAAGACCATGATACTGGGTCAGTAGGGGACGTCTCTTGGTGCACTCCATGCTCCTGAGGTTTTAGCAAATTGCTTTGATTAAGTTATGTTTCACAAGAGGGCTCGGATGACCCTGGAAGTGGTCTAGTGGAAGGCATGGGAAGTCTTCCAGTCAGTGCTGTAGGCATGTTCAGAATCCACAGAGATGGCAAAACCTGCTGGTTTGGGGTATTTGGGGTGGGGAGGATGTTTCTTGAGATTTGAAGAAAATGAGAAATGCACTGAATTTGTTTCTTTAGCAAACAGTTACAAAGAAATTGCCCAAAAAAAGGGCAAAGTCCCATGGGTTTGTGCATTTTGTCTCATGGTCCCACCAAGGTCCCCCTCAGGTGTCTGCACTGGGATGAAGGCAGCAGAGCCATGGCTCACCTGGAAGGATCTTTCAAGGCTGATCTGCCATGGGTCAGATGGTAGGGTGGCTCTTCTCATGCACACTGGAGTTCCTACACCTCTTTGGGACAGGGCATCTTCCCCAGCAGAGAAGTTTTAAACCAGAGTGGTTTTTGAAAGGGAATGTCCCAGCCTGCATCCTAAAGCCATCCTTTTGCATAACCCAAATCAGACCCTCACCATGAAACTGCTGCTCTGGGTTTTAGTCCTTCCTTTACCACTGTCCTGTTCTGTCATAGACCAGGAACAAGAGGGTACTGCCAGGATGTAAATCAACATTTCAGGGCAGCTTTCTGCCCCTCCCTGTATTGCTATAAACCATTGCACCCAAGGTGTCAGGTGAAAATCCAACTATATTTCTTTAAGTGGACTTCTGCTGGAGACCTAGAAACCTGGCAGCCTCTTAAGGCAATTAGCTCCAAACTAGGCAGCTAAAAATGTCTACAGTGAAAGGAATCCTGATATAAAGATATTATTGTTAATATTTAATAATAGTCCCAAAAATACTTGAGTGGGAACAGAGTAAATTGTGGAGTCTCCTAAAGGCAGTTAGACAAAAGTCCAAGGAGCTATTCTTTGCTTTCTAATAAGGTGCAGGTGTCCTCTCAGTATTTGTAACAGGCAGCTCAGGTGTCCATTTCACCCCTTGCTGCCATCCTCCCTGGCATGCAGGGACTTGTCTGCCTCATTTGCCAGTCTTAGAAAAGATTTATTAAAAATATACATGTTCAAAAAAATAATGTTCAAAAACTGGTATTTGTAGCCTTGACATTGTAAAATATCAGTCAGTTGTTCCTTCCTCTCTCTGGAAACTCCCTGCATGTAGGAGGTGGAGAAGTTAAGGCCAAGGCCAGTTGGCCCAGTCGACTATTTACGGTCTAAACTTTTATTTGTTGATCAAATGCCTCTTCCACCTCTCTTGATTCCTGCATTTTCTGAGCAGGCTGAGACCTTCACCCTGTGCAGAAGGAGATGGAAAGCAGAGCCATCACCCCGTGAACTTGGAGACTTCAACAATTGCCACTGAACGGCCAGACATTGAGCACACTGAAGAGGGTCAAATAAGACTCCAGCTGCCTTGTAGTGAAAAGAAAAGAGCACTTTTATCCATCTTGAAAGCAAAATTAAGCCCTGTTGGCAGTATAGGGGTACCATTTTTCTTGCAGTGTGATATTTCCTGGGATCATGCTGCCTTCATTCCCCTTTCCTATTTTATCAGCACACACCTGCCCCTACAGGGGAAACTGAGCCCTGGGAAAGGCTGCAGAAGAGTCATACTTGCCAGTCAATGTTATCTCAGTAAAAGCAGAGAACCCAGCAGCATTCATGGCTGATTTTGTTAAAGTCCAGACTAACACCTCTGACCTGTGCTGGTTTTCCCTGGGACCTTCACCTCCACCTTTTAGCATCCCTTCCAGGTGGGTAAGGAGGTGGCTGATCCTGACTGCTGCAGAAATGCTCAGCATCTGCAGGTCTCTGCAGAGAGATGCTTCTGTTTATTTTTATTTCTTCAAAATAAAATGGCATGTGACTCTCCAGTGACCCAGCTTTATAATATCCTACCAGACAGTCATGGCTGAGATCCCTGCTGGAACTAGAGCCACCCCGGGATCAAATAAATGGGAGACATCTCTGACTGGCAAACCTTTGCCAAGACCAAACAAGCCCATTTCAGCTGCTTTCTCTTACTGTCCTGGAGAAGTCAAAGACGACTGCAAGGATTTAGGGCAACTATCCATCTGCCTTGTAGTAGGCACAACCCCAGAGTTTAGTCCCCCACCCTTGTCTCTAGAAGTCCATGTCTCTACTGCCATCCATCACTGCCTGTTTTCATATGCTGTCCTCAGGTTGAAGACACTCTCTAACATGAAGCCACTGGGCAAATCCTTTCCTTTCTGGTTGCACTGGGGAACCCACACTGCTGCAGAATGTGAGCAAGGAGGAAAAATAAGGACAACTTATAATAACAGAAGAAAGAACAAAATGAGTAAACATAAGATTAATCTAAACTTCTGCTTTCTTCCAGGGCTGACATCAGCAGGACACACCATCCACAGGGTCCAGCCTAAACAGAGGTTTTCTACAGGGGCTGGTGGACCACAGAAACTAGTCCATCAAAAGAATCAGAATCCCATAATGGTTTGGGTTTGAAGGGACCCCAAACATAATCTATTTCCATGGCAGGGACACTTTTCACTAGACCAGGTTGCTCAAGACGAAGAGAGAAGTGGTCATCTAAGGTCAGCTGGAGGATCTCCAGGACTGGCACTGGCTTCACAAAGAGACAACAGGTACAAGCATTGATATTGATCTCCCAAGGCAACCCCATTCATTTTGGGCTCCAAAAGACAGTTAATCTGATTTAAGAATAAATACACTCAATTATTGGAAAGGGGAAAATAGCCATGTATTTATTGTGAGGAAATCAAAAGTAATTACTCTGGAAAATTTCTGCTGGGACCTGGAAGGGCAATATATTAGCTGTCATGATTTTTAAAGCAGTTGGCAAAGACCATTCTAGCACATCCCTCCCTGTGACCCAGGAAAGACTGGAGGAGCAGCAGAGAGTTACAAAATTATTCTGCTTGGACCTGACAGTCTTCTTCATACCTGAGTCCTCCAATCTGTCCTGATACTCAGGCCGGGAGGATCAGTATTGTCTCTGCAGATCACACCCAGGCTTCCTCTCCACGCTTTCCTCCGTGTCCCTCTGGACCAGCTACCCAGCCCCTTCACAAGGATCTTAAATCCCACAGCAGTCTCCTCTTCTTTCTCCTCTGCCTTTCCACCTCACCCTCCCACTGAATGAACCATTGCCTCCTGTTCTCACATTGGCCTTTTCCTCTACCCGCCGTCCGTGAATATTCCTGGTGCACAGGCTCATATGGCATTAGATCCATGCAGCAACTTCCATCAGGACATCCCTTCTCTGTGAGGCTTGGAAGCTGAATCCCAAGGTGCAATGGCTAATCCAGCACAGCAGATCAACCCATTAACAGGTTATTTGCTTACTAACAAGCTCCCTCTGACCCGAGGGGGCCATAGGAAGCCCCCTCCCACTGTCTCACTTGCCATGGCAGCTCTAAGAGAGAGCTGCACTGCTTCAGCAGAGGAAGCCCCCTCTGACCCACCTCCTCCTTCCTTGCTCCTTCTGCCTTCTCCTGGCCACGTCCACTGCCCTCCTCTCCAGGCACTCCACAGGAAGGTAGGAGCTGGGTGCCACAGCCTCTTTACTGAACTATTTCCTTGTTTGACATTAAACAGTGACAATTATCCTGACTACAAGCCTTAATCAGCAGGACACAGAGACATGCCATCCTTCCTTGCTTCCCCTTCAGGTATGCAGGATTGCTAATCATCAGCCCAGAAAGCAAGAGGTAGATTACCCTGTTAACCTCAGCTCCAGTTTTCTATGTCAGTGCATAAAACTATTGCTGATTTCCTCTGTCCCATTGCCTGTGTGTGCCAGGCATATCTGGGAAATCAGATCCCTTGAGGAGCCTCTGCAGATCTTTGGGGCCTTCTCACCTGGTTGCTACCCCTCTGTGGATCTAAGCAGGGAAAATATTTCACCCCTGGCTCTATTCTGCACAGTGGAGATTTTTCAGACTCCTGGGGAGCTCTGCAGCCCTGAACTTGTCCAGTAAATGCATTTAACAGCACCTGCAGCTGCAGTTTTCTGTATCACAACATAGAAACCTCTATTCAATCAGCTATTCTGGTGGACCTCACTTGCATTTCTCCTTCAAGACAACACTGGATGATAGCAAGTGAAGTACTGTCCGGGACAGAATGGTGTATCAGCACAGTACTACTTGTCCCATCATAAAGAAGAACTGTTGGTCACAACCGAATTCCAATCAATTGGCATCAATCATCAATTATTACTCGTCTTCACTTCACTCTGCGTTACTCAGTGGCCTGATTGTTTATTGTGGTTTTCCCCATGGCTGGAGTTACCTGTAACAGTCATTTAGCCCTTCTCCCAGCTCTCTGGAGCTTTCCCTCTGCTTTGTGTTTACTGGAAATCTCTGTTAGTGTTTCAGAGGATTCCTTGGCCTGATCTTTTTAAAGCCTTTGATGCAATTATCTGGATACACTGATTTGAAAATAACTGCATTTAGCTATCGCTGTTCAACAACCCCTTTAAAATAATCCCTATTCAGGCAGTTATTATCTTCACCATCTGGCTTTTTCAAAAGACAACTGGAGAGATGCCCTCTCCCCCAGAGCACTGCTTGGGTGCCAGCATTACCCCCCAGCAGAGCAGGTGGGCTCTCCTGCTCCTCCTTTGCACAGAACAGACGTTTGCTTGGCAAGGGACTGTCCTGCAGCATCTCACCAGAGTCAGTTTCTGTCCTCACAGCCCAAAGGCCAAAAATAAAGGCAAAAGCAGACAGGATTTAGTCCCACACTGAGCAAACCTGAGGGACAGCGGGACAGAGGAGGCACTTCTCAGAGGAGAGCAGAGCTCTGTCTCTGTCCCTCCTGTAATGCTCCGATGCTGGTGTTTGAAAGTGAGGTGAGCATTTATAACAAAGGGCTCCTCAGGTGTGAAAACTTTTGCTGAGGAGGGCCAAGGAGCTGAAAGCTTTGCTTTGCTTTCTTTGCTTGCCGTTGGAAAGACAAAGGGCAATAAAGCTGATAAAGGGTTTGGAGCATTTGGAGCAGCTGAAGGAGCTGGGGGCGTTGAGCCTGGAGAAAAGGAGGCTGAGGGGAGACCTTCTGGCTCTGCAACTGCCTGAGGGGAGGTTGGAGCCACGGGGGTTGGTCTGTTCAATGAAGTTACAAGTGACAGGACAAGAAGTAATGGCCTCAAGTTGTGACAGGACAAGAAGTAATGGCCTCAAGTTGTGCCAGGGGAGGTTTAGATTGGATATTAGGAAGAATTTCTTCACCAAAAGGGTTGTCAGGCATTGGAAGAGGCTGCCCTGGGCAGTGGTGGAGTCACCATCCCTGGAGCTATTTAAGAATCACATAGACGTAGTATTTAGGGATATGGTTTAGTTAAGGACTTGTCAGTGTTAAGTTAATGTTTGGGCTTTTCCAACCAGAACGATTCTGTGATTCTGTGAAATCTCAGCCGGAGCCCTTGCCTGTGATGTTCAAGGTTTGTGTGTCTAACCCGTGTGGCAGCTGAACACTACAAATTTCACTTGTGTTGAGGAAAAAAAAAACAAACAAAAAAAAAACAGGTGGTTTTGTGGGCAGAATAATGTCCTTCTTGAAGGGATGTGCCAGGTTACCCACAGGTTGGGAAGCACAGTGAGAGAAATCACTTCAGAGCTAAACCCTCACACCATGCCTTGCAGGGCTTTTATTTACAGCTCACATTGCAGACAGAAATGAGCAGCAGACACAAAATGATACAGCAGCTGAGGCCAGCGCTGGGTCCTGCCACTATTACAGGTCTGATTTAGAGCCCTGCCAGTGGAAAGCAGGAGTGGTGCCTGGCCCCGTGCTTTGCACAGGCACTGCAGGTGGAGCAGGGCTCTCAGAGATGCATCATACAGTCCTGAGCACGGGGAACATAAAATCAGGAGCGATTCAAGCTGGAGGACAGCTTGGGAGGTCTCTTGGCCTGCTGCTAAAAGGAGGGTGAGTGTTGAATCCTGACTAGGTTGATCAGAGTTTTGAAATTACAGTGCTCAATAATACAGCTTTGAAGGTGCCAATGTGCTGAAACATCATCTTCTGCATATAGAGAACTGTTAAAATAGCAGAAAGGCCCTTTCAGGAAGATCCCACAGGATTGGTCTTTCTGCAGGGCTGGGACAGCAGCTGTAATCAGCATTTTAGGAATGGTGCAAAACAGGATCAAGTGATAAACTAGTAAACTGCCATGCTTGCTGCATTCCACTGCAAAGACACCTTCATAAAGCATGAAAGATGGTGTCACTGTGTGATGTTAGTGTCACTGGTGAGACTGTTAGTTATAGAAATATGTGACTGGGAATGCCAGAATATCTACATAAGGCTCCTGTGAATGAAAGTGTACATAAAGGCTGTAATAACATTTTCTTTGCATTAGAATTTAAAGCTCTATTGTCCCACAACCGCCTCAACTGTCATGCTAAGATAAACATATCTTACCATATAGTTAGTGTAAGATTGTGCATTTAAGACACGTTGCTGGTCACCCCCCTCCCCTTGGAAGCACCAACATGCTGTAGCAAGAATGCATCTTGCTGACATTCCCCTCAGCCACGAGGGGATCTGGAGTATGGAATTAAAACTGCCTTGGCCAACCAGCAGCTCTCTGCTACCTGAATGCACACACCTGCAGCTCCCTAAATCCTGTCACTTACTGAACGTGGATTGTTTTTAGGGAGTCGTCTGAAGAATGAATTCCAGGGCTGCTTGTGTGCAGAATTGCCTCTCCTCTCTCCTGACCATTGCTGGGGCCATGCACAGCCTCCGGCCTGGCAGCCCAAGGCACCTTGCTGGGTGCAGAGCTTCAGCCGTGCAGATGCTGTCCCAGCAGAGCCCTCTGACACCTGCTCCAGTGACAGGACTGAGGAAGCAGCTGGCTGTCCAGGCGAGTTCACCCTCTGAACCAAAATTCAAATTCATTGGCACCCCTAGTATAGAAATTACACTGCCTGCTCCTTTCAGTACAAGATTAAAATCTGCTAGAGGACAATGCCTTTGAAGAAACTCAACTTCTGCACATGTCTCTGTAACAGTGGTGGTGGAACTTCTCCTTGAACGGACCTTGTGGATCTCAGCAGGTCCACATGGATTGACCACCATTCATTTTCACATACTGAAGCAGTGTTTTTGCAAGGGTGGCAGAGATCTCACTGCATTTATTATATGTTTCCATCTGCTGCAGAGCTATTCATCAGCACTCAATTCGGGGAGCCAAGGTCTTCTGGAGAACATTTTTGTGTTTAAAATAATCTCCTGGAGACCCAGAAAGTATTGTGAGGCTTGTGTCAGAGAAGTAGATTTGGAGTTCAATATGACCAGATGGTCTTTTAAGAGAACAAATATCTTCTCTTAGATGTAAACATTTCCAGCAGAAGGAAAAATTCATGTGTGTCAATACAATTCTTTAGAAGTTCAAATTTTCCTGGGGGAGAGATTTGTCAGTGCTCATTGCACCATCCTCAGACCACCAGAGACAGCACATCAGAGCCCAACACCTGGGCAAGGTGGAGAGCACGGGAACTGGAGAGGAGCCACCAGAGCTCCCCAGGGTCACAGAAATGAACCTGGACCTGGAACAAGGTCACACACAGCAGAGCTGGGGCCGCGTTTAAAAAGGAATCGAAGAGAGCGAGCAGTCCTCTCTGGTCATAAACCACCATGGGGTCTACTGTGGAGAAAGCAGCTGAAAGAGAGCTCTGTAACTGTGAGGAATGTTCAGCCATGGAAAACAATCCCACTGGCTTGTTCTCACCCAGCTCAGCGTCCAAATGGCACTCGGTGGTTCTGCACCAGTGCGGAGGTGTGCGATGGGGGAGAGGGGCACAAGAAGTGAGAGAACCTCCCTTGTTTTGCTCCTTTCTTGAAGAAAATTATAGGAAGATAACCCTTACCAAGGGGTCACTAGCCAAAATGACCACCAGCCCAAGGGGTCAGCAGTACATCCTGCGCTCACAGCTGCATCCAAAAACTGCCAATACTATGAATCTTTAAGCGTACCATTACTAATTATGTCACTGGAAGCAGTGAAAAATTAGTATTAGAATTAACCATAGCTCAGGGGAATATCAACCACATGGAGGGATTAATTCAACTTTATTCCTGATTTCTGTGTTTACACTGTCTTTCCCCAACATTTCTTGTAATTCTGGCTCTTCCTTCACTCTCTTGTTGCTCTGCTTGCAGCTTTGCTTTCAGATGAGCGAAGAAGAAAAGGGGATATAGACATGTAGGTAAAACAGGGTAGTGTCTGTTTTTTAAAGTAGACACAGATGCTGAGGAAGAAATGTTTCAAGGTGTGGCCCCGAAGTGACACAGAAATCTGTGGTGGAGCAGAAAGAGAACCGAGGAGCTCCAAATCTTTGTCAGCATGTTCTCTCTCTTTTGGCCATGGCTGCAACACTCCCTTAACATCCCTCTCCCAGTCTAGGGTTGACTGTACCTGCTGTGTTTGAGGAGGAAAGAGGGAGGAAAAGTCCACAGCCACAGAAGGGAGCTGCCAGCTCTTCCCAGAGGAGCAGGGATCTTTCAGACCAGACCCATCTGGGACTTTCACACCTATGAGTGATGCAGAGAAGCCTTTCCCAATGGTGGACATGTCTTGGTTGGGCCACCCTGGGCAGATGCACAGGGGAGATGATTTTTGTCCTTTGAAGGTGTGTGTGCTGGTGGTTGCTCCTCTCCCCAAGGGGTCACCTGCAGCCAGGGAGCACAGCAGGCACCCTCACCTTGCCAATATGAAGCTTACACCAGCTGCTCAACTGCTGACTGGCTTCTGAAGTGACAAAGTGAGCTCCTGTCTGCATGTCCAAGCACACATGACTCCTCCACAATTTCAGCAAGAAGAAATTACTCTTCAGTCTGCTAGCTGAGACTCGATAAATGAGATTAACCTGTCCCAGTGATGATGGAGTGGTCCTTCCATTCTTGCATGACACTCCAGAGCTGGACTAGAATTTCAATGTCCCTAGGTCCCTACAATGAGGTGCCACCTGCCTTTCCCTGGCCTAGGAAACCCACAGTCCTGCTTTGTACAGTGGCTGAAATGGAGCTTGAGAGCATCTCCACCACCACCTTGGGCATAGCCTGTAATTCAACTGGTAGGGCAGTCCCCCAACAGATAGAAAAGACACAGCTGAAGCCACTCCTGCAGAACTGAATGCCTCACCCTTGGTTGAGCTTAAATGAAGGTATAAAACCTGGGACAGCAGTGGTGTGACTGAGTGTTAGAAGAAACAGAGTCTCTTACCTGGTTTCCCGTGGACTCTGCTCTGTCAGGGTCCTCTTCCATCCCTGCTGCCCCAAGTCTCTCTGCTGGAGGAACATCAACAGCAGAATTTTCATGCGCAGTTGCACCCAAACATCCATCAAGCCCTGACCTGCCCAGGACATCCTCTAAGGCATGATTTCATGCAATGCTCAAAGGCATCGGTCAGGTGCCTGGAGACATCTGAAGGACTCCGGAGTTTACAGGTCTGCCCTCAGGGGCAGCTGCAGAGCTTTTCATGCTCATCACTTCCCCCCACATTCTGCAGAGAAGAGCTCACAGAATCATAGAATGGTTTGGGCTGGAAGGCACATTAAAGATAATCCAGTCCCGACCCCCTGCCATGGGCAGGGACACCTTCCAGTAGACCAGGTTGCTCCAAGCCCCATTGAACCTGCCCTTGAACACTTCCAGGGATGGGGCAGGCACAACTTCACTGGGCAACCTGTTCCAGTGGCTCACCACCCTCACAGCAAAGAATTTATTCCTAATGTCCAAACTAAATCTCCCCTCTTCCAGTTTGAAACCATCCCCGCTTGTCCCATCCCTCCCTGCCCTTGTCCAAAGTCCCTCCCCACCTTTCCTGAAGCCCTTTCAGGCACTGGAAGGTGCTCTAAGGTCTCCCTGGGACCTTCTCTTCTGCAGGTTGCAGAAGAAAAGATACATTAATAAAATCAGGCAAGATATCAGTGTCAATGTGTTCCAGCTCACCATGTCAGCCGTAACAACTGCACAGACACCTGGCTGTGACACTACAGCATGTGTAGCAGCAGAGCTGGCTCCAACTGCTGGGAAATTTGTGGGCTTCATCTCTCCCAAAGTGCCTCTGTGGGCTTTTGACCAATGAAGCTGGCTCACTAAGCACCACTGGAACATGAAAATCAAGTGCTCAGTGCACACACTTTTTGGAAGAAAAATTGATGTGTGTGAATTATACCTCCTCCCAAATGCCACTCTCTTCCTCTTCCCTTGTGTCTGCCCAAGGCTGTGGTTCAGAAAGGCCTGTGACAGAGGGAGAAGAGATTAACATCTTTTCAACTGCCCAATAATGGTTCTTACACTAATTAAATCAGCAGATTTAAGGAACACATCTCCACACCTGGTTTTCTTTCTAATATTAATCACCAGAGAATGACTTTTAAAGAAGTTACCAGTGAGCAACTGGAGAACTGGAGTGAGGTAACATCACGTCAGTAAGACTGAGGGATTTATTCAAAAGATAAATATACAACAAACACTCTGGGCATTGTTTCAGGCATTGACAGATTTCTAACCTAGAATGATGTGCAGTATCACTTGTCCCTTGAGAAAAGGATCTGCCTTTACACTGAAACAGCACAGTCGCCAGGTGCCAGTAGGAAACCCCTGTGCAGGCTGTACCATTCCTGCAGGTTTTGGTGGTCAATTCAACGATGCAGCAAACACATGATCCAGAGTCTCAGCTTGTGTTCAGACAAGGCCAGTTGCAGCCCCCTGGCTTTTCGTGCTTTAAATTGTCCCTCCTCTTGAGGATCCTCCTTGAACTCCACATATCCCACTGCAATGGGTGGTATTTTTCTACTGGTCTGTGCTCTGGCTGTGGGTTCCCTTCGGGAGTCTGAGCAGGTCAGGCAACTGTTGGAGGGAGGGATGAAGGGAAGGATGGTACTGCTCCAGGAGCAGCTGAGCACCAGGAGTGGGAGGACTCAGGGTTTGGGGGCACTGGGCAGGAGGACAAGAGGCACAGCAGGGAGTGAGGATCCTGTAGCTCCAAGCAAGACTAAGCAATCACTGATAGGATCAAGGAGCAGAGAATAAAGCTAAGAAGCAGCAAAAAAATACCCCTCCTGGAGACAGGCTGAGCTGTGCAGGGTTCACCACAGGCAGGACAGCCCCAGCGTTATGTGAAGCCAGGCAGCCTCCCACAGGAAAGATGAAGATGTACACAGAGACCTATTTCTATTCCATCTTTTTCTCCAGCTCCTTGGAGTTGCCTTTATTTATAAATTAAATATAGACTTCATTCTAAAAGGCCTTGGGTTTTGGATGTAAAAATTTCTTCTAACTTCTTTGGAGAGCTCTCTGTAAGAAAAGGCCCAGGCAGACTGACCACAGGGCTCTGTCAGACTCAAGCCTCCATCTCATCTGCCCAGATTTTAATCTTTGGCCAGAAGGACTTGGAAATTCTTCTCACTCCCAAGACCAAAAGCCTTGCATTCAGATTTCTGTCTTATTGTCCCTGCACAAGATTCCTGGAGCTGTGTTAGGAGGTCACAGCATTAAAGCACACGCTCAAAGCTGCAGCTGGGAAACACCCCGTGTCAAAGGAGAAATCAGCTGAGGGTGGACAAGTTGACACACGGGCCTCATAAAAGACAACTTCCCCCTTCAATACATTGCATCTGGACAGCTCAACAAGAATGGGGGGCTGGAAACCATAAGCAGACTGAAAACTTTCTGCTGCTTGCCTGGGGCATAGAAACAGGAATTGTCTTAATTGGCTACAGAACAAATCTGAGATGAAATCTCCAACCTACTGAAATCTCTGGCACCAAACCAGTGGCTGCCAGTGGAAAGCAAGGAGCCATCCTGGTAGGAGTGAGCCCAAAGGATTATGGTGAGATCCCACACACATTATTGGCTGAGAGAGAGGATGGAGAAGCTCATAGCTCAATTAAGGGTGAATGGCTTCATGGAGGAATACTTGGCTTCCAAGGCTTTTTTTTTTTTTTTTTTTTACTTTTAGAATAAAAGTGAGTCTCAGAATGGCACAGAAGAGGTTAACAGCTCACCAGATCAGCAGGAGAAATGACCATTAAAAAAAGTCAGGAGCTGGTTCTCAAGGCAGATATTTTCCCTTATCAGCCTACCAACCTTCCTAGGGCTGAATTTTAACCCATACCTTAAAATCCCTGTCCTCCACCCCTTTAGCAAATTCAGCCAGCTGGTACCTCCCCGTCCCACAACCTTTTGTGTGTCTTTGATAACAACCTTACATGTTAAAAAGTCAGGAGAATGGGTGGCTGGCTCTGCCCTGGTACAGTATTTACTCTCCACAGCAGTCGCAGAACAACTTTTTTGCAACTTGCCCTCCTTTACTGTAAATGTGTCTTCAGTAAACTTAAGCAATTAATGTTGAAGACAATCAATACTGCAGCCAACCTGGGGGGGGGGGTTCAGGTACTGTAATAGGTATTGTGCTGGTAGCATGGAGTTTATTGATACTGTAATACATCATCCAAACCTCACTCTAGACTTTGAGATAGCCTATGAAACAAGCAGCCCTTTCCTGAGAAGCATTTAAATGTAAAATGTAGGATTAGATGTCCCTGGGATGAGTTTAGGGCTTTACATTGGTGGGAAGTGCACAGATTTCCCCACCATGTCATGGTCCAAATACAAAAGCAAAGCTCAATGGTTTTCGTCAGTGCACACAAATTAAGAGAGTTGAAGTTACAGCCCCAAGCTTTCTGAAAATGAAGTGTTAATTGTCACCACGTCCTACGGTGGGGAGGTTTTCCTTGGGAACAGAAGACATTTAATCACAAACCTGAAATAAACACCCCTGGCACCAGCATGCACGTTGGTTCAGATTCAATATCAGCTCCAGCAGAATCACAATATGTGATGAGGATACCGACGGCTGTAATTATTCAGTGAAACATTTCCAATAGTCCCAAATTTCAGACTGATGGAGAGAGTTTTCTATCATAAGGCAAGGCAAGGTCCCTGATGAAAACTCCTCTGGCACATTCTTTGTGGTAGCTTTTGAAATGACCTCTGGATATTTGGTTCTGGGGAATTTCAAGAAATATTGAAAAGTGATGAATTGAAAAGCACCTGAAACTCTGTCAGACTTCCTTTGGATTTTGCATTTAATTGAATTTTATCCTGCATTGTCCCAAAGTGTCACTGAGATATGATGTGTCTTTTATAGCTTCTGTGGAGTGTTATCTTCCCAGAACAACAGAAAATGTAAAGAGCTGCCGAGCTAGGCTGTGTGTGGACACATTATTAAAAGCTCACTGTGATTTCTGGTCTATGTGCATTTCTTCAAGTTGATGGGAGCACTGGTCCCTCAGCCCATCCCAGCACTGAGCCTCCTGCCACTCACAGAGCTTTAAAACGAGATAGAAATTTTGTTCAACATGAAAGCAATACTCTGGGAGAGAACTGTGACATTTTTGTGTCCTCTGTGTGACCAGAAGGAATACATGGGTCACACCAGCCAGGGGCATTACAGCCCAGCCTTTGTGCTGAAGAGGGTTTGGGTGGTCCAGGAGGTAGGAGGGTGCTTTGCCATTCTGTGCCCTTTTCCCTTTCTTGGGTCTCCTGGGCCATTTTAATACCTGCACATCAAGAGTGGAGCAAAAGCATCTTTTTCTGTTGTGGAAAAGATCTATTCTATTCCACATCTGTTTCTGTTTGGGGATGATCTTATTCAAAAGCCAAGTTACTGGTACTCTGCGGGGCTGTTACTCTTCCTTCCAGAGCATAACAGGCAGTAGCCAGGAAAAGGAATCACTTTCCCTCTCCTGGGACCCCTGCAGGTTTTACCGACCATCCCTGCCACCCTGTGGTGCATACACCCCACAGCCTGTGGTGAACAGTGCCCCTTACTGCACGTCCCAGCACAGGGACAAAGGCCTGGACAGCCCTTGAGGTCAGTCCACAGCTGTAGCCTCTGAAGGGGACCTTAGGGAAGACTCATCTTTCTTGGCCACATAGAACTACAGAATCACAGAATGGTTTGGGCTGGAAGAGACCCTAAAGATCATCCAGTTCCAACCCCCTGCCATGGGCAGGGACACCTTCCTGGTTGCTCCAAGCCCCATCCAACCTGCCCTTGAACACTTCCAGGGATGAGGGATCCACAGCTTCCCTGGGCAACCTGTTCCAGTGTCTCACCACCTTCACAGTGAAGAATTTCCTCCTAATGTCCAACCTAAATCTCCCCTTTTTCAGTTTGAAACCATTCCCCCTCATCCTATGACTCCCTGCCCTTGTCCAAAGTCCCTCCCCAGCTTTTCTGGAGCCCCTTCAGGCACTGGAAGGTGCTCTAAGGTCTCACCAGAGCCTTCTCTTCTCCAGGCTGAACACCCCCAACTCTCCCAGCCTGTCTCCAGAGCAGAGCTGCTCCAGCCCTGGAGTCCAATGATGGGAAATGGGGGTAACAGGAAGGGATAGGGAGAGGGCAGTAAGTTCTGGAGCCAGTTGTGCACCTCTAAGCCCAGACGCTGAGGAGATAAGAAGTCAAGTCCTATCTGTGGGGGGTCAAAGCAGAGCACAAGGCAGACACGCTGCACAGCTTGCCACGGCTCCCCCCAGACACATTAGGAAGCATCTCTGCTAGCAGTGTGCAACATGGGCTGATGCTGGGCTAATGCTCTGCAGCACAGCAAAGTGCTGTACAGGAGTCCCAAGCCTGCAGTAGTGTCTGTCCAGGTGAGGGAAGGTGTCTCCAGTGTGGGCCTCTCCATCCATGCCCACAACCCAGTTCCCTTTGGAGATAGTGGAGACCACAAGCATGGCCGGGGGGGGTCAATGATGCACAGTGTGGCACATCCTTCGTCATCTCAGGTTAATCTTAGAATCATTTAGGTTGGAAAAGACCTTTAAGATCATCAAGTCCAACTGTAAACCTCCCCTGGCACAACTTGAGGCCAGTTCCTCTTGTTCTATCATTTGTTACTTGGGAAAAGAGACCAACCCCCACCTCGCTACGGTCCCAAGCTGCTCTGATTACACTCACACTGAAGCCATTACCTGTAAGAAGATCCCAGGTGAGTTAGCTCAGATGTAGACACCTCCAAAACAGACACTGGAATTTCACACCCTCAGAGCCAAGTCCCACCTTAGAGGATGTACAATTTAACCTCAAACCCCTGAGCACAGCCCAGCTGTGAGGTGCTCACCAGAACCCAGGGTTTATAACCAGAAGCCAGTGATGTTGGTGCTGCTCCAGGAATGTATCTTCCTTCTTCCCCAAGTCCAACCCACATCTGTCCATCCTGCTGCTGCACATTCCTGTCCTGCCAGGAGCAAGGCAGGGATCATGAAATGTGGCGTTACTGTCCAGCTCAGTTTCTCTAAACACATAAATAATAATAATAAATGAGAGGGAGCATCTTCCAGGAGATTCATTTTGTTTTAAACAAAGCCCCTGTTCCCAGACACTGACAGATCTTTCCTTTTTTCCTACCTGAAGACATATCACAAAAGATTCTCTTCCTGCTCCTGCATCCTAAGAACCAATTGTTTTCTTAATTTGTCACAAGCTGGTGCCTGCAATTCTTTTTTGCATTATTCTCCTACCAGAGGATTCGCTGCTGGTCATGGGGTGTTCCCAGCCAGAAATTTATGTCTGTTCTTCCCTAAGAAACGGATGTTTGGATGTTTTCATGGTTGTCTGAGCTGGGAGAGAGCTCCTTTCATCAGTGCAAGGGCCTGTTCAGCCTGGATCCAGCACACAAGAGCATTTCCAGCTGAAGAATCTTTTTAATTGGTTCCATTTCAAAAATTGGGCTGCACAGCTTTTGAAAGGCTCTTTAATTCTTACTAATTTTCCCAATAGCAGACGTGGCCACCTTTTGATGTGCAAATTTGAAACTGTTTTTTTTTTCCCCCCACTCAGCATAGATTGGGATCTCTGGGAAATGAATATTACACCAGCACAGGGGGCAGGGGGAAGGGAGGGATGGGTGTGGAGGGAGAGGCACAGTGGAAGTGCCAGGAAGAGAAGAAAGCATTCAGCAGCCAGGGAGAGGGTGACTGATGGCTGGTGTAGAAACAGACAGCTCTGACTGCTCTGGGCTTTGGTATCTGCTGGGGGAGGAGTTGCTGCAGCCATCCACTGTCTGCTGGATACAGCCACATGTTCTTCACCAGTCCCTTCCAACACCAGCAGCTCCCAGTGTCTGCTTGGTCCATTGGCAGCATGTCATGCCCAGAGCTATGGTCAAGGGAGTCTGAAGACCCAAGAAGCTGATGTGTCCAAAGCCCTCTCTCTCTCTCCTCCCACCCTCACCCTTACCTTCACACACACTGAGGTCCACAACCCCAAACTAGTCCTCAGATGTGGTGTGTCTTCAGGCAATGTTCTCATCACCATCACAGGGCTCTCAGGATCCCAGAGACAACCAGGCTCACTGAAGTCCTACAAGAAAAAACAGTCTGCTGTAGATACTTTATCCAGTCTGCAGAAGAGACCACCTCTCCATGGTTAGAAAAGGAAAGAAAGGATGAGTATCAGAGATGTCACTAGATAGAACTTAAAAAAATGGAGCAATGGATCTGGAGTGATCTTCTAAACACTCATCAGCAGTTTATTCCTCTTTCTTTTGTTGGTTGAGTGGTTTAATATGTTGCTGTCAATAAATTAAAAGATCTGTAAAACTTCCTGTATGGGACAATTGTTATTCTTCCCTGTTGTCAAGGTTTGACTCAAAATTGGAAAATAAACCAGAGACAACAATGCTCTCGATCCCCTCCTCCTCCCCCAGGTAGGGAAGGAGAGAGAGAATTAAGGAGAGAGACTTTGCTGGATTGAAAACTAATCTAGACAGCTGTAATGATATGTACAATTCTATACAAGTATGTTCAGGAATGTGCAAAAGCCTCTTGCCTCCCCCCACCCCCAGCAACTCCCCTGGCATCTCCTGAGCTGTGAGCAGTCCTGAAATGTCTCGGACCTCTGTCTGAGATAACAGCAGAGCAGACAGGGGCTGGGGTATGAGGGTTATGAGGTCAGAGATGCCTGAGTCTGGGGTCAGTGGTGATGGATGGATGGAGTCCTCCCCGGACACCAGCCATGGACAGAAGAGAAGGGAAGAAGAAGCAGGAAGGAAGTTGTCTTCTGTGATCTCTGACCTTCCTCTGAGCTTACGTAGATCTATGGGATGGAATCCCTTTGGTCAGTTCTGCTGTCTGTCTAGTCCAGCTCCCCACGGGGGGGGGGTCACAGATACAATTCTCCTGCCCTGGTAGCCTCTGTAGCAGCAGAGGTAAGAAGTGACCTTGGAGCCTCAGCAGAAACATAAACATTCCAGTGTTATCAGTCCACTAGCTGGAACACTTGCTGCTAGTTAAAAGAGAGCTCACTGAAGGGAAAAAAAATCAGTAAAAGGAAAATTAGCTCCATCCTGGCTCAACCCAGGACATCTGTATCTCATGGTAACTGTTTCTTACCAGCATCCGCACAGACCACGTGGGCTCAGCAGTCACTGCACAGTCATTGGGGTCTCACCAGCACCCTCACATCCATCTCAGGTTTTGTTCACTGCAGGGTATAAGCTTTACTTCACAAGCTTCACTTCACAGGTATCAGCTACTTCTGTTCTAGAAAGATCACCTTGCATTTAGCAATATTAAAATACATGTTCACTACAGCCTCTATTGTCAGGTAATTGAGGTTATTCTGTAAAAACTGACTTGTCCCTGTGCACCAATTTGTGTCACCTGCAAAATTCAAGTGATAATTTAATACATGCTTGACTCTGGATCATTGACAAGGATTAAGACTTTCACAGCACCCTCCCAGGAACTCATACCAACTTTGCAGAAGTTTACAACCTCTTTGGGACTTTATATCCCCCACAAACTATTTCAGTGAGGGGACGCAAAGATAACAAAGGACTATAGATCAAGTCAACCAGAAAAAAAACAGTGTCCAATTTGGGACAGCCATACCCATCTTGACTATGAAAATTACTTCTGTCAGTTCTACCCTGTATGAATGAGGGACCCAAAAAGGTAGAGAAAGTATTCTCAGTGAAACTCAGTCCTCACAGAATATGTCAAAAGAATGCCACTAAAAATTTATACTGTGCAGTAAAAGGATAAATTGAGAGCAATGCAATGGAGCTGACATGGGGAGTTCAAGCTTGGCCATAATAAGGAACTTATGTGGAAAATAAAGGAGAGGATAATAAATGTGAAATGGAAAGAAATAACTTTTTGTCTCAGAGGTTCTGCTTTAGAACAAAACACAGATGCCCAGCCTGTCTCAACAGAAACTTTACCTAAACCCACTCTGCACTGAGGAAGCTGAAGGGATAGAGCAACTGGAGCCATGGCCATGGTGATCTGGATGTAGCCCCTGGTGCAAGGTCCCCAGGGCTGGCTACAGGGCTAGTGGAGCCATGGGCAGTGTCCAGGCTGCTGACACTGAAGGTGGCTGGACCAGATCTTCTTGGCCAGAATCATGTTTGTATTCCTCCAGCTGAAGGAGGACAGAAGGTTATGGTTGCCAGTGAGGAGGCAGCAGAATTTCTTCCTAAACCTGCCATTGTGTTATTTCTTTGCCAGTGCTGACGTGGCAGCATCATCAGTGGGGGTCACTGTGACAACTGACAGGGAGGAAAACTCATCAGAGGGTCATCATCAGACCCTCACATTTTCCCTGCCTTCCCCTCTTGGGTGGGCCTTGAGTAGATGTTAATGTTCTACATGTGAATGTTGTAAGGCACACGTTATGCAGTGACAATCCCCTGCATGTACGTGCTGTGGATGATGACATGCAGAGACTTTGTTTGCATTCCAGCATCTCTCAGCTGCAGATTTCCCTGGCAACTTTGATGTGAGGCACTGGGGGTGGATTTCAGCACCCAGAGAGGTCACCTTTGACCCTTCAATCAGGGTTACTGAGAAAGATAACAGGATCAGCTCAGTTTCTCCTGATAGCAGCTCAGCCTGGGTTGTTGCAAACACAGAAAGTGGAGGAGTGGCAAATTTATCAGGAAAGTTATCCCCAGGACAAGACAGCAATTGTTGCCCCTATTGATCTCCCACCAAAACATGTGGAAGTAGACTACAACCACACCCAAACTAGCTAAAATGGATTTGGAGTTACCACTGGGACATGCAGCTGGTTCAGACACAGCACGGGCACAGCTGGGGATGCATCTGCAGGAAAAGTCCACCAGTGTCCACAGCAGTTTCACCCCAAAGTTGCTAACTCCCCACACTAAAGCCCCCTTGCTCCCCACACAGGTGGGGAAGTGGGATGCTGGTGGGGAAGGCTTGATCCTAAACTGGTTCAGTGAGGAAACCACAGCTCAGGAGCACACATAAGAAAAGATTTGTCCATTTAAATGTAAAAAATATGAAAACTAGAGCTCTGCCCTTACGGCTTTGTTGAGGACAGTGGGAAGAAAAGAGGGGAAGCTACCACTAATGAGCATTTTAAACTTTTCTATATCTTAACTGAAGACATAAGGCTGAAAAATTTAACAGGGAAGTCCTGTTCCCAATGTTTAATTAGGCCTTGGCATATAAAATGCACTAAAGGGGTGTATATTATAACCACTGCACAGAAAGCTCAAATGGATGAAATAAAACCTACCTCTGTGACCAGCACGTCTTCCATCAGGCCCCTGCCCTGTCCCCTGCACATCACCCTTAGCACATGGGAGTGACTGGTGCTGCTGGGGGGAATCAACCGGCACAACCAACCTGTGACCAAGGGGGCTTGGGTGGCCCCAGGGACCTTTCCCCCTGAGAAAAAAGTAATCCAGAGAAATGCTTGGAAGCTGACAAAGAATAAATGTGTGTCTTCCCACAAAGCTCGAGGGCACACTCAGGGAAACACTCAGGCTGTAAATACATATCAACAATTTTAACAAGAAAATAGAATTTGCGAAATAAAAAATCGTCACCTGGAAAAATATTTCCCAGCTCTCTAGTGCATTCACCACCCCTGGTAACTGTCCCAGACAACTGTGAACAACTTCAAGAGAGCAAAATACTGGGAAAAACAGGCCAGTAACAAGCCCGTATTGTAAAGAATTAGCCAAAATGGGCTGACAAAAGCCATCTGATATTTCAAAGCCAAGGGGCTTACAGGGCAGTATGACTTTCTAATACTTGGTTTGCTCTCTTTCACCTGTATGTCCTAGCAGAGGAACTCTACCCAAGGGCTTTGGTTGTTTCTATTTAAATTCACATAACCCTGCTTTTCGGGTGGTCAAGAGGGAACCTATTTTCTGAAAGTACCAGGCCCTTACCCTTGAACTTCAATCCTGTTTGAGTTACTAAGGCAGCCGGAGAACCTCGTGATTTGTAACAGCCTTGGCATGAGGCCACATCTAAGGCCTGAATGAACTTTCAAAAGACAAATCTTCTGGTAGAAAAGGGAGTGTGGAAAAGAAAAATGAGACACATTGCTGGAGCCAGGCCACGTTAGAATAATTTTCTAACAAAGCCCACAATGGAAAAGTGAGGGAGTTACATTTTTTCCTGGAAATGTGTTAGCAGAAACTCCACACACAGGACAGTGGATTTTGGCAAATACTCAGCAAGGCTTTTGATAGTGTCTCTCCCAGTATCCTCCTGGACAAAATGTCCAGCACACAGCTGGACTACTGTGCTGTATGATGGGTGAGCAACTGACTCACAGGTCAAGCACAAAGAGTGACAGTGAAGGGGGTCACATCAGGCTGGCCACCAGTCACTGGTCGGGTCCCACAGGGCTCCATCCTAGGTCCAGTCCTCTTCAACATCTTCATCAATGACTTGATGCAGGACTCAAAGGAATTCTAAGCAAGTCTGCTGATGATACAAAACTGGGAGGACCTGTCAACTCGCTCAAGGGCAGGCAGGCCCTGCAGAGAGACCTCAAAAGGTTGCAGAGCTGGGCAATCACCAACTACATGGAGTTTAACAAGGGCAAGTGCTGGATTCTGCACCTGAGCCAGGGCAGCCCTGGTGGTCAGTACAGACCAGGAAACGAGTGGCTGGAGAGCAGCGTGGCAGAGGGGGACTTGGGGGTCCTGGTTGGTGGCAAACTGAAGATAGCCAGAAGTGGGCCCTGGCAGCCAGGAGGGCCAACCTTGTCCTGGGGGGGCATCAAGCAGAGCGTTGCCAGCCGGTCGAGGGAGGAGATTGTCCCACTCTGCTCTGCACTGGTGCAGCCTCACCTTGAGCACTGCCTGCAGGTTTGGGCACCACAATACAAAAAGAACATCAAGCTAGTGGAGAGTGTCCAAAGGAGAGCCACGAGGATGGTGAAGGGTCTGGAAAGGAAGACTTATGAGGAGCAGCTGAGGTCACTTGGATTATTCAGCTTGGAGAAGAGGAGGCTGAGGGGTGACCTCATTGCAGTCTGTGGCTTCCTCACGAGGGGAAGAGATGGGGCAGGTCCTGATCTCTTCACTCCTGTGACCAATGGCAGGACTCAGGGAAATGGCAGGAAGCTGAATCAGGGCAGGTTTAGGTTGGGTATCAGGAAAAGGTTTTTCACCCAGAGGGTGGTTGAGCACTGGAACAAGCTCCCCAGGGGAGTGTTCACAGCACCAAGCCTGCCTGAGTTCCAGAAGTGTTTGGATGATGCTCTCAGGCACATGGTGTGACTCTTGGGGTGCCCTCCACAGGGACAGGAGTTGGACTCGATGATCCTGATGAGTCCAAAATGACATAGGAGAAAACATTTGTGCTTTGAAGACTACCCTAGTTTCACAGGTGGGTATTTCCAGCTGGGTCTGGACATCAGGGAAGTGGAGTGTATTGTATTGTCCCTCCTGCTGCTGAAACCTTGCCACCCTGAGCATCTTGGCCGGCATTTCCACCATGGGCACCTCTCTTCCATTGACTGCTGGGAAGCAAGGGGTGACATGGCCCAGCCCTCAGAGCAATGGGTGACAAGGAAGAGCTCTGCAGACCTGAGAAGTTACCTGCTGGGGAAGAGACACCATGGATGGTGCTCTGAACTTACTGCAGAGCCACAGGTAGGATACCCTCTTAGGTCCCTGCCTGGATCAGATATTTTAAACCACCATTGCCTGCATGGAGATCTCTGTGTACAGGGAAATGTTTGGGATCATGACCAAGGCATTAAGGGAGACTCTGACCCCCATCTTCAGGACATTATCACAGCCATCACCCAGGGACTGGCTGCAGCCCCCTGTGGGAAAGGGGGACAGTTCTTCAAACCCTGCCGTAAGAATGTCTCTGCCATCAATAGCCACAGCACACCAGAGGTCATTGTCATTTGCAGCAGCTGGCCCTTCTGGTTGGATGATACATTTGAACAAACACACACCAGGATCCCTGGATTTCTCCAGCAGCTGCCCATGTAAACAGTACTTGAGGTTAACAGAGCATAAACATCCCCAGAAGCACAGCTCTGGGCACTCTGCAGCCACCTCAGCCCTCCAGCCTTGAGCTTCCAGGAGTGTCTCCAGGTCCTGGGGCAAGAATAAGAAGGGACCATCTCTGCTTTTTAGTTTTCCCCCTGGGCAAAGTGGGTTTGGGATCTGCAGCATCCAATGGGGCCATGCCCAGCCACAGGAGGCATCAGCACAGCCCTGAGAGAGCAGGAGGGGCCATAGGACCATGTGGGGAATATAAAACTCAGCCACCCTTTTAATTTCCTTGGTCTGGAGAAGATGCTGGTGTGCACTTGACACCTCTGCACTTCTCTGGGGGATTCTCCCAGGAAAAAAAATAAAGAAAAAAAAAGGATTTGTTTAGATAAGAAAATACCAAGTGAAAACAAACATACAGGGCTTAGACTCGACTTGAAAGGGATCCCTCAGGCTGAAGGGATTGATGGTCCTGCAATGTAAGGTGGAGTTTGACACCTGCTTGACTGATGCAGCACCAGGCAAAGGCTGCACAGGGGTGGGGTGGCACAGCTCCACCCATCCCAGCAGCCAGGTTTAACCAAGATACTTTTGGGAAGGCAGATGCAGATTCCATCTCTTAAATCTTCAAGGCTTATCAAAGGGATTTTTTTTTTTCCATTTTCAGCCCTGTCTATTCTTAACCGCCGAGATCATCTTATGTATAATAAACCAAAAATGCTTCTCTTCCCAGCTTTGCTGCTAAAGCCAAGATGATTATGCAGCTAAGTCCTCAGCATATGGCATGGGCACTGCTCTTGCAAACTTCTCATTCTGTCTTGTACCAAAGGGTGAGTTAACCCTTGGTAGGCAAACAGTGCTGTCTGCTGACCACAGCAAGCAGCACAGGGTGGTGGGACCCACACCCACGTGGGGCTGGGGGCATTTTCCCCTGCCCAGGCTCACATGCAGGAACTACTTCAGTGAGCAGTTCCAAGGAGTGGGATGGTCAGTGGGAGGAAGGGAGGCAGAGGGACAGAGGCAGGGGAAAGGTGTAGGTAATCCCAGTACCTCCATTACCCAAAATATGTGATCCTGCCTCTCTGGAAGTTGGTGGAGCCCAGAGCCACGCAAGGCTGGAGCATTGCCTGCAGCCTGTCGAGTGGATACTCAGCTCAGGACACTGCTGGCATGTTATAAATCCTGGGAAGAGATGAGCAAACTGGGGTGTCCAAGGAGAAGCAAGATCTTGCTGATGAGTCCAGAAAAGTCCAGTGCACAGGCACCATCCCATCAAACAGGATGCAACCACAAGGAGCTGGGCCCCTCCAAGCCCAAGTCAGGTGTGCCAGGTGTTATCCCAAGGCACTTGGAAGATGCTCCTTACTGAGGCCAGCTTCAAAAACCAGACCTCTCCAGAGAATCCATAGCTCAGCTGCCTCCGCCACACACAGGGATGGTCCCCAGGAGAACCTCAACCACTGGCTGCGCCCAAAAAGGGAGCAGAGATGAAACCAGCCAGTGTCTGGAGTGGTCACCAGCTGCAGATGGAAAGAGTCTGAGGCACATCTTGAGGGGGTCAAAATGTGTTGCAAATCAGGGGTGGCTTTGCCATGACATGCAGCTGTGGGAAGGGCCCAGACAGGCTCAGCTTTGGTTCATTGAGGCATCTTTCCCTCAGGTGGGATAACAGCCCCATTGTGTGGCTCTGGAGAGACCAAGTGCAGGAGTGCTGGCAGGAGGCTGAGCACAGGGAGTTCCACCTCAACATGAGAAAGAACTTATTTACTGTGAGGGTTACAGAGGACTGGAACAGGCTGCCCACAGAGGTTGTGGAGTCTCCTTCTCTGGATACTTTCAAGACCTGTCTGGATGCCTTTCTGAGTGATCTGCCCCAGATTTGGTCCTGCTCTGGCAGAGAGGTTGGACTCCATGATCATTGGAGGTCCCTTCCAACTCCTGACATTCTGTGATTCTGTGATTCTGTGATTAGCAGGGAGTGAGGGACAAATTCAGAGCATCATTCACTGACCTAAGATGCCAGTGCAAGTATTTATATCATCAAAAAAACCCAGGGCTCCACAGATCCTACCTTGCAAAGATCTTACCTTGCAAAGGTAAGAAAAGCGATGCTGATCCCCAAAGTCAGCTCTGATGATAATGCACTGGCAGAGGCACAGAGGTAACTGCTGAGGAAGGCCATTGAGACACCAGTGGGCAACTGTCCATAGTCTGAAGATGCAGTTCCCCAGGGTCTTCTGGTTCACGGGCTGCTTCCATGTACAAGTAAAGAGCAGGAGGACACAGCTGAACTTCAGAGACAGCTCAGGAAGACAACGGGAGAAAACCCTAACTAGGAGGGGATCTGGATGAAAACAAGAGAGTGGGGTGCTTGTGGGTACAGCAGCAAATCATGGGGGCAATCAGTGATGGTATCAGCTGCAAAACAGTTCAGCAAGTGCTCCAAAGCCGAGGAGAGGAGCTTCTCCATGATCCTGTGAATCTTACGCAGGTCTCTGCTTACGAGAAAGACATAAGGATGCAAGAGCAGACTTCTAAGTGCACAGAGACAGAGGAGGTTTCTCCAAGCAGGTCCCACAAATTAATGATACCACGAATGGATGGGATGAGAGGCTGAGTTTGGAGCTGAACTGCTGCAAATCCACTGCAGTCCCACCCCAGCACTCCTGCTCCATGTGTGACTTCCCAAGGAGCAAAGCCAGGAGCAAAGCTACAGCACTGAGCAGTGCCAGCACCAGGCACTTTACAGGCTCGATTGGCAAGGAGAAGAAATTCAGCCCAAAGTCATTGTTAAGGCTCCACCTCTTGCAGTCATTAATGATAGAGCAGATGATTGCACAGGTTGAAACGTGCATTTTTGATCACATCTCAAAGAAAGGGCACGTGTGGTCAGCTGAAGTTGTTACCTGTCAGAAGCTCACACGTGGCACCATAAATCAAGCAATCCCGAAGGCACTTCAGAGCCAGAGGACTTAATTTGAAAATACGCTTGAGTTTCAAAAGCAGAAGGCTGCATATGTAATTTAAAATAAAATTTTTAAAAAAAATAAAAATTAACTTCTACCTCTGTTCCTTTGGGATCCTTTAGCACACTGTTCACTGCACATGTTCTGTGCATATCATCACTAGATCACCCAGACAAGTGCTTCAGACAGCTCTTTGAACAGTGGACACATTTGGTTCCACGGGTTTCTTTCAAATATACTTTAATCATGGACAAGGAGTTAGAGCCATAGACGACTTGAAGAGTTCTCTCCCTTGCTGGCACTCGCCTCTCCACAGCTCTTGACCCCTGGGCCACTGCAGTGTGAGGCACTGTAGCAGAAAGGTTGTCAGCAGTGAGCAATCCTGGTCCTGAGTGCACGAGCCCGGAGAACAATGTCACCAACCGCCACGCGCCGCTCGCACGGCCGCGCTGACAAGATGTTCCCCCTCGCTAACAGGTACTTGGAGTATCTCAAAGAACAAGGAGTCCAGGAGAACTGCTGCCTTTGACAAGATGGAGGGAGTGCTGAAATAGCTGGAAATCAATTCTCTGACTCTAGAAGAGGCTTTAAGTAAGATCTTTTACAGGTAATTTGTCACTTGGTAAAGAAACATCCAGTTCAATGATTTCAAAGGAGCCACTAAAACCTCAATGGGGAAAAAAAAATTAAACACTTTGTGGGTGGAAACCGAGGTCACTCAGGCATTTGCTTTCTAAAGGGCAACGGTGTTCAGTCCCAACAGAGTCCCTTTTATAACTAGCAACATCACACATTAGAGATGGAGGTGTTGGGTGATGAGAAGCTCAATATGAGCTGGCCAGGTGCACTTGCTGCCCAGAAACCACCCGTGTCCTGGGCTGCATCCCCAGCAGTGTGACCAGCAGGGCCAGGGAGGGGATTGTCCCCCTCTGCTCCACACTGGTGAGACCCTCCCTGCAGGGAGTGTTTCCAGCTCTGGGGTCCCCAACACAAGAAGGAACATGGAGCTGTTGGAGTGAGTCCAGAGGAAGCCACAGAGATGCTCCAAGGGCTGGAGCAGCTCTGCTCTGCAGACAGGCTGGGAGAGTTGGGGGTGTTCAGCCTGGAGAAGAGAAGGCTCCAGGGAGACCTTAGAGCACCTTCCAGTGCCTGAAGGGGCTCCAGGAAAGCTGGGGAGGGACTTTGGACAAGGGCAGGGAGGGATGGGATGAGGGGGAATGGTTTTAAACTGGCAGAGGGGAGATTTAGGTTGGACATGAGGAAGAAATTCTCTGTTGTGAGGGTGGTGAGACACTGGCCCAGGTTTCCCAGAGAAGCTGTGTCTGCCCCATCCCTGGAAGTATTCAAGGGCAGGTTGGATGGATGGGGCTTGGAGCACCCTGGTCTGATGGGAGGTGTCCTGCCCATGCAGGGGGGTGGAGCTGGATGATCTTTAAGGTCCCTTCCAAGCCAAATCAGCCTTGGATTCTGTGATGTGATTCCTCATTTCCTCACCAGCACTGTGGAGCCAGTGACCTGCACACACAGCCTTGCTTCTTTTCAGAGCCAGTGCTCAGCAGTGATCCCTTTTGACCTCCAGTGAGACACCATATGCTCCAGCAAATGACCATTGAAAAGTTATAAAGAAGCTGTGGTAACCCATCAGGCACCAAATAAAGCAGCTCAACCTGCAGTATTATAATGTGCCATAAAGATGAC
The DNA here is from genome assembly GCA_020745705.1 of Hemiprocne comata. Classification (NCBI taxonomy): domain Eukaryota; kingdom Metazoa; phylum Chordata; class Aves; order Apodiformes; family Apodidae; genus Hemiprocne; species Hemiprocne comata. Next base: position 14,167,722 of record CM036602.1, on the reverse strand, counting down.
CTGAGCCAGAGCCCAATTGGTGGGCATCAGTCTTCTCTATTGCAACTGTGACTGAGACTTAGCTCTCCATGATAGCTCTGTAAAAAACAGCTATATTAATAATGAAATCAGCCTGCCTCCTGAGCAGGGGGCAAAACAGCACAGTGGACAATCTGGCAGATTTGTTTTGGAAGCGGAGTGTGAGGCCAAATGCTATAAAAGTACAAGGCAAGGAGAGGAAGACAGTGCATGGCTCTTGGGATGTCAGGTAGGAACAGCAAATCTGTGTAAATCACAGGGAGGTGATAGCCAAGAGAATCCAGGACATGAACATGTAGGTGAGTCACTGTGACAGGAGGACTCCAAAACTAACTGAAGGTGGAGGAAGGTCATTTGTAAGAAAGCATCTAAAATGTCAGATGTGTCACCCATGTTGTGGATGTGTTACCTCTTTGAAAACCTCATAGAAAATGTTAAATAGAAAATGCAGTTTCACCACTGTCTAAATCCATGGTTTGGCCATACCTTGGCTTCTGCACAGTTTTGCTCTCCTCATCTCACTAGAGCTGGGGGAACATCAGAGGACAAGAGGGTGATCAAGGGTCTTGAATGGCTTTTGTATGAGGAAAATGGTGGACGGGGCCCTTCAGCAGAAAAAAAGAGATTGCCATAATGGACATATGAAAGAAGTCAACAAAATCATGAGAGCCCTGAGAAGATGTGCAGGTGCTGGCTTTTCGATTATCTTCCTTCAGGAAGAGAAGGGACAAGTGACAAACTAAAGTAGCAGGAATTATCTTCACATAAGAGGGAGTAGACTCACTGTCCTCCTTGCCAAGAAAAATGGCAAGTGCTAAAACCTTGCATAGGCTCAAGGGAAAAGTGGAAAAGGATTTGGGCAGAGATTCCCCAGGGGCATCTCAGCAGGCTCCAGAAATCCCCCAGCAGCCCCAGTCACTGCCATGTGCTAAGGGTGATGTGCAGAGGACAGGGCAGGGAGCTGATGGAAGATGCACCGTGGACATGCTTGTAGAGCATCTAAGATTCCATAAGAGAAGGTCCTCACAGATAAATGTCTGCCCAAAAGGCAGGAAGCCAAGGACTGGCGTGCTGGCAGAAGGGATCTCTGCTGAGGTTGGACTTGAGCATGATCTGCAAAGGAGATGAATTGAAACGTGATGCAGTTTGCTGAGCTGAGTCACTGAAGGCAGCAAAGGCAAAGGCTGACTGCAGAGAGTTTCAGGAGGAGCTCATAACACTGAGAGTGGATGACAAAATGGCAGGTGAAATTCAATACAGACAAATGTGAAGTGATGCACTTGGGAAAAACCAATCCTGACTTCACCATAATGGGCTCTGAAAAATTACCACTCAGGAGCAAGAACAGGAGTTATAATGTACAGCTCTGTGAAAATGTCAGTGCAGTGGTCAAAGAATAAGAAAATTGAAGGTTGGGAACAGAGAACAAAACAGAAACCATCCTTGTAACACACTGAGGTTCACCTGCAGGTACAAAATTGTAGCTTCCCTACCATCCTAGCCTCAGAAGGCAGAGCCAGAGAATTTACTGAGAAGAGGAATAAGGAGGGGAAAACAGATGTAATTTGATTGAGGGCTATTAAAGAGAGGCCAAAGGGAGTGCCCAAGGGACAGGCTGTTGGAGCTGAGGAAATCTCATCTCTCCAGGCTGACGCTGCTCTCAAAGGCTCCCCTGAGCAGTGGCCACTGTGATCAAGGACAAGGCTCTGCTGGGATGATGCATGTGGCCAGCCCAAGAAGCAGAGGTGCTGAGAGATGGGGGAAGTACAAGCACCAACACCTGGATCCAGGTGGTTAGCAGGCTCAGGCTTTGTCCTCTCTTGTGTGATTTCCCTTGTGTCTCTTGACTGCATCTCTTGCTGTATTTTTCACATGCATTTGTTAAGAAGTGCACATTCTGTCCCAGCGTGGGACTGTAGGACCCTGCTTTCATCTTTGTTTACATTTCAGTTGTGGCTCAGCCTGCAGCCTGGGTTTTTCAAAAGTTATGAAGGTCAAGCCTTGTGGAGTTCATCACTGGGGAGGTTGACCTCTTCCTCCTTCCGTTTCCTAGTCTTTAACCTCATGAACCTCTGGAAGGACATTCCTTTCCATTTCATAGTGTCTTTGGGATCCTTTAAGATTTCTTACATCTCCTCTGACTAGACAACTTGATACAAATCTTCAGGAAATCCAAGCAGATTATCTCAACTGGATCTCTCAGCCACTTGATCCCCTGGCCTTGCTGACTCTTCAGAAACTCCCAGGAGCCCAAGGTAGGGCTTCCATTCACAAAAGCCATGTTGAATTTTCCCATAAATCGTGTCTCACTTACATGCTCCCTCATTCCCCTCCACACTACTGTTCTACCTCATTTCAACACCAGTTTTAATAATCTGCTGTTCCTGGATCTGCTCAGAAACATTTTCTAAAATCAAGGTCTCACTGCTTTCTTTCCCTCTGATAGCGAGAAGATTTTAAGTGAGAGGTTTCACAATAGACTTCATACAGTTAATAGTTTAGCTATTTCATCCTTGAATTCCCTCAGAGCTCTTGACTGAATACCATCCGGTACTACCAAACTGTTAACATTTATTTTGTCAAGTTGTTTTACAACTTCATCTACTGAAACATCACTTTGAGACACATTTTCTGACTCGTCCTCCATAAAGAAGGGTTCTGAGCTGGGAACTCCTCTAAGCTCCTCTTGCAAGGACAGAAAACATTTGGCTTAACTTCTCTCCTGCAGGCTTATCCTCTTCACTCGGTGCTTTTGCAACTAGATTACGAGTTGGTCCTAGAGCGGTCCTCATGGGCTCCTGGCTCAGTTGGGTTTGAGAAAGAAAATACCCCTGGTAATGCCTGAGTTACCAGTAGGCACTGGGGGGATGAGAGTGGCCCTACAGGTGGTGTGGGTGGTGCTGTTGAAAGCTCAGCTCAGAGGCAAGTTCATATGTTGAAAGACAAAAGTGAACATGCGTGTGGCCTGTGGTGGCTGTGCTGTCTACAAGCTCATGGGTGGTGACAGTGGCTGGGGCTGCTCACAGGGGTGTCTCCCCAGCCCTGCTGGGACAGTTCTGCTCCTGACAGAAGATCCAGGGATCTGAAAAATTGTTGCTACCAGCCACCATCTTCTGCTGCTGGCCCTTTCTGCAGCCTGACTTTCCCATCTATGATACCACCCATCACCTGGGATCAACATGGATCCTGCAGAGTAGAGTAGGCAAATCTTTCCGTAGGTGCAACATAGAATCATAGAATTGTTGAGGTCGGAAAAGATCTTTCAGATCATTGACTCCAACCGTTAACCCAGCACTGCCAAGGCCACCGCTGGACCATGTCCCTCAGCACCACATCTACACAACTTTTCAGTCCCTCCAGGGATGGTGATTCCACCACTGCCCCGGGTGCAACATGGATGGTGTCAAGGGGCTGACAGTCAGACAAGTATCAGAAAGATCTTAGGGGACAAGCAACACACTGCATGGACAAGGTGGACAAACAACAGCCATGGATGCCTCAGCCAGGTTCTCCAGAACCAGAGGGAAGTAAAGCTGGGTGGTCTCTGAGTGGCTGCAATGTGAGTGGAGTGCACAAGGACTTGCCTGATTCCTTGCACCAGGGAGGGCCTGACCACAGATACCTTCCTCAAATAGTAACATTCCTTCTCCTCCTTCTCCTTATCTTTGCCTTTTCTCATCTCTTGTCCCAATACCCACAAAAAGTCCCCACCACCCTCCATAAGAACCTGCCTTGGGCCAAGAGGCTGATCTTGGAAAGACCTCACTGAACTCCAAGGCATCAAGCAACCTGTAAATCAGCGGCACTACAGATTTTTCGCTCACCCCATGTCCAAACTCACCCCACTGGTCTCTTGGGACAAAAAGTCCTCATCAGAACGGCCAGCTCCCACCTTGTCACCATCAGAAACAGGATGCATCCCTTCCTCTAGCTCTGGGTTGGTGGTGGCTGCTCCCCAGGGTCCATTTGGTCTATTGCTGTCTCACGCCTCCAGCCACTCCTGATGGGCAGCACATCACCTTGCTCTCTGCCAGGCAGTTCCAGGTTCTCCCTGCATCCTCTTCTTCTCCTGCAAGAGTTTCAGCTGTGCTCCTGAAACCTCCCTCCATCTGGCCCAAGGCTGCATGTTCCTCCCCAGCCCCTCCCAGCTCAGAGCCACAGCCTTTCTCCAACGGTTCTAATTCAATTACAGCCTCTTCCAACATTTCAGAGGCTTTGAGCTGTTCAGTGGGATTTGTATCTAGCAAAAACTGGATTTGCTTCTCTGCTACAGGCAATTCCTATGTACAAGAATTAGTTCCCACCACAGCAACATTCTGGCCACCGTGTCACCACATACAAAAGGTTCCACTGCTTTTCTAATGCTTTCCCCTCCCTGCTCTGGAGGATGAAGCAGCCTCCAGCTTCTCCTTGGGGTGTGATCTGGGCAGAGCCTCACAAGAAAACCAACCACCATTAGAATTCATGACCAGAGCAGCTAATGCCAGACTTTTCCAGCCCCATTTTTTCCCTCAGCCGCTGCAGTCCTGGTGCACAGGAGCCAGCACTGCCGTGTGCTGCTGGAAGGGGTTGGTCCTGCCACAAAGAAACATTTTCCACCTCCTTTACAGATGAGGACCACAGAGAGGTTCATACAACAACCTCCCATCTCAGCTGCTTGCTTTGACTCCGAGCGTATGATTGAGTCAGGTAAAACCAGCCTCTGTCCTGGCAAGAGTGGTCAAAGAGCACAGGGTGTCAACAGAGACAAGAGGAATGTCAAGGAGAGGAACATGTTCTGCTCTCACTAAAACTCTTTTGGCTTCAGTGAGGTTGGACACGGAAATCTGCTGGTTTATAGAAGAGAATTTCTTCACATTGTTTTGGCTGTGTGTATAAAACCCATGTGCAGTTCCACCAGGGAAGAGGATGTGCTTTGAGATAGATCTCTTGCTCTGCTCAAACCCACTTGAGATGTTGGTCAAAGCTTCTCTTCTTGCAAAGTGCAGATTGCAACAGGGCAGAGAGAGACCTGTGTGGGGAAAGACAGAAAAGAGTAGTGAAGAGGTGTAACTGGGTTTTATCCCTCTTCGGTGGGGCTACATGTAAGTCCAAGCCACAGAGATTGGCTTTTGGGTGCTGAATCCAACATTTGGGTCTTACAGATGCCATATGAGAAGGGTTCTGTGGGGTTTCAACCCTGGCAGGTACCATTTATCCGTGTCATACCTTCATGCTCTTGCAGAGGTCGGCCTGCTCCCCACCATCAGGTGATGGTATAAAAACAAAAGGTGGTGCTCTGAAAAGAGCAATATCCTAAGGGAAAGAAAAGCTGGTACATTGGAGATGCCTTCAGTCATGGTTTCGTGTTGAACCATGCAGTCATTTTTCCCAGAAGGAAGAGGCACATTCCTCCTTGCTAACCTGGACCCTGATGCAGCCATCTAAAGCAAAGCCCACCTGTACCTGGAGTTGCCATTTTGGCTTATAGACTTGGTGCTGCTCTACATCCTGTCGCTTTTCCAGGAGAACAATCCTCTTAAGTCTCCAGACAAACAGGACCTTCTGCCTTGTTAGGCCGCGTTTGCAGTTTCTGCAGCTGAGCAGAGCTGAGCTTCGCCTTGTGCAGAGCAAACTTGCCATCTAGTGGGTGAGAGCATCTCTGCAGAGGTGGCTGGGGTTTACTGGCCTGCAGGTCACCAGAGCAGGATTTATCTTTAAGAAGTGTCACCTAAAAGGGAGAGCTTCCACCAACACAGCCTTTGAGGTGAGAAGAATTCCTTCTCACAGGGACTGTTGCAACTGGTCTATGTCTGCTAATTGCAAAGAAACTGAATGGCCAATTTTATCACAGAATCACAGGATGGTTTGGGTGTAAAGGGAAAGATCATCCAGTTCCACCCCTCTGCATGGACAGTGACACCTCCCACTACATCAGGTTGCTCCAAGCCCCATCCAACCTGACCTTGAACACTTCCAGAGATGGGGCAGACACAGCTTCTCTGGGCAACCTGGGCCAGTGTCTCACCACCCTCACAGCAAAGAATTTCTTCCTCATGTCCAACCTAAATCTCCCCTCTGCCAGTTTAAATCCATTCCCCCTCATCCCATCCCTCCCTGCCCTTGTCCAAAGTCCCTCCCCAGCTTTCCTGGAGCCCCTTCAGGCACTGGAAGGTGCTCTAAGGTCTCCCTGGAGCCTTCTCTTCTCCAGGCTCAACACCCCCAACTCTCCCAGCCTGTCTCCAGAGCAGAGCTGCTCCAGCCCTTGGATCATCTCCATGGCCTCCTCTGGACTCACTCCAACAGCTCCATGTCCTTCTTGTGTTGGAGACTCCAGAACTGGACATAGTGCTCCCAACTTGCTTTTAGACCACTAATATTAGGCAAGAGGGACCCTGTGTGAGTGGCCACAGGCAGGAAAAGGCCACAGGTCACTGTCCTGGGGATTTACCATCTGTCTCTGTCTTTCTTTTGGGCTCTGTGGCTGCAACTGGAGCTTCAGTGCAGGGTTCAGTGACTGCAGAGAATTTCTGACTGCTTCCCTGGTGCCATATTTTTCATAGTTCCAATTACAGCAAGAACTCTGCATATTTCCATTATATGCATCTCCTGCAGGTAATTGGATTTATAAAAAAAAAAAAAATTAAAAAAAGAAACTGTTTTCTTCTGGCAGCTCCTACAAATCAGCAGTGCACAAAGTGCTTTTCCCTGCAGCATTATGGTGAGACCCTGCATTTAAACACCCACAAATATTCTCAGACTGCAACATCAGAGAGTGGTGACAATTTCACAGCTTTATAGAATCATAGAGTTGTTTTCCTTGGAAAAGACCTTTCAGATTATCAAATCCAACCAAATTCACTGCCAAGGCCACCACTAAACCCATGTCCCACAGCATCACATCTACATGGCGTAGAAATCCCTCCAGGGATGGGGACTCCACCACTGTCCTGGGCAGCCTGGGCCAGGGCCTGACAACCCTTTCCATGAAGAAATTGTTCCCAATATCCCATCTGAACCTCCCCTGGTGCAGCTTGAGGGTGTTTCCTCTTGTTCCATCACCTGTTCTGTGGGAGAAGAGACCAACCCCCCCCCGGCTCCAACTTCCTCTCAGGCAGTTGTAGAGCCAGAAGGTCTCCCCGCAGCCTCCTTTTCTCCAGGCTGAACACCCCCAGCTCCCTCAGCTGCTCCTGGTCAGACTTGTGCTCCAGCCCCTTCCCCAGCTCTGTTGCCCTTCTCTGGACACGCTCCAGCCCTTCCATGTCCTTCTTGTTGTGAGGGGCCCAGAACTGACCCCAGGATTCAAGGTGTGGCCTCACCAGTGCCAGCACAGGGGGACAATCCCTGCCCTGGTCCAGCTGGCCACACTAGTGCAGATCCAAGCCAGGATGCCACTGGCTTTCTTGTCCACCTGGGCACACACTGGCTCATACTCAGCTGCTGTTGACCAACATCCCCAAGTCCTTTTCCACCAGACACTATCCAGCTGCTCTTCTCAAAGGTTGCATGGGGTTGTTGTGACCCAAGTGCAGGACCCAATGATCTTGACTATCCACAATTTCAAGAGGTACAGCAGCCATCAGCATTTCCCCAGCCACAGCTTCTCTGGGCAACCTGGGCCAGAGACTCACCACCCTCACAGTGAAAAATTTCCTCCTAATATCCAATCTCAATCTCCCCTCTTCCAGTTTTAATCCATTCCCCCTCATCCCATCCCTCCCTGCCCTTGCCCAAAGTCCCTCCCCAGCTTTCCTGGAGCCCCTTCAGGCACTGGAAGGTGCTCTAAGGTCTCCCTGGAGCCTTCTCTTCTCTGAGCTCTCTGAGCATCTCCATGGCCTCCACTGGACTCTCTCCAACTGCTCCATGTCCTTCTTGTGTTGGGGACCCGAGAGCTGGACCCAACCCTGCAGGGGGGTTTCACCAGAGCAGAGTACATCCCTGCTTGCTTGAAGTCATTAAGGCACATGAGAAAATGCAAACCATGCTCCAGGCAGGTGTGCAGAGACCTTCAAGCAATTTGGACATTCTCTTGGGATGCTTGTCGATGGGAATAGGCAAGGACAGGGCAGGGTTTGCTGCTCATTGGGAAGTGGCTCTCAAAGGGCTGGGAGGGCAGATGTTTTTCTTTCCTCAAAATGCTCTGGCGGTTGTTAAAGAAAAAGATTCAGCATTTGCAACAATTAAATGAATAAAATAAATGTAAATATGCATCTCTTCCCACAGCTCCCTAGGAAGGATGGGAGTTGCAGCTCATCACCAAAGGTTACTGATAACCCAATATTGTCCAGAAAAAGTGGGTAAGAAATCAGTAGAAACAATAAACAGCTCTGAACATCCCCCTTTTCCCAGATCCCTGAGGGACCAGCTGGGTGGGCCTTTGCCAGGAACTTTGCCATCCCTTCAGCTTTCCACAGGAACATGGGGAGGTGCCAACAGCAGCACAGGGACATCTCCATTTGCCCATCATCAGTTGCAGTTTCCTGGTGTGAGGATAATGCAGTCTGGCCAGCAAAATTGTTTCAGATTAACCAGCTTTTTTCTAAAGGGTGTGAGAATTTATAGATATAGATATAGATAAAGATATAGATATAGATAATGTAGATGTAGATGTAGATGTAGGTGTAGGTGTAGGTGTAGGTGTAGGTGTAGGTGTAGGTGTAGATGTAGATGTAGATGTAGATGTAGATATATACACACACCTATATCTGAGAACAGTCACTGCTGTATGACCATGCTTCTGCCAGAACTGGGGTACATAAGCAATGTCAGTAGAGAAGCTCTTGTTGGCTGCTGTTCTCCAACACCAGCAAGATCTAATTGCCACAAATCAAACATGTTTGGTTAATTACTTTCACTTCCTTAGGGATGGTGGAAATCTTTAGGAAAACACCTTTGTTAAATCCCCATTACCTAGAATTTATGGGAAATCTTTGTTAAAACCTATCGATGTCTCTACTCCACCACTGCTGCTCACAATGCACGAGGACAAGGGGTATGAGTCTTGAACAAAAAAGTCTTTGCTGAAATTCATTAAAAAGCTGAGAAATTGCCACGACAAGGTGAGCATGGCTCATATCACCCTTATCACTCAGAATTCCAGGAATAAGGAGAGTGCCTTTTCCAGAGTAAAAACAGATATCGTGACCCCCTGTAGAGATGATGGTGTTTGTCACCATCAATGAGATGTATTTCCAGTGCATGCAGTCAGCTCAGAGTAGTTCAGCCTTGCAGAGAGTCGCTCCAGTATGGCCCAGCCTTCATGACAGTCAACCAGCTCATCATGAAACTGGTTTCCAGTCACAACCATGACCCTGTGAATGGGTATAGAAAGAGGCATTGGCTGGAATTCCTGGGGATGCTGGGAATTAAGCAGCCAATGACAAATCTGCTCCCCATCAACCATCATGAGCTCTCGTTTCCTCAGAAAGGGGGGGAACAACTCACCATGTGCATGAACCTCCTCCAATTAGCCCATGTCATCCATGGAGAATGGGAATGAAGCAGCTCCAGATGTGCCACCAATTAACTGCCAGTGCCCCAGCCATAAATAATAATAGGAATTGTTCAGTATGAGTACAACATGCATCTAAGAAATCTAATTACATAGACATTAAGAGAATTGATCAGCATAAGACAAGCCTAGCCCTGCTTAACAACAATACCAACCATTCCATGCAAATGATCAAATTATGCTTTATCAACAAAATATGTCCCTGATGGAGCCACGCTCTTCAGGGATGGTGGGAATGGCTCGTGGTGGGAATGCAAAGAAGCTCAAATTAAAAATAAGCTGTTGGCTGTGTGGGTTTCTTAAGGTCTGATAGGAGTTTTTGTCATGGAACAAAGAGGTCTCTTCACCACCAAACACAGAACCCCTCTCCAAACAGAGTAACCCTCTGTGAGCAAAATTACTCTTTATTACTTGCTATTTTCAGGGGTGTTGAGTAACTAAATGTGTTAAGTGAGCAGCTAGAGCTCACCCCGGCCATCACAAACCCCCTGGAAATAATGGGAGATAGCACAGGCAAAAAATGCTAGTGATCAAGTAGAATCCTACAGAAAACATTGGAATTAGGTAGTAGACAGCAAATATGCCTTTAGTTAAGCACCACTGCACACTGCATTAGTGTCTGACACTAACAACTCACCAGGAGAACAAAAAAAATCTCTTTTACAGGCTGATGTTGTCTCCGAATCATCAAAATTAATCAGCAGATAGTAAATGCAGAGCCATAAAATCACCACGCTCCACACTCCCTATTGATTGGCTGGAGTTAGTCATGATAATCAAAGGAATATGGCTGATTAACCAGTATTGGCCAGGAACAGTGGGAATTAGTTCATTAACAGAAGGAAGGTACATTTTTGTTTAGACAATGCTGACTAGGAGCTGCAGGTATTTCTCACCATGAGCAGAAATCATCTGCTTACCTGGCACTTCCCGGGAAACTGCTACAGTCAAATGTGACTAAAATTAACTGCCACCCCCAAAACCAGCAAAAAGCACCAGACTGCATCAGCATAAAGTAAATATATCTTCAATCAGGCACTGCCTGCAATTCCTACAAATGATGCAAGTCTCTACCACCGCCCCAAAAGGCTCTGATTAATCAGCATTGCTTAAGGATCAGATAATGAGTGAGGAGGAGGCAAATAGATGCAATATATATAATTAAGCACCCTCACCCTCAGTTCCCTAGGATGGCTGGTGTTCCTGCTGTGCTCTTTTTCTCAATCCGGATGCCCAGGAGGTGACCACAGATCACCTGAGCCCCTTCCTCCTGGTCTCCTGGCTGGTCTGTGTGAATGTTTTGACCCTCTGGGACTAAAGCTCCTGCTGAGGGATGCTGATGAGACCCTGGTGTTAGTGGTGGTCCATGACAACAGCTTGCTCTCTTGTGGGCCCCTGTCCTGGATAGGTCAGACTTGTACGCTGGCTCTTCAGCCTTCAGTTCACAAAGAATCACAGAATCCTTCTGGTTGGGAAAAACCTTTAAGATCATTGAGTCCAACCATAACCTAACTCTACCAACCATTAACCCAGGTCTACCAAGTCCAGTACTTAAACCATATTTCCAAGCACCACATCTACGTATCTCTTCAATACCTCTAGGGATGGAGATTCAACCACCTCCCTGGGCAGCCTGTGCCAGTGTTTAATTATCCTTTCAGTGAAGAAATTTTTTCTGATATCCAGTCTAAACCTCCCCTGGCACAACTTGAACCCATTTCTTCTTGTCCTATCACTTGTTACTTAGGAGAAGAGACCAACACCTACCTCACTCCAACCTCCTTTCAGGGAGTTGTAGAGAAGGAGAAGGTCTCCTCTCAGCCTCCTTCCCTCCAGGCTAAGCAACCCCAATTCCTTCAGACGCTCCTCACAGGGCCCACTCAAAGCCTCATACCCTTCTCTCATCTCTGATCAGCCCTCAGACCAAGGCTGGCCAGGTCCAGCACCTCCATGCAGCCGGTGGGGCCAATCCAGCCCCAGGCTTGGCTGAGAAGCACTTCAGCCTTTTGCTACCTGGGTCAGGCTGATCATCTTTGCCATCTGCTCCTATCCAGCTGCCTCTGACTTTTCAGCATATTTTTCTGCCTTACACTAAGTCCTTTTCATGTCGCCCCAGGATCTCCACGCTGTTCTTAGCACATGTTTTGATTTGTAACCTTAATGCTTCTGCTCAGCAATGGTACCCGTGGCCCATCTAGGGATGCAGGTAATTTCCCACATGCCTATCTAGCTAATTACCCTCCCTTGTAATTCCAGCAGAAGGGTGGGGATGACATTTTCCCTCTGTCAAACGCCACCGATGATGCAGAAGTCTTTAACATGGTTGGGACATGATTGTCCCCATGCAACTGCTCCTGGCTGCTCTGCCTGCCACCTCCCCTTTGGGAAAAATGAGAACTGCTCACATGAAATGAGGATGTCACCAATTACTCTGCATTTCTCAGGGGGGAATTTAATCAGCGCAAAGCAAATATATCAGCAGTGAACCACACAAACCTGCAATCCCCAGGCATCAGGAGATGTTCTCCATAAGTAAATATCTCTAATGGGTGAGCACTCACCATAAAAACATACAGAATCACTCAACAAGAAGGCAAGTGATCCTCCAGCTAAGCAGCACTGCTAAGGGGGGGTGGCTTTGTCTACAGTAGAAAACACTGAATTTCAAGTATCAGTCTGGCATGAGGTGGGCAACATAAAATCACAGCATCCCAGACTGATTTGGGTGGGAAGGGACCATCATCCAGTCCCAGTCCCCTGCATGGGCAGGGACACCTCCCACCAGACCAGGTTGCTCCAAGCCCCATCCAACCTGCCCTTGAACGCTTCCAGGGATGGGGCAGCCACAGCTTCTCTGGACAGCCTGGGCCAGGGTCTCACCACCTTCACAGGGAAGAATTTCTTCATAATATCAAATCTAAATCTCCCCTCTTTCAGCTTAAAACTCTTCAGTTTGAAGCATCTTCAGCTTCACTCCCTTGGAGACCTAAGACCTCCACAGACAGTAGGAATGGGGAGCTCCCATGGCTTAACATGCCCATTTCACCATCTTGGCTAGGATAGTTCCTTCTGTTTTCTTCTGCAAAGCATGTTCTGTGTTCCTTAGGATCACAGGTAGCCAGTCCCCAAGGCCTGCAGCCAACCACCCCAGCTGGCCAGGCAGAAACTTTTCTGCAAACAACCTGAGATGCCAGAGCTGCTTCCCTGGCCTACACAGAGCTGGAGATACTTTCCGTTATTATATTGTTATTCCATATTATATCAGTGTATATATTAATATAGCAGGTAGATTACATTAGATCATTTTATTTTTCTGTATTAGATCACATTCTATCATATTAGAACCTTTCATATTAATTATATTTATTATATTCTGTTACATTACTGGATGGAGACAACTCCTTGGCATAGGAATCTCCCAATAGCACCCACAGCCCTTTTATCACTGCCCAGGATACCCAGCATCTCCAGCTGCTATTTCTGTGTATCTTTCCAAACTTGCATTCAGATGTAAATCAGCATTTCCTTCCAAACTGCATGTCATACATCAGCATTTCCTGGAGTTTAGGAGTTTCTAGGATGCTGGATGTCCTCCCAGTCCCAGAGCAGAAGCTTTGGGCTGGGGATGGAGGCACATTTCAGTGCTGACACCAACCCAGATGGGCAGAGGGGACCATGCACACTATTTCTTTCCTGCTTTCCTCCGTTTTCTTCTTCTGGCTGGCAGTGAGCTGCACTTTTAACATCAGATCACTGGAGTTTCACAGGTAGCTGCTGATTAAGAGACCTGAACGTCTGGGGTAACACAGCTTTTAGCAGGGTAACCTCAGCTGCTGAGGGAAACTGCAGTCAGCAGAGTCCTGCAAAGAAACACTCCAAAACCATTTAAAAAAACCCAAAAAAAAACCAAGAATTGAGATCTGTAACTTAATCACTCCCACAGGTGCACAGTTATCTGGCTGTCAGCTAACACACTGCAGCAACAGAGGGAACAGCACAAGGAACTGGTAACATTGAAAGATACTTAACAGGTTTTGTCTGCAAAAACAGGGAATTTTTTTTCTTTTCTCCTGCTTCTGTTCATTTGAGAGGGGAAAAAAGGCTTGGGAGAGAGAAATTCATTTTGAAGTCCTTGCAAAGGCCACATGATTAGACAAGATTTTTAAAATAGCCAGGAAAATTAGAGAGGTGGGCTATATTAGAGAACCCTTTTGTAAACCCCATGTTACTTCCCAGGAGTTCTAAATGACAGGGAAAGCAAACAGAACTGCAGCGTGTGCACCCCTGCAGAGCCTGAGCCCTGCAGACCTTCATGCATCCCTGCAAAACCCACCCTGTTAGGAATGCCAGGGACTCCAGGACTTCATTAGACCTCCAGGAAGATGAGGGAAGATCTGGAGCCATTAGCAGAAGCAATAGAGTTGAGTAGAGATGTGTAGTAGAGAGCAAGTCCAGAGGAAGCCACAGACATGATCCAGGAGCTGGAGCACCTCTGCTATGAAGCCAGGCTGAGGGAGTTGGGGTTGTTTCAGCCTGGAGAAGAGAAGGCTCCAGGGAGACCTTGGAGCAACTTCCAGTGGCTTCAAGTAGGAAAAAAGGAAAGATCTGTCAGTGTCTGGGAACAGGGGCTTCGTTTAAAACAAAATGAATCTCCTGGAAGATGCTCCCTCTCATTTATTATTATTATTTATGTGTTTAGAGAAACTGAGCTGGACAGTAACGCCACATTTCATGATCCCTGCCTTGCTCCTGGCAGGACAGGAATGTGCAGCAACAGGATGGACAGATGTGGGTTGGACTTGGGGAAGAAGGAAGATACATTCCTGGAGCAGCACCAACATCACTGGCTTCTGGTTATAAACCCTGGGTTCTGGTGAGCACCTCACAGCTGGGCTGGGCTCAGGGGTTTGAGGTACATCCTTTAAGGTGGGGCTCAGCTCCGAGGGTGTGAGGGACCTGCAGGCTCCCATCACCCACATCTCCCCCCGGGCCAGAGCTGTGTGCTTTCCCTCCTGGCAGTTCCCTGATCAAGTGTCCTGTGAGCTGGACCTGGCGGCACTGCTGGAGCGGGCCAGACACCCTGAGAGTGACCCCAAATCCAGCCAGCACTGCCACGGGGTGCTGCTGGAGCTGACCATAGATAGGTGAGAAGGCAAAGCCAGCCTCTCATTCTGGTTGGAAAAGACCTTTCAGATCATTGAGTCCAACAATTAACCCAACTCCACCTAGTCCAGAGCTCACCTATGTCCCTCAGCACCACATCTACATGACTCTTAAACACCTCCAGAGTAGGGGATTCCACCACTGCCCTGGGCAGGGTGCCAGGGCCTGAAAACCCTTTCCATGAAGAAATTGTTCCCAATATCCAATCTAACCAATCTAAACCTGGCACAACTTGAGGCCATTCCCTCCTGTCCCATCACTTGTTCCTTGGGAGAAGAGACCGACCCCCCTGGCTCCAACCTCATCTCAGGAAGTTGCAGAGCCAGAAGGTCTCCCCTCAGCCTCCTTTTCTTCAGGCACCCCCAGTTCCCTCAGCTGCTCCTCACCAGACTTGTACTCCAGACCCAGGATGCTTTTAGTCTTCTTGGCCACCTGGGCACAAGCTGGCTCATATTCAGTCACTCAGCACCAGAGGGGAATGGTGCCTGGGATTGCAGCCCTCTCCCCAGACCTGCCTACCCCTCACTGGGGCCTGGGGAGGGTCTGGGCCCCATTCAAACACCTTCTGTCCTGTCGAGGCTGTGCCAAAGGTGCTGTGTCTCCCCAAAGGTGACCAAGACAACCTTGCTGGAGGAAATGAGGACCAGGATGGTGGCAAAGAGCCAGCTGTGGGAGCTGGAGGGGAAGGTGCAGCTGCTCCCCAGCCAGTGGGAGAGCCTGGGCCAGCAGCTGAGTGCCACCACCACCCAGCTGGAGAAGCAGAAAGCCAAGATGGAGAGCGTGCTGAGGCACCAGGAGGTACGGTCACTCTGCGTGGGGTGGGAGCTGCTGGAGGGTGGTGGGGAGCAGAGCCCCACAGCCACCCCATGCACTCCCTGCAGGCCAAGCAGAGGGCCCTGTGGCAGCGGCTCGACATCTGGGACCAGGAGAGTGAGGAGCTGCAGGACAGACTGGGACAGGCCGAGGAGGACAAGGCCAGGCTGGAGCAGCAGCTGGAGGAGAGGCGGGAGCAGAGCGGGCGGCAGCTCCGATCGCAGCAGGTCATGGTCTGCACCCAACAGACATCCACGGGTACCATGAAGGGGGTCTCAGGGGGCACTGTGTGCCAGGGGGTCAGGAGCTGCCCTCTCCCCACCCATAGCCAGAGTGTTCCCAGGAGGGGAAGCCCAGTATTTCCTCATGTCCAAGTCCAAGGACAGCAGCAGGAAGCAGCTCCTCAGGCTGCTCCAGTGGCTCCAGTGGGCCCGTTACTGGACATGGCCAGTGCTGGGGTTCCCAGCTGGCAGGAACCTCACAGCCAAGACCCTGCACATTGTGACTGTCCACTTCCCACTGCCGTGGGACATCCTTATCACATAGGGAAAGGGAAGGAGCTTTCTTGAGGTTCTGCACACTCCTGTGAGACCTGTACCCACCAGCAGAGGTGGCTGGAGAGGACTCCCCACCAGCCCCTTGGGTACAATCATGTGAACGCTGGTGGGTTTCAAGACACCAGGGTCTTTTTTGAGAAGAGTGAAGTCTTCTGTAGAGCAGAAAAGGCAAAAATGGCACAAGAAAAAGGAGGAAAAAGGGATGTTTTGTGTGGGATCCCAGACAGTGGCAGAGAAGGTCTGGAGCTGCTCTATCTGAGGAGACCTGGGAGCACAGACATGAAAAGGGCTCTGTTTGCACCCAGCTCTGGTAGTACCAAACAGCATCTCTCCAGTTCAACTGGACCTTTCCAGCTTTATTCCTACATAGGAAGGGAGGTACAAACCCATCAAAATCAAAGAACATGGTGAGATCAACCACCCTGCAACTCTTCCTTCTGACATCTTCCAATCACAGAATCATAGAATCTTTTACATTGGAGGAGACCTTTAAGATCATCCAGTCCAACCTTTAAGCCTACTCTACCATGTTCACCCCTAAACCACATCCCCAAGCACCACATCTATACGACTTTAAAACACATCCAGGGATGGTGACTCAACCACCTCCCTGGGCGGCCTGTTCCAATGCCTGACAACCCTTTCAGAGAAAAGATTTTTCCTAATGTCCAGCTTAAACCTCCCCTGGTGGAGCTTTAGGCTGTTCCCTCTTGTCCTGTCACTATTTACTTGGGAGAAGAGACCAGCACCTACCTCTCTACAATGCCCTTTCAGGCAGTTGTAGAGGCTGATGAGGTCTCCCCTCAGCCTCCTTTTCTTCAGACTGAACAGCCCCAGTTCCCCCAGCTGTTCCTCATGAGACTTGTTCTCTAGGCCCTTCACCAGCCTAGTTGCTCTTCTCTGCACCTCGATGTCTTTCTTGTACTGAGGTGCCCAAAACTGGACACAGGACTCGAGGTGGGGCCTCACCAATGTCCAGTACAGGGCATCACTTCCCTAGACCTGCTGGTCACACTATTTCTGATAGAAGCCATGATGCCATTGACCTTCTTGGCCACCTGGGCACACTGCTGGCTCATATTCAACCTCTTGTCAATCAGCACCCCCAGGTTCCTTTCTGCTGGGCAGCTCTCCAGCCACTCTGTCCCCATCCTGTAGTGTTGCCTGGGGTCGTTGTGGCCCAAGCACAGGACCTGGCATTTGGCCTTGTTGAGGCTCAAAAATGGCCTCGGCCCATCGATGCAGTCTGTCCAAGTCCCTCTGCAGAGCCTCCCTACCCTCAAGCAGATCAACACCCCCACCCAACTTGGTGTCATCTGCAAACTTACTGAGGGTGCCCTTGATCCCCTCATCTAGATCATTGATAAAAATGTTAAACAGAAGTGGTCCCAACACCGAGCCCTGAGGGACTCCACTTGTAACCAGCTGCGAGCTGGATTGAGGGCACCACCACTCTCTGGGCCTGGCCTTCCAGCCAGTGTTTGGTCCAACAGACACCATGCCCATCCAAGCCATGAGCAGCCAGTAGTTTCATGAGAATGCAGTGGGAGACAGTGTCAAAGGCTTTACAGAAGTCCAGGTAGACAGCATCCACAGCCTTTCCCTCATCCACTAGGCAGGTCATCTTGTCATAGAAGGAGATCAGGTTGGTCAATCAGGACCTGCCTTTCATAAACCCATGCTGACTGGGCCTGATCAGCTGGATCCATCACTTCACCCCTCAGCCTGGGCTTGTAACCCATGGCCACCTCCAAAGCCAAAGGGGAGGAAGAGGCCCCTCAAGAGGACAAATTACACATGGAGGTCTGTCCAAGAAAACCACATTAAAGCTTCCTCTGTGTTACACAGCCACAGAAACCTGCTGCTTTGATAGAGCAGCTGTTCCCCAAATGCAGTGATGAGACACGTCCCCACCAGGCCATGACCACCTAATTCTTCAGGACTAGTCTTGGAAATCTTGATTTGTCTGGAAGACGCTGTGCAGGCAGGCAGGGCCAACAAAGAAAACATGATCATGTGCTACAAGGGAGAGTTATCTCTGTACACCAAATTGGCAGTGCAGAAGTCCAGGTTCTGCTGTTACTAACAAACGTGAAACGTTCTTCTCTGGAGAACCTTCTCTCTTTTAAATCTTCAGAAACCTCAGTCTGACTGTAGCCCAGCAGATGCTGTCTCTGATCCACCAAAGCTCCTCTTTGGGGTTTTTCCCTGGTGATGCTGGATGAGATGCAGGCTGTGGCTGAAGCTTTTCTCCTCTCCTGGCACTTGAAGGGCTTCTGTGAGAGCATCCTCCAGTGATCAGCAAGTGCTGAGCCCTGACAAAGCTCATCTCACAGTGCTGCGTGGCCGGGGTCTCTCCCCTGGGCAGATTGGCTGATGCCTCAGGAGTCACAGCTGGTGACTTTTTGGCATGGCTCAAAATGTTTCTGGGCTGATTTTCCTGCTGATATTCACCCCCACCCCCCCTCTTCCACCCTGGGCTGAAACAAGAATCCAGGAGTTTGTGCAGCAGAGATGGAAGCAAGTGCATGGGAGCAAACACGGAGTCAGTGCTGGGAAAACAGAGGCGTGGCTTCATCCTGAGCAAAACAACAAGGAAAATAAGCAAAGACACAAACAGATGCTTCAGCTCCCACTGACCAGTGGGGAGTAAAGGAAAGCTGGGAGAAGGGAGGAGGAGCAGCCCAGCAACATCCCCACCACGTTCTGTCCATGGGTTCCAAAGCACCTGCAATGACAGGGTTGATGTAGGTTCACAGAATCACAGAATCACCAAGGCTGGAAAAGACCTTTAAGATCATCAAGTCCAGCCTATGACCAACACCACCACACCATCTAGACCATGGCACTAAGTGCCACATCCAGCCTTGCCTTGAACACATCCAGGGATGGTGCCTCCACCACTTCCCTGGGAAGTCCATTCCAATGTTTAATCACCCTCTCCATGAGGAAGTGCTTCCTAATATCCAACCTAAACCTCCCTTGGAGAAACTTCAGGCTGTGCCCTCTTGTCCTGTCACTGGTTGCCTGGGAGAAGAGCCCAGCCCCAACCTGACTGCAACCTCCCTTCAGGCAGTTGAAGAGAGTGATGAGGTCCCCCCTGAGTCTCCTCTTCTCCAGACTAAACAACCCCAGCATCCTCAACCTCTCCCTATAAGACTTTCCCTCTAGTCCCTTCACCAGCCTTGTTGCTCTCCTCTGGACCTGCTCCAGCACCTCAATGTCCTTCTTGAAGTGAGGGGCCCAGAGCTGCACACAGGACTCAAGGTCAAAGACCTTTTTTCACAGCACGCAGCAGGGAGTGAACAGCACTTCTGTGTGTTTATTCTGTACAGGAGCCTGGTCGAATACACAACACATACACAATATATACATGCACATATGCACAAGAAGGACACTGGATTCTCGCTGCCTTAAAAGCCATGGGGTGAGATGTGGGGAACAGACTATTTCTCCTTTTTCCCCCCACACAAGACTAAATGGAATGCCTTTCAAGCCAGTGGATTGCTTCTTGCTGATTTAGCCAAGGACAAACCAAAACGGACTTGGCAGAAAATAAAGATAGCAGGCTGCCTCTGAGAGGCCGGGCACTTAGCCACAAGTTACAGGAGAATGTTCTCGAAAGGGAGGCGGGCGGTGCCGGTGAAGCCGCTGGACTGGTTGAGCCCCCAGGCGGTGCCGCGGCTGCTGTGCGGTGGGGCCTGTGCTCGCCCCCGGGGGATCGCCTGCTCCCTGCCGCTGCAAGCGGAGCCGGGGAGTCGCCGCCAGAAGCGGAGCCTGGGGGTCTCTGTCCGGATCGGAGCCGTGCCTGCCGTGCCTGCCGTGCCTGCCGTGCCTGCCGTGCCTGCCGTGCCCGCGGTGCCCGCCCGCCGGGACTGCTGGGCCTGCCTGTGGCTGGTGCCCGCCGGGAGATCGACACGCCGGGTCGCCCCGTCGCGGGGCCGCTCCGTGCGGAGCGTCAGGACACTGGTCACATCCTTGCTGCGGAAGGAGGGTAACACGTGTACAAATATACACACACATATATCCACATTTCCATATCTAACGGGCTCAACTCCTGCCCCTTTCCTCCATTAATCCTTCCCACACCTCTCTCGTAGGGACTGCACTTACTAATACCCTAGAACCCTGATTTCCTTCCTGATATAGGCCTAGATACCTTCCCTGAGCCTCGGTCCCTCAGTTTGTGTTAACCCTTAACAAACCGATTAACCTGTTAGTTAAACACCAGTCTCGGTAACAATTTGTGAGCGTGGTGAGGGGCATTCCAAGCTACACTCCGGGCTACGATCCCACAGCGGCTGCGCGGGCGGTCTCATCTCTCCCTCTCCGTCGGGGGAGGGTAAAGAGTCGCCAGGCCATCCTGACAGCCGGTGGCTTTGATGTCGGCTCGCCACAAGGGTCATGTCCCTTCCTCAGCAAACATCGGTGGTTGATAATAAATCCATATAAAAAATGGGTGGGAGGGCAAAGAGGGTTCATCTCTAGCCCCAGCCTGAGAGCACGGGAGGCAGCCCCAGGGCGAGAAGGACCTTGTCCCACCCTGCTGCCTGCGCTGGTTTTCCCACCGCTCTGCAGCTTCCTCCAAACAGCAGCTGGACAGCACTGGGCACACCGAGAGAGTGCTGCAGGAGTTTGGGAGTAAGATGGAGTTAGGCCATGGGTGGAGGAGCACCGTGTCATTTCCATCATTCCTCAGTTACCAAAGGGAAGCTGGTGAATGCAAAGTGCTTCCCTTGTTTCTGTTGCAGTGTCCCTGCTCCAGCACCTGGAATAGACTTTGTTGTGCCTGAAACACAGCAGCAGCTACTTTGGCCATGGAATAATGTAGAGAGAAAAGTGGAAGCAAAGACAGTTTGAACTTCCATTGTCCAGAACTGTTTCTTTACACCAACAAGACCTCCAAAGAGAGGAACAGAAGAATATCTGAGAGCTGAATCTCCCCTGAGCATCCTGTAAATTCACACACACCCCCTTCCAATAATTTTCACCATGAAAGCTCAAAGCCTCCTCATCACCCTTCACTGTTTCCATCTGTCATCCCTAACTCCTCCCAACCCTTTTTGGGGAAGCAAATGGTGACAAACCAACCCCAACGTTTCCATGAACTGGTGAAGAACTAGCAAGTTCTGCTACAAAAGTCCATCACTAAAGCAAAGTTAACCATGGTTAACCATGGTTGATCTTCCATGTACTACATCTTCAGCCTCCTCCAGGATCAAAACCTTTGTGCACATAACAGAGAGAAAAGGGCTGAGACTCAGACAGGGAAATTCCCAGATATGGAAATTTTCCTGGGATCATCCAGAGATTTGGGAGCCATTTCTGCTTCAATCTTCTGCTAAAGGATCAGTTTTATCTTTCCCAATATCATTCATCTGGCCGGGAACCTCAGCCAGCTGTTTGCAAAGACATTCATGGAGCCTTGCAAGCATTTGGGTTTTAATTAAAAGCTCTTAAAAAAAAATGTAGCCTGCACTTGAAGGGGAAAAAGAATTAATGCAATAACTTCCCAAGGGAACAGCAACATCATAAGTCATTTTAGAAACCTCCCCAACCCAACGCTGCAGAAAAACACAATGAAAACCACTGCTCTTTTCATTGGAAAGAAAACATTTCAGTTCTCATCCCCTCCCTTTCTCAGGAAGGAGACATAGTAATAAAGCACTGCAAGAAATTTTAATTTCCCCCCTTGCACAGGGAGAAACTCTCCTTGGGCAAATGGAGAAGTCCCACAAATCACCAGCAGTGTTCTCCCCAAGGTGATGTGTAGAGACTGAGAAATAGGTTTGTCCTTTTCAAAATTAAATTAAAGCATCTACACGGAATGATTCCCAGTCATTTTTTTTTTTCCTTTCTCTGTGCTCCTGCCCACTCCCTGGCACTTGTTCAGACACTATGTGGTACAGGCAGAGAGCACAGCCCAAGGAACCAGGGCTGCTCTTCGGGTCAGAATCACAGAATTGTTTCGGTTGGAAAAGGCCTTTGAGATCATCAAGTCCAACCATTAACCCAGCACTGCCAAGGCCACCACAAAACCATGTCCCTCAGCACCACATCCACATGGCTTTGAAACACCTCCAGAGGTGGGCACTCCACCACTGCCCTGGGCAGCCTGGGCCAGGGCCTGACAACCTTTTCCATGAAGAAATTGTTCCCAATATCCAATGTGACCCTCCCCTGGTGCAGCTTGAGGCCATTTCCTTTTTTCCTGTCACTTGTTGCTCGGGAGCAGAGACCAACCCCCCTGGCTCCGACCTCCTCTCAGGCAGTTGCAGAGCCAGAAGGTCTCCCCTCAGCCTCCTTTGCTCCAGGCTGAACATCCCCAGCTCCCTCAGCTGCTCCTCATTAGACTTGTGCTCCAGACCCTTCCCCAGCTCTGTTGCCCTTCTCTGGACATGCTCCAGCCCCTCAATGTCCTTCTTGTCATGAGGAGGACACCATTGGTCAAAGCCCACGCTGCTTCAGTGGCTGTGCAGGGTGAACCCCCCACAATGATCCCCCCCCATCCCCAAATTACCTTCTTCCTCCAGCCAGCAGGTCTCTGGGCTCCCTCCACAGCTCCCTGAGGTGATGCTGGATTTCCTCTTGGAGGCCTCGCAGGACATGGAGTGCATGGCTGGGGGAGAGCAGACACGAGTTGGACGAGACAAGCCACGAGCAGAGAGGAAGAGCTGGTATGCCTGAAAGCACCAAGTGGCTCCTCCAAAAAGGATGTCCCAGGACTGCAGGGTGCAGGACCTGGGGGAGCAACCTCCCCCCAGAGTGTGGAGCACCCTGAGGTTAGGGGACTCACCTGATCACTGCTGGCAAAGGGTCCTGCCCCATGGCACTGCTGGGGTGGTGTTGGCACCGGCACCCTGAGGTGGTCCCCGTGGCCAGGGAGCGCCCAGCCAGCCCCACCGGCTCCCATGGGTGCCTCAGGAGATGCTCCAGCTGCTGCTGCTGTGCTGGCAGCCAGGTGCTGCC
Source organism: Hemiprocne comata (assembly GCA_020745705.1). Taxonomy (NCBI): domain Eukaryota; kingdom Metazoa; phylum Chordata; class Aves; order Apodiformes; family Apodidae; genus Hemiprocne; species Hemiprocne comata. The sequence goes on along the minus strand of CM036602.1, from coordinate 14,144,712 downwards.
ACCAGCCCTGTGCTGGGGGAGCTGCTGTGGGGAGAGGGACAGGTCAGAGCAGCACCTGCACCACCCAGCTCTGCCCCCCGAGCCTGCTCAGCCTGTGGTATAAAAACTGTTGGCTTTGCAGCCAGGTCAGAGCTTCTTGGAAAGGCCTGGGGCCACCATGAACACCCAGGGCTGAGCCAGGGAGGTTTGGCATGAGCAGGTCAAGTGTGGAGGTTCCCAGGATGACATCTCTGCCCTTCTGAGGACCCCCAACTCAGGGCACAGACCTTGCTCCTGTGAGGCAAACTGCTGCCTGGCAGACCCCACCATCCCTCTCGTGGGCAGGGGGGAAACATCTCAGGGGAGCAGCACATCTGGGCTGCTGTGCTCCTCGGTTCTGCTCCCCCTGCAGCCAAGCCAGCTGTTCTGCTATGGTTGGACATGACCAGTCATGGTGTGACCCAGCAGCTGTCCCCTGCCCAGCGGGGTTCTGGTGTTAGCTCAGCCCCAGGACACCAATCTGGAGTTGTTCCATATCCCCACCCCTTCCCTTCTCCCTTCCACCACCTACCAGCTCCAGGGTCTCCTGGAGTTGCTGAAGGACATCCACCTTCTCCTTCTGAAGCAGCACATGGAGCTGGTCCAGGGCTTCCTGCCTCTGTTGCAGGAGGGAGCAGGTACAATGTCCCAGCCTCTGGAGCCTCTGCAAGAGAAGTTGGGGTCACACCACCCCTTTTGGCAGCCCACATCCACCCTCCAGCTCCAGGAAGGCTATTCCCAAGGGCACTCTCCACACAGGATACTCAAATCCCTCCTGGCCAGGGTGGCACCATCTCAGCCTGCGCTGACACAGGGCTTGATGATCCCCTTTGGCAAGAGCTGAGGTTCAATGGGAAGGTGTCCTCAGCTTGGGGATTCCCACCCCGGGATCCCTGGGAAGCTGCAAGCCCTGCCTGCTCCTCCTGCCTGTGCCCAGGACCCGGTAGCCAGGACTTTCCAGGGACCTTCTGACCTGCAGACCAATAACCCCAGTTGGTGTACAGCACACCAGTGGTTTCCCCGACAAATTCTGCTCTTAAAAGCTCCAGATAAAACCTTCCTGTGGATAAACACAGTTTGGCTCCTTTGGAATTTGGGCAGCACCGAACACTTCCCATGGGACATGAACACACCTGGATAAGGGGCTTGGCCTCTGACAAGGGACATGCTCCCTCCCAGGGTCCCACCAGTGTGACCTGGGGCCCACTGGAAAGCCACAAGGGCACCAACCTTGTATAGCTCCAGTTTCTCTTCTTGCAAAGTTGATGTTTTCCGTTGCTTCTCCTCCAGCCCCTCCCAGCAGTGGGCACAGACTTTCTGCCCCTAGAAAAAAAAAAATCCCCCTTTTCCACCTCCCACATCTTTGCCTCTTCCAGAATCCAGCTCTGGCCCCTGCACCTGCCCAGGAGCAGCACTGCTCCACCTCCCAGAGCAGGGTCAGTGGCTGTGGCCAGCACAGCCCGTGCACTCTGCTGTTCCCCAGCCCATCAAGAGCACTCCAGGACCTAGAGACACGCCTCCCCCCCCCATCCTGTCCCTGTCACCTGTGGCTGTGCCTGGCCAGCCCCTGCTCTAGCCATTCCAGGGTCATCTCACCATCCTCTTCAGGTCCATCAGATCCCGACCACAGGTGTCCTTGGTGTGTGGCAGCAGTCCCCAGCCAGCCCTGTGGTGGGGACACCATCACCCACTTCCCTTTCTGCAGGCAGAGACACCCACAGGGTCCCCACTCAGCATCCAGGGGGCCAGGACCTTCTTGGGCTTCCAGTGTCATCTTCTGCTCTCAGGGCACTGGCAGGCATGGAGGCCATCACAGGATGGTTTGGATGGGAACATTAAAGCTCATCTAGTCAAACCCCCCCTGCAGTGGGCAGGGACATCTTCAACCAGATCAGGTTGCTCAGAGGCCTGTCCAACCTGACCTGGAACACTTCCAGTGAGGGAGCATCTACCACCTTTCTGGGCAACCTGGGCCAGTGTCTCACCTCCCTCAGAGTAAAGAATTTCTTCCAGATACCTAGTTTGAATCTCCCCTTTTTCAGTTTTAACCACCACTCCTTGTTCTATTGCTACAGGCCCTGCTAAAAAGTTTGTCCCCATATCTGTGGGCCTGTCCAAGCTGAGTCTCCAACCTCAGCACAGGATCCCTTCCTGGAGGCCCCAGCATACCTGGCTCTGTCCCCTTTGCTCTGAGTCCCCTTCACTTTGGATCCCAGGTCTCCTGTTCCCTCCTGGCTCCTCTGCAAGGACCAAGGCAGTGACAGGAGGTGTCCCACTGCAGGTTGGCAGCCAAGAGCAGCCTTAAAACCCAGCTGCTCCTTTCCCTGTGCATTTCCATGGTCACCACCCAAAGACAGGGCCAGGCTTGGTCTCCTGGCCACATCCTCTCAACCCTTCACACCCTGGCAGGAAGCAGGGCCAGGAGCCATCCCCTCGCCCATCGCTGAGCACCCTGCACACCCTGCCAAGACCAGGTGTCCCCTTGGTGGCAGAAACACCCACCCTGCTGCACCCCACAGCCAGCCCCAGGACGGACCTGGCAGGGCAGCACAGCTTTCTGCTCCCCACGCTGCCAGCAGGACCCAGCTGCTCCTCCTGGGCAGGGTGACACGGCTGCTCCACCTCGCCCAGGATGTCCCACCACCGTGTCGGTACCTGCGGGAAAAAAGTGGCATTTTGGGAGGGGAGCCCCCACACCCCAGACAAACCCCATAAGCAACTGGAGCAGGTCCCTGCCATGCCCCTTCCCCCTGCTGGGTCTCTGTCTCCTCATCCTCCTCCAGCCATACCCCAGCACCCCGTGGCCAGCCCAGACTCACAGTGAGGCAAGCAGGGTGCTCTCCTCAGCCTGCTGCCTGCTCCTTCTTTCTCCACATCATCCACAGCCAGGGTCACATCTCCTCCATGCCATCCCCAGAGAGCTGGTGGCTCCTGCCACCTCAGCCCAAGGGGCTTGCTGATGGGTTGTCCCCTGGTCCCGGCACTGCTGGCCCATGGCAAACGGCTGTTGGCAGAGCCTCTCCTTGCCCTGGCCCTGCTCATGCTGACAGAGATGTCCAGGGCTCTCTGGGGACAGCCACCACCTGGTTCTTCGCTGTGCAAGGTGCTGGTCAATGGATCTTTCTGAGAGCATGGACCCCCATGTGGACAGTCCCCCCCGGCCCAGAGCCAGCTGCGTGGAGGGAGGTCGCCAGGGACCTCCCCAGGCCATCCCCAAAGCATTGCTCTGGCTCAGTCTGGAGATCCTTCCTCCCAGAGACTCCAGGCTCTCCCTCCTCACCAGAGACCTGCCCCGTAAGGGACATCTGCCCAGCCCCACTGCCAACTGTCCCCAGATGTCCCATCTTCCTGTAGGGATCAAGGACTCATCCTGCCCAGGATCATCTCCCTCAGTAGGGACATCCCCAAAAGGCTCATCTTCTTCCTCCTTGGAGAACAGTTGGGGGTCCACCATGCTCTCCTGAAACCTGGCAGCAAAGTCCTCGGTGCAGATAGAGCTGGAGCTGCTCCTGTCCCTCGGGCTGGGCTGGGAGCTGAGGAGATGAGCCAGCCCCTGGCAGGGCTCCTCCCATGAGACAGGGCTGGTGTCACCCTGGGGACAGCTGGCACGGTGTTCTTCTAGCCCTGTGTGGGAGAGCAGAGCCATGGGCCTCACCTGTGCCCAGACAGGGACAGGCAGGAGCCATCCCACCTGGCTGGGAGGTGCTGGCATGGCCTGTTCCCACCAGGGAGCATTCGGTGCACGCCTAAGCTCCAACACTAAAGACATCCCACCTTCTCCAGCACCATCCTCATCCTCAGTTGCTACCAAAAGCAAAAGCCATAAAATCAGCCTTATTTAAAAAACAAACAGGGTCATTTTTCACCCTGAGGGATGTTCTGCTGCAGCGGCACAGCTCGGGCAGCCCGGCACCGGGTGGGATGCTGCCAGCACTTCTATCATCACAAACAGGAAAATGCTGCAGGGTGGGAGGGTCCTGGTCCCGCACTGCCCTCTGCACCTTGCAAAAAAAAACAACCCCTCGGGCAGAATTTCCCAGAGCAGTTTTGCTCTCCTGGCACTTGCTAGTTTGGTCTCTGGGTGCACTGTGGGTTTGTTTCAATGGCAGTAGCTGCTAAATCCTCCGCCTGAGCATCTGTATGGGGTGGGCTGGGGTGGGCTGGGGTGGGGGCACAGCAGAGCTGAGATGGCCCCGAGGTGCCCTGTCCCCACTCACCAGCTGTCCAGGAGTCAGCGAGGAAGGTGTCAGGAGAAATGTCACTGTCAGGAGAGATGGCACTGTCCCCACTGGTGACCCGCACAGCCCGGCCGTGCTGCTGCAGAGGCAGAGCAGGGCCAGGGGTGGGACAGGGCAGGAGCCCCCACGGTTGGTGCTGCCTCATCCCCCGGGTGGTCCCACTGCACCCCCCCCAGCCCCACACGGAAACCCCCCCCTCTGTGCCCCGCACCTGGCTGAGCTGGGCACCAGCAGGGTCCAGCCCACAATCCCAGCGCTCCTTTGCCCAAGATCCTGCAAATCCCAGCTGCTTCCCTGCATCCAGCTCTGCAGAGAGGAGGGAAGAGGTGCTGCCGGCCAGGGCAGAGCAGCAGGGCCCGTGGGGGGGGGACGCAAAATCCCCGTGTTGGGTTGGGGGGACACTCCCGTGGGGATGGGCAGGGAGGACAGCAGGAAGCAGCCCCACTTCTTGCACCCTGGGCTTGCAAACTGCTCCGCTGTGGAGGGGCTGGGAAGAGCCTGTCCCTGGCAGCACAGGGCAGAGGTGTGTTGGCCCGGGGTGGGGGGAGAGCTGGGCACCCCCCACCCCGGGTCCAGCCCCAGCCATCTCCACAGGCCTTACCGCACTTGTGGCCTTCGAAGACAGCCTCCTCCAGCTCCATGCCTCCAGCTGGGCCTGCAGCACAAGGCGAGGGGAGGACGACACGCTCTAGAAGCCCCCCGTGAACTCATTAGGCTTCAGAGTGAACACAGTGAGAATGACACGGCCCAGCCCACCCACCTCCCGGAGCTGCAGGGCTGGGGGCCACACCACAGGGGCGCCAGGTGGATCTGCAGGAGCTGCAGGGCATGGAGGTTTGGCTTCCATTGAAGTCCAGACACCAACACACTCCTACCCAGGAGCTGCCAGGCCCTCAGCCCCACTGCTGCCTGCACATGGAGCAGGCAGGGAGGGCCCTGCCCACTGCCCGGCACGGGCTGACCCCCAGCCCCGACCCATGCTCACCTGGCCAAGCTGGGCTGGGGCAGGCAGGGCAGCAGGCAGGGCAGCAGGCAGGGAGGCAGGCAGGGCAGGCAGCAGGCAGGGCAGAGTTGTGTGCACCTGTCACCTGGCAACGCCGCAGTGTCCAGCCAGTCTCAGCCTGTCCCATGTTTCCCTCCCACCTCCACAGCCCCTGCCCAGAGCCTCCTCCACCTCCCCTGGGCCTCCTCTCCTGGGCCACCTAGTCTTGGCTACCTCTTGCCCCAGGCGATGTCCCCTGGGCCACCATCTCCTTCCCACCATCCCCAGCAAAACTCCTTCCCTGGGCCACCTCTCCTGTTCTTCCTTCCCTGGGCAACAATCTTTTCCCTTGGACAACCTCCACAGGGACATATCGTTCCTAGATAATGTCCTGCCCTAGGCCTCCTCCCTCCCTGGGCAACCCCTTCCATGGTTCTCCTCTGAGCTATCATCCCAGAGAACCTCCTTCCATGGATATCTACGTCTGGACCACCTCTCACATCCTTGTTTTCTTGGACTTTCTCCCATGGGCAACCTTCCCTTGGCCATCCCCTGCCTTGGGCAACCTCTGCTGGACAATCTCCTCCTCTGGGAAACCTCCCATATGACCCTCTCCACCTTCCCTGAACAACCCCTTTCCTGGACCTCGTCCTCTCGCCCACCTCCTGTATAGTCCTCCTACCCTGGGCAACCTCCTCCTTTGGACAATCTTCCCTCAGCCATCTGCCCATCTTCTCCCTAGGCCACCTCCTGTGGTCCTTTCCCTGGCCACCTCACCTGCCATCCACCACATGTCCAGGCCCCTGTGCATGCCCAGAGCTGACCTACCTTGGGGTTCCCCCAGGACCCCTCACCTGCAGCCTTGAGGAGCAAGTGACAACCTCAGCACTGCAGCTTTTAAAACTCCTGAATCCAAGTTTTATTACTGTGTAGAAGAGGAATCACTCACAATATATTGTTCCAAAAGGAATACATTCAACAGCATTTACAGTGGAATGACATTAAAATCCTCTGGGAGGGGAACAGAAAGACCAGGAGATGGTGCTCTGGTGAAGTGCTGCTGCTAGATGACCTTTGGAGGATCGAGCAATTTTTAAAATTAGCCTAAAAACCAGGGGATTTGTTTTGGGGGGTGCTCCTCGTGCTCCCCCCAGCTCCATTAAGCTGTGCAGGGTCCGTGATGGTGATTTCTAGGCAGACACAGCAATGGGGGGTACATCAGAGAGGGCTTCCCAAGGCCTTAGAACCCAGCACCTCCTGAGCCACAGCTTGCTCCCCACTCTCCTCTGCTGCAGGAACACTTGGATCCTGCTTCAGGGACAGCCCAGGTAGGAGTTTCTCACCTCTCCAAAGCGAACACTTGCATTGACAAAGCAAACAGGGAAAATAAGGCATTTGGAAGAGCTCCATTTCTAGCCCATTTCACAAAACCGATTCAGGCCTCGAGTAGAACAACCTCCCTCTGGGCAGCTCTGGCTGCCACCACAAACCAAGGTGGTTCAGTGCGGAGCATCCTCTGCTCTCCCAAGGAGGTGACAGATCTCTGTCACCTCAGCTCTCTGCAGGATGCATCCAACCTCTAGTACTGAAGTTTGGATCATCAAGAGCTGCAGCAGCTTTACTGAGCCACGGGCAAACAGCTCAGAATGGTCTGGAAGGAACAAACACGTCAGGCTGTAACACCCGGAGAGCCGGGAAGCAGCCGGGAGCATCTCGCTCCCGAACGCAGGGGATGCCAAGTGCTGCCCCTCAAACCCCAACCACTCTTGTTTCTAGAAGGGAATGTCTTTCTAACACCTCCTGAACACAATCCCATCCAGCTTTGGAGCAAAATGGTGCTTCTCTACTTTGGGAATGACTCCGTCATCATCACCCCTACAACTTGCCTCTGGGACAAGCCCAGGGAAATCGTGCTTGTGCTACAAAAACTCAAGACACTTCTGTCTTCATTGTTTTTCATCTATTGTGTATCATAGAAATTTAAGCAAAATAATTTTATATATATTTTATATATATATATATATATATATAAATTAGAAGCAAATAAATAAGATTAAAGGGTACATTGGAATCAGTGGGTGTTGCCACTCCAAGAGTCACTCACTACTGTTCCCATACAAGGTCTCTATTCTGTACACGTAGGTTTGCTGTAAAGAGCAGGTATGGAGGTGCTGGAAGAGAAGCCGACCAAGAGGAGACGGATGGTTAAGGAACCTGATTGCATAAGTGTCCCATGTGCAGCCTGGGTATTCCAGTTACCACTGCCTCCAAGTTCATTATTGCTAATTATCTTCTGCTGTGGATGTGACTGGCGAGCGGTGGCCTCTGACCCTGGGCGGCAGCAGCCAGTGTGATATGATGAAGACTTGCAGAAGACATCAAAAATGAGATCCAACAGGGCAAACATCTGTGTCCAGGTCTCGCTGATGCTCTCTGGCCCAGCTGATCCCATCTCCAGGGTTCTGCCACTCTGCACCTCCCCTTGGGTCCTGGGGCTGGTCGTACCTGCCTGTGTGTCTGGTGGCCCAGCCCCACTCGCTCGTGGTCCTTGTTGATCATGGGCAGGGTTTGCTCTGCTCCTCCTGGTGGGCCCAGGGCTGCAGCAAGGTGATGGCACCCAGGAGGGGCGAGTGGGGAGCAGGGGGCTGCCCCAGCCCTGTGCTCAGGCTGCTTTTAGTGATGGTCTGAACCTGCTCCTGGGGGAAACCAGCCATGAGGGAGGAGCGGAGCTGGGCACCAAGCTGCAGCTGCCCCCAGCTCAGCCTGTGACCCTCTAGGCCCAAGACTGTGGACCAGACCTGTCTGATCCAGCAGGGAAGACACAGGGATGGGAGAACAAGGAGCAAGGCTGCATCCAGGGAGTCTCCATCCCAGCAGCACTGGGCTCCAGGCTCCTGCCAGCCCCTGGTCTGCAGCGGGACGGAGCAGGAGAGTTGGAGTGTGGAGCCTGGAGCATTGCTGGTCTACAGACCTCTTGGCTCTGCCTCTGCCTCTGCCAGGTGTTCCTGACCTTGGCCAGGCCGTTTCCCCCTTTGGGTGGGGTTGAAGGAAAACCAAACCAAACTTCGCTCAAATCACTCTCACAACACATCAGTCCTAGGCCTTGACTAAACACAGCAGACTGAGGGGATTCTGGTCAAATGCTTCTTTGGAAAAAAAAAAAAAGTAAAAAAAAAGTAAAAAATTCACCAGCTGAAATACCCTAATTGGTGTTACTGGGATGACTGGGCACTGCAGGAACCACCAAAAGCCTCCAGGGTCAAGTGCCACGGCCCCTGGAGACAGTTTTTCTGAGCAGGATGCAGGGTTGTTCATGTCCATCCTTGAAGGAACCTGAACCAGGAGCAGATAGTTGTTTGTTGGTTTTTTTTTTAAAAAAAAAGTCATTCCATGATGTCCACACACAAATGGGAGGGATAAAAAATAAATGTGAAAGAAAAGAGCTCACACAAACACACGGCATCCCCACAACACCAGCATCTTTGGAAGTTGACGTCTCAGCCGATAAAGCCGAGGTGCTGAAAGGTACAGGCGGCAACTCCTGATCACAACAAACACTCCAGGCTAAACCTGAACCGGATCCATGGGTCCTCGCTCCCCGTTAGTCGCTGAAAAAGCCATCGTTAAAAAAAAAACCAAAACGAAACTATTTATTAGTGCATAAAAAAATAGGTTTGGAATCCCTGTTCTGATTTGCTTTTCAGATTTCTGCGGGTATCGACTCTGTGGGTTTGCACCGTTCGCTGCCGGCGCGTCCCCACTGTCCCTCCGCCGGTCCCGGTGACACGAGGCACGGGGCGGCCCCCCCGGGCACCAGGAGCAGCTCAGAAGATGTCGGGGCACATAGTCCAGTCCTGTTTGTCCTTGGCCTCCCAGTAGCCACCCTTGTAGACGCAGATCAGCTCCCCCGTCACCGCATCCACCTTGCGCTCAAACCACAGCGGGATGTAGCCTTCGTAGTCCTTGCCTGTCCAAAGAAACACGGGACAAGGGGTCATGGTTTTAAGCTGAAAGAGGGGAGATTTAGGTTAGATATTAGGAAGAAATTCTTCACTCTAAGGGTGGTGAGGAACTGGAATGGGTTGCCCAGGAAGGTTGTTGATGCCCCATCCCTGGAGGTTTTTAAGGTCAGGTTGGATGAGGTTTTGTGCAAACTGGTCTGGTGGTAGGGGTCCCTGCTCATGGCAGGGGGGTTGGAACTTGATGATCTTTGAGGTCCCTTCCAACTTTGATGATTCTATGATTCTACAAGAGCTTTTCCCCACACTTTCCCCAGCCCCTCCGAATGGACACGGGGTCCCTCCTTCAGCCTCCAGACCCAGCGGGGATTCCTTCGCCACGTCCCCCACCTGGGGCAAGGGGTGGCCAGTCCCTGCCCGCCGGCAGCCCAGACCTTCTCACCTTCCTCCAGGGCTTCCACGGCCTCAGCCTCTCGCCGCCGGCGCACGGCTCGCTGCTTCTCCTCCAGCCGCTGCTTCTCCACGTTGGCCTCATCCCAGCGGCCACTCTCCATCAGGCGCTGGTCGGGGCGCAGCCGGCTGTCCGTGGGGGCCACCCGCTCCTCGGGCTCGTTCAGGGTGAGGGCCAGGTCAGAGAAGAAATACATGTTCTCGGCGTTCTCCCTGTGGCCATGGAGCTCTGATCAGGAGGGTGGAGGTGGCATCTACCTTGAGCAGAGCTCCCCAGCCCTTCACATCCTTGCATCTCACCCCAGCCCCACTGATGCAGCTCCACGACTCCAAACCAGTGGTGTGGAGGCCCTTTGGGGAGCCCTGCCCCCCACCCTCAAAGTGGAGATGCCCATGAGCTCTTGGAGAGAGTTAATCCCTGCCCAGCCGTGGGACCCCCGAGCAGCCCACGGGGAGGAGAGGACTCACGGGAGGGGGTATTTCTTCCACAGGACCTTTGGAGACAACGTCTGGTAGACAGTTTTCTGCTTGCCCTCCGTGCTGGTGCTGCCGTGGCTGCTCTGCACTATCTTGGAGCACTCCATCTTCTCATCCCATGTGCCAGACATGACATAGTGGGCTTTACCATCGGCGTCACTCACCACCCCTGTCACCTGGCAGAAGGAGATGACCCTGGTGGCATTTGGAAGTGCCCAGAGGACAGGGAGAGGCATAGGGGGCAGAACACCCTCCAGATGCTCCCACCAGAGCAGCTGGACCTGGCGCTGCATGTCCTTGGGGAAAGTCCATGGGGAGTGTGGGCCCATCCTGACCATGCAAGTGGGTCTCCAGCCCACCAAACCCTTTCCAGGTCTCAATGCTGCAGCTCCAGCACATGGAGAGCTGAAACGTGGGCTCTGCTTGGACACAGCTGGTCCCCCAGCCCTCCATGGTGACTCACAGCAGAGGTGCTAGCACAGCTCGTTGGCCCCATGCTGAGGCTCATCCTGGCTGCAGTACCAGGACCCCAGCTGAGGGGTAAGAGCCGGGTCTCACCCCATGCAAGGCTGCCAGAAGGAGCAGGGAGATACCTGGATACGTACCTTTCGGGGGACATCTCTGGAGAAGTAGCTGTAGGGGGTAAATTTCAGCTGGCATTTATCTTTTGACTTATGGTTAACAATCTCTATTTCACCAGACTAGATGAAAGACACAGAACCACAAGAGAGTGAGAGACTTTGCAAGGAGACAAATCAGGTGTTAGTCGTTTGTGCAGGTACAAATCACCACCAGCCCCATGGCTCACCAGCAGCATCACCACCCTGTCCCACAGAGCTTCTGGCCTTGGGAAGAGCCATTATGAGCTCCAGCAAGCCCCTCCCCATCCCTAGGGAAGCAGACCTTCCCATCATGGCACAAGCATGGTGAGTATGGTGGGGTCACCAGGTAATGCCCTTCCACCCCACCTCCCCTTCCCTGGAGCCAGGCCAGGCTGAGCAGGACCCATCACCTCGGACCTGTAGCCACTGACCTGGTCAATCCAGAGCTTGCCCACAATGATGTTGTGAACGGTGGAGGTGACTTTCCTCCAGACGTAGTGATTGCCACTGGAGTGGAACTCGAGATGGATGGCACCTGTAGAAGGAGGGGTGCCCTGAGCTCAGACACTGACACCTTGGCATTGTACTCATCCAGAGACCACCTGGCCCCTCGACTTGCATCTGCCACCAGCAGCCTCCAACCAGGGCTTCATCTGCATGCATCACTCACCTCGCTGCACACTCCATGGTCTGCTGCAGTAAGGGAGCTGCAGCACCTGCAGGGCCTGCTGCCCTCTTCCCACCCCCCAGAAAAGCACTAATTTAAAAGCAGGTCAGAAACATGCTGCTTGGTTGAGACCAGCCAGGCACCAGCCCAGGGACAGGCAGAAGACAACACCTTGCATGGAGGCAGCTCATTGCATCTGGCTGCCAGAGAGAGGGTTAAACCAGGCAGCAAGCTAACCTTTAAATAGCATGGAAGGATAAATCAACTCATGGGCAAGTAAGGTGTTCCCCAAGCCCATCCCAAAGGAGCACAGGCTCCCTCTGCAGCTGGTGTAATTTCCATTTCCAGGGCAGATGAGTTACTGTGGGGTTGTCTGTGATCAGGGGAACAAATCTGGGCTCGTATGTTGCTCGGGGTGGAATTCATTGAGCCCAACGTGAGCCCAGGGGACTGGCACGTGGCTGTGACCTCTTGTTATGGTTTGAGTGGGCCAGGCTAATTTTATGGTACCAGTATGAGGACCTAGAGAGAGGGTCTTTAGGACTGTGAGGGATCCAGGGGGCAGAACAGAGGGGGGTCAGGATTCCCTCCCATTTGCTGCCATACTCTATAAAAGCCACAAGGACCAGAAGCTCATCCCCTTTTTTTCCTGCTCCCTTCTTCCTTGCTGCTCCTGTGCCCAGAGGTCTTGGGGAGAGGCTCCTGCTTTTCCATCACCACATGCTCTGCAGAATCCAAATCCATTGGGTGCTGGGAAGAGCCATGGACCCCCATCCCAAGCTGGCCCTGCCACAACTAGACCCTCAGACCCTGATCTCTGAGACTGGGTTTGGCATGTGTTTGTATACACTGTATTGTGCCTCATCCCCTGTTCATGCCCTTTCCCTTTAAGTGCCTCTTCCTTAATCCCCTTTTATCTTCCCTTGGGAGGGTGCAGAGGAGTAACAAAAGTATTTCTGTCCTCTAGTGTTTGGTTCACCTTGATCAGTAAACCAAGACACCTCTTGGGTGTTGCATGAGCAGCAGAGGAAACAAAAGCAAGCCCCAACCCTCTTGGTACAAGTCACCTACCCAGCGGCATGATGGAGAGGTATTTGCCCCTGAACTTGCTGGCGATGGTGATTTCCTGCCACAACGTCCACCCTCGCTTGGAGTAGACGTGATGGGCGGCTGCTGGGGGGTGGTGGCTCACCTGGGGGAGAGGAGAAACAGCCCATGAGGTCCCAGCCACCAGCACCTGAGAGCCCTGACGAGCGCTCGGCCATCGTAGCGTGATTCCCAGGAGAGGTGACAGCTCCGCACCAGCTTCGGTGCTGAGGATGCTCCTCTGTGCTGACCTGAGCCCCCCAGTCTTTCCCTGGGCACTGGGGTGACATCCTATGAGGTGGCCCAGCAGCACATGGAGGTGCACCAAGGTCCTGCCAGGACTTTCTAAGGCTGATTAGGAAAGCATTATCCATAAAAATCTTATCTTGAGCAACCACGGTTATGAGATGATGCTGACCTGTGAGCCCAGGACATGGGTCCCCAAGTCATCTGAGACACAGGGACCTGCCCAGCCAAGACATCAGCTTTGCCTCTGGGCTGGAAAAGCAGAGACACACGCTCCATTGTGGGGATGACTTGGAAAAGGACAGTGCTCCCACACACTGGAAAACTGCCCAAAACCAAGGTGGGAGCAGGACACTCCAGGTCGAGGAGATGGGAGGGTCTCTCCCAGCCCACCCGCCACGCTCTGGCAACGCACACGCCGCCCATCCCCAGGAACCCACTAACCACTGGGCCCCAACAGCCACACCACTGGGTTCAGAGATTATTTGCACCAATGTAATTACAGGCTGCGCACCCCGAGCTACAGGATTACAAACGTGAGCAGAGCAAAAACCTCTCCATTAAATCCCACTGTCACCACCAGGAGAAAATCCTATTTGGATAACTGGATTTCAGGCACAAGATTATCAACCCTTCACTCAGCATGTCAGTGGGTTGAGAGGCAACTGGAGCAGTGGGAACAGCATCCATCTGTCCATCCCACGCTGCCCACCCCAACCACAGCACCAGGGCAAGAGGCTCTGCTGCCCAACATGCCCTTTGAGATGGCTCCAGGAGGGAGGTTTAGAGGCTCCGTTCATGGATCAAAGGCTCTGAGTTATGACAAACCTAACTTTGGATGAGCCTCGTGTGCTGTGCTGGGGAGGGATGGACACTGGGACCAGGCAGGAGGCTGCACCCAGGGCCTGAGCCCGGCCTGTGGCTCAGCTAACGTGGAGATGTCAGAAATACCAAACTTGGGTACAGATGTAGCAAAATTGGGACCAAATGGAAAAAGCAACTCAGGGTGGGTAATTTAACTGGGAGGGAACAGGGATGGAGGAAGGCAGGTGGTGAAAAGGATGGTGAAGGAATGAGGAAAGGGACTGCAAGGTGTGGGGGACATGGTCAGGGCTTGTCCAGTAGTACCTGCCCAGAAGCACTGGGCTTCATCACTGCAGGGTAATTAATTAACACCCCCCCCCCTCACGGCACCCGAGGAAGAGGAGAGGTGCTGCTGGCTCAGGACCAGATAAGAGTATCCTGGTGATGGTGGCACCATCCACTGCTTCCTAATACCGGACAGAGCAGGGTGACAGCCCAGGGAGACGGGGCACCAGGGAGGTGGTGGAGAACAGAGACCTTAATTCCTCTTGCTGTGCACGAAGCCAGCTGGGAAATTTGGCTGTGGGACAGGACAGGGAATTACTGCTGGGTGGGGCTGGGGTGAAGGTGTGATGCTGGGATGAACATGGACTCTGCGACGCTCCCAGGAAAGAGCTGGAAGGTACGTGGAGGGACGCTGAGGATCTGCCTGCCAGGAGCAGGCAGGGCTCCAGGCAGAGCAGGAAGGGCAGAACAGGCACGTTTGGTGCTGCAGCTCATCACACTCTGGTCAACAGCATCCTGGCTTGCTGCAGCCCAGGGCATAAGCTCCCAAGACTGGGACAGACCATATGGGCACCACGGGGGACAGTTGATGGTGGCTGACAAGGGGCATGCAGCTTTGGATGGTGCAAAGGGACAGCAGAGACATGAATCCTGCAGATAATCTATTGAAGGACCTTTTCTTCTGTCATGAGCATGGGGTCACACTTCCAGAAGACCCCACCAAGCCTGTTCACCATCACTGCCCTGAGCAGTGCAGCCAAGATGGAATGTCATGGGAGCTGCTGTCCTGCCTCAGGCCAGAGCTTGGCAAGAGCCACCTGGGCTCAGGCCCCCATTACCATGGAGGGGTTTTGTCCACACCAATGTGTCCTGTGAGGCACTGATGGCAGAGCACTGCACCTGCCACAGAGGCTGCTCCAAACCTTGGGAAAAATGGCCACAACTTGGGAGAAGATGATCATGAGGGACAGAGACAAGCAAAACCACCTCAGGGAGACACGGGCCCCCTCCCTGTGTATTCTCAGCGTGCCCCATCCACACGTCTGACATCTGCTGTGAGTGTCACACAGCCCAGCACGGCATGCCTGGGTTAGCACCAAGACCCATTTTCCATTCAATACCCCTCAAAAAAGCCCACAGGGATCAGGGGCACAGTCTGCTGAACAGCTCTGCAGGTCCTGGACCTGCACTGGCCTCCACAGAGCGACAGAGGTTTGCGATTTTCACAGAATCACAGGCTTGGGTTGGAAGGGATCTTAAAGATCATCTAGTTCCACACCCCTGCCATGGGCAGGGACACCTCCCACTAGACCAGGTTGCTCCAAGCCCCATCCAACCTGCCCTTGAACACTTCCAGGGATGGGGCAGCCACAGCTTCTCTGGGCAACCTGTTCCAGTGTCTCACCACCCTCACAGCAAAGAATTTCTTCCTCATGTCCAACCTAAATCTCCCCTCTTCCAGTTTAAAGCCATTCCCCCTCATCCCATCCCTCCCTGCCCTTGTCCAAAGTCCCTCCCCAGCTTTCCTGGAGCCCCTTCAGGCACTGGAAGGTGCTCTAAGGTCTCCCTGGAGCCTTCTCTTCTCCAGGCTGAACACCCCCAACTCTCCCAGCCTGTCTCCAGAGCAGAGCTGCTCCAGCCCTCAGATCATCTCTGTGGCCTCCTCTGGACTCGCTCCAACAGCTCCATGTCCTTTTGTGTTGGGTTCCCCAGAACTGGACCCAGCCCTGCAGGGGGGTCTCACCAGAGCAGAGAGGGAGAATTTTGTCTGACACTTCTAAGCACTGGAAGCCGTGACGGTCGCTCTGCCCCCAAGATGGCACAGCCACCTCCTGGAGAACAGGAAGCTCTCACCAACATTATGTCCTGCCTGCAAGGGTTGACAAATGGCCCCGTCCCTCCCCAGGAATCCAGGCTGGACCAGCCAAGTGTGCTAAATATTTATCAGTCAATTTTGTTCACAGATTGCAACTCATTAAGCGCTCCAGGATTTTAATTAAGACCTGCTGTTTGACCAATGCATGCCAGATGTGCTCTGTGGTTAGAGCATGGGGCTGTCAGAGCTTCTCAGGTTGCCCCCAAGTTCTGGAACTAAAAAATTTCAGTCCAACAAGAAAGAAATGAGATCCTAAGACACACTCCAGACCAAAGACACCCTGAAACAGGGAGGAACCGTGCCAGAGCTTGCGGGCACCACTGACATGGCTGGGAGGGCGCTTGGTGAAGAGAGCTTCTCCCTTTCTGCTCAAGTGTTGGGATGTGAGAGCAACCCCAGCCCCAGGCAGGCTGCCAGGAGACCTGGCAGGGTGACAGACACCTTCTTCCTCCCCTTCTTCCCCACCTCCTGCTCTACAGTGCTGGCACAGCCACATTGTCCTCCTGCTTCTGAAACATGGCTCGAGCTGTGCCTGCTGCTGCTTCTGCCAACACCACCAGCAACCTGCTGGCTTCTCGGCCAGGAGGAAGGCTCGGCACAAGAAGATGCTGGGTCTCCTTTGGGGAAGGGCTGGACAGGAGCCCCTTGGTAGCCCCCAGCTCACCTGCTCACACAGGGAACGGAAACCAAGCTCCTCCAGCCGGTCGAGCTCATAGGTCTCCCCCAGGAGGGGGTTGAAGGGCTTGGCGGTGCGGTGGACGGTCGTTGAGTAGGAAGACACCGAAAAGGCAGCGACAAAGCACATCTGCTCCGTGGAGCTCTCACACTTGACCGCTTTGTCCAGCAGCTCGTGGTACTCCAGGTCCTCTGTCAGCCTCTGCAGCATGGAGAGCGGCTCGTTGAAGTTCACCTGGACGGAAACAAGTATGGGTTGGCAAAGCAGGAGCCGCCGAGCTGGGCACCTCGCCCGTCGCCTTTCTCCCCCAGCACCGTGCCCAAGTAGCCACCAGCATCCCACCCGTGTGGCTCCCCAGGCATGATGCCATCAGCTCCAGATCCAGGGCAGATGGAAACTGCATCTAACCAAGGCTGCAGCCCTGCAGAGACGTTCACAGCGTGGGGCTGGGTGTGCCAAGGCACACTGCCTGCACGCTGCCCCTGCAGCATCACACAGGTGTTAAATCAAGGCAAGCAACACGTGCTCAGTCATGCTCCCTGAACTGTATCACAAAAATTTGAAGGCTTTGAAGTTCCAGCTGAGAAGAGGTGTGCTTGGGAGCTAGCAGCCCCGTGAGCTAACCAGATATGGTCCCAGGTGTCACCTCACTCTGGCGATGGAGCACCAGTGACTTCCACGACGAGCATCAGCAGCAAGACCAGCTCCCTCCTGCCTCCCCACCAGCATCTCACTGGCCACGAGCAAGGTGACATGAGGCAGGGATGTCCTGCTCCCTGGGCTGTCCCCTGTCCCCCCTGGCAAAGCCCTCCCCACACCGGGCTGCAGCCCAACTGTTCAGGAAACCTTGAAAAGCTCCATTTTGGGACGTCCCAGCTCCTGGGACTGCAGCCCCATGGCAGCACCCAAACTGCTCCTGCAGGGGTGGCAGCGACGCTTTGTGGGGCAGAGGGTGGAGACACACTGTCCCAGGAGAGACCAAATGGATCATATTTCCACCCACCAATTTATCCACCCTCTTCTTTATCAATTGGAGAACTTTGCCTGGTTGGACAGGCTGCCAACACCTCTGGGGAAAAAAACCACACGATTGACTTTAGCAATATTTTTTGTTGAGAAAAGAATTGAAATTAAAAAGTCACCAAAAGGCAGACAGAGATATTTGCTTCAGAAGGGCCTTCTGCCTCCAACCCACAGGAAATTCATCTTTTACTTTCAGTTCAGAACAAAGAAACCTACTTCAGAAGGAGCAGAGGGTTGGAGGATGGGAGAACCGTTTCCATAAGCCAAGTTACGTATCTCACAACGAAGAAGAAAACAAACCCCAGATCGTTCCACTCAGAGAGTGAAGTAGCAGGGATCTTACAGCATGTGATGAAGAGCAAGCTGTGCAGACAGGGCAGCATCACAGCCAGACAAAAGAGCAAATCACCACCAGCTTGGGATGACTCCTGGGAGACATGAAGACAGCACCAGAACAGAGCCAGCAGCTCCAGCCTCTCCACCGGCACCTCTCGGGCCATGGCCAAGCAAAACCCTTCCACTGGGGAAGGGGGATGAACCCACCCAAAATGCAAAATCCCTGGAGCCATTTTCTTCCTTTTCAATGCTGCAGGTCTGTTTGTTCAGGGGAAAAACTAAGGAGTGGTTTTCTCAGTCCATCACATCCCCTGGGAAGGGGATGAGGTCTTGGAAACGCTCTTGATTTGCCAAGAATTGGGTGAAACACATGGAAAGAGAAACTCCCATCGCTAGGTGCACACAACAGGCCCACCAATGGTTTGTGCTATAAAATCACCACGTTTCCAACAGCCCCCCCGGGCTGGCTGCCCTGCTTCCTCCTCCTTCTCTCCATTCACCACAATATCAGCCCAGAAGCCCTTGCTCAGTAGCTCCATCTCGAGTCACGGAGCCATCGGCTTCTCCTGCGCTCTGAGCACATTGACTACAGAGAGAGAATTTCAGTGGCTGTGGAAAGGAGATGGAATTGCCTCCTGTGACCTTACCATGAGCTGCTTGTTCCTGGGGTGGATCACCCAAGAGATTCTTGGGATGAATCTCCTTGCCCTCAACATGAGAAAGACATAGACATGTTGGAGCACGTCCAGAGGAGGTCACAATGATGCTCTGAGGACAGGACCACAGAACTACAGAATGTTAGGGGTTGAAAGGGACCTCGAATGATCATCTAGTCCAACCCTTCTGCTAAACCAGGATCCCCTAGAGCAGATCCCACAGGAACACCTCCAGATAGGTTTGGAATGTCTCCAGAGGAGACTCCACAACCTCTCTGGGCAGCCTGTCCCAGGGCTCTGTCACCCTCATGGTGAAAAAGTTTTTCTTTATGTTTAATGTGGAACCTCCTGTGCCCATTGCCCTTTGTCCTATCATTGGACATCACAGAGAAGAGCCTGGCTCCATCATCCTGACACTCCCCCTTTACATATTTGTAAACTTTGATGAGGTCGCCCCTCAGTCTCCTCTTCTCCAAGCTAAAGAGGCCCAGCTCCCTCAGCCTTTCCTCAGAAGGGAGATGTTCCACTCCCTTAATCATCTTAGTAGCTCTGCACTGGACTCTTTCCAGCAGTTCCCTGTCCTTCTTGAACTGTGGGGCCCAGAACTGGACACAATACTCCAGATGCGGCCTCACCAGGGCAGAATAGAGGGGGAGGAGAACCTCTCTTGACCTACTGACCACACCCTTTCTAATGCACCCCAGGATGCCATTGGCCTTCCTAGCCACAAGGGCACATTGCTGGCTCATGGTCATCCTCCTGTCCACCAGGACCCCCAGGTCCCTTTCTCCTACACTGCTCTCCAGCAGGTCAGCCCCCAACCTGTACTGGTACGTGGGGTTGTTCTTCCCCAGATGCAAGACTCTACACTTGCACTTCTTTGTATTTCATCAAGTTTCTCCCCGCCCAACCCTCCAGCCTGTCCAGGTCTCACTGAATGGCAGCACAGCCTTCTGGTGTGTCAGCCACTCCTCCCAGTTTAGTGTCATCAGCAAACTTGCTGACAGTGCCCTCTGTTCCCTCATCCAGGTCGTTGATGACAATAGTGAATAGTGCTGGTCCCAGTACTGACCCCTGAGGGACTCCACTAGATACAGGCCTGCAACTGGACTCTGTCCCATTGACTACAACTCTGTCTTCTTTCCTTCAACCACTTCACAATTCACCTCCCTACCTGATCATCCAGACCACACTTCCTCAATTTAGCTGCAAGGATGCTGTGGGACAGTCTCTGCTGAGAACCCCCTGCAGGGCTGGTTCCAGCTTTGGGGTCCCCAACACAAGAAGGACACGGAGCTGTTGGAGTGAGTGCAGAGGAGGCCATGGAGATGATCCAAAGACTGGAGCAGCTCTGCTCTGGAGACAGGATGAGGGAGTTGGGGGTGTTCAGCCTAGAGAAGGCTCCAGGGAGACCTTAGAGCACCTTCCAGTGCCTGAAGGGGCTCCAGGAGGGATGGGGAGGGACTTTGGACAAGGGCAGGGACTGATGGGATGAGGGGAAATGGCTTTAAACTGACAGTGAAGATTAAGATGAGATCTTAGGAAGAAATTCTTTGCTGTGAGGGTGGTGAGACACTGGAACAGGTTGCCCAGGGAAGCTGTGGCTGCCCCATCTCTGGAAGTGTCCAAGGGCAGGATGGATGGGGCTTGGAGCAACCTGGTCTAGTGGGAGGTGTCCCTGCCCAAGCAGGGGGTTGGGACTGGATGATCTTTACGGTCCCTCCAACCCAAATCAGTCTGGGATTCTGTGACACTCCTGGTTCCTGAGGTGAAACACAGCCCTGCTGTGCTGCCAGGGCAAGTGGGACTGCCCGTGGGGCTGCCCTCTGAGCCCTGTGTCCCCAGGATGCACACTCAGGAAAGCATGATCAGCTACAAGGTCTCCTCTTCTTCTAGCCCCTGGTTCTCTCTTGGCCTCAGCACCAGCTGGATTTGCAGAGGACACTTGGGCATGGGCAATGTTCCCTCGACCCAGCACTGGTGTGAGCACGGTGCCAGGGGCACGGGCACCCCAGGGCTCTCCACAGCCAGCACAGAAGGGATCAGTCCCGAAGAGGAGCTGACCTGATCCAAACAGTCCCTACAGAAGAGCCATGACTGAGCCACTGACCACACAGCGATGGGCACAGCAGCTCCATGCCACCAAGGATGTCCTGCCCCTGCCTGCCTGGCTCAGCCCTCCGGCTCCCCTGGCTCTCTGCAGGATGGTTTCCAGGGGCAAACAAATGGCAGGGAAAAACGTAGGGCTTGGAGTCAGCAGAGGACACAGCAGTGCTGCAGAGCAGGGCTGGGGAGAAGGGTGAGGTGGTTTCAGAGGGCTCTGCCAGCCCAAAAGCCAGACCCCCAGGACAGGGCTGGCAGCTGGTGACGTGCTCCTGACCCGCTGTGCTCCCATGGCACAGGGCAGGACCACCCGGAGCTGTAATCCAATCCTCTGCACAGCCAAGAGCTGTGGCCAAATTAAACCCTCAGCACCAGCAGCACCTTCTCCACCAGCCCTCGGTGCCTGGGCCATGCTGACTTACGGGCATGGGGATCTTGGAGAGCTCTTTGCCAATGCAGTTCTTCATGATGCTCCAGAGGTTAAGGCTGTAGTTGGGTTTGTCAGGGATGCGAGTCCGTCTCCT